>JARQOD010000008.1:165998882-166078540 GCA_033576555.1 Oophaga sylvatica | reverse complement strand
CATTAAGAAAAAAATAGAAACTTTTTTATGCTGCTTTTTAGACTCATGCATCCTTTGGTTTCAGGAATTGCACATTGTACTTGGCCACAATGGACAGACACTGACCCTATCTTTTGCATTGAAGCATCTAATGAGCGTGTGCAAAAGTCATTGTGAAAGAAGTGGGATCAGGGTCATCTGTGACATCATCTTGTCAATGGTGACTTTGTTACCAATTGTGTATAGAGGTGTTATCTAATCCTGCCTGTGAAGATAATAAAAAATGCTGAAAACTCTTTCTGAAAGGACAGGAACTATAACTTCTTACAGCACCAAGTGAGTTTGGGGATTTCAGTAGAACTGTCAGAGGTCTGGTTCTTACCTTCAGAAAACTGACATTTAAGCACCAATTTAACCCCTTAGGGACTGAGAAATTTTTTTTATTTTTTTTCTATCGAAATTAGCCATAGGAGGTCCTGACTTTTCAGATGTGGCAATAGAAATTATTTTATGTAAACTTCTTTATTTTTAATTGGGGGAAGAGAGAGACTGATCCAATTTTAAATATTTAATATTAAGTCTTGTTTTAGTTTTCTTTATTTTTTAGTCCCCTTAGGGAACTTTGTTCAATATACACCGCAATGCCACAGTATTGCGGTACATAGTGTAAGTCACAGTCTCCTATGAAGCTTAGCCGTTACTAGGCTTCATAGGGGTACTAAGGTTGAAGCCTGGGGGACCGTATCAGGACCCAACTAACAAAAACCCTCAGCACCCCACTATTGCATCAGAGGGTGCTGACAGGATCCACACTTACTGTAAAGTGCTCCATTTAAATGTGTCAGTCAGAGATCAACAGCGACATTTAATGGTTTAAAGCAGCGATCGGCTTTTCAGCTCTGGCTGCTGCTGTAAAAGGCAGATGTCAGCTATGTAACACAGCCCAGCATCTGCTACGTGAAGAGAGAGCTCAGCTCCTGAGCCCACTGAACACATGCGCTAAGAAATTAAAGGGGTTGTCACCTTACAACTAACTTTAGCCCATAGACTCAGTGATGTTTAAAAAAAATAAAATGAGTGTTACCTACCTCCCTGGGTCCAGAGCTGTGTTCTCCGCTGCCCCCAGCTCTGCAGTTAATCAGTGAGCTCAGACAATGCAAGCATCACTAGTCACTGAGCTCAGTGATCGGCTGCAGCACTACTGACATGATCTCACCACTACAGTCATGGCCAAAGTTTGAGAATGACACAAATATTATATTTTCACATGATCTGCTGCCCTCTGGTTTTATGTGTGTTTGACAGATGTTTTTATCACAGACAGAAATATAATAATTGTAAACATATGAGTAACAAAAGCTTATATTGACAGTTAGAATGAGTTAATGCAGCAAGTCAATATTTGCAGTGTTGACCCTTCTTCTTCAGGACCTCTGCAATTCTCCTGGCATGCTCTCAATCAACTTCTGGACCAAATCCTGACTGATAGCAGTCCATTCTTGCACAATCAATGCTTTCATTTTGTCAGAATTTTTAGGTTTTTGTTTGTCCACCCGTCTCTTGATGATTGACCACAAGTTTCTCAATGGGATTAAGATCTGGGGAAGTTTCCAGGCCATGGACCCAAAATCTCTATGTTTTGTTCCCTGAGCCATTTAGTTATACCTTTGCTTTATGGCAAGGTGCTCCATCATGCTGGAAAAGGCATTGTTGATCGCCAAACTGCTCTTGGAGGGTTGGGAGAAGTTGCTCTTGGAGGACATTCTGGTACCATTCTTTATTCATGGTGTTTTTTTTAGGCAAGACTGTGAGAGCCGATTCCTTGGCTGAGAAGCAACCCCACACATGAATGGTTTCAGGGATGCTTAACAGTTGGCATGAAACAAGACTGGTGGTAGCGCTCACCTTGTCTTCTCCGAATGAGGCGTTTTCCTGATGTCCCAAACAATCGAAAAGGGGATTCATCAGAGAAAATAACTTTACCCCAGTCCCCCAGCAGTCCACTGCCTGTACCTTTTGCAGAATATCAGTCTGTCCATGATGTTTTTTCTGGAGAGAAGTGGCTCTTTGCTGCCCCTCCTTGAGACCAGGCCTTGCTCCAAGAGTCTCCGCCTCACAGTGCGTGCAGATGAACTCACACCTGCTGCTGCCATTCCTGAGCAAGCTCTGCCTGCTGGTAGCCCGATCCGCAGCTGAAACACTTTTAGAGACGGCCTGGCGCTTGCTGCTCTTTCTTGGCGCCCTGAGCCTTTTTGGCAACAATGGAACCTCTCTCCTTGAAGTTCTTGTGATGCGATAGATTGTTGACTGAGGTGCAATCTTTCTAGCTGCGATACTCTTCCCTGTTAGGCCATTTTTGTGCATTGCAATGATGACTGCACGTGTTTCTTTAGAGATAACCATGGTTAACAGAAGGAAACAATGATGCCAAGCACCAGCCTCTTTTAAAGTGTCCAGTGGTGTCATTCTTACTTAATCATGACAGATTGTTCTCCAGCCATGTCCTCATCAACACCCACACCTGTGTTAATGGAGCAATCACTGAAAAGAGGTTAGCTGGTCCTTTTTAAGGCAGGGCTGCAATGATGTTGAAATGTGTTTTGGGGATAAAGTTCATTTTCTAGCCAAATATTGACTTTGCAAGTAATTGCTGTTAAGCTGATCATCTTTATAACATTCTAGAGTATATGCAAATTGCCATTAGAAAAAGTGAAGCGTAGACTTTGTAAAAATTAATATTTGTGTCATTCTCAAAACTTTTGGCCATGACTGTACAGCAGATCAACTGAGATCGGGCAGCAATGTATAAACTGTGGTGAACCTGGAGAGGCTAAGTAAAGCTCAGTTTGTTTTTTCTGAGGTCAATGAGCCAGACCTTGTGATTCTACTAACCTCAGATAATCATCGGGCTCTATTGTCATCTGAGTATGGTGGAGTAGAAATGCTGGATGGTACTTGCGACTGTAATATAGATTTTAGAAAGTGACTGTCTGAAACATTCCTTTAAAGGGGGTTGTTCACGACCGACAAGGTTAAGTCCAGCGGACGACAAACATACACCAACAACAGATAGAATGGGGTGAGGAAGGCCCTAACTGTAGGGAACAAGAGATTGGGCACATCCTGAACTTTAACCTGTGCTGTCCCTAAACTCCTCTAATGCCTAGCGGGTGCTTCCCCCCTCCGCCGTCACGTGCCTGTCCCTGATTGTCACCTCACTTTTCCCCTGCTGGTGCACTGGCCGGTAAGGTCGTAGCCTTACCACTCTGCAGATGTGAACAACACAGGGAGAGGGACAACAACAAGACAGACACAAAAAGGGGAAATAGGACTTAACATCGTCCCTGCTGTAAAGCACCACAAAGCAGAGGATAAGGCACCAGGGACCACGAACTCATGAAAAAGCAGATTCACCACTGAAACAGAGAGCTCTTTACTCACGTGGTCATTAAGATTATCACCGACAGTCAGCTGATGGGTCATGTGCCTTTTAAAGGCTGTGAGAGTGGTCACCACCCACATTAGCTGACCAGCAACAAAGCAGCTGCCAGCAAGGAAATGATATTAACCCTTCCCCCCTGGCCTGAAAGGAATAAAAGCTACATTTAAATTATTCGGAGCGCATGAGTCTAAAATGAATCGTGCCATGGGTCTTATAAGGGAAATTTTCTACTTTTTCCACTTTGAGCAACTTCTCGCCCTGCTCCTGAACTCACCATCCCCTTTGAAAATATCTCAAATCGCTTGCTACCATTGTGAGGGTCAGGTTTACACAACATATTGAAGGTTATGATTTGGAAGAAGGAACAGATTGTGACATAAAGAAAAGAAAAAGATGGTGCAGATTCTAGGTAGTTTGATATCAGTGCTGGATTCACAGCAACACTACTCAGTTCACTTGCATAATTCATGCCCCTGCAGCTTGTCTGTCTGCTGGAAAAAAAGCAAGAATCTCTCTTTTTCTGCGTTTACCACGTGGGAGACCTCTTATTAGCTAGACTCTACCTGCTAGATCAGAGTGAACTGCAAGTTGCAGATCAGGGGTCTCAAACACGCTGACCGGGGGTCACATGCAGCTCCTTAGGCTCCGCTGTGCTGCCCTTGAGACAATCACGTCCAGCAAGTCAGGGGCCCACCAACATCAGTTCTTCTCTTCAATTGAATCAAATGAAGTGTATTACTGGGTAGAGACCAGCTCTCTGCACCGCAACACAATACCAGTCACTGGCCAATCAGAGACCAGCAGCTCACGTCGGCATCCCGGCACGGCCGCACGTGACGTAATTGCTAAGCGCGCAGGCTGTAGAGGAGTAAGACTGGAGGAAGAAAAAAGATGACCACCAAAAATGTTGCACACCACCCTATATAATAATAAAAATGACTTTATTGGCAAACAACAATAAAAACATACTAAAAACAGTGAGAAGCCAACCGCATACATCCTGCTATACAATAGTCAATAATAAGGCAAAACATGTAGTATAAGCCATCCTATAATCAGCAATAATGCCTAATATATAATTGACAAAATGTCCACAAAGAAAACCCCCATATGTATGGTTAAATGTGGACAAAACCACAAATAAACCAGCAGCTGTGTGAACATAGACAAAAATGTTCTGTGAACCAGAATGCACCCATGAGGTAGAGAAAGACAATAATTATGCACAGCAAAAGTTGCTAAGATATACTACCAGTCAGGGAAATCCCATGCAATGTGCCCAGATGCAAGTCCAAAGAATGAAGAGCAATGAGCGATGTAGAAATGTGCTCACAAATCTGCCATGGTGAAGGAGGGCAAGTGACAAGGAAGCAGGAGGCAGAGGCGGAGGCTGCCCAACGCGTGTCGCCGTCACCCGGACGGCTTCGTCAGGGGAAGGTCATATTGCAGGCTGTAGAGGAGTAGACGACTCTGCTCGCCGGGGTAAGAGAGGTCAGGTGAAAAGGATATTTTTTTGTGTATTTAAAGAGCAACAGAAAGGGAGACATTGTCACAAGAAGGGGACCAAGATGGGGACATTACTACAACATGGGACATAGGGACATTATTATAAGCTTGGGGACATTATTACAGGACAGAGGACATTATTACAGCAGGATGGGGCAAGAACTACTATACGGGGCTAACTGTAATACTATATAACTGTATGGGGCCAATTGAGGGGCAAAAAAGGGAAAACATTTAAAAGAAAAGTAAATAAATAATGAAAAAGTAATGGAATAATATTTGGTTACTAGAACTGCTGGTTTTTGTAAAAATTGAAGTAAAAGAGAAGACCTGTACCATGGCCCATATGATAAACACCATTAAAAAGAATAAAAAACAACAAAAAAGGATCAAAATATCATATATAAAAATAATGGTATAATTGAAAACATAATCTTCCACAAAGACCACGGCCCTTCATATTCAATTATTTATTATGTGCGGCCCATTTACCCAGCTGAGTTTGAGACCCTTGTTCTACATAGAACTTATAGGGCTTGAAAACTGTTGAAAATTTCCAGAAACAGTGTTTCCAGCTTATTCTGAGAAGTCATTTGAAAATATACATTAGTTCTCCTTCAAGCACTATGCACTACATGGATGTCAGGCGTCTTATGTTTGTAGTTGAAAACGTTACATTTATACACTATTTTGTTTTTATGATTTATTAAAAATATATATACGAGTATATGTCTACTAGATAGTGGCCCGATTCTAACACATCGGGTATTCTAGAATATGTATGTAGTTTATTGCTGCTGGGGTGTATATAGAGGCTGCTGCTGGGGTGTATATGTGGAGGCTGCTGCTGCTGAGGTATATGTGGAGGCTGCTGCTGCTGGTGTATATGTGGAGGCTGCTGCTGCTGGGGTATATGTGGAGGCTGCTGCTGGGGTATATGTGCAGGCTGCTGCTGCTGGGGTATATGTGGAGGCTGCTGGGGTATATGTGGAGGCTGCTGCTGGGGTTTACGTGGAGGCCGCCGGTCAAGGTACTACCGCTGCAAGCAGCCGGGAGATGACCGGCTGGCACTGGTCATCTCCCGGCTGCGTCGCCGCTGACCTCCATGCGGCAGGAGATGACCTGCGGCTAGTGTCGCTGATCTCCCGATGAAAGCAGTGGCGTGTGTGGTTCAAATCCTGCTCCAATTCGCGGCTGGACTGCGCCTGTCGCTGATTGGTCGCGTCCGGCTGGGCGCGACCAATCAGCAATGCGGGATTTCTGTTACAGACAGAATTAGACGATTATATAGTAGATAGCAGCCATAATGGGAGTTGAGGTGACACCAGACAGGTAAATAGCTGCCCACATATTAATATGCACATATTTTTAGTGGCACTGGCCATCACTGATAATAAGATGGTGCCTGCACAGTTTGATTATTTACTACTTGTTTTAGAGACCCTAGTTGGCCGAGCAGCCAAAATTTAGATGACTGTAAGTGTGGAATTGGCAAGAAAGGCGTAGAGAATCGAGAGCACTGATCAGAAGATGATACATTTTGTGACTTGACCATGGTTGCAAATCACACCTTATAGAATATCATAAAGGGCGTAATGATCACAGAGGTTGCATCTGCTAATGGGCCGTGCTGGTGAGGGGCCCGCTGACGCTAGTCTAAACTTCAGCTCGATGTATGGCTTCTGATGCACATTCAGCACAGCACTGCAATACATACTGCCAGGGAAACAGAGGCCAGCAGCTGACGTCATCAGGCCCGTTATTTGCGTTCCCGTTGCTTGCACGCTGAAGTCTGCTGCCGGCTTCAGAAGAGGACACGACCAACCGGGGGAGTGGAGGAAAGGTGAGTATAATTGTTTATTTTTTTTTCTATGCATTAACCCCTTAACGACCGCTGATAGGCCTTTTAACGGCGGTGGTTAAGGTAAGGTGGTTAAGTGTTAAACCCTATCACAGTGATTAAAATAAAAAAATAGTAAATAAACTCCCCCTTTATTACCCCCATAGGTAGGGAACAATAATAAAATAAAGAAAATATTTTTATTTTTATTTTTCCGTTAGGGTTAGGGTTAGAATTAGGGTTAGGGTTACAATTAGTGTTGGAATTAGGGTTAGGGTTGGGATTAGGGTTAGGCGTGTGTTGGGGTTAGGGTTGGAGCTAGAATTGAGGGGTTTGCACTATTTAGGCACATCAGGGGCTCTCCAAACACGACATGGCGTTCAAAAAGTCAAATGGTGCTCCCTCCCTTCCGAGCCCTGCCATGCGCCCAAACAATGGTTTACCCCAACATATGGGGTATCAGCATACTCAGGACAAATTGCACACCAATGTTGGGGTTATAATTTCTCCTGTTACCCTTGGGAAAATAAAAAATAGCGGGCTAAAAATTATTTTTGAGGAAAAAAATTATTTTTTATTTTGACTGCTCTGCATTTATAAACTTCTGTGAAGCACTTGGGGGTTCAAAGTGCTCACCACACATCTAGATAAGCTCCTTGGGGGGTGTAGTTTCCAAAATGGTGTCACTTGTGGGGGTTTCCACAGTTTAGGCACATCAAGGGCTCTGCAAACACAACATGACGCCTGCAGAATATTCCATCAAAGTCTACATTACAGAATGGCGCTCCTTCCCTTCCAAGCTCTCCCATGCGCCCAAACAGTGGTTCCCCCCACATATGGGGTATCAGCGTACTCAGGAAAAATTGCACAGCAACTTTTGTGTTACAATTTCTCCTGTTATCCTTGGGAAAATAAAAAATAGCAGGCTAAAAAATCATTTTTGAGGAAAAAATGATTTTTTATTTTCATGGCTCTACGTTATAAACTTCTGTGAAGCACTTGGAGGTTCAAAGTGCTCACCACACATCTAGATAAGTTCCTTAGGGGGTCTAGTTTCCAAAATGGGGTCACTTGTTGGGGGCTTCGACTGTTTAGGCACATCAGGGGCACTGCAAACAAGACATGGCGTCCAGCCAATTCTGCGTTGAAAATGTCAAATGGCGCTCCTTCCCTTGCCACCTCTGCCGTGCGCCCAAAAAGTGGTTTACCCCCACATATGGGGTATCGGCGTGTTCAGGAGAAATTGCACAACAAGTTTTGTGGTTCATTTTCTCTTTTAACACTTGTGAAAATAAAAAAATTGGTTCTGAAGTAAATTTTTTGCAAAAGAAGTTAAATGTTAATTTTTTCCTTCCACATTGCTTCAGTTCCTGTGAAGCACGTAAAGGGTTAATAAACTTCTTGAATGTGGTTTTGAGCAGCTTGAGGGGTGCAGTTCTTAGAATGGTGTCACTTTTGGGTATTTTCTATCATATAGACCCTTCAAAGTGACTTCAAATGTGATGTGGTCCCTAAAACAAAAAATGGTGTTGTAAAAATGAGAAATCGCTGGTCAACTTTTAACCCTTATACGATACGATACACTTTATTGATCCCGGGGGAAATTACAGTATTACAGCAGCAATACAAACAGCAGTACATAAAATATTACATAAAATAGGACACAAAATACATAAAATAGGACACAAATCTTGCACAGGTGTACCAACATTACATAATAAATAAAAGTGTGTAGTTCAGGTATATATAAGATAATGTTAATTGACATTAGTACACCAGCCATCAGTCATTATTTTCTACCACCCTTAGGAAATTATTATACATCCCCATAGCAGTAGGTACAAACGATTTCCTGAATTTCTCCTTCTTGCACCTTAGTAGGATTAGACGGCTGCTGAATGTGCTCTTCTGATTCAAGAACAGCTCGTATAGTGGGTGTGTGTTATTGTTCATGTTATTGTTATAACTTCGTAACTAAAAAAAATTTTATTTCCAAAATTGTGCTGATGTAAAGTAGACATGTGGGAAATGTTATTTATTAAGAAATTTGTGTGACATATCTCTCTGATATAAGGGCATAAAAATTTAAAGTTTGAAAATTGCTAAATTTTAAAATTTTCGCCATATTTCCGTTTTTTCATAAATAAACGCAAGTAATTAAAAAATTTTTTACCTTTAACGTAAAGTACAATATGTCACGAAAAAACATTCTCAGAATGAACGGGATTCGTTAAAGCGTTCCAGAGTTATAACCTCATGAAGTGACAGTGGTCTGAATTGTAAAAATTGGCCCGGTCATTAAGCTGCAAATTGGCTCTGTCAGTAAGGGGTTAAAGAACAGCAGCAGAGTGGGGGACATATATACCAGAATGGGGGACATACTGTATATACTGGGCTGGGCCCAGGATGAAAGACATAAATATCAGGAAGGAGCCCAAGATGGGGGACATTACTACATAATGGGGGAGGAGGTGCAACTTGTGCGTCCTTGTAGGATTTAGAATGCTACAAGGACCCATACATCTTACCAACATACGGGGGGAAGGCCCCCATCAAAATCTTGTATTAATGCCCATCAGACTCTAGTTACGCCACTAGATATCATGTTTCCGAAACCACAGGCGCTTTTTACCTGGGTTAGGGTATATTTAAACTGCAGTTTTTGCTTCTTTTCTGTTGCAATTTGCAGAAAGTTGCTGCAAAAAATGCAACAATTTAGCTGGTGTTTTTAAGTGGAAAGTTGGAAATCACCACCTGAACGTTTACTACATACACCCTTACTCATTCACTGAACGATTATTGCTTTAAAGGATGCTGATGTACTGTGGGAATTTCAGTAGCATAAATTCTGAAAATCTGCCGAGGCAAAAACTGCATCAACCTTGGGTTCTTTTTGATGTGGATCTCAGAGTGGAATCTATGGATCTGCATTGCAAAGGGTAAAAGTCCACAGCAAAAAATGACATACTGCAGATTTAACACCCACACCCCAAGTCCAAGACTGCTGCGGATTTCTTTTTTATATATATACATTTGAATAAGTTTTAGGCTTCATTCAGTTGTCTGTTTTTCTTACGTACAAAAACAAAAAACCAGACCAATTGTTTTAATTAGACTTTGATCAGAGTTTGGTTGGAGTGTCATCAGTTTTTTTCGTATAAGGAGAAAGAAAGAAAAAAAATTTCTCCACTTTCATCTACAGTAGGTGTCACTCCATGAATATTAGACCCTTACACTGGCATTGCTAATTTTCAGACATGTCTCCACTCGGTTAGCAAAAAATGGACTGGTGAATGGTCCCATAGAATATCATAGGTAAGAGTGTCATCCGTGAAAACCATGGACAGCAGATATAAGAGAAAATCAGATGTGTGAATGAGCCCTAAATGTCATCCACTTTGCAAATCCATGGCGGAAAACTGTCATCATATTTTCTGCACATTTCTGTAAAAACCTCTATCTGGCCAGTAAATAGAGTAAATGTGCTAGCGCCTGCTGTATTGGCCGTACATTAAGATCATAAACCAGGGACAATGACGGGGAATTTCAATCCTAAAACAACCAGCAATTAATCTGTAACATTTATTTTCTGATCATTGACAAAGCAAAACGAAAATAAATCAAATATCATAAATTGCAATAAATAGAAGCGCACTTTTCTCCTTTTCACCTCAATTTGTCTCTTCAAAATTCTGCGTAAAAAAAAAAAAAGCCTAATTAAATATGCAAATCTAGAATTTAGGCCTTAATTGACTCCACGTAAACTGGCGCCAATTAAACATGAAAAGATGTCATTTGCGGAGAGCCATGAGTTCAGTTGGTATAACATGTGAAATGCAATTTTCGCTGTCTTTGATTTATCGCCGTTAGACGCATTGTTCAAAGGAGCATGTTATATTTCAATAGAGAAATATTGTTTATTCATTAATATTTTAAACCCAGTTTATTGCGGTGCCCGCCTCTCGCTGCATAAAAACTTCACATTTAAAAACATGAATTAATGAACGCATTTGTGAAGTGTAAGGAGATATCATAACCTCTCATTTTTCATCTTGAAGCCGCGGGCAAAAGTATTTTTTATTATTATTGAGTTTTCTCCCCCTCATGTTTTGCTATACCTTTAAATAAAACCAAGGAATGTGAAATGTTTCTGACATGTCGAATTGATCCAAAAACGCAATGCAAATCAGATGGAAAGGCATCACTATGTATACCAGGGCCCTGATTTGGAAGAATGGACTATGCACCCCAAGAATCGTATCTTAAGGTCTCATGTATACAGCAGAGCGTGGAAGGCGATGGCTTCTGCATGCCGCCATACAGCTCTACTGGACTCTATATGTACAGAGATATTCAGACACAGAAGCAACGCCCCAATTCCCTTTCAGTCCAATTTCTATGCGAAAAATTGGAGCCTTATCGAACACTAGGGCAGTGATATTACAGATCCATACACTACAGCTGAGTGCATAAGTCCTCAGACTTATGATGGTCCAACACCATAACACATTTCAGGCCAACTCACAGGAATTTTATATACATAGGCAAAATCAATTAGAAATAAAATTGGGAACATTCCAACGTATGCCTCATGAATCAGATGCTCTTCCCTAGTAGCAAGTGGCAGGGCCTGCTCCAGGTTTTTGTGGGCCCCGGGTGAAAGACTCTGTGGGCCCCTTTAGCACATACCACAATTCATGATGCACAGACAGTACAGTCCTCTATACAGTATTATGGGCATCACAGAGTGCTCCATACAGAATAATGAGCTCCATATATTGCTCCATACAGTATTATGGGCACCACAGAGTGCTCCATACAGTATAATGAGCTCCATTTACAGGATTTACAAAATGTTAATTTATTTCAGTTCTTCAATACAAAAAGTGAAGTTCATATACACTGCTTAAAAATAAAGGGAAGACTTAAACAACAGAATATAACTCCAAGTAAATCAAACTTCTGTGAAATGAAACTGTCCACTTAGGAAGCAACACTGATTGACAATTAATTTCACAAGCTGTTGTGCAAATGGAATAGACAACAGATGGAAATTATTGGTAATTATCAAGACACACTCAATAAAGGAGTGGTTCTGCAGGTGGGGACCACAGACCATATCTCAGTACCAATGCTTTCTGCTGACGTTTTGGTCACTTTTGAATGTTAGTTGTGCTTTCACACTCGTGGTAGCATGAGACTGACTCTACAACCCACACAAGTGGCTCAGGTAGTGCAGCTCATCCAGGATGGCACATCAATGCGAGCTGTGGCAAGAAGGTTTGCAGAGTCTGTCAGCGCAGTGTCCAGAGGCTGGAGGCGCTACCAGGAGATAGGCCAGTACACCAGGAGACGTGGAGGGGGCCATAGGAGGGCAACAACCCAGCAGCAGGACCGCTACCTCTGCCTTTGTGCAAGGAGGAACAGGAGGAGCACTGCCAGAGCCCTGCAAAATGACCTCCAGCAGGCCACAAATCTGCATGTGTCTGCACAAACTGTTAGAAATCGACTCCATGAGGATGGTCTGAGTGCCCGACGTCCACAGATGGGGGTTGTGCTCACAGCCCAACACTGTGCAGGACGCTTGGCATTTGCCACAGAACACCAGGAATGGCAAATTCGCCACTGGTGCCCTGTGCTCTTCACAGATGAAAGCCGATTCACACTGAGCACATGGGACAGAAGTGACAGAGTCTGGAGACGCCGTGGAGAGCGATCTGCCTGCAACATCCTTCAGCATGACTGGTTTGGCAGTGGGTGAGTAATGGTGTGGGGTGGCATTTCTTTGGAGGGACACACAGCCAGAGGTAGCCTGACTGCCATTAGGTACCAAGATGAGATCCTCGGACTCCTTGTGATACCATATGCTAGTGCGGTTGGCCCTAGGTTCCTCCTCATGCAGGACAATGCCAGACCTCATGTGGCTGGAGTGTGTCAGCAGTTCCTGCAAGACGAAGGCATTGAATCTATGGACTGGTCCGCCCAGTCCCCAGACCTGAATCCAATTGAGCACATTTGGGACATCATCCACCAATGTCACATTGCACCACAGACTGTCCAGGAGTTGGTGGATGCTTTAGTCCAGGTTTTTGTGTGATTTTGTTGTCAGCACATTCAACTTTGTACAGAACAAAGTATTCAATGAGAATATTTCATTCAGATCTAGGATGTGTTATTTGAGTGTTCCCTTATTTTTTTTGAGCAGTGTATTATATAGAGTCATTACAAACAAAGTCATTATCTCAGTAAATTAGAATAATTAACAAAAAACACCTACAAAGGCTTCCTAAGCGTTTACAAAGGTCCTTTAGTCTGTTTCAGTAGCTCCACAATCATGGGGAAGACTGCTGACCTGACAGATGTCCAGAAGGCAGTCATTGACACACTCCACAAGGAGGGGAAGCCACAAAAGGTCATTGCTAAAGAAACTGGCTGTTCACAGAGTGCTGTATCCAAGCAGATTAATGGAAAGTTGAGTGGAAGGAAAAAGTGTGTAGAAAAAGGTGCACAAGCAACCGTGATAATCGCAGCCTTGAAAGGATTGTTAAGAAAAGACCATTCAAACATTTGGGAGAGATTCACAAGGAGTGGACTGCTGCTGCTGGAGTCATTGCTTCAACAGCCGCCACACAGAGACGTATCCAGGACATGGGCTACAAGAGTCGCATTCCTTGTGCCAGCCACTCATGATCAATAGACAGCGTCAGAAGCGTCTTACCTGGGCCAAGTAGAAAAAGAACTGGACTGTTGCTCAGTGCTCCAAGGTGTTGTTTTCAGATGAAAGTATATTTTGCATTTCATTTGGAAATCGCGGTCCCAGAGTCTGGAAGAAGAGTGGAGGCCACAATCCAAGCTGCTGGAGGTCTAGTGTGAAGTCTCCACAATCAGTGATGGTTTGGAGAGCCATGTCATCTGCTGGTGTAGGTCCACTGTGTGTTATCAAGACCAAAGTCAGCGCATCCGTCTACCAGGACATCTTAGAGCACTTCATGATTCCCTCTGCCGACAAGCTTTTTGGAGATGGAAATTTCATTCTCCAGCAGGACTTGAAACCTGTCCACACTGCCAAAAGTACCAATACCTGGTGTACAAACAACAGTATCACTGTGCTTGATTGTCAGCAAACTCGCCTGACCTTAACCCCATAGAGAATCTATGGAGTACTGTCAAAAGGAAGATGAGACACCAGACACAACAATGCAGACGAGCTGAAGGCTGCTATCAAAGCAAACTGGGCTTCCATAACCCCTCAGCAGTGCCACCGGCTGATCGCCTCCATGCCACGCCGCATTAATGCAGTAATTGATGAAAAAGGAGCGCGACCAAGTACTGAGTGCATTTACTGATCATACATTTCAGTAGGCCAACATTTCGGATTTTAAAATCACTTTTCAAGCTGGTGTTATAAAGTATTCTAATTTACTGAGATAATGACTTTTGGGTTTTCATTGACTGTAAGCAATAATCATCAACATTAACAGAAATAAACACGTGAAATAATAATAGTAATCTTTATTTATATAGCGCCAGCATATTCCGCAGCGCTTTACAGTTTAACAGTTTCAAAACACAAGTCATAAGTAACAACGTTAACAATACAATAATTAAAGCAAAATAAGCCGCCCCTGCTCGTGAGAGCTTACAATCTACAATGAGGTGGGGGAGATACAAAGTACAGATGTGTATATACATCACTCTAGATCACTCTGTTTGTAATGACTCTATATAATATGAGTTTCACTTTTTGCATTGAAGAATTGAAATAAATTAACTTTTTGATGATATCCTATTTTTGTGAGAAGCACCTGTATTGCTCAATACAGTATAATGAACCCCACATAGTGGTCCACACAGTATAATGAACCCCATATATTGCTCCATACAGAATAATGAGCCCCATAAATTGCTCCATATAGAATGAGCACACTATATTGCTTCATACAGTATAATTAGCCCCATATATTGCTCCACACATTACATGCCCCATATATTGTTCCAAACAGTATAATGAGCCCCATATATTACTCAATACATAACAAACCCCATATATTGCTCCATACTTAATTGGCCCCAGATAATGCTCCATACAGAATAATGAGCCCCATATATTTCCCCATACAGAATAATGATCCCCTATATATTGCTCCATACATAATAGGCCCCAGATAATGCTCCAAACTGTATAATGAGCGCCGTATATTACTCCATACAGAATAATGAGCCCCATAAATTGATCCATACAGAATAATGAGCCCCATATATTGCTCCATACAGAATAATGGACCCCATATAATGCTCCATACAAAATAATGGACCCCATAATGCTCCATACAGTATATAATGGGCCCATATAATGTTCCATACAGTATATGATGGGCTCCATATAATGCTCCATACATAATGGGCCTCACATAATGTTGCATAATGAGCCCCATATATTGCTCCATAGATAATGGGCCCCATATAATGCTCCATACACTATATGGTGGGCCCCATATAATGCTCCAGTTTATGACAGGCCCCATATTTTGTTCCAAACATTAAAAAAAAATGAAATGCTCACCTCTCCTTGCTCCATATATTGCTCCATACAGTATAATGAGCCCCATATATTACTCCATACAGTATAATGGACCCCATATAATGCTCCACACAGTATAATGAACCCCATATATTGCTCCATACAGTATAATGAGCCCCATATATTACTCCATACAGTATAATGGACCCCATATAATGCTCCACACAGTATAATGAACCCCATATATTGCTCCATACAGTGTAATGAGCCCCATATATTACTCCATACAGTATAATGGACCTCATATAATGCTCCATACAGAATAATGGACCCCACATATTATTCCATACATAATGAGCCCCATATCATGCTCTGTATTGTATATAATGGGCCCCATAAGATGCTCCAGACATAGTGGGCCCAATATAATGCTCCACTATATGAGGGGCCCCTTATAATGCTCAATTATACGATGGGCCCCATATTATGCTCCAGTTTATGATGGGACCCCATATATTGCTCCAAAAGACAAGGACTGATAATAGAGATAGCAATTACACCCTAGATGGCCCCACTGGGCCCTAGTTGCACCCTTCCTTGTAGCAGAGGTTGGCACCCTAACTTATATGCAATATGGCTCCCCCGCTCACCGTCGGCTTTTCCTGGATACAAGCTAGTAATCCCTATTTTAGACACAAGGAACACAACAGAAATTCCAAGTGATAGCAAGTGGCGCGGTGACTAAAAAAGAAAAAGGGGGTGTAAGTAGCTATTGATCAATAGGAGGGTATATCCTTACAATAAATGGTCTGTGTACTGGTGACAATCTGACAACAAAAGGTTACCTCCCAAGGAGTCAAAATATCAGTTCCAAAAAATCAGAACCAAAATACAAACTATGTAATCAGCCGAATACCCAGAAAAGCCTTATTGACAAAATTTGATACAAATCGGGGGAATTACTTATTGATCTCGCCCTATACTCACCCTATTGAGTGTCCCTACCTTGCTGTGGAGGTTGGCACCCTAAAAGGTTGCGCAAAGTGGCGCCCCAGCTCAACGTGGGCTGCCCCTCACTTGCCCTTAACTAAAACATCTATATCCTTCCATAATTTTGTGTAAATAATAAGAGTGATGGAAAGAAAAGAGGGAAGGCAAGGTATGAAAGGGTTCAAATAAAGACTTGATAGAGACAGTAAAAAGTCCCAAATTTCATAACCCCTCAATGGTGCGCTTAAGGGATGTATCTGTGATAAAGTGCTTTGTGCTTATCAGGGGTGCAGAACCAATTAGTGTACAGTACATTGCATTCCAAAGGCCCATAGCAAACATTTGTTCAATCTGCCAAATTATATATCTAATGCACCTTCATAGGCATAATATGAATTCCCTTTTGCAACAAGAATTCATTCAAATTCAATAGAGAGTCAAAGCACTGTTAGTCCCATTTCATTGTGAAATGCCCACATTAGGGTAACCCGTAGTAAAAAACACAGTTATTGCACTAAGCCCATTGGACAGATATATCAGTACAACTTAACATGCCCGGGGTCACCATATACATTTTCCATATGATAGATGAAATGGCAGTTCAAGAAAAAAGCAATTGCTAGTTAACCATAGTCAGGGCACTTTTACTAGCATTTAATTGGTAATCTGCCCATATCAGGATAACCTCAAATAAGAACGCACAATTATTGCACTATACCCATTAAAGCACCATGTGTAATCAAAATAGTCTTATCTGGGATCCGATAAGCTGAAAGTAGCCTCAACTCGTTTCCCTTCCATGATGCAAGTTCATCAGGAGGCGAGTGGTATATCCAGTGTCAAAAGATAAGCAACATCAGGTAGATAGGGCATCCTGGTTGCAATCTTTGTCTTTTGGACCTGCTGATTGCAGGTATCTTTAGTAATTGTCTATATTTTTAACAAGTTTTTTAATGGTTAAAATAAAATTTAGTTTTAGGTATTAGTTTATATGTAAGCCCCAATACAATCCCAGCAGTGAAACATGGTCTGATAATAGAGATAGCAATGACACTCTAGATGGCCCCACTGGGCCCTAGTTGCACCCTTCCTTGTAGCGGAGGTTGGCACCCTAACTTGTATGCAATGGGGGTGTTTTTCAGCTGTAGGGACAGGACGACTGGTTGCCATTGAAGGAAACATGAATGCAGCCAAGTACAGAGATATCCTGGATGAAAACCTTCCAGAGTGCTCTGGACCTCAGACTTGGCCGAAGGTTCACCTTCCAACAAGACAATGACCCCAAGCACACAGCTAAAATAACAAAGGAGTGGCTTCAGAACAACTCTGTGACCATTCCTGACTGACCCAGCCAGAGCCCTGACCTAAACCCAACTGAGCATCTATGGAGAGACCGGAAAATGGCTGTCCACCAACGTTCACCATCCAACCTGATGGAACTGGGGAGGATCTACCAGGAAGAATGGCAGAGGATCCCCAAAACCAAGTGTGAAAAACTTGTTGCATCATTCCCAAGAAGACTCATGGCTGTACTAGCTCAAAAGGGGGCTTCTACTCAATACTGAGCAAGGGTCTGAATACTTATGACCATGGGAGATTTCAGTTTTTCTTTTTTAATAAATTTGCAAAAATTTCTACATTTGTTTTTTTTTCTGTAAAGATGGGGTGCAGAGTGTACATTAATGAGAAAAATGAACTTTTATGAATTTACCAAATGTCTGCAATGAAACAAAGAGTGAAAAATTTAAAGGGGTCTGAATACTTTCCAAACCCACTGTAAGTATTGCAAGTACCGGGTGCCCTGAGCTAGAGAGGGGTGGGCCCTCGCGGGTGCTGGCAATGGGCCCCATAGCGCATTGGAGTCCCTAAGTCACGTGGGCCCCCCCTCTGCTCAGGACCTCAGCACTTGCCCAGGTGCTGACGCCAGCCCTGGCAAATGATATACAAACTGCTTACAGGTCCAAAGCTAGAGTATGCTATGCTTTAAAATTACTTTTTTTATTTTTTCTATCCCTATATTAAAAAATGGTATACTTGCAGTTTTCACACTGGCCAGTAGGTCTAATATTAGACTCATACTTTCTGTTCTGTACAGCAGTCTCATTATCATCCAGACAGGATTCCAATGACAGATAATACCTGTATATACAGCAGATAACACAGAATCCACCATTCACAATAGATGATGTCACAGCTCACCTCCTCCTCCTGTACAATGACTGATAACACCTCATATACAGTAGATAACACAGGATCCACCATTCACAATAGATGATGTCACAGCTCACCTCCTCCTCCTGTACAATGACTGATAACACCTCTATATACATAGATAACACAGGATCCACCATTCACAATAGTGATGTCACAGCTCACCTCTCCTCCTGTACAATGACTGATAACACCTCCATATACAGTAGATAACACAGGATCATCATTCACAATAGGTGATATCACAGCCCACCTTTCTCCTCCTGTACAATCACTGATTACACCTGTATGTACAATAGATAACAGGATTCTCACCATTCACAATAGGTGATATCACAGCCCACCTTCTCCTCCTGTACAATGACTGATAACACCTCTATATACAGTAGATAACACAGGATCCAGCATTCACAATAGGTGATATCACACCTCACCTCCTGTTCTATGGCTGTGGTTCCACGGTCCGGAACCACAGCGCTTTGGACGGAGCGGAAATTCCGCTCGTCTAAGCCCCGCCCCCTTTATGATGCGCGATCTTTCCGGAGGTGTTCAGGACACCTCCGGAACACCTCCGGAAAGAGCGCAGGGCTACATAGCCCTGTGTTAATTCTGTTGCGGCGACGCACCGTCGCCGCAATACGCGAGGACATGCTGCGGTCTAAAAAGACGCCGCATGTCCGTTTACGCAGGTTTGCCACCTGCGTATTGTTACGCATAGTGGAGACGGGATTTCTTGAAATCCCCTCCACTATGCTGTAACATCTGGACGCTGCGTGTTTGGCGCTGCGCCAGCGCACAGCGCCAAACACGCAGCATTTCCTGACCGTGGAAACTCACCCTATGGCAACACCTCCATATACAGTAGATAGCAGGATTCTCACCATTCACAATAGGTGATATCACAGCCCACCTTCTCTCTCCTGTACAATGACTGATAACACCTCTATATACAGTAGATAACACAGGATCCAGCATTCACAAGGTGATATCACAGCTCACTCTCCTCCTGTACAATGACTGAACCCTCATATACAGTAGATACACAGATCACCATTCAATAGGTGATATCACAGCTCACCTCCTCCTCCTGTACAATACTGATATCACTCTATTACAGTAGATAACACAGGATCCACCTTCACAATAGGTGATATCACAGCTCACCCTCTCCTGTTCAATGACTGATAACACCTCTATATACAGTAGATAACAAAGATCCATCATTCACATAGGTGATGTCACAGCTCACCTCCTCCTCTGACAATGACTGATAACACTCTATATACAGAAACACAGGATCACCTTCACATAGGTGGATATCACAGCTCACTCTCCTGTACTATGGCAACACCTCCATATACAGTAGATAACAGGATTCTCACCATTCACAATAGGCGATATCACAGCCCACCTTCTCCTCCTGTACAATGACTGATAACACTTCTATATACAGTAGATAACACAGGATCCAGCATTCACAATAGGTGATATCACAGCTCACCTTCTCCTGTACTATGGCAACACCTCCATATACAGTAGATAACAGGATTCTCACCATTCACAATAGGCGATATCACAGCCCACCTTCTCCTCCTGTACAATCACAGATTACACCTCTATGCACAATAGGTAACACAGGGTCAACCATTCACATCAGCTGATGTCACAGCTCACCTCCTTCCCTTCATAATGACCTTATCATTAGCATGCTCAGAACATACTTCTATACTCAATGCGTTCAGAGCCAGTCTATCGTTGCTTATTTCTATTTGGCTGCTGAAAAGAACAGGAAGTATAAATTTGAGGGCAGCATGGTGGCTCAGTGGTTAGCACTGTATGGTGGCTCAGTGGTTAACACTGTATGGTGGCTCAGTGGTTAGCACTGTATGGTGGCTCAGTGGTTAGAACTGGCCTTGCAGCACTGGGGTCCTGGGTTCAAATCCCACCAAGGACAACATGTGCATGTGTTTCCATGGTTTTGTGGTTGTTCTCTGGGTTCTCCTGTTTTCTTCCAAATTCCAAAGACATACTGATAGGGAAATTGGATTTTGAGCCCCAATGGGGACAGAGATGATAATGTCTGTAAAATACAGTAAATTAAGGACACCATATAAGTGAGTAAAATAAACAATATAAAACCAAGTAGGTTGTGTGAAAATGGCAAGATCTAAGTTTTGGGTTTTTTATTCAATTGTTTTATGAAAAATGTAAGTAATCAATATAAAAATACATTTAACATAAAAATCTGATTTTGGACAGTAGTAATTTTCTAATGACATTACCTGCAGCAGACTTTCTCATTTTGGCTACATGCAACTTAAGAGTTCTATGTGCCCAACTGCCTATGAAAGTTTTTGGGGGCTTTACTGTAGCTCTATATGCCTCTGATCTGATGCAGAGGGTTTCTATGACAAGTTTCATACAAATACCGGAAAAACACATTTTAAAAAATGACAGAGATATTCTCCCCTACAATATGGTGCAGCACGGCGTGCCTACGGCTCGGTGATAAGGGGCCGCCCTTTAGGCAGGTGCACTCAGCGGCCTCTTTCGCTTCCAGCATAGGGTGAATGTGGTTGGTCAGATTGTGGTGCACAGCAGATCCAACCACCAATGATGCAGGGCAAACCCGTCGTCTACAGTACTCGACCGCTTTCAGACTGCAGGAAATGCATTCAGCGTCGGCTCTCGCTGCCCTTGTGCTTGGCGGCAACAGCTATTGTTCCAAACTGCGCCCCTAATAAATGGTGGCACCATCCATCAAGATTAATGATAAATGCAACTAATCCGCATCGTAGCGGTCTCTACTCCCCCCGTTACGCTCTCGTCTTCCATCTATATGGATTTCACAACCCTTTATGTTATTTTAGCAGTTATAATTTGATTCTCAGACTCCATTTGTGGCCATTAATGGGTTAAGCAGCTTTCTGAGCAGAGTTTCCTGTTTTGCAGTTGCCTTATTTGTGGTCAATTTGCAGGGAGAGCGGCTCCTTGCTGTAGAGGGGAGAAAGGTGATAGATGTTGACATCCAGAATAAAGCTGAATATATTTTAAACAAAAAGAAATGATGCAGTAATAGGTTTGGATCCGCGAGTTAGCAGAGCAGACCGAGCTTTGCATCTAGAAGAGAGAGAGAGATCACAAGCAATATACACATAATACACAGTCATTAGCGCCAGGATGAAAACTGGGCCATGTATAGGGCCGCAGAGACTCGGAGAGGCTGAGGGCTTCCATAAATTCAAGGGCCAGCTGCACTGCAGAGCAATGTGACCTTACAACACTTAGGTCTTTGGAGGGTTAACTGGATTTTTTTGCATGACCAAGAGTAACACAGCTCTTGGGGTTAACGATGCTGACTACTGAGTGCAAGTGCTTTTGTTTTATGCATTTTATTTTATGCATTTATTTTTAAATATTATTTACTTTTATTTTATTTATTTTGTTTTATCTATTTTCTATTTCTGTATTTATTTTTATTTTCAACTTACCATATGTATTGTAATTTTATGTACTATGTTTTTCTTTTACTTTATTTTATATATTTTATGTATTTACATTTTTATTTTACTTTTAATGTATTTTATTTTATGTACTGTTTTTATTTTTTGTTATTTATTTGATTGTTTTTATTTTACTTTTCATTTATGTATTATTTCATGTACTGTTTTTACTGTTACTTTTATTTATATATTTTATTATGTTTTTATTTTACTTTTAATTTAGGCATTTTATTTTATGTGTTGTTTTTCTTTTTATTTACTTTTCTTTTGTATATTTGATGTATGCATGTTTTATTTTACTTTTAGTTTAATTATTTTCTATACTTTTTTTTAGTTTTTATTTACTTTTCTTTTATTTTATATATTGTTTATATTTATTTCACTTTTCATTTATGTATTTTATTTAATTTTTCTTTAATTTACTTTTATGTATTTATTTTACTTTCCATTTCTATATATTTAACTGTATTTATATGTGATTTACTTTTATGTGATGCTTTATTTGTATTTAATATATTTTACTTACTATATATGAACATTATGGGAACGCTGGACTACGTCGAAGCTGCGTGGGAACATTTTTGGAGTAAATCGGTGAACTAGGGACATTATGTTTTTTTTTTGTCTTTATGTTTTTCAGGTATTTGTTTCTGTACTATGTTGCATTTGGTGAACTACGCGGATTCCCGGGATTATGGCAGATTTGCATGGCTTTTTTTTTAAATAAATTGGTGAACTAGGGAAAGTGTAGGAGAGTGTTTTTTTTAATAAACTATTTTTGTGTGTGCATTTTTACTTTTGATTACTGGGTTAGTAATGGGGGTGGCTAACAGACAACTCTCCATTACAAACCCTTGTTCTTGATGCCAGCTGTGATTTTTGACAAATCACACGTGACATCAACCTCAACTACCATTACCCCAATTGTCACCGCACCAAGGCAATCGGGAAGAGCCAAAGCAAAGAGCCAGAATTGGAGCATCTCATGATGCGCCACTTCTGGAGCGGCTGTTGGCTGGTATTTTTAGGTTGAGAAGCAAGGACCTTCCCAGACTGATAATATCATCTGACAGCTGTCTGCTTTACCTTTGCTGGTTTCATAAAATAGGGGGGAGCCCACATTGTTTTTTTAAATTATTTATTAGGCTAAACAAAACTAAACACATTTTAGTGCCACATGAAAGGCACTAAAGGGTGCAATTTATTCGAACGTCCATGACAGCACTACAGAGAGAGAGGGGATCCGCCCCTTAGGAACAGGAAACCTACAGATATAAAAGGGCGGCACCTCTCCCACACATCAGTTGGTTTCCTGTTCCTGAAGGACGGGTTTCCTACAGATGAAGATCTTCAGGAGGACCCAGGCCGGCCGGTCGACCCAGGTAGCGGGGGGGAATCTCCTACCTCGGCCGGTGCGGAGCCCCTGGAAGCGCCACGGTGGGTCCGGGTAGGATTCCACGGCAGTGTGCGGAGCAGGTGGAGCAGTATCCAGAGGATCTCTGTCTCCCAGCCAGCGCCGGTAGGTAAGTATTCCCCCCCCCTCTCCCTGGTCCCGATGCCTTCTCCCTGTCCTCTCCTGTGGTCCTGTCATGGTGGGGGCCTCTTGAGGGTGCAGCCGTGATTTTTTAAAAAAAAAAAAAAAAAGAAGAAAATTTTTTTTTTAAATTTGAATTTCCCGCCGCGTCACTGCTGTGAACGGCGCGGCGGGGGTTTTTTGAATTTCCCGCCGCGCGTCACTGTTATGGACGGCGCGGCGGGCGGTTTTGAATTTCCCGCCGCGCGTCACGGCTATGGACGGCGCGGCGGGCGGTTTTGAATTTCCCGCCGCGCGTCACGGCTATGGACGGCGCGGCGGGCGGTTTTGAATTTCCCGCCGCGCGTCACTGCTATGGACGGCGCGGCGGGGTTTTTGAAATTTCAATCGTGCGCCGCTGTTGCAGCGGCGCGGCTGAGGTCGGGGGAGATCTCCGCTTGGGGGGGCGATGCAGCGGGGGATTGTGCTTACCTCCGTCGGTCCGTGCGAGCGGGGGAAAAAAGGGGCGGAGTCTCCACCACCGGAACCGGAAGTAAGACGCCGGCCGGCGTTTTTGAAAATTTTGGCGGCTGCAGTCTCGGGACGGCGCCTGCTGTGGGGACGGCGGGGAGGTGCAGGGGGGGCCGTGGGGCGGGGAGTAGGAGGGGGTGGACCCCTGGCCAGACCTGCTGATCCGGATATCCGGGGGAGGATATAAGGAGCCTAGAAAGGAGGTAAAGCGCTTCTGCCCCATTTTTTTTTTTTTTTTTTTTTTTACGATGGACACTGCAGAGGCTCCCTCGGTGCAACAGGAGAGCCAGCAGCAGCAGCAGACAGAGCGCTCCTCTTCAATGGCCAGGAGCACCAGCCGCAGAAGTTCCGCAGCTGGGAAAAAGCTCCCTCCCCGTGATCCGGTACCTACTGCTGTACAATCTGGGTAAGAGATCGTCAGATTTAGAATACCCAGTAATACAGTTTTTTCCCCATTTTGTCTGTTACTAGGGAAGAAGTGTTCGGTGAAAAGCAAGCACAGGGAATGTGCCTTTTGCGCTTGCCCTCTGCCTGACGCTTGCCCTAAGAGGTTGTGCCAGCCGTGCATGCAACAGACGGTAGGGCATTGTTAAGGGGAAGGACAGGGGCATGGGATAACATAGTAAACCCCCCCTATGCCCCTTCCCTTTTTAGATAGCGGAGGAGACTCCAAATTTCACCGAAAGCCTGAAGGAGATAATAAGAGCAGAGTTGAAAGCGTCCTCAAGACACGGAGAATTTTCCAGGCGTAGAAATGTACCAGTATTGTCTGATTCAGAGTCGCCTGCCGCCCATGATAGGGGTGAAGTTGTGTCAGGACCCTCCTCGCCTTCCTCTTCGGCTTCCTCCTCGTCTTCTACGGAAGACGCTACCCGTTTTTGTTTTCCCTTGGACCAGATGGACAAATTTGTCAAATCCGTTAGGTCCACCATGGGGGTAGAAGAGGCGAAACCAGAACCCTCAGTACAGGATCTGATGTTTGGTGGTCTAGATCCAAAAAAACGGAGATCCTTTCCACTAAATAGTAGCATCCAAGGCCTTATAGACAGAGAGTGGAAGAAGCCTGAAAAAAGAGGCTCCTTACCCCAAGCGTTTAAACGGAGATATCCCTTTGAAGATCCCCTGACGGGTAAATGGGATAAGGCCCCGAAGCTGGATGCAGCAGTGGCGAAGGCTTCTAAAAAATCCTCCATCCCTTTCGATGATATGGGGTCTTTGAAAGATCCACTAGACAGGAAGGCAGATTCCTTCTTGAAAGGCACATGGGAGATGTCGGCAGGTGCCCTGAGGCCGGCAGTTGCAGCCACTTGCGCAGCCAGGTCATTGATGGTCTGGCTAGACCAGTTAGCTTCCCAGTTAACAGATGGAACCTCCAGGGGGACAATTCGAAAGACCTTGCCAATAATTCAGAATGCGGCGGCTTTTCTGGCTGATTCCTCAGCGGACTCAGTAAGAATGGCTGCCAGAGCGGCAGGGCTGTCTAATTCAGCACGAAGGGCATTATGGCTGAAATGTTGGCCGGGCGATATTCAAGCCAGATCTCGCCTCTGCTCCATTCCGTGTGACGGCGAATATCTTTTTGGCCCGGTCCTGGACGAACTTTTAGAAAAGGCGGGGGACGACAAGAAAAAGTTTCCCAGTCTATCAACTCCTTCCTATAAAAGACCTTTCAGTAGAAGGAGGTTCAGCTACCGAAGGTCGTCCAGGGAACGAGCCAAATGGGATGAAAAGAGGCGAAGAGGTACAGGGTTTATGTTTAGAGGTCCACCTAGGGAAACAAAAAAACCCTCGCAATGACTAGCGATGCCGGTAGGAGGCAGATTAAAAGCCTTCTACCCGGCCTGGTCGGAAATCTCAAACAGTAGCTGGATCCTTAACATCATAGCTACAGGGTACCACATACCGATCCATATGGAGCATCAGCGTTTCCTCAGAGTAGCAATCCAGATGGGGGAAGTACTGCGACATTTTCAATTTAGCGCCCTTCCCTTTGGCTTGGCAGTGGCCCCACGAGTATTCACTAAGGTTATGTCGGAGGTCATGGCCCACTTACGTGAATCAAATATGCTTATAGTCCCCTACCTTGACGACTTTCTTATTATAGGAAAGACGGCAGAGCATTGCCTAGAGCAACTGAAAAGAGCGATTTCTACCTTAGAGCGGCTGGGATGGCTAATAAATACCAAAAAGTCTCGTTTGAATCCAATGAGGGTTCAGCAGTTTCTAGGGCTAATCCTGGATTCACAAAATCAGAACTGTAGTTTACCGTCAGACAAGTTAATTCGTTTACGGTACCAGGTCCTAAACGCTTCCAATAATCCCTCCATGTCGCTTAGGAAGGCTATGTCTCTTTTGGGCTCCCTCTCGTCCTGCATTCCCGCGGTTCGGTGGGCTCAGTTTCACACAAGGGCACTGCAAGCTGAGGTCTTGCTGTATCAAAATTTGCTAGGTGGTTACCTGGAAGGCCAGCTATCCTTGTTCCAGGCTGCTATAAGATCCCTGGATTGGTGGAAGAATGAGACAAATCTGTCTAAGGGGGTTCCCTGGGAATATGAGATATCCCGAATAGTCACAACAGATGCTAGCCCCTCTGGGTGGGGGGCTCATATGGGGGACGTTATGGTTCAGGGCTTATGGGCCACCAGGGTGGTACTCGTTCCGGTCCTCTCATGGAAGTGGCAAAGCGCCTACTTCAGATAGCAGAACGACACTTTCTTTCTCTAACGGCTCTACATATAAGGGGAGAAGAAAATACCAAGGCGGACTTCTTAAGCCGCAATCTCCTGAGCCAAGGAGAGTGGTCATTAAAGACTTCCATCTTCGACCTAATTGTGCGGAAATGGGGTCTACCGGAAGTAGATCTCTTTGCTACCAAAAGCAACAGAAAAGTGACACAGTTCTGCTCTCTGAATCCCAAAGAACGCCCTCTGGCAGTGGACGCTCTTCTATTACAGTGGGATTTCAATCTAGCCTACGCCTTCCCTCCCCTGTCCTTACTCCCCCTAGTATTGAGGAAGGTCAGGAAGGACAGGGCAAGGATAATATTAATCGCTCCTTTTTGGCCCAGGAGGGCATGGTTTTCATGTCTCAGAAACATGTCGATAGCCGACCCGTGGGTCCTGCCGGACATTCCCGATCTGCTCTCCCAGGGTCCAGTCTACCATCCTCGAGTAGCGGGCCTCCACCTGACGGCGTGGATTTTGAACGGTCGCTGCTGACAGATAAGGGGTTTTCTGCTAATGTAATTAATACTCTCCTTAAAAGCAGAAAAGAGGTTACAACTAGGATCTACGCTAGGATTTGGAAGAAATTTCTTCAGAGCTCGGCGGTTGTAGCAGGGGACACAACACCGATAACCCAGATTCTAGAATTCCTACAAAAGGGTCTGGACTTAGGTCTCTCCACAAGCACCCTTAAGGTACAAGTTTCAGCTTTGGGGGCACTCTTTAGTTGCAACATCGCAAATAATTACTGGGTCAGTAGATTCATTAAAGCTGCGGGTAGGTCGAGACCCATAGTGAAGGTGAGAATCATGCCATGGGACTTAAATCTTGTTCTCACTGCTTTAACAGAGCCCCTTTTTGAACCTATATCAGCAGCATCAATAAAAACTCTTTCCCTTAAGACCGCTTTCCTGGTAGCATTAACCTCGGCTAGGAGGGTAAGTGACATCCAGGCACTATCTAGACTGTCTCCTTACACTCAGGTCCTGAATGACAGGATAATACTTAGACCGGACCCAGCATACCTACCTAAGGTGTCTTCCGCTTTCCACAGAACACAGGAAATTATTCTCCCTTCGTTCATCCCTAATCCATCTAATCAAAAAGAGATGAAACTTCATACTTTAGATGTTAGAAGATGTCTGCTGCAATATTTGGCAGTCACTGATCCCTGGAAAGGGGACAATGCATTGTTTGTCTCTTTTCAAGGAATTAACAAAGGCCGTAGATTAACAAAGAGCTCGTTGGCCAGATGGATTAGGGAAGCAATTTCTCTGGCATACACCTCGAGGGGCAAGCAGCCACCTGAGAGGCTAAGGGCGCATTCCACTCGAGCTGTGGCGACTTCATGGGCAGAAAGGGCAGAAGTCTCGATTGACCAGATATGTAAGGCAGCTACGTGGTCTTCTCCACACACGTTTTACACTCATTATAGATTAGATTTGGGTGCTTCCTCAGACCTTTCTTTCGGACTAAGGGTGCTGCAGGCAGTAGTCCCTCCCTAAATAGTTATTACTCTCTGTAATTCTCTCTGTAGTGCTGTCATGGACGTTCGAATAAAGTCTAAGTTACTTACCGTTAACGGTATTTTTCGAAGTCCATGACAGCACCCTTACATTCCCACCCAGGTTTTATGTGCACTTCTTCCGCTTATGTAGTCCACATGTAATAAACAATTGATTAATGTTACTGTGTGATGCATGAAATTTTTTTGCTGTATACCATTTAACCTTGATGTCCTCTTATGCTCTGTAATCCAACTGATGTGTGGGAGAGGTGCCGCCCTTTTATATCTGTAGGTTTCCTGTTCCTAAGGGGCGGATCCCTCTCTCTCTGTAGTGCTGTCATGGACTTCGAAAAATACCGTTAACGGTAAGTAACTTAGACTTTTTTTTATATGTAGGGGACTTGTGAAATTATATATCTGCAGGATATCTATTCTATTTATTTATTCTATTTAACTATCTATAATCTAGTATATATCTAATATCTTCATATCTTCCATCTATCTATATCTTTATATAAGATTGCTTTATTACTTTTGTAAATTACCGTATATACTTGTGTATAAGTCGACCCAAGTATAAGACGAGGCATCTTAATTATGCCAGGAAAAACTGGGAAAACTTATTGACTCGAATATAAGCCGGGTATGCATTGTCCCCTAATCCATATTCTGGTATGCATAGTTCCTCATTCCTATCCTTGTATGCATGGCTCCTTATCCCGTCCATGTCTGCATGGCTCCTCATCCCTGTCCTGGTATGCATGGCTCCTCATCCCTGTCCTGGTGTGCATGGCTCCTCATCCCTGCCCTTGTCTGCATGGCTCCTCATCCCTGTCCTGGTATGCTTGGCTCCTCATCCCCGCCCTTGTCTGCATGGCTCCTCATCCCTGTCTTGGTAAGCATGGTTCCTTATCCCCGTCCTTTTATGCATGGCTCCTCATCCCTATCCTTGTATACATGGCCCTCCCCCATGAGAAAAGCATAAAAAAAACCTCCTACTTACCTTCCCTGTGTGCCCTCGCAGTATCTTGTTGTTCCAGCTTCCAGCAGCTCCTGCGGCCGGCCGATCTCGTGTCCCCACTCGTTAAGGTAATGAATATTCACGTGAACGAGGCCTTAATATGATGCCTTGTCTAGGATCTGTAGAGGAATAATTAGAATTTAATTACTGTTTAGCATCACCTCATTTACATGTCAGGGGCTTTATGGAAGCATAAGAAGTCCGTATATCTTGTATTCTTGCGAGGCATTATTATTTTGGGCTCTGCCATATTGTGCATTTATGGAGTGCTGTATTATGACGATAGAACCACAGCATAGCATACAGTAGAAAACTTCCATGATGTGATGTCTATTGTCACACTGGCCCCATAGATATTGCCCTTGATTAAATTTGGGTCACTTCGTGCTGGCTCAAGTCAGAGGGCATAGTTCCCCCTTTATTTTTTAATCGTAAGGTAAAATGTAAGATTCTCCCAACCTCCCCTCTCTTTGGATTTGTTCTAGAGTTATAGAAAACAGTAAGAAAAAAAAGCTCTATAAATGCACCTCCAGAATGTGACAGAACATATTAAGTCCTCACCCGACCTAGCTAGTGTCGCTTGTTCTGTTTTTAAGGTTTACTGCTTTATCTGAAAGTCAGATTAATACTTTTTTTCTTGGCTATGGGCTTTGTCTGACACTGCAGCACAGCTCCACCTCTTTATGTGAGTTACTAGACACAGACTATAAAAAACGATGGCACTCTATGGTGGAAAATGAAAAAAAAAAACAAAGCAAAATAACTTAATTGATAATCAACTATCAAAATGAAGAGAGTTATCCAGGATTCCAAAAACAGCGGTACACCTGTCTACAGTTTGTGTGTGGTTTTGCAGCTCTACCCCATTCCCTTCATTACAGCAAAAATGAAATACCATAAACAACCTGTAGATATCTGTGCCACTGTTTTTTTTTTGTTTTTTTTAAAGAAAGCAGCCTTGTTTTTGTAATCCAGGACAACTCCGTTTAAAAACTGGATATTTGCGGAAAATATACCCATGTTTTTCTCAAAAGGGAATATAGCAGTGTGACTATAGGTAAAATGGATGCACATTGTAACTCTCTCACTCTACCTCCCAACTGTCACTCTACCTCCCAACTCTCACTCTAGCTCCCAACTCTCACTCTGCCTCCCAACTCTCACTCTGCCTCCCAACTCTCACTCTGCCTCCAACTCCGCTCTACCTCCCAAGTCTCGCGCTAGCTCCCAACTCTCACTCTGCCTCCCAACTCACTATAGCTACCAATTCTCACTCTAGCTCCCAACTCTCACTATACCTCTCAACTCTCACTCTGCCTCCCAACTCTCACTCTACATCCCAACTCTCACTCTGCCTCCCAACTCTCACTCTGCCTCCCAACTCTCACTCTAGCTCCCAATTCTCACTCTAGCTCCCAACTCTCACTCTACCTCCCAACTCTCACTCTGCCTCCCAACTCTCACTTTACCTCCCAACTCTCACTCTAGCTCCCAATTCTCACTCTAGCTCCCAACTCTTACTCTAGCTCCCAACTCTCACTCTAGCTCCCAACTCTCAAACTCTCACTCTACCTCCCAACTCTCACTTTACCTCCCAACTCTCACTCTACCTCCCAACTCTCTCTACCTCCCAACTCTCACTCTACCTCCCAATTCTCACTCTGCCTCCCAACTCTCACTCTGCCTCCCAACTCTCACTCTGCCTCCCAACTCTCTCTCTACCTCCCAAGTCTCGCTCTAGCTCCCAACTCTCACTCTGCCTCCCAACTCACTATAGCTCCCAATTCTCACTCTAGCTCCCAACTCTCACTATACCTCCCAACTCTCACTCTACATCCCAACTCTCACTCTGCCTCCCAACTCTCACTCTGCCTCCCAACTCTCACTCTAGCTCCCAATTCTCACTCTGCCTCCCAACTCTCACTCTACCTCCCAACTCTCACTCTGCCTCCCAATTCTCACTCTAGCTCCCAATTCTCACTCTAGCTCCCAACTCTCACTCCAGCTCCCAACTCTCACTCTAGCTCCCAACTCTCACTCTACCTCCCAACTCTCACTCTGCCTCCCAACTCTCACTCTGCCTCCCAACTCTCACTCTGCCTCCCAACTCTCACTCTGCCTCCCAACTCTCACTCTACCTCCCAACTCTCACTCTGCCTCCCAACTCTCAATCTGCCTCCCAACTCTCACTCTAGCTCCCAACTCTCACTCTAGCTCCCAACTCTCACTCTAGCTCCCAACTCTCACTTTACCTCTCAACTCTCACTCTAGCTCCCAACTCTCACTCTGCCTCCCAACTCTCACTCTAGCTCCCAACTCTCACTCTAGCTCCCAACTCTCACTCTACCTCCCAACTCTCACTCTAGCTCTCAACTCTCACTCTAGTTCTCAACTCTCACTCTACCTCCCAACTCTCACTCTACCTCCCAACTCTCACTCTACCTCTCAACTCTCACTCTACCTCCCAACTGTCACTCTGCTCCACTCCACTCTAGCTCCCAACTCTCACTCTAGCTCCCAACTCTCACTCTACCTCCCAACTCTCACTCTGGCTCTCAACTCTCACTCTAGTTCTCAACTCTCACTCTACCTCCCAACTCTCACTCTACCTCCCAACTCTCACTCTACCTCCCAACTCTCACTCTAGCTCCCAACTCTCACTCTAGCTCCCAACTCTCACTCTACCTCCCAACTCTCACTCTAGCTCTCAACTCTCACTCTAGCTCTCAACTCTCACTCTACCTCCCAACTCTCACTTTACTTCTCAACTCTCACTCTGCCTCCCAACTCTCACTCTGCCTCCCAACTCTCACTCTACCTACCAACTCTCACTCTAGCTCCCAACTCTCAAACCCTCACTCTACCTCCCAACTCTCACTTTACCTCCCAACTCTCACTCTACCTCCAACTCTCACTCTAGCTCCCAACTCTCACTCTGCCTCCCAACTCTCTCTGCCTCCCAACTCTCGCCCACTCTCCTGCTCCCAACTCTCGCTCTACCTCCCAACTCTCGCTCTAGCTCCCATCTCTCACTCTGCCTCCCAACTCTCACTATAGCTCCCAATTCTCACTCTAGCTCCCAACTCTCACTATACCTCCCAACTCTCACTCTACCTCCCAACTCTCACTCTGCCTCCCAACTCTCACTCTGCCTCCTAACTCTCACTCTAGCTCCCAATTCTCACTCTAGCTCCCAACTCTCACTCTAGCTCCCAACTCTCACTCTACCTCTCAACTCTCACTCTAGCTCTCAACTCTCACTCTGCCTCCCAACTCTCACTCTGCCTCCCAACTCTCACTCTGCCTCCCAACTCTCACTCTAGCTCCCAACTCTCACTCTGCCTCCCAACTCTCACTCTACCTCCCAACTCTCACTCTACCTCTCAACTCTCACTCTACCTCTCAACTCTCACTCTACCTCTCAACTCTCATTCTACCTCTCAACTCCAACTCTACCTTTCAAGTCTTACTGGTTATACTTAGACCCAGCAATGGGAGATTGAAAGAAGAATAAATGTTCACCCATAAAAATAAGCCACATGCATTTCCATAGGCACATCCCACATCTATAGATATATAGTACACTAAAATCACTGTAAAAAAGCATTTGAAAATGTAGAAAAAGTCTGCTAATTTAGCACCTGTGTAGGGGGAACTGGAGGTCTACACATATCCTCCTATTTTAGAATAAGCAGAACCCAGTTCTAGTGCACGTCTTAGATCTGACGTATGGGTGCATTGTGTTTGTCCTCATTCTGAAGCTTTGCACCTGCAGATTTTTTACTGCACTGTTAATTGAGTGATATAATGAGTTGAGAATCCTTGGACCTGACATTAGCGGGGGATAGGAAGATCTGCACACTCTATGATGGGGAGGCTTCGGTAGTAAAAATGAGATAAACCAGAATATTTCTAAAATCTCATGAGGGGGAAGTTTCCTGGAGTAAAGCTTATATATTAATATGACGTGGAAGCAGAAGTATGGCAGAAAGCCATGGCAAAGGTTCGGGTGGTGAACGAATTTAATGAGATTCCTTAAGAAGAAACAAAACGGAACTGAGATTTTATAATGCCTTATAAACGATTAACCTTTCCATTTATCCGTTCTGGATTAATAATGTGGATTTAAGTCATACGAGTCTCAGTACAGATGGAAAAGCTTCAGAGGGTTTTACTAAAAGAATAAGTTGAAATGGGCCACAATAAAAATTTTAACCTTTAATTAGATGATGATGCCACCACGATGATGTCATAAGTTATCTGTCTCTGTTTTTATACCTCTGGCATCATCTGAAGGCATACAGAGCTTTTTTTATTTTTTACAGATGTATAATGAACCTCTCTCTGCCGTATAGAGCGGCATATAAAAAATTCCAATGGCTTTGTAGTGCGTAAACACCTGACCCTAGAAAAATCCATAATAGCTGATCATGTGGTTCACCTAAATAACTTATATAGATATATACTTGTATATTATATTTTTGTACATTTTTTAGTTATTGGCCACTCTCTTTCGGAGGCAGGAAAGTAAATAATGTCCTATGGGCGATGCAATGCATGCAGTCCCACAGTGCCAGCGTACTAACACCATGCACACGTTTCCAGAAAACATGGACCTTGTCCATTGCACAATTGTTACGTAGTCCTGTCCAGCACAGACTTCAGCTGATGCCTTGGACGGAGCGTCATCTTCAGAATGACACCAGAGTTGGAGCTCCGCTTTCTTACACCTAGATCAAGGACTTAAGGTGAATTTACACTGCATGATTATAGTGAACGAGTGCCCTAGGAACGCTTGTTTCACGGTAATCCAGGCTACCGACCACTTGAAGAATGTACAAAACGCTTGTTACTCGGAGGCTGAAATTACATTTTGGTTTGACTACAAGATCATCATTACAGGCAGCACTTCTGTACACAGTATGTGCTGCCGAGAACAATGGTAGCTTATGTGCACTCTATTCCAAATTTTTCAGCGCGGTCGGGCTATTAGATGGCTGCTGACCAGCAAACATGTTGCTGGTCTTTTAACCCTCATGTAAATGCACCCTAGGTTTGCCGAAGTTGCCTTCTCAAAATGCTGTGGCCAAAGCAAAATGACCTGGTTGGGGAATATGCTCCACTCATACTTCCCCCACAGAATCGGGACTTTGGCTAATAGCTAAATTATGTTTGCTCTTCAAAGGGAATACCCTTCATTAGATTACTATTAGTGATGAGCGAACGCGCTGGGACAAGGTGTTATCCGAGCATGCTCACATGCTAACCGAGTGTCTTCAGTGTGCTCGAATAATATATTTAAGTCCCCGCGGCTCCGTGTCTCGCGGCTGTTCGACAGCTGCAACACATGCAGGGATTCTCTGGTTGTTAGGCAATCCCTGCATGTGTTGCGGCTGTTGAATAGCAGCGAGACATGCAGCGCGGGGACTCGAACATAGTTTTCGAGCACGCCGAAGACACTCTGGGCACGAGCATGCTCCGATAACACCTTACCCAAGCATCGTCACTCATCACTAATTACTATGCTTTATGGTGTAGGTGATGAGCAGCGTCAGTGCAGAGTACAGACTGCCACAAATGTTGCATATATTTAGATATAGACGTAACAGAACACAATGTAACAAAACATCTATTTTCCTTCAGTTTTTTGGGAAAGGTGTTTGTTTTATATAGAATTCACATTTCCTGCCAAGTATTCTGATCCCTGGGAAATACAGAAGACTAAAATAGAAAGATAAATTATCAGCTTTGTGCAGCAGGAATTTGATAAGACAGTTTGCTAAATTCCTTCCTATTAACCCTTTTAAAAACAGAACACATATCCATAGGACATGTTACATTGTAGGATATGGTTGTCTACAGGACTGAATGGGTCATAACAATCAGGTCTCTTATCTAAAAGTATAAGAAAAACAAACCTATTTATTAGGGCCACAGACAAGACATAGATATGCGGAACAATGCGGCATTGTGAGTAATAACAAGCCATGCATCAGGCTGCCCTCATTGTAGCAGGACAGCTATTTTGGTATTAGCCAATCGGATAAAGAATAAAATTTACGGCTGCATATTCACAGGGATAATGGTATAAAGGGGATCGGAAGCCGCGTTTCCTCATATGACACAATTGAAGGTGGCAGAGAGGTCCTACACTCAATGCTATACTAGTTATTTAAAGAGGTGATGGACACCCAGATATTTACTTCCATTGCACATGTTGTAAAGTTGACTCTTTCTGAAACTCTTTAGCCATTCATTAACTATTATGAACTCGACGGACGTATGTCTTATATTCAACTTCACTTACCATATAACATGGCAAACCATAGGATTGAGCTGGAAGGGAACAAAGCGCATCTGGTGCCCACATAATGCTGCCGTACATGTCTGCACAATGGTACCATACAGTGCCCATGGAAAAGTGCCTTTGAGCGCCCAAATAATACAAACATGCAATGCCTAAATAGTGGACACGATAATACAAAAGTCTTTGGTGTATGAAGGTAGTGGAGAGTTTTATATACTCAACACTCTGTACTTGGAGGATCCTTGGAAATTGCTCAGACTTGCACTTCAGAGACACATCTAAGGGGTCTGGATTTCTTGCGGAAGGTGGCAATCCTCCAATATTAACTATACATTCACCATTACAAACAGGACTTCAGACTTTCAGCTTGAATACTAAGTGTATCCAGGTGACTAATGCAGGCCACACACATTAGATGGCTGTCAGCCAGAAGGAGCTTCAGCCGATCGTTTGGATGGCTACCATCCCGGCCGTCGCTCTCATACACATGAGCTGTCACTCCCATGTGATCTAGGAGAGAGCCCACAGACCTCTCTGGTGATGGCTTTGAGAACAAAAGGAACAGTCGTCCAACATCAAACATGGCGTATCCTAAACCCCTTAACCCCAGGCGATTTTCGTAAGTGTGTCCAGGTGTCTAATGCCAGCTACACACATTAGATGGCTGTCAGCCAGAAGATACTTCAGCTGAAAGTTTGGATGGCTACCATCCCGGCCGTCGCTCTCATACATAGGCGCTGTCACTCCTATGTTATCGAGGAGAGAGCCCACAGACCTCTCCGGTGATGGCTTAGAGAACAAAAGGAACAGTAGTCCAAAATCAAACATGCCGGATCCTAAACCTATTAACCCCAAGGGGATTTTGGTTATAGTTTTTTCATCTCCCTATATACCAAGAGCCTTAACTTTTTTATTTTTCCATCAATATAGCCATATGAGGGTTAGTATTTTGTGGGACGAGTTGTACTTTTGAATGACAACATTGATTTTACCACATAATGTACTGGAATAAGGGAAAAATATTCCAAGTGCAAAAAAAGTGCAATTCCACAATTGTGTTTTTTTTTCTATCTACCATGTTCACTATATGGTAAAAATGACCTGGCAATAGGATTCTCCAGATCAGTACAGCTACACAGATACCGAACATGTATACCGTAGGTTCTTTTTTATTTAAGTGGTAACCTTTTTTTTACAAAATTTGTATGAAAAAAAGTTTTTGCGTTTGTCGCCATTTTCTGAGACTCGTACCTTTTATATTTTTCAGAATATGGGACTGTGTGATGGGCTTATTTTTTGTGCTCTTAGCTCATGTTCTTATAAATACCATTTTGGGGTAGATGCAATGTTTTAATCACCTTTTATTGTATTTTATTGCAATGTTAGGGCGACCAAAAAGCAGTAATTCTAGGGTTTCGCTTTACTTTTCAGGTTATTTATTTTAATAGATCGGACATTTCTGAACTCAGCAATACCAAATAGGTGTATTTTTTTTAAATGGTTTTATTTTCAGTGGGGCAAAAAAGGGAGGTGATTTGAACTTTTCATTTTTACTGTGTTTAATAGTCTCCGTAAGAGACTTGAAGCTGTGATCAACTGATCGCCTGTGCTTAGCGTATCGGGGCTTCAGCACTGTTATGCTTTGCAAAAATCACGATCTCCTATGAACGTCAACCAAGAGCCGGCATTTACAGGAGGATCATGATGACAGGTATAAGGGGTCTTCTGCAGATCCCCGGCTGTCATGAAAACCCATCGGCGCCCCATGATCACGTGACGGGTGCCAATGGGCGGGACTAGTTGTGACGCACTTCCAGACAGCGCATGCGAAATGTCACTGTCAGTGATTGATAATGGCATTTAACTGGTTAACAGCTGTGGGTGGATTTCGGATCCAACCACATCTGTTAGAAGCAATTGATGGCGGATCAAATCAGCCATATCAACTGCGAGGAAAGATGCGGGCTCAGCACCGATGATAAAACAATACATCATTGGTTGTGAAGGGGTTAAGGCTTGCCATACACATTAGATGGTTGTTTGCCAAAAGATTTTTCAGCTGACCATTATAGCAGCCAATTCTCCCATACACAGGAGCGCTGGTTAGGCTGAGCAGTCCTGTGTTCTCTATGGGAAAGCCACTGACTAACATATCGGCTGGCGACCGGAGGGACAATGTGATTGGCAAACCGAAATCACACATGCACTATTGACATCTCTCCCGACCATCATTTGGCTAGCACCCCCATCGATATCAACATAAGTAATGTGTATGGCCATCTTAAGTACTCCAACAATCAATTGCTCTGGGTCCCATACACGGACTGTCGGCCGAATCCACTGATATTGACAGGTTCGTCCAACATTCGTTTAACGTGCATAGGGGTTCTTTACATAGGCTAGATTCCTTGTAGATTACTAAAGGGATAATTTAAATAACATAAGAGGCTATCCTGCACTGCAGTCAGTCATTTTAGTCTATGGGAAGTGTTGTGAATGCTCTGGATTCTGAGTTGGGGCTCCCTCTGGTGGCTGTTGATATTAATGAAGCTGCCTTGACGGACAGAGGTCCTTAAGCTGAGGATTCAGCTGCGGACAATTGGCAATCTGGGAGTTATGACTGGGGAGATTTAAGGGAGGAACTTTCCCATGATCCTCGCCCATGATTAGTTTTCTCTTCCTGGTCCAGTTTGGAAGTCAGCTTGCTGCGGTCTCCTGCAACTTTCAGATAAGCTATTTTTGCTTGTTTCTGTGGTTTTGTTTTCTTTTGTTTTTCTGCCTTCTGAGTGAGGTCAGCCGGGTCCCCCTGCTGGGGCCTGTGCTGGTCTCTGTTTCTCAGTTATCTCTGTTCATTTGTTCAGTCCCTGTTATTTCAGTGTCTGCTGGTTAGCTACCTGTTCACACCAGAGTTCTGATCTAGCGGGGAGAGATTGTGTGGTCTCAGTATTTTTGGAAATCAGACTTGTTGGAATTTTTCCTAGGGTTTTGCTGGATTGCAGAAAGTATTCTTTTTCTGTCCTGTCCTATCTAGACAGTTTTGGGCCCCAGCGTTTGCTTACTCTATTTTCTGCCTGCGTTTGTATTTCATCTTGTCTCACTGCCAATATATGTGTGAGGGCTACTTATTGCTTTGGGGCGCTACTCCGGGGCAGTTAGCTTTCCCCTTTCTATCTTTAGGCTTAGCTAACTCTCCAGCTGTGTCGAGGCGTCTAGGTCATTGTAGGTACGTCCCACGGCTGCTTCTAGTTGTGTGGTTAGTTTAGGGGTCTGCAATCCATTAGTTACCAACTTCTCTGGGTGACTGGCTGCCTTGGCTATTTTTTTTACTGTCCTCCTCGGCTACCATATCATAACAGGGAAGTATGGTAACAACCACAAACAAATCTCTTCAATCTCTTGCTGTCTATATTAAATATGTATATATATTTATATACCCACTTGTATGCGACCAACTTATTAGTCATCACAAGATACATATTGTACCCCACAAATTAAAAATGTATGACATATACCGTAGTAGGGAAAGTGAATACCCCCTTAAGTGGCTGCATTGAAAGAGTTAAATGGGCTGTCCACAACTTTAATATTGATGACCTATCCCAATGATAGGTTACTAATATCAGATTGGTGGGGTCCATCACCCGTCACATTTAAGAGGATGCGACAGTAATCATGAAAATCCCCAGGGCTGTGCCACCTACCGTCCAAATGAGACCATGTGGAACCAACCAGAAGAGAAAGAGTTTCAGGGGGGACAATTTTGGATGCAGCGCCTAGTCAGGTGCCATTGATGAAGGAGTTCCTCAGTATAAAAGGTCTACGCACCAAACAGGAGAAAGTTTTGGTGCCAGAGGAGAGAACGGTCCAGACGTGGACTGGAGAAGACGCTGCAGCCGGAGTGATAGGCCGCAATAAGAAGCATGTGCCAGCAGGCTGCTGTCTGGTTGGTTACAAACAGGATCTCAGTGGCAGCGGGTCAGATCCAGAGTCCAGACTACGCTGGTCAAGACCCAAGGACTCCAAGGTCTAAATCCCAGACCTGTATCAGTCAAGAGTCAGAGCCCAGCCCTCAGACCCCTGGGAGACACCCGATGTTGGATAAGCACCGAAGATCAGTGAGGAGACTCAATTGAAGCAAAGGAGGCCCAACATGCTTTGGTAGACTTTATCAGGAGGACTTTCAGCCTAGCCTGAAGAACTGGAGTGTCACGCTGTATCACAGATATATATATAATGTCAGTAATCAATACCAAGAGGGACAACATACAATATAACATATGAATAGGTATTATCAACATGTACATAAAGTATAGTATTACCTGACATAATATCCGTTGTACTGGGGTGAATCCTGAAGACGTATTACGCTGTCACAGGCTGGAGGTGGACCGGGGTCTATGCTGACCCTAAACTGGGGTCCTGACTAGTCCCTCTACCTGGAGGTACTGTTAATGGTACAGAGGTCCGGGCCGCCAACGTAACCCTGTCTCCTATAAGTCCCTGACCACTGTAATCTAGTCCTCAGAAGGACCCTGATTACCCACACAGGGAATAGGCAGGTCACTGCTTAACAAACAGTAAAGACAAACGAGACAGACAGGGGATAAAGTAAACACTGACTTGCATACAACACTTAAACACAGAGGGAACACAAATGGTCTAGGAGATAAACTATAAGCGAGGAGAGGATAAACCACAAAGGAACTCTTAGCTTAAGTCTTCTCATAACCTGATCCAATCTGCTGGTCTGCATGTAAGCTTTCACCGGCATCTAACAAGCAGACTGGCAGGTATATAAAGGAAGCTAATTAGTGCATAATCAAAAGCAGCCGGGCAAGGCTGAACCTAGTCTTAGCAAAGAGCTAGGTAAAATTAACTCCCTCACTACCAAACACAAAGTAACAGCAATTCAGCTGCGAGAAGTCAGAATGTGCAATCGCGACGATCTTCGTGGCGATGCACCCATGACATGGAGACCCCCACTAGGGCCATTATCATGGGAGGAGTCTGCACATTAGCTCCCACAGGAACAGGTTTTATACCCCTGTAAGACAGACATAAGCATAATCCTCTAGAAATTCCGTTACGTTTAAGGTGAACTTTAAGACTCATGATATGCCCTGCATTGTTTAGTTTACTTGCAATTAACCTGTTGCATCTTGTTGACTGTTGTTATAACCATTGTAATTTCCTGCCATATTTCAGGACATAAAGCGCTCACTGACTATTCCCGCCTTGTGTTCCTCTGCATATTGCATCCAGTCACCTGCATTACCCACTCACCGATCAGCTGTGACCATGATCTGGCCGTAAACCGTGAACAGAGCCAGAACAGCACAGCTCCGTACATTGTGTAGTGGTCATTTCCAAGTACTGCAACTAATCTCATAAATATAAGTAAGCAAAATCTAAGTAGTGGACCTCCCCTTTAAATGACAAATCAGGCTCCTGCTGCATCTGGATGGTAATTTCCCTTATTTCTATGAACTTTTAGGATTCTTTAGTGAGCCCCACTATGCAGACCATATCCCACCTTGCCTGTGTTCCTCACTAGCTCTAATAGTTTATTATGACCTGAGAATAAAACAGAACTTATTGATGTGTTATATGTCCGCCAAGGCATCGTGTTTTCTTTAAAATATTATGCAAGTGGACAACACGATTATGTTCGTCTCTAATTAGAAACTCACAAATTGATTTTTTTTTCCACCATAAAAAAAGTTAATTTTATGTACTGCTCAATTTATCTGTCTGAAATTACACTTTTTACTGAGGGCAGGCATGTCTCCCTGCTTTATTACACCCATAAAATAATTTTTTATTTAGCCGACAAACTAGTATATCTCTGTGAAGGTGCCCTTACAGAAATCACTGTGCGCTATTCCGGACCGAAAATACACAGGTGCATCTCACAAAATTAGAATATCATCAAAAAGTTAATTTATTTCAGTTCCTCAATACAAAAAGTGAATCTCCTATATTTTATAGAGTCATTACACACAGTGATCTATTTCACGTGTTTATTTCTGTTAATGTTGATGATTATGGCTTACAGCCAATGAAAACCCAAAAGTCATTATTTCAGTAAATTAGAATACTTTATAACACCAGCTGGAAAAATGATTGTAAAATCCGAAATGTCCTACTGAAATGTATGATCAGTAAATGCCTCAAGTACTTGGTCGGGCTACTTTGGCATCAATTACTGCATCAATGCGGCGTGGCATGGAGGCGATCAGCCTGTGGCACTGCTGAGGGGTTATGGAAGCCCAGGTTGCTTTGATAGCAGCCTTCAGCTCTTCTGCATTGTGGGGTCTGGTGTCTCTCAACTTCCTCTTGACAATACTCCATAGATTCTCTATGGGGTTAAGGTCAGGCGAGTTTGCTGACAATCAAGCACAGTGATGCTGTGTGTACACCAGGTATTGGTACTTTTGGCAGTGTGGACAGGGGCCAAGTCCTGCTGGAGAATGACATTTCCATCTCCAGAAAGCTTGTCGGCAGAGGGAAGCATGAAGTGCTGTAATATGTCCTGGTAGACGGCTGCGCTGACTTTGGTGTTGATAAAACACAGTGGACCTACACCAGCAGATGACATGGCTCCCCAAACCATCACTGATGGTGGAGACTTCACACTAGACGTTGGATATCGCGGTCCCAGAGTATCGCAAGTTGTGATTTGTGTAGAGATGGTAGAATGTGAGGAGGAGCGTCCTGGACAATCAGTAAAGTGAAGACGTCTGTGTGTTACATTTTGCAGGGAGAGTTATAGATGGAATAAGAGGTCATGGTGATCTGGACCGAATGCAAAGGAAAAGGGAAATTGAATGACAACAGTGAGGTGTCACTGGTGAGAACCCGCACAATATACACATATATGGTCTGCAGAGCACTGGTATAGACCTGTTATTACCATTATATGGTCACTGTATGGTGGTAATATCAGTTTTAGTACAGTGGTTTTGTTGAAGTAGTTGTCCAATCTTGTGTTGAAGCTGCCATATCTTCATAATTACATAATTATCCTTGATGTACAATAAAAAATTATATTGTGGTACCGTGTTAGCAAGAAAAATCGATGTGAATACTTTTCCGTCCAAAGATCACAAGAGTATTCTTAGAGTGATACCTTTATTCGCTAACCAGAAAATTATATTTTTGCAAGCTTTCTGAGCACACAGGCTCCTTCTTCAGGCAGGATTACAAATAGCTATTTGTAATCCTCCTGCCTGAAGGTTTACAATCGTACCAGGGCTCTGGAGCCTAGGGGGCCTCATACCTACCTACCATACATGCGTCACCTGCTGACTAGACGTGCACGGCCTCGCTCAATACAAGTGAAATGAACAAAGCCAAGTGCAATTAGTCGGAATGTGGCTGGAGGTGTAAAAATCGCATGTTACACATGACGGCCGCTCCCAATGCCGGCACAGGAGAATCCTCACAGTGTGCGCTACGAGGACTCAGAAGTCTGAAGTTACATAGACTTTACCCTGTAACGATCAGTACGGCGCTGTTATCAATACTGTATATGCTGGAATAGCTGGTTATGGTTTGTTGATATTTGCAACATTATTTTGATATTACAATTATTTAATCTTATATAGCAATATTATTGTTATTATTTGAAATATTGGTCTTGTAGGAAATTTTGATTTCCCCAGGCAGTGTAATATTAGTAATATATCTCCACCTGGTGTTTGGGGGGCAGGGACACCATGGACCTGTGCGATTTCTAATGCCAGTGCGGAATTTCAGTTCCAGTTCGTCCCTGCGATAATACACACAGTGATGCCATAGCACAGAGCTAATACACACAGTGATGCCATAGCACAGAGATAATACACACAGTGATGTCACAGTACAGGGATAATACACACAGTGATGTCACAGTACAGGAATAATGCACACAGTGATGTCACAGTACAGGGATAATACACACAGTGATGTCACAGTACAGGAATAATGGACACAGTGATGTCGGAGCAAAGTGACAATAAAGATAGTGATGCTACAGTGCAGGGATAATACACTCAGTGATGTAACCGTACAGGGATAATACACTCAGTGATGTCACCGTACAGAGATAATACACACAGTGATGTCATAGCACAGAGATAATACACAGTGATGTCACAGTACAGGGATAATACACACAGTGATGTCACAGTACAGGAATAATGCACACAGTGATGTCGGAGCAAAGTGACAATAAAGATAGTGATGCTACAGTGCAGGGATAATACACACAGTGATGTCACCGTACAGGGATAATACACACAGTGATGTCACAGTACAGGGATAATACACACAGTGATGTCACCGTACAGGGATAATACACACAGTGATGTCACAGTACAGGGATAATACACACAGTGATGTCACCGTACAGGGATAATACACACAGTGATGTCACAGTACAGGGATAATACACACATTGATGTCACGTACAGGGACACACAGTGATGTCACAGTACAGGGATAATACACACAGTGATGTCACAGTACAGAGATAATACACACAGTGGTGTCACAGTACAGGATAATACCACAGTGATGTCACAGTACAGAGACATACACACATTGATGTCACAGTACAGAGATAATACACACAGTGGTGTCACAGTACAGAGATAATACACACAGTGATGTCACAGTACAGAGACAATACACACATTGATGTCACAGTGCAGAGATAATACACACAGTGATGTCACAGTACAGAGATAATACACACAGTGATGTCACGTACAGGGATAATACACACAGTGATGTCACCGTACAGTGATAATACACACAGTGATGTCACAGTACAGGATAATGCACACAGTGATGTCACAGTACAGGGATAATACACATAGTGATGTCACAGTACAGGGATAATGCACACAGTGATGTCACCGTACAGGGATAATACACACAGTGATGTCACCATACAGGGATAATGCACACAGTGATGTCACCATACAGGGATAATACACACAGTGATGTCACCGTACAGGGATAATACACACAGTGATGTCACCATACAGGGATAATGCACACAGTGAGGTCAGAGCATAGTGACAATAAAGATACTGATGCTACAGTGCAGGGATAATACACACAGTGATGTCACAGTACATAGATAATACACATAGTGATATCACAGTACAGGGATAATACACACAGTGATGTCACAGTACAGGGATAATACACACAGTGATGTCACAGTACAGAGATATACACAGTGATGTTAGAGCATATGACAATAAGATACTGATGTACAGTGCAGGAATAATACACATAGTGATGTCACAGTACATAGATAATACACACAGTGATGTCACCTACAGAGATAATCACACAGTGATGTCACAGTACAGTGATAATACACACAGTGATGTCACAGTACAGGGATAATACACAGTGATGTTACTAGTGACAATAAAATATGATGTACAGTCAGGGATAATCACAAGTGATGTCACGTAAAGGGATAATGCACACAGTGATGTCACATACAGGGATAATGCATACAGTGATGTCACAGTACAGGGATAATACACACAGTGATGTCACAGTACAGGGATAATACACACAGTGATGTCACAGTACAGGGATAATACACACAGTGATGTCACAGTACAGGGATAATACACACAGTGATGTCACCGTACAGGGACACACAGTGATGTCACAGTACAGGGATAATACACACAGTGATGTCACAGTACAGGACAAACACACAGTGATGTCACAGTACAGGGATAATACACAGTGGTGTACATAGTGACAATAAAATGGTGATTCACAGTGCAGAGATAATACACAGTGATGTCACAGTACAGGATAATACACACAGTGATGTCACGTACAGGTATACACAGTGATGTGACATAGTGACAATAAAGATACTGATGCTACAGTGCAGGGATAATACACAAGTGATGTCACAGTACAGGATAATGCACACAGTGATGTCACAGTACAGGGATAATGCATACAGTGATGTCACAGTACAGGATAATACACACAGTGATGTCACAGTACAGGATAATACACACAGTGATGTCACAGTACAGGGACAATACACACAGTGATGTCACAGTACAGGATAATACACACAGTGATGTCACGTACAGGGATAATACACACAGTGATGTCACCAGTACAGGATAATGCACACAGTGATGTCACATACAGGGATAACACACAGTGAGGTCGGAGCATAGTGACAATAAGATACTGATGCTACAGTGCAGGGATAATCACATAGTGAGTCACAGTACAGGATAATAACACAGTGATGTCACCAGTGCAGAGATAATACACAGTGATGTCACAGTACAGTGATAATACACACAGTGATGTCACAGTACAGGGATAATACACCAGTGATGTAGAGCATAGTGACAATAAAGATATGATGCTACAGTCAGGATAATACACTAGTGATGTCACAGTAAGGATAATGCACACAGTGATGTCACAGTACAGGGATAATGCATACAGTGATGTCACAGTACAGGATAATACACACAGTGATGTCACAGTACAGAGATAATACACAGTGATGTCACAGTACAGGATAATACACACAGTGATGTCACAGTACAGGGATAATAACACAGTGATGTCACGCACAGGGACAATACACAGTGATGTCACAGTACAGGGATAATACACACAGTGATGTCACAGTACAGGGATAATCACACAGTGATGTCACAGTACAGGGATAATAGCTACAGTGATGTCACATACAGGAAATACACACAGTGATGTCACAGTACAGAGATAATACACCCGTGATGTCACAGTACAGGGATAATACACACAGTGATGTCACGTACAGGGATAATACACAGTGATGTCAGAGATAGGACATAGATCTGATGCTACAGTGCAGGATAATACACATAGTGATGTCACAGTACAGGGATAATCACACAGTGATGTCACAGTACAGGACTAATCACACAGTGATGTCACAGTACAGGGATAATACACACAGTGATGTACAGTACAGGATAATACACACAGTGATGTCACAGTACAGAGATAATACACACAGTGATGTCACAGTACAGAGATAATACACACAGTGATGTCACAGTACAGAGATAATACACATAGTGATACCACCGTACAGAGATAATACACACAGTGATGTTATAGCTCAGAGATAATACACACAGTGATGTCACAGTACAGGGATAATACACACAGTGATGTCACCGTACAGGGATAATGCACACAGTGATGTCACAGTACAGGGATAACGCACACAGTGAGGTCGGAGCATAGTGACAATAAAGATACTGATGCTACAGTGCAGGGATAATACAGTCATGGCCAAAAGTTTTGAGAATGACACAAATATTATATTGTCACATGATCTGCTGCCCTCTGGTTTTTATGTGTGTTTGACAGATGTTTTTATCACAGACAGAAATATAATAATTGCAAACATATGAGTAATAAAAGCTTATATTGACAGAATGAGTTAATGCAGCAAGGTCAATATTTGCAGTGTTGACCCTTCTTCTTCAGGACCTCTGCAATTCTCCCTGGCATGCTCTCAATCAACTTCTGGACCAAATCCTGACTGATAGCAGTCCATTCTTGCACAATCAATGCTTTCATTTTGTCAGAATTTTTAGGTTTTTGTTTGTCCACCCGTCTCTTGATGATTGACCACAAGTTCTCAATGGGATTAAGATCTGGGGAGTTTCCAGGCCATGGACCCAAAATCTCTGTTTTGTTCCCTGAGCCATTTAGTTATCACCTTTGCTTTATGGCAAGGTGCTCCATCATGCTGGAAAAGGCATTGTTGATCGCCAAACTGCTCTTGGAGGGTTGGGAGAAGTTGCTCTTGGAGGACATTCTGGTACCATTCTTTATTCATGGCTGTGTTTTTAGGCAAGACTGTGAGAGCCGATTCCCTTGGCTGAGAAGCAACCCCACACATGAATGGTTTCAGGATGCTTAACAGTTGGCATGAGACAAGACTGGTGGTACCGCTCACCTTGTCTTCTCCGAATGAGGCGTTTTCCTGATGTCCCAAACAATCGAAAAGGGGATTCATCAGAGAAAATAGCTTTACCCCAGTCCTCAGCAGTCCACTGCCTGTACCTTTTGCAGAATATCAGTCTGTCCATGATGTTTTTTCTGGAGAGAAGTGGCTTCTTTGCTGCCCTCCTTGAGACCAGGCCTTGCTCCAAGAGTCTCCGCCTCACAGTGCATGCAGATGCACTCACACCTGCCTGCTGCCATTCCTGAGCAAGCTCTGCACTGCTGGTAGCACGATCCCGCAGCTGAAACACTTTTAAGAGACGGTCCTGGCGCTTGCTGGTCTTTCTTGGGCGCCCTGGAGCCTTTTTGGCAACAATGGAACCTCTCTCCTTGAAGTTCTTGATGATGCGATAGATTGTTGACTGAGGTGCAATCTTTCTAGCTGCGATACTCTTCCCTGTTAGGCCATTTTTATGCATTGCAATGATGACTGCACAGGTTTCTTTAGAGATAACCATGGTTAACAGAAGAGAAACAATGATGCCAAGCACCAGCCTCCTTTTAAAGTGTCCAGTGGTGTCATTCTTACTTAATCATGACAGATTGATCTCCAGCCATGTCCTCATCAACACCCACACCTGTGTTAATGGAGCAATCACTGAAAAGAGGTTAGCTGGTCCTTTTAAGGCAGGGCTGCAATGATGTTGAAATGTGTTTTGGGGGATAAAGTTCATTTTCTAGCCAAATATTGACTTTGCAAGTAATTGCTGTTAAGCTGATCACTCTTTATAACATTCTGGAGTATATGCAAATTGCCATTAGAAAAAGTGAAGCAGTAGACTTTGTAAAAAATAATATTTGTGTCATTATCAAAACTTTTGGCCATGACTGTACACACAGTGATATTTTGTTTGCCTGTTAGTGGCAGAATATCATAGTAGACAGGAACCGTCTGCACCTGATTAACATAGTGGAGATGCCTGTGAGGCTTTCTAGTCATTGTTTCACACTCACACAATTGCTACTTATGTGTTAATTTGATATGTGCTAAGATGACATTGGAATAATTCCACAAATGTCATAGACAAAGTGCAAAGTTATCACATTTTCAGATGTAAGATCAGAAATGTAAAAACGTGTTTGAGAGACAATGAAAAGACCAGGTATGTGCTGCACGTGCCCAGAACAAATGCTCCATACTCTTAGAAAAAACATTTCTATGCAGGCATAAAAGCAAGTCTCCATATGTGATAACTTTGCACTTTGTCTATGACATTTGTGGAATTATTCCAACTTCCCTACAAGACTATCGTCCAGTGGCCTTAACATCGCATGCTATGAAGTCCTTGGAGAGAATAATACTCGCCTACTTGTGCCCGAGGGTGAGGACCTACACTGACCCCCTGCAGTTTGCGTACCAGCAGAGATTGGGGGTGGATGATGCTGTAGCGTCTCTGCTACATACAATGCATTCGTTCTTGGACAATGATGGAACTGCAGTGCGCGCTATGTTCTTTGACTTCTCTAGTGCTTTCAATACCCTACAGCCGCTCTTACTACGTAATAAGTTGACTGCTATGGCGGTAGATGAGGGGATGGTGAACTGGATAAGTGACTACCTGACAGACAGGCCGCAGTTTGTAAGGATGGGGGAGGTGGTATCTGGCAGTGTGGGAGCCCCTCAGGGTACAGTGCTGTCACCCTTCCTCTTCTCATTGTATACAGCTGACTTTCAGTATAAATCTGATTTTTGTCACCTCCAAAAATTCTCAGATGACTCCGTGATTGTAGGGGGCATTGTGGGGGGCCGGGGGGAGGAGGAATATAGAATGGTGGTTTCTGACTTTGTGGATTGGTGTCAGACTAACTGTCTAGAACTAAATGTAAAGAAAACCAAGGAGATGGTGGTGAGTTATAGAAGGAAAATGGAGGATTACATACCAATCACCATTGCTGGCCAGGAGGTTGAGATTGTTGAGAGCTACAAATATTTGGGGGTTCACCTTGACAGTAAACTCGATTGGAGGTGTCATACAGAAAAGGTTTACAAGAAGGGAATGAGCAGACTGTACTTTCTGCGGAAGCTCAGGTCGTTCAATGTGTGCAGTAAAATGCTGGAGATGTTCTACCAGTCCGTTGTAGCAAGCGCCATCTTTTTTGCTATCATTTGCTGGGGCAGTAGTGTGCGAGTAGCTGACGCTAATAAGCTCAACAAACTTATCAAGAAGGCAAGCGCAGCTGTTGGCCTCCATCTTGACTCTTTTGAGGAGGTATTGGAGGATAGAATTCAGAAGAAGTGTAGGGCAATAATGAACAATAACACACACCCACTATACGAGCTGTTCTTGAATCAGAAGAGCACATTCAGCAGCCGTCTAATCCTACTAAGGTGCAAGAAGGAGAAATTCAGGAAATCGTTTGTACCTACTGCTATGGGGATGTATAATAATTTCCTAAGGGTGGCAGAAAAATAATGACTGATGGTTGGTGTACTAATGTCAATTAACACTATCTTATATATACATGAACTACACACTTTTATTTATTATGTAATGTTGGTACACCTGTGCAAGATTTGTGTCCTAATATTTTATGTACTGCTGTTTGTGTCCTAATATTTTATGTACTGCTGTTTGTATTGCTGCTGTAATACTGTAATTTCCCCCCGGGATCAATAAAGTGTATCGTATCGTATCGTATCATACACATTTTTATCGGTCAAAATGCCATTTTATTGCCCCACACCTAAAAAATTCTCATTGTCATGATTTGGATTGTAGTGTTTACGATGGTAGTTGCATATATGGGTTCCCTTAGGGTGCACAGCCTACGTTTTTGGCTTATTTTATCAATAGGAAAGCAAACATAGGTAATTGTGGCCAATATTACCAACTAAGAATGGTAAGAAACAGTCAAAGGACAGATACTTAGAATCATCCATCCTACCTTCCTCGTATTAAAAAGTCTCCTCCACAGGAAGATATGTGATCACAAAGGAAACGCCAAGAGGAGGGGGTGGGAGAGGAGACCCATTCCAATCAATGGACCATTATCCTTAATCATATTGACGTTCATATTAACATTTTTACCATCTAATAAATGGATACAAAACGATAGATGTAAGGAAGCATTAAACCTCTTGTAGATAACTCACTTTATATAGATACTGGTAGGATCAATTGGTAATTAGGGGTCATTGCAAAGGATAAGTATCAGATAAAAACTTCATACAGAACAGGATTAAGGCCAATAAAACTCTGGATCATTTCCCTTACATGACATAAAACAGAAAGAGAAGAAATTGCTTTATTGCCCCCGTATATTAGCACAATCTTTATGGTCTCAATGAAAAAAGTAGACTTTTTCTGTACTTCTCCTAGATCACAGTCTGGATACATTTCATGATGAAAAATTGGTAGGGGGCTTCATTTTTTCATTTTCTTTGACATGTCACTTTGATGTGTAATGATACTTCATATTTAGAGGCCAATACCCTCGCATGCATGGCCCTGGATCTAGAGACCTATCCAAGTAGATAAAGGTCTGCATGTTTACCAAGACCAAGTCTTCCAGATGTTTGGAGTCAGAATGCTTCCAAGACTTGTCAAGAGTTGAGATGTTTGCCAAGATCTTATAGCCATGTGGGCATAGGGATCTGTCTGGTACAGACACCAACCCTGACCATGATCCTCTATTCAGGGAATTTTTGTAAGGTAGAGATATTACCATGGAAAAACTAATTTCCACCAATTTAGGATTGAGATACTGTATACCAAGATTTCTTCAATTACTCAAAGTAATTTTTACTGCAATTACTCACTTTTTTCCAACTTGTGATGCTACCAGGAGACAGGAAGTAGAAGTAGATGGAAGAGTAGATAGATTTAGGAAAGAGTTAAAGTCAATCAAGAAACCCATCAGCCAGGGTCAGGCCGAATTCACACATTGATTTGCATTGGACATGTCAACACTCTGTGCAAGGAAAAAATTAGACATATGCACAGCCCCATAGAATATCATAGGTGTGAGTGTTATTCGTGAAAATCACGGAGAGCACTTGTACCCGAAACTTAGATGTGTGTAGGAGTCCAAACATGGATTTGTCAAACTGGCATTCCTGCTGATTTTTTTTTTTTAATTTAAAGCAAGGCTTATATATCGTCATAAACAAAATAGCGATCCACACCTTCATTTATCCTCAAAACTACATTCCGATGCTTACCCGTTCCCTCCTTAACGCAAGAAACGCCGCCACAGCAGTGACCCGACTTAATGAGCCATTGGCCAAGCGGGCATTTCCTGTGTATAGGCCTGACCATGAAGGGTCTCCTTTATTGCAGAATGATATTCCAGGGATCTGCCAGGGGAAATAGGACAAATTGGTCTTTGCCTTTTAAGAGTAGTTTTGGGCTCTCCTCCATGGGTTTGCGAGTGTAAAAGGTTCATGGATTTTCTTCAAGTCACTAATTATTCAGCATCCAGAAAATATTTTTTTACGGCTCTTCTGTAGGGAGATACTAATTTACCATTTTGTTAATGTAATGTATATTGATTTGGTTTCTTAACACAGGGACTGTGGATATCCCACGTTTTTTTTTTTTTAACATGGAGCTTTTCCTCTTTTCCATAGACAAAAACTACACACATAGATATACTCTATGTTGGGAAATTTTACATATTTTACTCCAAAGTCTGGAGAAAGTTTATTTGAAAAACCCCTCTAAATCCTGAAATACTATTTATCTGTGGGTTCAGCTCCACTGAGTCAATAGTGAATAGTGGGGTCCATCGGCGGGTACATAGAATAGATTGGTAAACCCCCATAGTAAGGTATATAATTTGACATTTCCAGATTATTGGGGCAAAAACTGTTTCTTTAAAATAGAAATCCTGTAATAACGGGCCACATAGGAAGAGGACAGCGCAGTCAAGTGGTTTAACATTCTCTACTCTACATTTTGGAAGCCTTTAACCTTTAAGTAGCCAGCGGGATTAACAAGTCAGTGGTCAGCAACGTGTCGTAGGCTCCTGGGGGAACCAAAGGGTTACAGAGCAGTTAAGAAGTTGATGAGTTGGAAGCGGTTTCCAGCTCTCAGGGAATGTCGGCCTTCTATTGATGAGGTATATTGATTTACCATCAGTCCCCGCGTGGGCATTCTCTGCTCTATTATACCGCAGCCAAGGCTTATTCCCACTGCAGTGCTAAAGAGGAAATATGGCCAGCCTGACCTTGGCAATATAGAGATAATGAAAGATTTCTAACGATCTTTCCCCCCTAGATTCCTGCGGACGCCCCTCTCCCCCCTCTCTAGCTGCTGCATGCTAATTTCTGCAAGGAAATGGCTTTTCCTCTTGCAGCCCCTAAATAGAACACACTTCTCTGCCTTGTCGCCTGTCCTAAAAGATGCATTTGGGGTTTGGAGACAGAGGGAAGAAAACAGCAAAAGCCTTTACTCATATGAGATTGGCAACGGTTTACAATAGTGCCGAGTATGATTGCTTTTTGCTCGCAAACTAATGTGTGCAGGTGTAGCCGAGCTGAATCCGTCAATTAACTCTTTGGTGTTGCATTTCAGGCTCAATAGGTCATTACAAAGCAAACATTTTGCATTGCAGACTTAAAGGAGAACCTGTCACCCGCTCAAAAATGGCCAGCTATTGCTCTTTTTATTCCTGCCGCTCCTCTGATGATTTCGCTTTTTGTTTTTTTTAAATCCGCCATACGGTTCCTGAGACATGGGCATTCTTGTTTAGTGCTAATTTTTAGTCTGGGGCGTGTCTTTGGACTGCTCTGCATTATTAGACCATAAGCCACACCTCCTTGGTAAAGACCAGAAAATGTAGATATAAAAATGCCCATCTCTCTGGAACCGTATGGTGGATTTAAAACACTCGTCCAAAAAACGGCAAACTCAGCGGAGCAGCGGGAATAAAACAAGAGCATAAACCAGCCACTTTTGACCAGATATCAGGTCCTCTTTAAAGGGATGTCGTGCAAAGGCTACTGTAGTCCATTCGCCATGTTGGGTCATACAGGCATCTTAGAAGTTGTTCCACTGCTCGAAATCCCTCTCTGTGATCCCAAGAGCCACTGCCATGCAACAGCAGGTCTGGTGGCCTTGAGCTGCCAACATATTAGGCCTCTTTCACATTCTAGCATTTTTCGTCCATGTATTGTCAATCAAAAGACCGCACAGAAACATTTAAGTCAATCGGTCTTTTCATGTGTTCATTTTTTGACAGATTGGTAGTCCACACACAAAACTGAGTTGTGGCCCATTTCGTTCTCATTTGCAGACCAGTCTTGCAACCTATCTTGCGACATACCCAATTTCTTGCATCCAATCTTGTGACATCCCTAACTTGTTGCATCCAATTTTGTGGCATCCCTATGACCTAGGCATTTTCGGTAAGGTTTGCATGGCCATATTAAGGGGATATTGTCCCGCAGATAATATGGTAGTAATTGCCGACATGACCTTGAGTCTTGTGGCCCAAAATAACAGTATCTTAGCCATATAGGATGCCGCTTGGTTGGGATCACGAGACCCATGGTAAAACCGGGAATTGTGGCCGTAATATTGGCAGGAAAATACGCTCTCAATACGGTTGTGTGAACTTGCCCTTTAGTAACTGAGGTCTTCAGATTCCTGCAGGCTGCGGGGGAAGGCAACTGGATAAATATTAGCATGTGCTCCAATGTGTCAGTCTCCTCTCCCAGTCTTCACGCTGCTCTGGCACCGCAGTATTACTAAGCGGAGAATGAATGGAGCGCTGTTCATATATAAAGTTATCTGTCTGTCTGCCTGAACCTTGTGACTGTCACTGTTCCGGTCAGTAGGTACAAGGCAGATTGTATTCCCAGTGTTCAGCCGCTCACCTCCCTGCCCTGTGTCATTGCTCAGATGTAGTGGAGATAAGTAATCCACATCTAGCAGAGCTATTAGTATCAGTGACATTTTGACGTTGCATTTTAAAAAATCCGCCGGTAATCTGAGTGATTTATGGGCTGGTGTCGGGCTCCATCATGGGAGAGCTCCGATTTATCACCGCCTGCTTAGAATTATTAATGATTACCAATTTGTTAATCTGATGTTGGAGAAATCCCAGAGAACTACAGACCTCGCTCAGAGCATGGTGACGGGCTGCGTAGCTCGTTGTTCAGCCATGCTGCACCTCCGCCGCAGCATACACAGGGGCATGTGTGTATATGTGTGTGTATGTGTGCTCCTGTCGGAGAATGCCACACAGGGGGGTAGCTGGGAATAAGGCCCAATTCACATGAACAATTGTAACCAGTGTACTGGAACTGGTTTTCATCCAAATATGGTCTCTTTACCATTGTGCCTGCTGTACAGTTTGGTGGAGGATTGATAATGCTATGGGAATGTTTTTCAGGGGTGGGTTGTGCCCCATTAGTTCCATTGAAAGGAAATCTTAATGTTTCAGTATAACAAGTCGTTTTGGATAATTGTAGCTGCCAACTTTTGAACAACAATGTGGGGAAGGCTCTCTTGTGTTCCCCATGACTCAAGGTCCATAAATACATGGTTGGGGGAGTTTTTTGGGGGGTATTAAAGCATCAATTATTGTAGGTATATTTGCACTAAGTCAGAGATTTTGTAGTAATAAAGTCAGGTGTACGAGTAACCAAGAAGATCATCATTTTCAAATGTAGGTTGAAATACCGTCATTAACTGAAACAGAAACAGCTGTATTAAGTATTAAAACTGGGTGAGGAACAGACAGACTCTGCTACAAAGGTTAGGTTGTGGAAGACCATTACATGTCACAGGTCATTCCCCATGGCAAGACTAAGCACAGCAATTTGATACAAAATATCTGTAAAGGAATATTAAGTGTTTTTTCCGCTCTGCAGACAAAGTTCCACAGGAGGAATCCAGAATACACAAGAGATGAAGCAATGCAATGTTATTATCGACACATTTCAAAGTTATCAAAATTGTTCCTCAAAAAGAGGAAGAAGTTTGACAGCTTCGAGACTTGTCGATAACAAAAACGCATTGCTTCATCTCTCATGTATCCTGGATCCTTCCTATGAAACTCTATCAGCAGCACGAAAAAAAACATTTAATATTCCATTACACCATTCTTTTGGTTTTGCGATCCATGGATCTGCAGCCCCTGATTTACCTAAGCTCTGCAATTATTGTGGGCTACACAACCTTAACAGGTGACCAACCACTACCCACGTATGTACCGGTTGATATTAGTTAAGACCCTATTATGCTTTTCTGCTCCCGACCTTGTTGAATCAAAACAATAGGTAGTTATACTGCATCAGCAAGGTATCTCCCAGGCAAAGATTTCATACCAGAAAGCATACTGAGGTTTTAAGGTGTGTTGTTCAAGCTCTCTTGAAGAAGCACCAAGAAATGGTCAACATTGAAGACCACAGATGCAGTGGTCAGCCAAGGAAACTTTGTGCAGCAGATCAAAGACACATCATGCTTACTTCCCTTCAAAATTGGAAGATGTCCAGCAGTGCCATCAACTCAGTATTGGCAGTAACCAATGGAACCCAGTTAAACCTACCTACTCTTGGATAATTCTGGCAAAAAGTTGTCTTCATGGAAGAATTATGGCCAAAATGCTATACCTTCTCCACCAAGGTTCCTTGGCAGACCATTGTGTCTATGGTCCTCCATGTTGCCATTATTTACAATGTTATCACCTGTTTGGTATAATTAGTTCTTCATACACCTAATTATAATACTACAGAATACCTGAATGTGTCAAGTGTACCTAGGAGAATTAATGAGGCACTCACCAAATATTGATGTGATTTAGTTTTTTCATATGTTCATTCATTTTTCATATCTATGTTTGAAAACATTCTTACTTTTGAGCATTTATTTCCCACACCTGCCTAAAACTTTTGCACAGTACCACAGTACACACACACACCTCTTACATTACTTTTGTAGCGCCCTTATTTTGAGCATTTTTCTACTTCCCCTCTTGCACCATTTTCCCAATGTATTACTTTACTAGCCCCCTGGCCCTGCGTGTCCATAACCTAGTTTAATGGCTGTTATATAATGTTACTTTGGCAGTGTTGGGCTCCTAGCACACTGGCAGATTTATAAGCTACACAAGTTAAACAACTTGTTCCTTTTCTGCTTCCTGTACTTGGAAGTCACTTTTATCGTTGGGCCGCCTGGGACTTAAGCCCTGCTCATATAATCTAATCCGGGCAGCAGATGGGATCTCTGAGCCTCACTTACAGAATATCATTGCCCAGTCTCCATTCCTGTACAATTAGTTTTCCCTCAAAACTGCTGCCTGCGTGATACTGGAAATGGGGGGGGGGGGGTAGGAAATAAAAAAAAACTTCAGACATGCCAGAGTTATGTGGGGAAGGGGTATTCCTGTTTCGCCCCACCCCTTAAGCATAATGTTTTATCATGTAAATAGTCATTGTGTAGTTATAAACATTTGGTGGTATTGCTACATAATATGATGTATTACTACTAATAGTCATGGTACTGCCACATCTATGATATGTTACCATTATATATATGTTTTATCTATGTTTCATATTCGTTTGTATAACATTGTATTATGTGATGTTCCTGATATATGTATAGCTTAGGGAAAGTTAAGTGCGTCCTTTTGGGACATTAGAGGAGGGCACTTTAGCATATAGTTTCTATATCTGGGTAAGTGTAGTTCTTTTGCGGTACACTAGGTGGGGGCATTGGGGTATACTAGTGGGCCTGGTTAAGTACAGTTGCTAGGTAGTTTCACATAGAGTTAAGTGTAGGATGGGCTGCCGGGTAGTAGTGAGAGGTTCCTAGGAAGTTAGTCCAGACGGGGCCAGCGTGCCCAAGTGTCCACAAGGGCCTAGACCCGTACAACTGGCAGCACGCAACATTTAAGTACCACAACCCACGTTACCCACGGCCGCTGCATAGTCTCGCAGTGGGCCCTTACAGAGAGGAAATATGTGGCGTCTTACTTTACGGGGGGCCACCAAACGTAGTGATTGATGAATTCAGTTCTGAGGCGAAGCAGGCTGAAGGAAGTATCATTATTGTGAGGTCAGGCCTGGAAGGAACTGGGGAGCAGTCTAGTACAGTCCGGTCCGGGCGTGTACTGCACAGAAGTGACAGCAAAACAGGGAGATATATGGAAACAAATGAAACACCTGTTGTGTCAACTGTGGATGTAACATGTGAAGAGTTAAGTAAAGAATGTGTTCAAGTTATTCTGGACTAGGTCTCCATTACTGGAGGTCTCAAGGAAGAGGGACCATTGATGCCTGGGAGGTGCTCAGAAGAAGTGGAATCTGGAGATGCAGGTACACCAAGGGAAGAACAGTTTCATGTAGGGGAAGGACTGGACATGGTTGTTACAGTAATCCAGGTCACGACTACAGTTTGGGCCCTCCCTTACACCTATGTGGTGCCCCTGAGGGTCCAGTTGCCACAGAGGTGCTGCACCTCATCCAGAGGTGTGGTATCCCACTCTCAGGTAAGGAGGGAGCACTACCCAGGACTCTAACACTCGCACCCAACACACACCAGTTCAGTCGTGGTATCTGGGTGTACCCCTAGGGAGGATGGCCTCATCCCAGGCTGGGTAGAAAAAGGTGTTGGGGAGCGGGTGGGGAAGGTAGAAAAAAGGGAGGAGCTGAGAAGTCGAGGAGAGAGAGGGTCGTGAGGAGTTGGTCTGAGGAGACCGGAGGAGAAGGAATGAAAGAGAGGCAGAAGAGAGAATTGAGAGGGGAGACAAAAGGAAGCTCGCGGGAGGACAGAAGGTGTCCTAGGGACACAGGAAGAACAGAAGCCACCCATGGGGCCCGCATCCAGACGTGGAGGAACCAGGTCACAGTTAGAGGACTGGCCCCAACTTAGTGAGAAACTGTACATTCAGCTAAGAAAAGTGATAATTGAGGTGTCACAGCCACAATCACTCACCTACACTCTGAAAAGGCAGCTATAAATAGGGTCAAGGGGACTCAGAGGACATCGCCCAACTGGACTCGCAGCTGCTCGCTTGGGGCTCTGGGTGACCGTCGCAGGGCAGAAGAAGTGGGAGCCAGCGCAGTGAGACGGCCAGGAGAGAAATACACAGAAAGGAGTCCTGGAAAGGTGTATCCCGATCTACCTGGGAGTTTGCTGGATCACTGACCTGAAGGACACAGCATCCGGCTGGCGTTTGTGGACTGGAGAACTGTGAGTAAAGCATTGGAAACTGCTCACTGCTGTGTCCTTACATTTATTTACTTCGCCATCCACCCAGCACTGCAACCATCATCATCATCACTACCTATAACGACTTAAGTGCCCTGGGACTAAAGCTCTACCTGTGGAGAACTATACCAACTCAGCTGCATCATCATCAGCCCCAACGGTCTCTTTAAGCAGCGTTGGCTAACAACCTATTTGCCGAGTACCACAGGTGGCATCACGAACATTATATTACAAACTTTATTTTCCCCTTTTATTTTAAATTTTCATCATTTTTCATGAGATGCCCAGGGCCACGGACCGGGTCACTGCTGCCATGACACTTCCCCTTTAAGAAGCGGCCCGGTACCTAGTAACCCCCGGCCCCGGTTCCATATTGGCGTCACGAACAGGATGAACCGACCCTTTGAAAAGGGTCCCGTGCGCCTACTTTGAACTGTGTCCTATACCAGAGACCTTGCTGAATTGTGTAAACAGCCACCATTATAGTGCCACGAGGCACGCAGGGAAAAGAAGGGCGTGCCTTCATGGGTGGGATCTGGCTGTGAGGCGCGAAGACCATGCCCGCCCACTGCAAACACTACTATGTGATGAGGAGGTGTCCATCAGCCAGGGAGATCAGCCTCCTGTACTGGCATGGTGGGAATGGAGAGAGAAAGAAGGCCCACCCCCGAAAGATGGGGAGGAAGGGGTCAGTGGAGCAAAAGCAGCACGTGCAGTGGCGTGCAGGGATGCGAGCTGCAAGCATGGCAGCCAAGTACCCGGACGACATCCTGGAAAGCGGAGGTCGCAAGGCGCAGGACTGTGGGGTAGAAGCAGAGGGCTCCCCCGGCCTGAGAGGTGAAAGCCCAGACCTGCAGCCTGCGGTGGACCCGAAGCTGCTCGGGAAGGTGGAGGTGGAGGAGATGACCAGCCAGCTGTTGCGGATGCAGCTGGTAACTTTGACAAGGTGCAAGGAGACGTTGATGAAACGGGTGACCGGGCAGCAGACAGCCTTGCGGCCCGTGGCCTTGGCTCTGGAGCAGCAGAAAAGAAGACCGGTACCGGAGAAAAAAGGTACACTTACTGCCCCAGTAGCTGAGGATACCCTGCTAGGCCCCTTCAAACCCCCGCCAGCCCCGAAACCCGGTCAGCTGTTAAAATACATAGTCTGAGATCAGATGGCGGAAATAAAAGTCAAACTGGCTGACCCACTGCTGCCTGTACCGACATCACAGGTGGCCATGATGTGGTCTGTTGAACAGGGCCGGGTGGGAGAGGCCCAAAAGGGGTCCCCAGTGAAGAGGAGGAATGCCGGCAGCGGATATTGAAGCTGGAGGCAGAGAAACAAGAACGGAGGGCCCGGCAGCAGGAGATGACAGAGCGGAATCTTGCCACTAAAGCCAGGGTCCGTAAAATCAGACCCGACGACCAGGGCCCAACGAGACAGGGACTTGTAATCTCCTTTGACCTTAATAAGGGTTGGGGGTTCATTAGGGAACCTGGAATGGAAAAAGACCTCTCTGTATCCCGCCACGATATGGAGTCACTACTCCTGAAAGGGCACACGTACCGGGACCTGCACCCAGGAGACCAGGTGTCATTCACCAAGCATAAGGTAGTTAAACCATGGCGATTGGTGTGTGTCTAGCTACTTTAGTTACAGGTAGAATGCCGGCTATGCATTACAGCTGGTATCTGCTTGGTATAGCGTAGGCTCAGCTCTTGAGCCCGCTCCATACATGGGGACCCAACATAACACGTACTTATACATCTTATGCCAGGAACGGGTTAATCAGTGGGCTCCTCCACTTTACAGACCCCTGTTTTGTTCAGCGTGCAGCATTTGGTGCAGGGTGAAACCATCACTAAAGATATTTCAGGCTCAATTCTGAAGTTCTTTCCATGTTGTATTTGCTTTCTTTGCTATATTTTGCACCAACTTTTGTAGAGTTTTTTCATCAATGTTCCTCTTTCTACCACATTCTGTAAAGTTCTTGATTGTTCCATGAGTAACAAACTGTTGGTATCTATGTGATACTACTTATTTATTTTACTTAATTCTGCAGCGCTTTATAGGATTCATCATCACTGTCCCCGATGGGACTCACAATCTACATTCCCTATCAGTATGTCTTTAGAGTGTGGGAGGAAACCGGAAAATCCGGAAGAAACCCACGTTAACACAGGAAGAACATGCAAACTCTTTGTAGATGTCTATCTATCCTAAACAATCAATATTAGTCTATCTTTCTATCATTTTATGCCTCTATGTCTCTCATATATACCCGACTCTCTATTATGTTTTGCATAACCATCTGTTGGCCTAGCTACCACACATCTATTTCTTACATATCTATCTCATATCTATTTCCCGATACACATCTGTCTGTTTTATATTTACATAATATTTATCTGTCTCGTTTTTATCTTTTTCTCTTATGCTGTTCATCTATTTTAATTTATCTATTTTTCTCTTTCTACGTAACTCATATCTATTTACAATAGACATTTCCAAACCATTGATCACAATCTACGGGCTGATTCCTGACCAATGACCAATAGATCACAATGTGACTGGCCATCGTTGATGACTGAAATCAATATAAAAAGCAATCTGGTTACCTCTATTGTTACACTGTGGTCACTGATTGGCGGTCAGTAGATAATTGATGATCATGAATATTTAAATAGATACATCTAAACGTATTTATATTAATATGTAATTAATGTATTAATGTGTAATATTTATATATATTCATGATCATTATCTACTGATCACCAGTTACCAAAGTGTGACTGGCCAGAAAACATAACCTTTATCTATCTATTCATCTATCTACCCATCTACTAATCTACTCCTGTATCTATCCACCCATCTATTTACTCATCTATCCATCAATCTATGTCTGACCACCTATCTACCCATGTATTTCTTTATCACATAGCTGTATCTATTATCCATTATCTGTCTATCTACTATCATCTATCTATGTATCATCTATCTATCATCATCTATCTATCATCATCTATCATCTATGTATTATCTATCATCTATGTATTGTCTATAATCTATTATCTATTTATCTATCATCTGTTCATGTATCATCTAATATCTATCCTCTGTTCATCTATTATCTATCTATAGTATCAATCTATTTATATTAAAAACTAAGATAGAAACAAAATGAGCATATACCCCGCTGTAAGCAAGTAAAAAGCAATAGTGCAGATAAATAATGCAGGGCACTTAGTAAACACTGTTTTTGATCTAAAAAGCTTAAAAGCCATCCCACAATGACAAGGTGTACCCTATCAGGACCGTCCTAACCTCTAGTACTAAAATCTTTTCATGTGTCAAAAATGAGCTTAATGTGAATAAGGCCAAGCAGGATTGGGGCTTAACTTTGGAGATCCAGCAATAGGAAGCTTTATAAATATAATGCGCAGCTCAAAGAAATGGGGACCACACTGTCTATTATCAATCAATCATCTATTTATCTATTTTTATCCATCATCTGTCTATCATCTATCAATCATCTATTATCTATCTATTATTTATCTACCTATTATTTATTTATCTATTATTTATCTATTATCTATCCATCTATTATCTATCTATTATTTATCTATTATCTATCATCTATTCATCTATTTTTATCCATCATCTCTCTATCATCTATCTATCAATCGTCTATTATCTATCTATTATTTATCAATCCATTATTTATCTATTATCCATCATCTATCTATTATCTATCTATTATTTATCTATTATCTATCCATCTATTATCTATTATTTATCTATCTATCTATCTACTATTCATCTATTATCCATCATCTATCCATCTATCTATTATCTATCATCTATCTATCAATCATCTGTTATCTATCTATTATTATCTATCTATTATTTATCTATCTATTATTTATCTATCTATTATTTATCTATTATCCATCTATCTATTATTTATCTATCATCTATCCATCTATTATCTATCTAATATCTATCTATTCATGTCTGTCTACATCTATCTCATATCCATCCTTCCATCCATCCTCTCTCTTTACATCTTATTTCCTCACTGTCATTTCCCTCCATTTCTTTCCCATTCTGTGATCGTCTCCCTGTCCCCCTTGTTTTCAGTCGCTCTCCCTCCTATATCACGTCTCCCCCTCCCCTGTACAGTCTGTGGCTGTGCCAAAAATGAGAGATCCAAATTAGCGCAAGCTCCATCCTCTAGAAAACATTTAGCTTCCTGGCCAGGCGGGATCTGCCCATGAATAATTGAATCTTTTCATTCGTTGCCCTGTTGAATATTTATAAGGATTTTAACATTTACAACAATGCGCTCTCCAGGAGCTGTTCTCTTTGTATTGTCACAGTTTTTCCTTTGTTCTTTTTGTGACATTTCCTGATATTTTTTTTCTAATCAAGCTGCTTTTCTTGTAGATAAAGTGGAATGGAAAGGAGCCCAAACACACGTATGTTGGCTGGGTCCCCCACGTTGAAATTCGGGGACTAATGAGAGGCAGAATATTTCCGTTGGCGTTGCCGCGGCCTTTTCTTTGTGACTTGGGATATGTTCTATAATAACATTAAAGTGAGCACTACACCGTTTATTTCCTAGTCCGTGTCTGTAGAGGACTGGAGAGACTTTTTATGGATCTGGCAGCTGGCAATGTATTTGCTATTGGAAACAATGCTGCACGCTATCTTCAGGGGTTTCGGTTTCCTCGCGTTCTACAACTACAGATGAAGTAGACTTATGTATGCCATTTGTTACAACCTGCCGTAAGGGGTGCCCTCATTGAATCTGGCGCAAAAGATGGCCCGGCAGCCATGACATGAGATCATCATAAATCTTCTTAACATTACATTTTTTTTGCTTAAATATGTGTACTTTAGGCTAAAAATCATTTCTGCAGTTGGGTTTTAGTGACAAATTTGTACCATTTGGCTTATATGGCAATTATGTTGCATTGGCTATTGCACACTGCCATGTTGTGAATGTTTTGGAAATGAATTCTGAGCAGAAGCTCCCTCTGGTGGTTACAAACAGTACTGAACCATTCAATGAGGATTGGCAATCTGGAGTCACAGACTGGCTTGATATAAGGGAGGTTCCCTCCCATCATGGTTGCCGGTGATCAATTGTTCTTGTCTCAACTGTGGTTCCTGGTTCACTTGGAAGCTTGCTGAGTCTTGCCTCTTCTTCTGCTTTCAGATGAGATATTTTCTGTTTTTGTGCTTACCATTTGCATATTTCTCTGCTTTTCTGTGAGGTTAGCCAGGTCCCCCCCCCCTGGGGGGCTTGGGCTCCTCTCAGTTCCGCTGGAGCCACTATTATTTGTTCATTTGCCTTTTCCAGTTTTTTCAGTGGCTGCGGCTTAGTTTTGTTACACCAGAGAACTGATTTAGGTGGTAGAGGTCGTATGATCTCAGGTGTTTTTGCAATCAGTGGTGTTGGCATTTTTTAGGGTTTTTTTGGATTGCAGTGAGTATCCTTTCTATCCTTTTCTGTCTAGGCAGATTGGGCCCCAGCGTTTGCTCATACTATTTTCTGTCTGTGTCTGTATTTCCTCTTGTCTAACCGCCATTACATGTTTGGGGGCTTCCTATGTTCTTTGGGGATCTGCTCCGGGGCAGATAGTTTTCCTCTTTCTATCTTTAGGTGTAGTTAATCTCTCAGGCTGTGAAGAGGCGTCTAGGACCAACGTAGGAACGCTCCACGGCTGCCTTTAGTTGTGGTGGTTAGTTAGGGTACTGCAATCCAATAGATTCCAACCTCTCTGGTGTATTGCCGTTTTTGCCTGCTCTCCTCAGCTACCAAAACATAACACTGCCAAATGAGATAACTGAGAATCTGTCAGTGAGCTTGTTCTGATGGCCTGACAGGGGAGTTTGTAACTCTTTATCTGTCTTTTGTGAGCTCCTCTCTGATGATTGATGACCACAGATCACATCAAAGATGAATGGGCAAAAATCAGTCTGTAAGAGCCAAAATGGTGCAAAATTTTCAATGAAGCTCTATTGCAAAAAATGATTTTTAGCATGAAACACATGCATTTAAAGCTAACCTGTCAGCAGGTCTCTTCTTGATTTCTGTGGCTTAGGGCAGGAAGATCAGACTCTGCCTACAGTCCTGCCCCGAATTACGAGAATCTCATTAACTGAAAACTGCTAACACTGATTACACAAGAACCACAAGAAGGATTTCTTCACCCCAGGTATCATTTTAATCAGTTTAACACTGCCAACCTGACAATGCCTGTAGTTTCCTTAGCAAAATCCGGCTGACAGGTTTACTTTAAGTAATAATAATAAAAAATATACAATAAATACATTTATCATTTATCCACAGTAGAGGTGATTAATGTTTGTCCATTGGGACCCCAGTAATTCCAAAAACGGGAGTCCCAAAGTCTTCTGAGTGAAAGGAGCCAGTAATGACACGTGTGACCATTATTCCATTCACTTCTATGGGATTGACGGAGCAGTGGTCAAACATATGCATTACCGCGCTATTAATTAACAAAGGGGAATTTAGGACCTCTGACTTGACATGCTGGGGGTCTTTTGTAGTAGGAAGATGTAGGGATGGAAGGAAGAAAAAAAGGTGGTCTATACACCGTGCCTTAATGATATTTTACCTCGTACCTTCCTGTATAGATGGTTCTGTAGGCAAAACTGTAATTTAAGGCATCCCAATGGAAGATGCAGAAAAATACCCACTCTTGTAGCGCCGTAGTCTTACATCTGAAATATTGGACATGGCCTCAGCTTTGTCCTAGGAATATAAGGAAGAAACGTATTACAATTCTTTCTAAACTTGACCTGCACTATTTCTATCTTCTACTTGGATCACAAACAATTCAAGAAAAGCTGTAAGGATTTCACCACTAGTATGATAAAGGCCACAATCTATCAAATCATGGTAGCAGATGGAGTCAGAATTTAGGACTGGAGGATTAAATTTTGGTCCCAGTTTTGAACCTACTACCAAATAATAAAATTTGTACTTACCGTTTATATGTTCTCTGAGCAGCAGTTTGTGCTCTAGAGCTGCACTTCCTTTTGTAACTGCAGACACAATGGAGAAAAGAAAGATTGAAGAATTACATTTATTTAATCTCTGCCTGGATATAAAGATTTTTTTAACAAGCCTTCTTTACTGCAGAGGGAGACACACGCAATAGATGAAGGTTGTGAGACTTCTCATATTTTAGTGAGACTATCTAATGTGTGTTGGAGTGTCTGGACTTTCCCAACTACAAATATCAGAGGCAAAAAAGATCATGCGTGTTGAACTTTGACATGCCCAATCCTCAGGGAAGATAGACTGTTGTTAAAGGACAGTCACTTAGGGTATGTGTTATGATTTGGTAACCGAGGAGGACAGGAACAAAACAGCAAGGCAGCCGAACACCTGAGAGGTTGGGAACTTATGGGTTGCAGATTCCTAAACTAACCGCACAACTAGAAGCAGCAGTGGAGCGTACCTACGGTGATCCTAGACGCCTTGGCACAGACGGAGAGCTAGCTACACCTAAAGACAGAAACAGGAAAGCTAACTGCCCCGGAGTAGAGCCCCAAAGGAATAGGCAGCCCCCAAACATATAAAGGCGGTTAGACAAGATGAAACACAAACGCAGACAGAAAATAGAGTGAGCAAACGCAGGGGCCAAACACTGACTAAATAGGACAGGAAAGAACAGAATACTATCTGCAACCCAGCAAAACCCTAGCAAAACTTCCAACACTTCTGATTACAAAAATGCTGAGATCACACGATCTCGCCACCCACTAAATAAGATCTCAGAGTGAACAAGGCTAACCCACAGCCACCCAAAATGCAGGGAAAGAGCAATTGAACAAATAACAGTGGCTACAGAAAACAGAGAGAAGCATAGGCCCCAGGAGGGGACCCGGCTAACCTCCACAAAGGTGCAGACAAAAATGGAAATAGCAAACACAATAGAAATAAGCAGAAAATATCTTATCTGAAAGTAGCAGACGCAGGAAAGACACCAGCAGACTTCCAAATGAACCAGGATACAACAATTGATCACCGGCGAGGATCATGGGAAGGCAGCTCCCTTATATCAGTGACTCCTGATTGCCAGGTATCGCTGCCAGCTGAGGAGGCCCAGTCATTCGATACAGCTTCAGTACCGACAGCAACCACCAGAGGGAGCCTCCACTCAGAAATTGTCTCCAATACGTTCACAACAGGTATGTGCACACAACGTCTTTTTCAGGTGGATTCCACTAGGGTTTTCTCTATGAAATGGCTGCAGTGTGAACGAGCTCTTATACTTTACGCATATACCAGCTTAGAGTCCAGCTCTGTTTTTCTGTTTGACTGTAATCTCTTGCACTTAGCACAAACAGCAGGCTTAGCCCCCTTTCTGAGCTAAAGTTTACATCTGTTTAGCTTCCCATGGCTGGGTGTTTCAGTCTGGCCTTGTCCTGCTTTGTCCTTATTCACATTGATGTCATTTGACACATGGTATGGTTTTAATACTAGGTAGGCTAGTACCGTCCCGATGGGTACATCTTGACGTGGTGGGGTGGCTTTTATGTTTTAATTTTATCAAAGTAGTGTTAACCAAGTACCCTGTGTCATTTACATATACTATTACCATTTACTGATTTACTTGTACAGTATATGCTCATTAATTCCCTTGGGTTTGGTCTATGAAATGGCAACAGTGTGAATGTGCTCTTACACATTCCATATATAAAGTTATTTTATATTATGTAATATTATTTTGCGGCTGCCCTTTCTGAGTTAAGTATTCCATGCCCAATTAAATGTCTACATTTTTTACATTTTTTTTAACAGACTTCTTTCCTAAAAATGATGTAATAAAAAATACAAGGTAGTTGCAGGTCACAAAGCCACATCACCTATAGGGGATTATATTGGTGTGGAGTGTCTGGATATAACATTTCACTAGTAAAACAGACATGCAATAAAAATTGTTTGTGACACACACACTTTGGGAGGTTACAGTTAAATGTCTGGATTTTGTGCGATTTTATTTATTTATTTTTGAAATAATTATTCTTTACAAAAAGATTGGCCCAAGAAGTACAAAAACTTGATGTGCTTGCTCATCACAAGCAGTTATATTATCTTTAACCGACATAGGTTTGAAAAAAAAAATTGCGTAAAAACTATTGTGACAGCTTGCTGCTGCATTCTAGTTCATTAAGAATGAAGAAACAAAAAGGTGCAATTGTAATTTAAATGCAGCAGAACAGATGCCAGCCCCAACATATTCTTGCTCAATCACACCGAGTCTAGCACTACTGGCACCTCTCCGATTTTCTCCTTTTATCACCAGAATCTGTGTATGGTTTTCAGACTACTACATTCATCTTCTTCACTGCTGCAGTTGAACAGAACATTAGTATGTGAAGTATTTATCTAATGTGGACTTTTTCTCCCTTTCTCTATCACTGATCTGTGAACTCTGACATCGTTTACAGTCCTAATGTGCAATCAACCTGTTCTGCAAATAGTATTTGAAAGCCAAAGTTGGGAGATATAAACCTACAGAAATAAAACACCATCATTGAAAAATTCACCTCTTTTCCATGTTGTGGGGCCACTCCTGGTTTTGGCTTACAAATACAGATGAAACGCTGACCAAAACTACTACCTTTAGGAGATAGTGTTGAGAGCCGATGCAGAGCATCTCCGAATCCAAGTGACCAGGTATTACAAGATCACAGTAGAAATGGAGCTTCTCAAGGAAGAGCAGGACCTAAGGTATAATCAGCCAATTGCCAAGACATCTTCATTCTTTAAATGGACAACCCCTTGAGTGTCCCTAGTTTTGTCTTGTGATTCGTCTCAATCGTGCTGTAGCCATTATTTTTTGTCTTTTCCTTTGTGTTGCGCTCACTTATGTTGGCCCACAATGACCTCTGTTGGTTCATACGAATGATCGTATTGATTAAATATAGGGCAATATTGAGGTCTGAAATCACTTCCACTGACTTGTTTCATGAAGTTAAGGAGCAATTCACATTCTGGCTGAGCATTAACCATTGCCTAAGGGTCATTATTTTCTAAATCAGGCACAAGGACTGTGATATTCTGTCAGCAAGGGACACAATATCCATATACACCGAAAGCAATGAGTATAGCGTGCTTAACCCATTATTCATGGACACAAAATTATTGCAGGCTGAAATTGTTTGAATATTTGAAGAATTCAAAAACATATACCGTATATAAAAAAAAACTAAAATCCCTGTAAATTGTAAAAAAACATAAAAAATAAAACATCAATTGGGCATGTTTGAATGGTTCACCATCACGCACCTTCTGTTATTATCATTAGGAGTGAATATGGAACAAATAATATCAAATTTATGAAAATGGTGCACACAGTAGGATTCAGCACCAAGTATTGGACAGCTCCACCACTCTGTATGCAAAACTGCAAAGAGCACACTTCTCTAAAAAGATTTTCTCATCTTCAAACTTCAGGAGCTAACTACTTCCCCAGGCTCCCGACTTTCTGCTTGCGAGGGGGTAGCTTTGCCTCTCTAGTATTGGAGGAGTACAGGAACTCTGAATCTGTCTCCTTACTTAGGAAGCCGGCCACCTCTGTTAGGCGGCAGTGGCATACTGTTGAGATCTGCTACAAGCACTAAGGAAAGACGGGAACTCTGTCCCTACAATAGAACTGAGCTGGATCCCTACGATGTAACGGGGAACCTGATCCTGCGACCAGACCCGCTAAAGTCCTCAGCTAGTCTGAACGAAGACCTATAGTTGCGAGGGAGGAATCCCTACAAGATCTAGGGACTGGGTGAAAAGGTGGACACCTCCTAACAGAAAGTGTAGCAGGGAAAATAAAACAGAAAACAAATTACTAAGAAATCCTAAGATCAAGCAAAACTGACAGAGTAAGGCACCTAAGCACCCGGCTAGCTTAAGAGTAGGTAATACAATGAAGTCCAGCAAAGCCAGAAGGGCGGAGCCAGACTAAATAGGGTAAAAAGGTCATGTGACCAGCAAACTGAAACAAAACCTAACAAGAGGGTTGTAACAGTACCCTCCCTTCTAAGAGGATCCTCCGGATCCCCTATGACTTAGGCTTATCCGGAAACCTCTTGTGAAACGCTCTGACAAGTCTAGATGCAGAAACATCATCCGCCCTCACCCATGAGTTATCCTCGGGTCCATAACCCTTCCAAGCGACGAGGTACTGCAAACACCCTCTATACCGTCTAGAATTTAGGATGCGGGAAATCTCATATTGCCCGTCCTCCACCACCAGGGGAACAGTGGCCGACATGTCTCCCTCTGAGACCTCAGCTTTTTTCAAGAGAGAAACATGAAACACCAGATTAATCTTCCAGGAGGTAGGAAGCTCCAACTTAACAGCAGATTGGTTAATAACCTGAAGCACCTTAAAGGGCCCTACAAACTTGGGACCCAATTTCTTAGACGGAATCCTCAAGCGCAGATTCTTAGAGGACAACCAGACCATGTCACCAATAGCAAACAAAACCTCTTGTCGTTTTCTATCAAAATACACTTTGGATCTTTTGTTAGCCTCCTGAAAATTACCACGCACATCAGTCCAAACTCTCTCCAAACACCAGAAAAATTCTCCTCTTCAGGTACAGCCGATCCCAACTTGGAAAATGACCCAAAAAGACGGATGTCTCCCAGTACAACAAAAAAAAGGCGAACAACCAGCAGAAGCGGATGTATGATTGTTAAGAGCAAACTCAGCAAGTGGCAGAAACTCAGACCACCCCTCTTGATTATCAGTCACAAAACAACGCAAGAACTGCTCAACATCCTGGTTTTTCCTTTCTGTCTGGCCATTAGACTCAGGATGATATCCGGATGAAAACGACAAATGAACTCCCAACCTGTCACAAAAGGCGCGCCAAAAACGAGCCACGAACTGAGGTCCCCTATCAGAAACAATGTCAGTAGGAACGCCATGTAGTCTGACAATTTCCTTGACAAAGGCCTTAGCGAGAGTCTTAGCGCAGGGCAGTTTGATGAAAGGAACCAAGTGACACATCTTGCTAAAACGGTCCACTACCACCCAGATGACAGTGAAACCCTCAGAGGGGGGAAGGTCAGTAATAAAGTCCATAGCCAAATGTGTCCAAGGAGCACTAGGAACCTCCAGAGGGCAAAGCAACCCCGCAGCAGGAGTATGAGAAGACTTAGATCTAGCACACACCGTGCATTGACGCACCCACTTAATGACTTCCTTCTGCCATCCAGGCCACCAAAAGCTGCGACCCACAAGTCTCTTGGTCTCAGAGATTCCAGGATGACCTGCCAACCGAGAGTCATGACATTCAGCAAACAAATCTCTCCTCAGGGTACCAGGCACAAACAACCTCCCATGCGGTGTGTTAGATGGGGCATTCTCCTGTGCTTTAAGAATCTCATCTTCCAACACAGAGTCCAAAACAGCAAAAACAACCCCCTCTTGCAAAATGTTTTCCTCCTCCTCAGTACCCACCATAGGAGAAAAGCTGCGAGACAAAGCATCAGCTTTAACATTTTTAGTACCTGGGATGTAAGTAACGGTAAAATTAAACCGCAAGAAAAACAGTGCCCACCTAGCCTGACGGGCATTCAAGCGTTTGGCAGCATCAAGGTAGATCAGATTTTTATGATCGGTGAATACTTGAACGGGAAATTCCGCTCCCTCCAAAAAATGACGCCAGTGTTCAAATGCGAGTTTAATTGCCAACAATTCCCGATTACCGATATCATAATTTAGTTCCCACTCAGAAAATTTCTTTGAAAAAAAAGCACAAGGATGTACTCCATCCGTCTTTTCCTGAGACAACACCGCGCCGACCCCCACAGAAGAAGCATCAACCTCAACCAAAAATGGTTTAGTCACATCAGGCTGCGTAAGGATGGGAGCAGAGCTGAACCTCTCCTTTAGCAACACAAAAGCCTCAATGGCCTCAGTAGTCCACTGAACCGCATCAGCACCTTTCCTGGTGAGATCGGTCAGAGGTTTGGCAATCACAGAAAAATTTTTAATGAATTTTCTATAATAATTGGCGAACCCCAAAAACCTCTGTATTGATTTCACACCAATAGGTCTAGGCCAATCCTGCACAGCTTGCACTTTCACCGGGTCCATCTCAAAACCTTCACTGGAGACAATGTAGCCAAAAAACTAAGTCTCTGTACAGCGAACTCACATTTTTCTAGCTTGGCAAAAAGTGAATTATCACTCAATAACTGTAATACTTCATGCACACTCCTCCAATGAGACTCCAAATCCGGTGAATAAATCAAAATGTCATCCAAATACACAACCACACTTCTGCCGATCAAAGGTCTAAGGATGTCATTAATAAGATTCTGAAAAAATGCCGGAGCACTGGAAAGCCCAAAAGGCATGACCAGATTCTCAAAATGACCCAGTGGAGTGTTAAACGCAGTCTTCCATTCATCCCCCTCCTTCATGCGCAACAAATTGTATGCCCCTCGAAGATCAATTTTCGAGAACCACTTGGCCCCCACTAACTGGTTAAACAAATCAGGAATCAATGGCAGTGGGTAAGGATTGCGTACAGTAATCTTATTAATCTCACGAAAGTCTAGACAAGGCCGTAAACCGCCGTCCTTTTTTTTAACAAAAAAAAATCCAACTGCCACAGGAGACTTAGAAGGTCTAATGTGACCGGCGGCCAAGCTTGTCTGTATGTATTCCTCCAAAGCCTTTCTCTCAGGAATAGTCAAATTAAATAAACGACTTTTAGGAAGAGTCTCTCCAGGGACAAATTCAATTGCACAATCATATTCTCCATGAGGAGGCAATACCTGCGATTCCTTATCAGAAAAAACTTTCCAAAAATCCTGAATAGGTACAGGTAACTCCCCCTTAACTACAGCAGCAATACGCCCGTTACAACACTTGTCATAACAATTAGGACTCCAGGACTTAATTTCATTGGTAGACCAATCCAGTACCGGATTGTGCAATTTTAACCAAGGTAACCCCAAAATCACCGGGGAGGGCAAATTATTCAAAACTACCAAATCCAAATTCTCCTGATGAACACCATTAATAGTAAGAGGAAATTCACAGATATGGTGAGTAACATTTTTCAAGGGAGAGCCATCCACAGACACCACATTAATAGGGGAAGACAGAAGTTTGGGTTTTAATTTTAGTTTTTCCAAAAATTTCCCATCAATTACATTGAGAGTTGAACCACAATCCAAAAATACCCGAAACTCCATTAATTCCTCCTCACCAGCAGTGGTAGCAGAAAGAAAGACACCTTTATTGTTTAAACAAGCTATGCGGGCGACACTGACCTCATTTTTTTTTCTCTCTTTATTCATTCGAAGCGCACAGTTCTTAATAAAATGCTCAGATTTGCCACAATAGAAACACAAACCTTTAGCAAATCTACGCTCCTTTTCCCGAGAGTGAGGTGTCATAGCTCCAATTTCCATCGGCTCTGCAATGTCAGTACAGTCCGTCTCCAGAGTTGGAGCTGACAAGGCAGATTTACTCTCATTAACCCTTGCACGCAGTCTCCTATCCACTCGTATGGCTAATTGCATAGCCTCTTGCAAGTTACCAGGTATAGGATAAGCAATCAGCAAATCTTTAACCCTTTCACTTAACCCTGCAAGAAATAAACTTTTCAAAGCTGAATCGTTCCACCCCACCTGAGTGGACCACCTTCGGAAGTGAGTACAAAATTTTTCCACATTACCTGATCCCTGTCTCAAACGTCTCAATTCTGTCTCAGCTGATGAAACACGATCAGGATCATCATACAATAACCCCAAAGCAGAAAAAAAAACTATCCACTGATCTAAAGCATGGATCACTAGGCTGCAGAGAAAAGGCCCAGTCCTGAGGTTCTTTGCGCAAAAGTGACATTATGAACCCTATACGCTGTGATTCATCACCAGAGGATCTGGGTCTCAAACGGAAATACAACAAGCAAGCATTTTTAAAAGAAAAAAAATCTTGTTGTTCACCAAAAAATAAATCAGGCAAACGTACCTTTGGCTCCACGAAATGTGCTCCAGAACAACTACTCATGTGTTGCTGGATTTCAGCCACCTCCAGAGAGAGACCCTGCAGGCGTTGAACCAAATCCTGAACCGACACCATGATGGAAACAGAAAATCTTTCCTTAGAGATTTTTTTTTTTTTTTTGGGCTGGACTTACTGTTGAGATCTGCTACAAGCACTAAGGAAAGACGGGAACTCTGTCCCTACAATAGAACTGAGCGGGATCCCTACGATGTAACGGGGAACCTGATCCTGCGACCAGACCCGCTAAAGTCCTCAGCTAGTCTGAACGAAGACCTATAGTTGCGAGGGAGGAATCCCTACAAGATCTAGGGACTGGGAGAAAAGGTGGACACCTCCTAACAGAAAGTGTAGCAGGGAAAATAAAACAGAAAACAAATTACTAAGAGATCCTAAGATCAAGCAAAACTGACAGAGTAAGGCACCTAAGCACCCGGCTAGCTTAAGAGTAGGTAATACAATGAAGTCCAGCAAAGCCAGAAGGGCGGAGCCAGACTAAATAGGGAAAAAAGGTCATGTGACCAGCAAACTGAAGCAAAACCTAACAAGAGGGTTCTAACACATACTATGTATCCGACAAGAGAAAAAAAAACAAAACTTTGCTTTGCATGCTTTACACTCAGATTTATACATAGATGCAGATAAAACATGCACCAACAGAGTATTTTTACAGCATGACATGTCGTCTTTATTGATCTTCAGCCTGTGGTTTTATCCACCAATCATATTTCCTGGTTCCATTATGGTCATTTGTACTTTAAAGGGAACCTTCTATGCCCCCAAACCATTTGTGTGACTGTATATCCCTTTAAAATGTAAGCAAATTGATCGCTTTATGATCCGAAAGAGATTATCCAGCATTGAGAAATAGGGTTTTAAAGTTCAGTATCTACAATCATGGCCGAAAGTGTGGCATCCTTGAAGATGTTTAAGAAAATGAAGTTATTCTCCCAGAAAATTATCACAATTACACACGTTTTGTCATACACCTTTATTTTCTTTGTGTGTATTGGAACTGTAAGAAGAAGGACCGGACCAGGCGTACCTTTTCCGTTACGAATTCAGAACTGTCGGGGCTGTCACCCATGTTGCACGGGGGAAAGATTAAAACCCCGGACCGACCTTTGCATTAAGTGATAGTTGGCGCAGCTAAGCTAAAAAAGCCGCCGCGCACCGGAAACAAGTCAGTCTAGGCAGGAAAGCTCTGACCTCTGAGCATGGTGACGGAGCAGGCCCCAGTCTTAGGGGCCTCAGATCCTCAACCAGAGTCTGCCGACAGAGACCTACTGAGTGTCTGCTGACACGGGTGACCGTGAGTGAAAAAGTCTTCTTTCAGGACATAGACGCGCGCGTGCCGAGACAAGGAAGCCGGGTAATCCACTGTGAACTATATCCTGATACACCCATACGCAACTGCCGAGTAACATTAGATTCTGGCAGTGTAAAGGACTTTAACCGTTCCTGTACTTCATCTTCTGGACCCAGGACCCTCGTTAGGACAACGAGGATCCACCGTCACCGACAGGACCCGGAACACCATCTTCTTCAGGACCACGCTGGACCCCTTACACGCCATGGCCTTGGCGCCAGCGTATCCAGGATTCCTGATAAGTTTAACATTATTGAACTTTTCCCCTCAACCTTCCCTCACCTGTTTCTTCCAATTTGCAATTCCCTGCTCAAACCAGTTTTACCGTATTTTCTCCCTGCGTGGAGTATCCACTACCAAATTAAACCCCACTATAATAATCAACAAGCTTCTTACACCTCTCAAATGGAATTTTGGAGCACTCTTCATTTGCAAACTGCTCCAGGTCTCTCTCATATGTGAAGGGTGCCTTCTCCCAACAGCAATTTTAAGATCTTTCCGCAGGTGATAAATGGGATTTAGATCTAGACTCATTGCTGGCCACTTCAGCACTCTTCAGCACTTTGTTTACATCTATTTCTGGGGGCTTCTTTAAGTATGTTTGTGATCATTACCCTGCTGGAAGACTAATGACCTAGAATGCAAACCCAGTGTCACGCGGTCTTATGATATGTGTACGATGTCAGTAAACTATTCTTAAAAGAACAACACTCTATACAACATATAGATTAGCAACTTCAGCATGTAAATAAAGAATAGATTTACCTGACACGATATCCGTTGAACTCAGGATAAATCTTGAGGACTTGATACACTGTCACAGGAAAGAAGAGGACCGGGGGTCTAACCTGACCCTAAGCTGGGGTCCTAACTAATCCCTCACCTTGGAGGTACTGATAATGGTTCAGAGGTCCAAGTCTCCAGCCTAACCCTGTCTCCTATCAGTCCCTGAACCCTGTAATCAGTCCTAAGAAGGATTCTGATTACCACCAAAGGGATATGGGCTGATCTCTGCTAAATACACAGATTAGTAATATAAGACAGACTGGAGAAAACACAGACTTGCATACACACTCAAACACAGAAGGAACATAAATGATCTGGGATATTAAACTCTAAGCAAGGTGAGCTTAAAACAACTAAGGAGCTCTTTAACTTAAGTCTATACAGATACAATCCTATCTGTGGTCTGCATGAAGAATTTCACTGGCAACTCCCAAACAGACAACCAGAGATTTAAAGGAAACCAATCAACAAATAATTAATTGCAGCGGGAGAAACTGCACCCAGTCCCAGAACTGAGCACAGACAGAATTAACTCCCTAACTGCCAAACACAAAGAAACAGCAACTCAGCTGTGAGAAGTCAGAATGTGCAACCGCGACGATCTTCGTGGCGATGCACACATGACAGTACCCCCCCTTCTACGAGGGCCTCCGGACCCTCAGGGCCAGGTTTGCCCGGGTGAGTTCTGTGGAAGGTCCGCACCAAACGATCTGCGTTAATGTCAGACGCAGGAACCCACGTCCTCTCCTCTGGACCATACCCCTTCCAATGCACCAAGTACTGAAGGGACCGGCGATTCAGACGTGAGTCAATGATCTTTGACACTTGAAACTCCAAGTTACCATTGACCACCACTGGAGGAGGAGGTAGAGGTGATGGTATGACCGGTGCCACGTACCTCTTAAGTAATGACTTGTGGAACACATTATGAATTTTAAACGTAGGAGGGAGGTCCAGACGAAATGCCACAGGATTAATTATGGAACTGATCCTGTACGGCCCGATGAATCTGGGGCCCAGCTTCCAGGAGGGAACTTTAAGTTTTATATTCCTGGTAGACAACCATACCAGATCGTTCACATTAAGATCTGGACCAGAAACTCTCCTCCTATCAGCCATACGTTTATAACGGTTCCCCATAGCACTCAGATTATTCAATACACCTCTCCACACTGAAACAAGTGACGACGAGAAACGCTCCTCCTCAGGAACCCCAGAAGGGCCCCCCCCATTGAAAGTACAAAACTGGGGATGAAAACCATATGCCCCAAAAAACGGGGATTTACCAGTGGACTCGCTCCGCCTGTTGTTAAGAGCGAACTCTGCCAGAGGCAAGAAAGAAGACCAGTCCTCCTGGTTCTCTGAGACAAAACACCGAAGATAAGTCTCTAGGCTTTGATTCAGACGCTCTGTCTGACCATTGGTCTGCGGATGAAAAGCCGAGGAAAATGACAATTGCATCCCCCGACGTAAACAAAATGCCCTCCAAAACTTGGACACAAACTGAGACCCCCTATCTGACACCACATCAGAAGGCAACCCATGAAGTCTCACAATCTCCCCAATGAACACCTGCGCCAGAGTTTTAGCATTAGGGAGGGCAGGAAGAGCAATGAAATGTGCCATCTTACTGAACCTGTCAACAACCACCAGTATGACAGTCTTCCCTGACGACTGAGGAAGGTCCGTGATGAAGTCCATAGACAAATGAGTCCATGGACGCTCCGGAAGTTTCAAGGGTAAGAGGGTCCCAGACGGACGGGTATGAGGGGTCTTAGAGCGAGCACAAACCCCACAGGACGCGACAAAAGTTAAAACATCTTTATTAACGTTAGGCCACCAAAACCGGCGAGAAAGGAGATCTAAAGTAGCCTTACTCCCTGGATGTCCTGCTAAAGCAGAATTATGATGTGCCTCAATAACCTTTTGTCTCAACTGATTTGGGACAAACAGTCTCCCTGGAGGTCCTGCAGGGGCGTCCCCCTGAACCTCTAATACCTCCTCCTCAAGCTCAGAACATACAGCCGACACTACCACCCCCTCCTGAAGGATAGGAATCGGGTCATCCATTTTCCCGGCCCCTGGGAAACTGCGAGACAAGGCATCCGCCTTAACATTCTTAGATCCAGGGCGATAAGTGACAACAAAATTAAACCTGGTAAAAAACAACGACCATCGAGCTTGTCTGGAATTCAGACGCTTAGCAGATTCCAAATACAGCAGGTTCTTGTGATCAGTAATGACGGTGACCGGGTGGACTGCCCCCTCCAAAAAGTGACGCCATTCTTCAAAAGCCAACTTAATGGCCAAAAGTTCCCTATTGCCGATATCATAATTCCTTTCGGCGGACGACAATTTCTTAGAAAAGAAAGCGCACGGATGCCATTTACCAGGGGACGGACCCTGGGACAATATTGCACCCACCCTACGTCAGACGCGTCCACCTCCACAACGAACGGCTGTGATGCATCTGGTTGGATGAGAACGGGTGCCGAAGCAAAACATTTTTTCAAAGAGGAAAAAGCTTGGCAAGCTTTGTCCGACCATTTAGAAAAATCCGTCCCTTTTCTTGTCATGTCAGTGAGAGGTTTGACAACAGATGAGAAATTACAAATACATTTCCGGTAGTAGTTAGCAAACCCCAGAAAACGCTGCAGAGCCTTAAGATCCTCTGGCTGATCCCATTCAAGCACTGCTCTCACCTTTTCAGGGTCCATACGGAAACCGGAGGCTGACACCAAGAAACCCAAAAACTGAAGTTCCTGTACGGCGAATACACACTTTTCCAGTTTGGCGTATAGTTTATTGTCTCGCAAGATCTGCAACACCTGTCTCACATGCTCCTGGTGAGACACAAGATCTGGCGAGTAAATTAAAATGTCATCCAAATATACGACCACAAACAGCCCCACCAGATGACGAAAAATGTCATTAACAAAATGTTGGAATACTGCTGGTGCAGTAGTCAGACCAAGAGGCATGACAAGGTTCTCATAATGTCCCTCCGGCGTGTTAAACGCCGTTTTCCACTCATCCCCCTCTTTTATCCTAATCAGATTATACGCCCCCCTGAGATCCAATTTAGAGAACCATTTGGCGCCAACAATTTGATTGAAGAGATCAGGAATCAGAGGGAGTGGATACGGATCTCGAACAGTAATCCGATTAAGTTCGCGGAAATCCAAGCAAGGGCGTAGGCCTCCATCTTTTTTCTTCACAAAGAAGAACCCCGCGGCCACTGGGGAAGATGAAGGTCTAATATGCCCTTTGGCCAGACTTTCCGAAATATAATCTTTCATAGCCTGCCTCTCAGGACCAGAAAGGTTATATAACCTAGCTTTAGGTAACTTAGCATCAGGAAGTAAATTAATAGAGCAGTCATACACGCGATGAGGAGGCAACTCCTGACACCCCTCCTCAGAGAACACATCCCCAAAGTCCTCCAAAAAAGGAGGCAAAGTACTAGGCACGACCGCACTGATGACTGTGTTCATGCAGTTACTTTTGCAAAACTCACCCCATTGGCTTATCTCTCTGGACTGCCAATTAATCACAGGGTTATGTTTAACCAACCAAGGAAGTCCCAACACAATAGGAGTAGGTAGACCCTCCAACACATAACAAGATAATAGTTCC
>JARQOD010000008.1:165978013-165998782 GCA_033576555.1 Oophaga sylvatica | reverse complement strand
GGGTATCAGCGTACTCTGGACCACAAGAGTTATTGTGCAATTTGTCCTATTTCTTCTGTTACCATTGGGAAAATAAAAAACTGGGGGCGACAAAATCATTTTTGGAAAAAAAAAATGATTTTTTTGTTTTTACGGCTGTATGTTATAAATTTTCTGTGAAGCACTTGGGGCTTCATAGCGCTCACCACACTTCTAGATAAGTTCCTTGTGGGGTCTATTTTCCAAAATGGGGTCACTTGTGGGGGGTTTCCACTGTTTAGGCGCATCAGGGGCTCTCCAAATGCGACATGACGCCCCCAGACCATTCATCAAAGTCTGCAATCCAAAACGTCACTACTTCCCTTCCGAGCCCAGACGTGCGCCCATACAGTCGTTTTCTCCCACATATTGGGTATCAGCATACTCAGGACAACTTGGACAACAAATTTTGGAGTCCAATTTCTCCTGTTACCCTTGTGAAAATAAAATATTGGGGGCGAAAAAATCATTTTTGTAAAAATTTTTACCACTAACGTGAATTACAATATGTCACGAGAAAACAGTCTCAGAATCGCGAAGATCCGTTGAAGCGTTCCAGAGTTATAACCTCATAAAGAGACAGTGGTCAGAATTATAAAAATTGGCCCGGTCATTAACGTGCAAACCACCCTTGGGGGTGAAGGGGTTAATATTTGTTGCCATTTCTGACATTGGCTTGAAAATCTGTATTATGTTCAGACGTTGAGTTTTTTGTGCAAATTTTAAGTTGTGTTTTATAGTACTAGCAAAAGCTATGAGGGTCTGTGCACACGTTGTGGAATCTGCTGCAGATCCGCAGCAGAACTGCAAGTGATGTACAGTAGCATTATATTCAATGGAAATAAAAAAACGCAGTGCACATGCTGCAGATTTTTCCGTGCGGATTTAAATCCGCAGCATGTCACTTCTTTTGTGCAGTTCCGCAGGTCTCAAAACGCAGGGGAAATCCGCGGCAAATCCACACTAAATCCGCAGGTAAAACCCAGGTCATTTTACCTGCGGATTTAGCAAAATCTGCGTGGAAAATTCCACAGCAGATTCTGCAACGTCTGCACATAACCTGAGATTTCAGAAATCTCATGCACACACTTTGAGGTTTTTTCCTGACTGAGTTGGAAAGCTGCGTTTTTGAAAGAAGCAGCATGTCACTTCTTTCAATATTTTTTTTTTTAGTTTTTACACTTTTTTCACTTATAGAAAGGAATGAGTAAGTGAAAAAATGCAGCAAAGATTCAGGTAGCAGGTTTTGCTGCGTTTTTGGTGCAAAAACCTAAGGAAGTTGCATCATGTTTTTTTTGTGGGCACTAAACTTTATCAGAGAGAATAAAAACTGAGCAAAATCTGCTTTTTGTAAGCAGCTTCTTCATTGCCAAGAGAGCAGGTTTTGCCTGCAGAAAAAAAACGCAATGTGTGAACATAGCCTAAAATGGCACATGCGGCTGATTTATTGCAGACATTTCTGCTCTTCTCCTGTTCCTTTTGCTCGTTCTGCCCTTACTCCAGATTTTCCACGGTGCTGTCAGTAGCTAATTGATGCAGATTTTGCAGCTGTGGAGAACCCGCATCATATCAGACCAGTGTGTTTGTGGGATGTTCACACAAAGTTCTATTATGTGGGTTTTTGAAGAAGATCCGCTTCAAAATCCTCAGCAAAAATACCATTGTGTGAGCATACCCCTTTGGAAACGTTTAAAGAGTTTTTTGATGCAGAAAAATCCACGTAAAAGAAAAATGCTTCCAAAAACAAAATATGGTTTTACATTGAAATGACTAGGAAGCTTGGGGCGTGTTCACACAGCGCTTTTGAAATTCGAGTTTTTTGCAAAATCCACATGAAAAAACACTTGAAATACTTTTTGACTAAGGCCGGCCCTGGGTCACACTTGCGAGTAATGTAGGTCAGTGATCAGAGAGAGGGAGGGTTTGTTGGCAGCTGCAGATTCTGTAGAGCCAGAAACTAATCAAAGATGGAGGAGAATAGGAAGCTCAGTGCAACCCTCCCCCACATTACTGGCCGTGGGGCCGCTGCAGAATCTGAGTACGAATGGGGCAGCAATATAATGGACCCTGCTACTTTATGAGACCACCTAAAAAAAGTCACAGTCCAGACGGTAAGTGCAGGTGTGTGAATATAATAAATATATATATTTGTATTTTATTATATTTTTTTATTTCTTGTGGGAATAATACATACATGATCTCATATTTACTAAGGTTGGTAGATTACAGCAATGGTTATATTATATTACACCATATGGTTTTCGTTATTTTTTTATTTTTATTTTTTGCTTTGACTTTTCATTGAAATTTTTTGCACCAAATTCTTCAAAGTGATTCTGGAATTCAAAATGCCTTTTTATTTTTGTTTTGAACCCGTTTTGCACAAAAAATTATATTGTGCTCTTTAAATGTTGCAAAATTTGCTAAAAAAAAATTTGAGACATTTATGCTAACATTTTACAACTTTTTTAAAACAGCTGAAAACATAAAAAAAATCCCTGCCCACAATGATGAATATATATATATATATATATATATATATATATATATATATAAACAGGCAAGCATACAGCTGTAAACCCACAATGAGCTTTTGGTGCATTTTTGACACTTATTTTTACTGCAGCGCCTTACAATTCCAGCAAAGTGGATGGGATTTATAGACATCTCCTGCCCACTGAGCTTCTTTTTCACTCAGCGTAAACTGAGCTGTGGTGCTAATAATAATTGTATTTCTATAGCGCCAACATATTCCGCAGCACTTTACAATTGAGTTTCTGTGCAGATTTTTCCCATTGACTTGCAATAAATGTGGAAAATCCACAGGTGAAAAAGGCACATGTGTTTTTACTACATTTGCGAAGTGGAGACCATCAAAGTTGCATAAAATCTACACATTACTATATCAGCAAAGTCAAAATACCAGGAAGTATCAAAAACAAAGCGGCTTAATTTTTTTTTCAAAAAACGCAATTAAAGCATATGTTAAAAAAGCAGACACAAATGTAATGAAAAACCGCAAGTAACCCAATTTACATAATAGGTGCCGAAATGGTGCAACATCGAAAACTGGCCAAGAGCTTATTGTGGGAACGTAGAAAGATAGAGTGCTAAAAGAAAATAGGGAAACATCAAAAAAGAGGCAAAAATCCGTGTTTGCATAATACTTGAATTCACAGGCAGATATGCTCAGTTTTTCCCTAAGGTCAGGTACAGAGCAGCGTGTTATACTGACGTGTGCTGTCAGTCCAGCATGCGGACCAATATTATTAAATAGGGCTGCTTGGATGCCCGTTTTTGCAGTGTCCATGTGACAAAATTTGTACCATGCATATCGTTCTCTGGGTATGTATATATAACTTTGTTGCCGGATCGACAGAATAAGCGTTTGACATTTCCAGGTTTTGAAAAGGTCTCACTATAAAGATACTTTATTAATAATATTGGTGGATTATGCTTTGGCTTTAAACTCAGTTTCCACTTTATTTTTTTTTTAGGTATTAGGACTTTACTCCAGCAGCCATGTTGGTAGTCTGTGCTTCCAGACCTTAACCGTGCGAGCTTCCTCCTACCCGCTGGCACCTCTTCTGAGTATCATGCTGCTGCGACATTATCATAGTGGCATATTATGTGCAAGACTCACGCTGGTCCTGCTAATCAGAAGGCATGAGGAACGCCGGCAGGTAATAGGAGGCTTGCATGGCTCTGATCCGGCAGCTACAGACAAGGTGTACACAGAGGTGTATCTATTTTCTGCCACCTTGGGGCAAGAATTCAGTTTGGCGCCCCACCCCCAAGCAAATATGTGATTTGCACACTTAGTCACGTGCCGACGAGCTGCTCTTCCCTAATTCTCTAAATGTTCAGTGAAAAACTGAGAGAAGCAAAAAGAAGCTCATTGTCACATGACCGTAAGTATGAAAATCGCATATGAGTTACGTGGCCAAGTGATGACTGCTGGGACCAGCAAGCAGAGCTGAATCATGACAGTGAGGATATTACACGCTGTTAGGATTGGCATGCTGTGAGAATTAAGAAGTCTGCAGTAACATAGCACCCATATCCATGCTCGCTCCCCATACTGTGTCCGATTACATTCCCCCCTTCGCTTCCCATACTGCATTCACACCAATCCTCCGCATTCTGTCTCCATCAATTCCACACTCTGCGTACTGTCTGCACCCTTTCCGCCCTTGCTCCTCATACAGTGTCTGCACCCACACCCCCAACTAACTGTCCACACCCACTCACCATATTGTGTCTTCACCAATGCCCTATATTGTTTCCTCATGCCCCCATCTATCCCCTTGCACCTCATACAGTGTTCAAATTTCTCATTCTGCCCATATTGTCCGAACCTGACCCTTCCTTGCTCCCCAAACTGTGTCCTCAAATCCCCCCTCTCCCCTCACACACTAAATCTTCCCCACCCCTCCAACACACACTAAATTACCCCATCCTAAATCCTGACACACAGTAAATACCCCCACGTTACACTGAATCTTCAGTGTCTTCAGCTCTCCTGGAGCACTTACCACCAATGCCTGCCTCTGCGTCACCAGCGAGTGATATGACCAAGGGAGTGATATTGTCAGAGCTTCAATTGTAATAGAGTCTAAAAGACAAGAGTACAATTGTTTACAGGGAGCCGGTGTGCTGCACCTTCTCTGTGACGGCAGTCAGTTTGACATCCGGCTCAGAGAAAGGCCTACTCCCAGTGGAAAAATGCAGCTGCCGGGCGAGACACTTCGGACAGCTGCTACGCCCAGGGCTGATGCCCTCCGCCTACCTCTCACCTAGATATGCCTCCGGGCATACATAGAAATCATAGGGACTCATAGCAGAAGTCCTAATTGTGTCGTCGCAGTGACAGTACCCTCAGGGTCACAATGCGACCTCATTCACTTGTATTGGGCTGCGATGTAGCAGCCTCGCCTATCAATCATTGGTTGTTGTGTGGTCCAGTCTTAATCTTCAGGCAATGGTCCCTGTGAAAAGGATATGCAAATGAGCTCTGCTCCAGGAAGAAGAAAACTGACTGTAATGCCACCGAATGAAGTTAGCTCCCCTACAAATCAATGTCCGACCCTTTACTTGACTTAGAATATTTCTCTAAAAAGAAAAGACCCATTCACAGACATTGACTTATAGGTCCGCTACTCCTGATGGGTGGCACTAGAGAGCCAGCTTTCTCACCTACTGGAGGAGAACCAATTTGCATACCTTTTCCCAGGGAGCATTGCCTAGACTATAAATCTCCCTAGGTTAACTTGGTGGCCAACATAACGCCAGTTTCACACAGCGCCCGGCAGGGCTGTGTACTTCCTCCACCAAGCACCGCCCTCTGCCGAACCCTTCCTTTCAGCGCTGCCTACCTCTGCATGCGTACCCTGTCTTTAACATTGGGTACGCAGGCCATGCGGATGTATGTGGATGCCTCCGCATGCGTCGTTTTGACTCTGTGCTGAACACAACATGTTGCATTTTGTTGTGGTCAGCGCAGCGTTAAAATGGCATGCTGAGGCATCCGCATACATCCCGCATGGCCTGCGTACCCAATGTTAAAGATTAGGGTACGCAGGATGCATGCAGAGGTAGGCGGCGCTGAAAGGAAGAGGTGCGGCAGTGGACGGGGCTTACGGAGGAAGTACGCAGCCCTGCCGAACGCTAGTGTGAAACCAGCCTAAGGAATTAGTTCTTTGCTTCCATGATTGGGGCCATTATTTTAGCTTGCAGAAGACTTGTCATGCTTGGTATATAACATAGAAGAAACTGTGACAAATTACAATTTGCTAAAGACGTACTATAAAACTTGGTCACCTTGTGGTTGTACTCCCCAGTATCTGCTCCATCTATACATGTAGTCTTACAACAATCCACCGCTCGTCTAACCCAGCTTATTATAAGCCCTACCTGGAAATATGGATTAAAGATGAATGCTATTCATTAAACGTTTCCGTCGTATGTATCTGCGTGTGCCGAAAGGTTACTTTTATCCTCAGCACCTGGGTAACAAATCATGAAGGCTATATAATAGATTACAAGGCAAATGCTACTTGTAAAGCACAGTGCTGTACTAAAGTAGCCCAATGAGGACTCATCTGGGATCATTTATCAGCGGCGTTAATGCATGTGATAACGATAATGTATCTCGCTCATAAAGGATACACCGATAGCACAAACACCCTCAGACGCCTTGAAATATGTATGTATAAAAAAGGCATAAAACACATATACACAACCTAACAATCACCTTCCGCGTAGACGTGTTTTGGGAGCAGAGTTGTAATAAATCCCGCTAATATTCCAAATTAACCCTCTCCCCCCAAAAAAAAACCGAGAAAGATCAGAAATATCTGTCTTTATCTGCAACAATGTCATGAATATTTCATCCCGGCTGAACTTCAAAGCCCACTCTACGAGGACAGGAATAGAGGGGAAAACTGACGAGAGAAGAGGGAAGGAGAGAAAGAGCGAGAGGAATTCGAGAGTATAAAGGGGGTGGGGATGATTAAAGAACCTTATTAAAAGGCTGCTTGTAGGACCGGCTACATGAAAGAGAGCGCATCGAAGGGTTTATCCTTCTAAATGACAGCGTGCTCTCACCAACACGCCGAAACCTGATTATACTGACAGGGCCTGAGTGATACTGCAAACTTGTTAATAGCATCAAAATTAGAAGAGCCTCATGCAAAGACGGGAGATTAATTTTCGCTGGGGTAGTTCTCTCGCAAATTGCAAACTTGTGAATATGTTCTCAGATAATGAGCATCCGCAGTCCTCAGCCTGCCTGTCATTTTCTGTAATTAATGTTAAGGAAGACTCTTTCCTGATGCGCAGAATTAGTCATGTAGCAGAAAAATATCTTCAGAGAAATAATTTCCATTTATTACCATCGCCCTGTTTGTGTGCTTTACTCTGTCGGAGGAGGAATTCATAGCTGGACTGCTTTGCCACCTTCCCTTTGATTAGTCTGTGATACATACACATAGTATACTATTAGGATCTGTGAAGTCATGCATGTAGGAAATGTCTGCTTCTACTCGGTTTTCAGCAATATTACATTTTTTTTATTAAATATATGGAACAGATTCAATGGTAGCATATGATTATAAAGGCACGCGTGATGTCCTTGTGAATGCCGCAACTTTACCTTCCAATTTGGAATCAAGCACATGGGCACAGTCATGCCATAAACTTAAAGGGGACTTGTCACTTGCCATAAATATGTAATGTTCTTATCTGGTGTAAATGGCGCTGTTCTCCTGAATCCGGCAATGTTTTTCTTTTTGTTCCTGCGCCTCTCTTTTCCTGAGGTATGGCCCTCTATTTTTTGTATGTAAATTTAGTCTTGTTACAAAGGGGGCGTGGTCATCGTGAAGACAGCCACAGAGAAGAATTCAGGATCACGCCCACTTGACTATCAAGATTGGCTCTACATACAGGGAAGAAGAGGGAATATCTCAGGAATGGAGAGGAGCAGGAACAAAAGAAAAGCATCTCTGGATTCAGGAGAACAGCGGCATTTACGCCATAAAAATATATATATATATAATATATATATATATATATATATAATGTAAAAAATTACATATTAATTGAAAGTTACAGATGTTTATAAAAAAAAATTGTCCACTTCTGGAAATATTTTTTTTTCTTAACTTAAATGTATATATTTGTGACGGTTTTGGCTTTTACAGACTTTGTTTCTTTACAAATCCAACTTTGGTGTGGTCATAACTAAGCGAGAGAAACTGAAAAAAGTGAGATAACAGAGAAAGTTGGAAGGGCAATAATGTCTCATCCATGTAAATGAGGAAATTGTGATATACACACTAAAAGGCTTCAACAATTGGGAAGATAGGGGTATTTTTCTTTGGTCACAACTCCTAAATGAGGGAATATTTAAAAACTTTAAAAAAATAAGAGCAGGATACGATCTTACCCCCAAAATGTTTTATTAATTTTTGCAAATACATCATGCGCATAATGCACAACTCAGAGCAAATGACGTTCTAATAAACACTCTGTAATTGATACAATTGCTTCTGCAAAAGACACAAAGGGTTTAAAGGGAATCTGTCACCTCATTTTACGTATATAAGCTGCTGCCACCGCCATTAGGGGCTTATCTCCAGCATTCTATAATGCTGTAGAGATAAGCCCCCGATGTAACCTGAAAGATAAGAAAACCAAGTTATATTATACTCACCCGGGGGCGGTCCGATGGGCATCGCAGGTCCATGTCCGGCGCCTCCCATCTTCATACAATGACGTCCTCTTTCTTGCTTCTGTCGCGCCTCTGGCGCAGGCGCACTGATCTGCCCTGTTGAGGGCAGAGCAAAGTACTGCAGTGCGCAGGCGACGGGAAAGGTCAGAGAGGCCCGGCGCCTGCGCACTGCAGTACTTTGCTCTGCCCTCAACAGAGCAGATAAAGTACACCTGGGCAGGAGAGCGACAGAAGCAAGAAAGAGGAAGTCATCACATGAAGATAGGAGGCCCCGAACCTGCGACACCCATCTGGCCGGACCGTTCCTGGATGAGTATAATCTAACTTGGTTTTCTTATCTTTCAGTGACGTCAGAGGGAGTCCCCGGCTGACCTGAACTGATTAGCCTGGGAAACAATCAATTAAGCTTCCCACACTAATCACTTCCTCTCCTGTCAGCCGGGAGATGAGCTCATTCGTTCATTAGCTGCGATGCTTGCTGTAAACCAGTTAACCCTTTGTGAAGGATTACAGCATTGGACCTGACAGAGCGCCGGATAGGTAAGAATATTGTTTTATTTATTTTTTTTATTACAGAAGAACAAGGGAATCATAGGAATACCAGTACAATAAAAGATGGTCAAAAACTGTATGTTTATTTCATTAAAATAATTTTAAATTAAAGTGTGTGTGTTTTTTTTTATTTTTTTTATTTCATACAATAGGATTAATAATTGAGAGTTGTCTAATTGACAACTCTCAATTATTAACCTGGCTTAAAGTCACCTTTCAATAGCAAGGTGGCTTTATCCCATTATTAACCCATTAGCCACCGCTACAGGGCAATGGGAATAGATGGGCTAAGTGCCAGAAAGGGCACATCTAATTATAGATTTGCCTTTTCTGGGGTGGCTGGGGACAGATATTAGTAGTCAGGGGGGCACAAAATAAATGCACCCTCCCTAGGCTATTATCTGCCCCCACTCGCTTGCTTTACCTGTCTGGTGGAGAAAATACCGCGGAGCCCACGCATTTTTTTTCAAACGAATTTACACCTTTAATTAACCCCTACATGTATGAAATTTTGCACACATACACTCATGTCATTGTTAGTGAAAACCATATATCAAACTACATGAAATGACATGGTTAACTGTATGTAAACCATGTGTCATTTCATGTCGGGTCTGTAATTTCACAAAAGCCGGCAATTGAGTTAGCGGCTATTACACTATGTAGAAGTGTATGAACTATAAATATATGTGTATATATATGTCACAATGACGTGTGTGTGTGTGTGTATGTATATATATATTGTAAGACGGCGGTGTTCACACCATGCAGTAACTGAGGCAGTGACCCAAGCAAGTCCAAAGTAAACAGCTTTTATTCAGCAACTCACGGGTAAAACAGGAAAAGTCCTCCGGTACGCAGCCGGGTTAACATCAGTCCATAAACACTGGTTGCCGGGGACAACGCCGCGCCGGGCCGAACAGAACCTGACGGGTGCAGAGCCGTCCCAGGCCTGGATTCAGCTACACACAGTCCTGTGGAGCTTTCCTGCTATGCTCCTTGCAGGATCCCAACATAGAACCACACTAATCCTTAGTGCAGGAGTTTTAAAGACCTGTGGCAAAAGCCACTGGAAAACCCGGGTTGGAGGGAGGAGGCCGCCCCACTGCCTCCTGTGACCTCCTCCAAGAAATGAAGGCCCTGCCGGATTTTACTTAATCTGCCTTAGCCAGGTAGTCTGACTAGGTCATTGCTCACCTTCATTCCTGCATTGCAGCCGCAGCTGTGTGTGTGACTGCAATGCACTCCAATGGCTTTAATAGGTCTCTGTACACATTCTGGGGGAAATATAACGTCCCTCGTAAACGATCCCGGGTCACTGCCTCACATATCCCCCCCCTCTGTTCAAACTTGTGGGGTTGAACATTTGCCACCATACAGGGTGCCCGGGACAGGGCATCCGCGTTTGCTTGCAACTTCCCAGGGCGATGTTCTACAGAGAAACTGAAATTTTGCAGTGACAGGAACCACCTGGTGACTCGCGCATTCCTCTCCTTTGCATTCCTCATCCATACCAAGGATGAGTGGTCCGTCACCAAGCGGAACTGACGCCCGAGTAAATAATAACGTAGTGATTCCAAGGCCCACTTAATAGCCAAACACTCCTTCTCTACTACGCTATAGTTTTTCTCTGCCGGGACAAGTTTTCTACTCAAGTAGGTGACCGGGTGCTCTTCACCATTCACTTTTTGTGACAACACCGCCCCTAGTCCTACCTCTGAGGCATCTGTCTGTACAATGAAGGTTTCATTGAAGTTGGGGCTGATGAGGACCGGCTGTCCACACAGGGCCAACTTCATGGACTGAAAGGCTTCTTCTGCCTGAGGGTTCTACCGAACCATTACCGTTTTCTTTCCTTTCAAGAGATCGGTTAGGGCCGCCGTTCGCCCGGCAAATTAGGTATAAACCGGCGGTAATACCCAAGGATGCCAAGGAACGCCCTCACCTGTTTTGTACTCGATGGTTTAGGCCAGTTTTTTATGGCCTCAATTTTACTGATTTGGGGCTTGATAGCTCCTCGGCCTATCACATACCCCAAATATCGAGCTTCCTCCAGGCCTATCGCACATTTTTTTTGGTTTGCCGTTAACCCCGCGGCTCTGAGAGAATCCAGCACCGCTTGTAACGTGTGTTAGGTGCATTTGCCAGTCGGTGCTAAATATGATGGTATCATCTAGATACGCGGACGCGTATTCCTGATGAGGCTTGAGCACTATGTCCATCAATCTCTGAAATGTAGCCGGGGCCCCATGTAACCCAAATGGTAAGACCACATAGTGAAATAGACCCTCCGGAGTTACGAAGTCGGTCTTTTCCTTCGCCGAATCTGTGAGAGGTACCTGCCAGTAACCCTTGGTGAGATCGAGCGTGGTAAAGTACTGGGCCTGCCCCAGTCTCTCAATCAGCTCGTCCACCCGGGGCATTGGATAAAGGTCGAACTTTGACACTTCATTCAATTTCCGGAAATCATTACAGAAGCGTAACGATCCGTCTGGCTTCGGAATCAGTACAATGGGGCTAGCCCACTCACTCCGTGATTCCTCTATGACGCCTAACTGAAGCATTTGTTTTACCTCAGCCGAAATGGCTTGCCTCCGGGCTTCGGGCACCCGGTACGGTCTTATTCGCACCCTTACCCCAGGTTCGGTGACAATGTCATGTTGGATAACCGTCGTCCTACCTGGTAGCTCTGAGAACACGTCGGTATTGTTTTGCACCAGGGAGCGAGCCTCCCGTCGCTGCTGTTTAGTGAGGGCATCACTTATCCTGACCTCCCCCTTGGATGCTTCCCTGGCTGAAGGTAGAGAACTCTCTGGTGATATGCCCGGGGTGATGTCTGTAACTAAACTCTCTCGATCTTTCCAAGGCTTTAGCAGGTTTACATGGTAAATCTGTTCAGGTTTCCTCCTTCTGGGCTGATACACCTGGTAATTTACCTCCCCCACCTTTTCTCGATTCTCATATGGCCCTTGCCACTTGGCCATGAGTTTACTCTCGGCTGTGGGTACCAGTACTAATACCCGATCGCCCTTGTTAAAAGACCTGACTCTGGCTCTTTTATTATATGTGCCTCTGGTTGCCTGGGCATCTAACAGATGTTCTTTCACGATGGGCATGACCGCCGCGATCCGGTCCTGCATACTAGCCACGTGTTCAATTATACTCTTATGTGGAGTCAGCTCTTGTTCCCATGTCTCTTTGGCTACGTCCACAGACCCCTAGGTGTCTGCCATACAATAACTCAAAGGGAGAGAACCCTGTAGAAGCCTGGGGTACCTCACGGACAGCGAACATCAAATAGGGTAGCAACATGTCCCAATCCCTTCCATCCTTAGAAATCACCTTTTTTAACATGGACTTGAGGGTTCTATTGAACCGTCTACTAACCCGTCGGTTTGAGGGTGGTACACCGAGGTGCGCAATTGTTTAATTTTTAGCAGTTTGCACAGTTCTCTTGTCACCTTGGACATAAAGGGGGTCCCCTGATCCGTCAGATCTCCTTAGGTAGTCCCAGGCAACAGAACATGGCAAACAGTTCTCGGGCAATAAGTTTTGCCGAGGTGTGGCGTAGTGGTATAGCCTCCGGGTATCGGGTGGCATAGTCGACGACCACCAGTATGTGTTGGTGGCCACGGGCGGATTTTACAATGGGCCCTACCAAATCCATTGCAATCCGTTCAAAAGGTACCTCTATTATTGGCAGGGTACCAATGGACTACGGAAACTTGCAGTGGGTGAGGTCAACTGACATTCGGGGCAGGATTCGCAGTACCTTTTGACCTCCGTGTACACTCCCGCCAAAAGAACCGCTGCAAGATACTTCTAGAGTTTTCTTTTCCCCTAAGTGGCCCCCCAGGAAGTGTAAGTGTGCCAAATCTAGAATCACCCTACGATACGACTGAGGTGCTACCAACTGTTCCACAACCTCGTCCCTGATTTTATCTATCCTATAAAGCAACTCACCGCTGACTACCATGCGTGGAAATACCGTATCTGCATTGGGCTGTTGGGCTAACGCCGTTTACCTCTACACCCTTTCCCGCGCCTGAGTCAGGTGGGATCTTGTAGCTGAGCTGTCCCAAACGTGGCCCCTGGACACTTCCAGCTCGGGAATCGATGCGGTCTCCTCCACCTCTCCTGCCAGCACCTCTAAGGGAAACCTATCGGGGTCACACTCTATCCCTATATGGACACCCCTACGGCAGGTTCGTCGGGTACAGCATCTGTAATACATTTTACCAGGGAGAATGGATTTTGTTTTTCCACAGAGTCCAGAACAGGGGCAAGTCTCTTCCTAACACAGACCCATAGGGAAGATTTTTTACCACTCCCACCACATGTTTTATGTCTCCACATGGCGTGGACAAGACTACCTCCGTAGTTGGATACTCTCGAGGTCCCCATGGATACATACAACCCCGACCTGCCGTCTGCTGGGGTTGTCTCCTGCCACCAGTGACCCATGTACCAGAGTCACGAGGCTCCCTGAGTCCAGGAGAGCCTCCGTAGGGTATCCATTAACCAGTATCTGGCATAGTTGGAGTTCACTGTCCTGGGGGTCAAGGGTTGCTGTGCAGACGGTCTGGGCAACATTGAGACCCGGCGCTATATCCGCAGTCCATGGGTTCCATAGTCCGGGGACAATTAGCCATCACATGTCCCGGTCCCTGACAACCGCCAGTGTTGTGACCACGCACCACAATTGTGGGTTACCAGAGCAATGGGGTACTCAGAGCCGAGCCCATGGAAGTCTATGGGGTTGTCACAGGTAGCGCTGGCTCGGTCTGTGGCCCTGGCGGTCAGGCGTATGTTGGGGGGTATATTTACAGGGATAGGTGTATAACAGTTCGTGACGCCACCTGTAGTTCTCTGATCACTAAGACCAGCGCTGCTGTAGATCTCTGAGGGATGTGTGGCAGCTAGATGTCGGGTCCCCTACAGGTGGGACTGGTCCCTCAAAGTCTATGGAATTAATGATGTCGGGTGCAGATAAATAAATCAGTCTCACACCATCCAGTGTCTTTCCATACCTTTTACTTGTCAGATGTTTAGGCAGGTCCCGGGGAGGCTGGTCGGGTGGAGGATGTGCTTCGAGATAACAGCTGAACAGGTTGGGGGCCTCCTTTAACTTTCCATATGATGAGTCCAACTAGCATAGAGCTAAGTTCACTCCGAGTTCTCCAGCTTCTCCAAAGCTGTACTGCCCGGTCAGTTTTTGTGGTCGGAGCCTTCTGGTGATGGAACTAGGTTCTTGTTTTTGCTGATCAGGCTCAAAGTCCCTATTCCACCGGACCCCTGTTACGTACTGACACTTCAAGGGCTGCTTCCTGCGACCTAAGGTCCAGTAAGACTCTGGTTTTTCTATCACTATGCCTAAAGCTATAGTGACACTTCGGTCCCCAGTGACCGTGAAATCGTGCAGGATAGTCCAATCCTTAAGGCACTGCTATCACTTCTTCCACTGTGCCCTTCGCCCTGTTCGCGCTTGTAGCATAAGCACTCCACACTTCCTAGGGTAAAATACAAGCTAATCCCTTCTTTCTTCTTCCCAGAGCTCGCTAACAGAGGCTCAGTAATCTTCTAGTTCAGGAGCACGTCGACTGAACTCCACTGTCCTTGGGACAGGCGACTGAAGGTTCTGCTGCTGACTCCTCTTTCTTCCTGCACAGATTGCACAATGACTGTTCTGTCCGAAGACAGGAAACAGACTGACTTTTCTCTGTCCGAGGACAGGAAACAGACTGACTATCTGAGCTGTATATCACTAGCCTATGTAACCTATGGGTGTGTCTAAGTGTGTGATTGAGTGAATGTTTATTGAGCATTAAACTGTTACCTCTCCGCACATCCTCCAGGGTACTGCGTGTGCCTTCACACCAGGCTACACACCAGCACCTAAGGGTGGAGGTACTGTTAGGTCTTATGACAGTTTGGGAGGGAACCGGTCTCCCTGCCACCCTCACTCCGGGGTTCCCCTTCAGCACAGGTATGGTGCTGACTGTCCCCAGCAGAGGGACGCGACCCCTTTCCCGATTCCTGGGTTGGCAGGGATCGGCGTGACAGCCGAGAGGGGGCGGAGTCTCGAATAAAGTCTTGAGTGGCCGAGTAGCGCTCGATCAAACTGACTACCTGGTCGAGTGTGTCGGGGTCGCCTTGCCCCACCCAACGTTGGATAGCAGCCGCAGAGTCCTTACCAGCCGGTCAACCACCACCCTCTCCACCATCTGGGCTGGAGACAAAGTCTCTGGCTGGAGCCACTTCTTTACCAGCTGCAGGAGGTCATAAGCCTGAGACCCGCGCGGGTCGTGTCTCCACATAGGCCCATGAAAATACAACAGCTGAGCCCTCACGTATGTATTAACCCCCAGTCGGGCAAGGATCTCACCTTTGAGCCTCTGGTAGTCCTGGGCGTCCTCCCGACTGAGAATCGAAGTAGGCCTTTTGTGCATCGCTGACCAGAAACGGAGCTACTACTTCTGCCCACTGCCGCGGTAGGTTTTCCCGCTCCGCTGTGCACTCATAAACTGTCATGAAAGCTTCCACGTCGTCCTCCGGTCCCATCTTCCTCAACGCTGAGAGAACCCTGTCTCGGGCCTCGCGACGTCGAGATCTCCCGCAGTGCAGAAATCTGTTGTAGCAACAGTTCGTTTGTTTTTTGCTGCTGCTGGTACAATAGCTGCTGTTGCTCATTGTGCTGTTGCTCCCGCTCCTGCTGTTGCCGCTGGAGACTCAGGTACTGCTCCTGCTGTTGTCGCTGAGACTGCAGCTGCTGCTGTTGTGTAATTACTAGCTGCTTTACCAGCTCCTCCATTTTGTCCATGGTTGCGGCTGAAAAGTGGCCGGCCTGATTGGGGTCATGAAGCTGCCGGTGGGGGTATACCTCAGTCACAATGCCCCATTCTCCAACCAATTGTAAGATGGCGGTGTTCACACCATGCAGTAACTGAGGCAGTGACCCAAGCAAGTCCAAAGTAAACAGCTTTTATCCAGCAACTCACGGTAAAACAGGAAAAGTCCTCCGTACGCAGCCGGGTTAACATCAGTCCATAAACACTGGTTGCCGGGGACAACGGCCGCGCCGGGGTGAACAGAGCCTGACGGGTGCAGAGCCATCCCAGGCCTGGGTTCAGCTACACACAGTCCTGTGGAGCTTTCCTGCTATGCTCCTTGCAGGATCCCAACATAGAACCACACTAATCCTTAGTGCAGGAGTTTTAAAAGACCTGTGGCAAAAGCCACTGGAAAACCCGGGTTGGAGGGAGGAGGCCGCCCCACTGCCTCCTGTGACCTCCTCCAAGAAATGAAGGCCCTGCCGGATTTTACTTAATCTGCCTTAGCCAGGTAGTCTGACTAGGTCATTGCTCACCTTCATTCCTGCATTGCAGCTGTTGTGTGACTGCAATGCACTCCAATGGCTTTAATAGGTCTCTGTACACATTCTGGGGGAAATATAACGTCCCTCGTAAACGATCCCGGTCACTGCCTCACAATATATATATGTATTCTATGTGTGTTTATCTATTCTTTCTATTCTTTATTAAACCTGTCAGTGTGATTTTACAGTATAACTGGGGATGAATTGCCGGCTTTTCTAAAGGACACCGGTGCGTATTTCTTGCAAGTCACACGTGTGGTCCGTGTGTAATCCATAGTTTTCTCGCACCCATAGACTTTCATTGGCGTACAACGGGTGTAATACGCGTACAATTGCAGCATGCTGCGGGTGTCTCGCACCGTAAGATACGGCCGAGAAAATACACATGATCAGAGCTGCCCCATAGAGAAATATGGGTCCGTGTGTAATGCGTGGTTTTCACGCCTCTCACTCATCCGTATTCCTCCTTAGTGTGACGCCGGCCATAAGTGTGATTTCTGGCCTTATAAATGGGGTTGGGCCCATCAGTTGTGTTGTGCAGAAGTCTGGTGGATACACAGCTGATAGTTCTACTGAATAGACTGTTAGAATTTGTATTATGGCAAGAAAAAAGTAGCTAAGTAAAGAAAAACGAGTGGCCATCATTACTTTAAGAAATGAAGGTCAGTCAGTCTGAAAAATAGGGAAAACTTTGGAAGTGTCCCTAAGTGCAGTTGCAAAAACCATCAAGCGCTACAAAGAAACTGGCTCACATGAGGACCGCCCCAGGAAAGCAAGACCAAGAGCCACCTCTGCTTCTGAGGATAGTTTAATCCGAGTCACCACCTCAGAAATCGCAGTTTACAGCAGCTCAGATTAGAGACCAGGTAAATGCCACACAGAGTTATAGCAGCAGACGCATCTCTACAACAACTGTTAAGAGGAGACTTTGTGCAGCAGGCCTTCATGGTAAAATAGCTGCTAGGAAACCACTGCTAAGGACAGGCAACAAGCAGAACAGACTTGTTTGGGCTAAAGAACACACGGAATGGACATTAGACCAGTGGAAATCTGTGCTTTGGTCTGATGAGTCCAAATTTGAGATCTTTGGTTCCAACCACTGTGTCTTTGTGCGACGCAGAAAAGGTGAACAGATGGACTCTAGATGCATGGTTCACACCGTGAAGCATGAGGAGGAGGTGTGATGGTGTGGGGGTGCTTTGCTGGTGACACTGTTGGGGATTTTATTCAAAATTGAAGGCATACTGAACCAGCATGGCTACCACAGCGTCTTGCAGCAGCATGCTATTTCATCCGGTTTGCATTTAGTTGGACCATCATTTTTTCTTTCAACAGACAATGACCCCAAACACACCTCCAGGCTGTGTAAGGCTATTTGACCAAGTATGAGAGTGATGGGTGCTACGCCAGATGACCTGCCTCCACAGTCACCAGACCTGAACCCCGAGATGGTTTGGGGTGAGCTGGACTGCAGAGTGAAGGCAAAAGGGCCAACAAGTGCTAAGCATCTCTGGGAACTCCTTCAAGATTGTTGGAAGACCATTTCCAGTCACTACCTCCTAAATCTCATCAAGAGAATGCCAAGAGTGTGCAAAGCAGTCATCAAAGCAAAAGGTGGCTACTATGAAGAACCTAGAATATAAGACATAATTTAGTTGTTACACACTTTTTTGTTAAGTGTATAATTCCACATGTGATAATTCATAGTTTTGATGCCTTCAGTGTGAATGTACAATTTTCATAGTCATGAAAATACAGAAAAATCTTTGAATGAGAAGTGTGTCCAAACTTTTGGTCTGTACTGTATATGCTTATGGCTGTGCAACTCATCTCAGATCCCTAACTCACATACCCAAAGTGTCAGATTTGGTTCTGGGAAACAAAGGGGTCCAAGATAACTATAAGTAAATGCTGTCATTCTCTGTATTTGGGCAATACACGAGCAGTCAGATGCTCTTCATTTATATTTGTATTCATGTATGTAAATAGTAATAATCAAATGATGACACCTACGATGAATGTTAATGTGAACCGTTTGTATTTGGTTTGTAATGACGTATATGTTTTTTTATTTGTGTTTGTTCCATTTAATTTTAATTGTTTCTAAAAATAAAAAAAAAATGTGAATATATCTAGATATTTTGCACAACAAAAAAATGATCTGATTGAAAAAAAATGGGGAAATTGTGGGCAATGGGGCTCACTTGGTAGTGTTGTGATATCACAACCACTAAAGAGGCTCAAGACTGCTACAGACCCACGGCTTGGAGATCTACAGAGGATGGAGTGAATTGGGTTAAATCTTGCTGCCGATGAATGATGAGTCAGAAATCCAGGAATGTGGTTTAAATAGTCAACGCGTTTCGAAGTGCCACACTTCATCAGGACTCCATCAGGACTCCATCAGGACTAACCACAGTGTACTACTGTGGTTTGTTCTACACTGTGGTTTGTCCTGATGAAGTGTGGCACTTTTCCATCATCGCTCACCGGAAGCGCAGATTTAACCCATTTCACTACATTCTCTGATAAAAAAAAAAGTGAGACGAGAGAAAAGCTCTCCCATTAGAATAGCTCTTTAACCTATTCTCCAGTCAGAAAACGGACAGTGCGGCACAGAGACTGTAGAAGGCAAGCGGTTCAAAATTTTTAATGAACCCAGTTAGAAAAATAATTTTAGGCAAAAAAAAGTAAGAAAAAAATTATCCCCAAACATAGACAACTCCTTTAAGTAGGTCATGCATGCTCACCTCGTGAAAAAAATGGATTGGTGCAAGATATGTAACTAACAATGCTAGATATGGAATATAACTATATTAGATAATTCTATTTATAATCTATATAGTATCTAAATCTACAACAAATATCTATGTATAAAAAGATATTTTAGCCAGATGGAGACAGACATGCCCCACATACAGCTTATAATATATAGGTATGGCATAGAGAGACATACTATATAAAGATGGATTAATGTACTATAAATATGTATATCAAGTAGATTAATGTAGATATATTATGCATATATATTGATCATTCTAGAATGCTGAACCACAATATTAAAACCACTGTCAGGTGAGATGAGTTACATTGATTTTCTTGTGCTAATGGTACTTGTCATGGTTGGGATATTTTAGGCAGCAGGAGAACAGACAGTACTTGAAGTTCATGTGCTGGAAGAATCACAAATGGGCTAGTGTAAGAATCTGAGTGACTTTGAAAAGGACCAAATTACGATGACTGGGTCACAATATCACCAAATTGGTAGGGCTTCTGCAGTTGAGTCATTCCATGGTATCTTACGTTACAATGATGGTAACTTACGTTATAAACAGTGGTTTTCCTATGAAGGTAACTCATTGTAACGTAATTACCATCATTGTAACGTAAGTTACTATATTATGTTGTAACGTAAGTTATCAACATTTCTTGTTATAAACACTGTTGCATTTAACTTGAGAGGTTAAAATAATTTGTTAAAGTTGCTTGGACTCTGGTGTTTCAATGCAATAAAAATAGTGCTCCTCCCGATTACCAGAACAGATAATTTGGCGTCTCATGATGGACAATTGCCTTTCCTTTTTTTGTAACGTAAGTTTTCAAGTAATAACACTGTATTTTGTATTTAATTTTATTGATGAAAAATCAAACTGTGTTGAAATCTATTGAGAATAGTTTAATGTATAACATACAGTCACTCAGTCTATAGCCAGTTTTGTGACTGTAACGTAAGTTACCATGGAATGACCCAGTTATTTTTAGTATGCAGTGGTTAGTAAGAGATGAGCGACTTTGGCCTCCGGAAGGATCGATTCGGGTTTCGTGAAACCCAACTTTCTCAAAAGTCGAGTCAAGCGAAATTGACTGACTATCGGGAAAAGTCGGGGGTCCGACTGAAACACGAAACCCAATGCAAGTCAATGGGGAAGCAAAGTCGGCAGGGAGTGGAGGACAGTAAACACCTACAGTGCCCATTTCAATGCCATCGTCTTCAATTCTTTTTACTTAAGCTTGGCAACCTTAATTTACTTAATAATAGTAACGCAATTGAAAATTGGGGTTATTTGGCTAAAGTTGTGGGGGGGCAGGGCTGGCTCCAGGTTTTCGTGGGCCTCGAGCCAAAGAGTGCCAGTGGGCCCCTTTAACACATACCACAATTCTGATGCTCCTATACAATGCCAAATACTTCACTTCTTACATTACATGACTGATATCTATTTTAAATTCTACAATAGCTCAAAACCGACAGCATATTCCTCCAACAGTATTATGTCCACCACATAGTGCGCCATAAACAGAATAATGAGCCCCAGATATTGCTCCTTACAGAATAATTGGTCCCATATAATGTCCCATACAGTATATGATGAGCTCCACAGAATGCTCCATTAATGATGGTCCCCATATAATGTGCCATACAGTATAGGACGGTCCCCATAGAGTATAATGAGCCCCACATATTGCTCCATACAGTATGAGTCACATATAAAGCCCATACAGTATATGATGGGCCCCAATAAATGCTCCATACAGAATAGGCCCCATAGTGCTCCATACAGTATATGATGGTCCCCATATATTGTGCCATACAGTA
>JARQOD010000008.1:165899311-165977913 GCA_033576555.1 Oophaga sylvatica | reverse complement strand
TTTTTGTCTTGTAGCATTAACTGACATTTTTTGCACCAAATTCTTCAAAATGGTACACGTGATTAATGTACTCGCAACAAAGTAGAGAAAAGAGTATACATGATTTTTGGGATCAACCTGTACAAAAATATTTATTCAAAAAATATTACAATATCAATTCACACATAGGCATGGCAAAACAGATAAAAACAATTAAAAAGCCAAAAAGACAAGAGCACTGACCGATGGAATTAGAGCCCGGGACATAAGGCACAAGAAGCACTTAAGATATAAGATACATTCATTACCAAAATCCAGGTCACAAATAAATAACTTCTTATGCCGGCATGTAGACGTATACCTGAAAAAGGGACAACGGGGAGTAACATCTATCACCTAAAATAAGGTAGTTGCTAAGCGCTTCTTGTGCCTTATGTCCTGGGCTCTAATTCCATCAGTCAGTGCTCTTGTCTTTTTGCCTATTTGCTTTTAATTGTTTTTATCTGCTTTGTCCATGCCTATATGTGAATTGATATTGAAATAGTTTTGAATAAATCTTTTTGTAAAGGTTGATCCCAAAAATAGTGTATACTCTTTTCTCTACGTTGTACACATGGTAGACCCCTGTTTCTTTCACTTCAGTGGTGCCCGCTTATCTTCATAAATTTTGTGATTAATGAACTCAACGTAAAAGCAAAACTGCTCTTTTTTGTCTTATGCCTTTTTTTGCTATGCGTTTTGCTAAAATGTGGCAAAATCTGCACCAAAATTTCAGGTGTACAAAAATAACTCTCGTGGGAGAGGGATGATGGAACTGGAGTATATTTGCACAAAATTTTTTTACTTTTTAAAAAGTCGCAATTGATGAGTCAGACGAAAACATCTAACGCCAAACCATGCCAACAACGATGAACATGAAAGAAACCACACAAACACCTATAAAATACACTGTAATAAAGAACAAATGAAAAGAATAAGTCGCAAATGAAAAGCGCCAAAAAATGGGAACAAGTGCAATAATGAATCTGGCACCATTTTTTCCCCAAGGCATTAATATTACATTTATATTAATAAAATCATTTTTCAAGGCATATAGTTGTATCTTTTTTTTCTATCCACTTTGTCCTGGAGATCTGCGCCTTGATTGTATTCTCTTCCATGGATTTTGCTCCTGGTCTCCATTTTTTGCAGTCTACTGGTCCCTTGCACAGATGGCACCGAACGTTTCTGAGAATAAATGTGGTTACGCCTGAAATATGTCATGTCTATATGTTCTTCTTGTTTCTCTAAGCTAATAATCCCAATCATACTACATTATTATTATTATTATTATTCACAATGGTCACATAGTACCTTGTGATAAATTCAGTATCGTCATCGCATTTGATTCCTGAATGACAAAAAAGGAAATTTAAAGGACTGTAAAATGCAAGTTGACTTGGCCCGAGCCTCCCTCTTCGCTCACATCCCAACCTTTATCCTGTTAATAATTGCCGCTGCCTCCAAAATAAATTGTGAAATGTTTTTACAATGCACAAAAGAACAGAGCAAACATCTTTAATTTTCTTTGTTTGCTCCTTTTTTTCTTATCTTCTGTAAAGGCTGATTTCATACGTTTATTTTGCCACTCTGCACCTTACTCGCTATACGACAATATTTCATTTTGCTCACCCCCCTTCTTCCCAGCCTTCGTTCCTTCAGTTAATTAAAGTCACACTCCATCAGTAGGGTTCGTGTGGCGCAGCAGCGTGATGAGCTACAAAGTGCCAAGTGTGCTTCGCAAAACCTATTAATGACCCTGTGGAGCAACACAGCACCTGGATGGTTAATTCCTATCCATTTCCTAAAAGGACAGAATATTCTTTAAAATTTGAAAATATTTTGATTTAGGAATTTGCATGAGGCAAAAACAGCAATATTCATTCATAGAATGAGTCTGATATTGCAAGCAAGTTCATTAAGCTGCAATACCAGATACAGACTTAGACTAGAGTGGCGCTGTTTCCGGAATAAAGCAACCATAGTTTTTTCTTTTTTCTAATCTCTAATAAAGTTAATAAAGTTTTCTGAAGCAGCAGTTGATGTTGCCGATATTTAAAGTCCTGCCATACAACTCCTCTGCACATGCTGATCTCCATGGGCACAGCGCGGGAGCGCCGCCACCGCCTTCCTAAAACAGGTACAGGGGGACTTCATTTTAATACCACCAGTACTACTATGATACATTGCTGGGCGTTCCTATTGATAACTGCCTCTATTGAACCCCACAGCACACTGCACATGTTCCAGGACTATAAAGGAATCCCATATCACTGTGGTTGACACTGTAGTCCTACTTAGGATATACTTGCCTACATCTGTCATTCCCCCCGCAGCTCTCAATATACCCTCGCACTCAGGGGACTGCCCGTCTATCTATTTAAGAATCATCTTCATACAAGTAAGCATCACACCACCATACAGGTCGGCCATATTTTGCCTCCTATTTGAATTATCCCAATTGTGACTAGTGGACTATACAAGTTTAACACAATGTATATTATTATCATGCCAACTCATTGCTTTTCTCTAGGGATTGTACTGTATGGAATATTCTTAAACGAGCCAATACTTTCAAGATTTTATGTAATTAATTCTTCTTGTGATTTTGTACATATGAATTTGTTACTCATGGAATTTTTTTCTCGTGCAGCGACGTAATGAATAAGTCCTAGATAGTACGAAATGTCTACAATTGATTATAGTCACTTTTGAAACGCATTCTGATTTTGCCCACTTTTTTGTTTCTTCGCTAACTTTAATAAATGTCTACTTGTGCATCACCAAAATTGAGTGTCCGGTGATTCTAAATACATGGACTAGGGGTCTATCGACCCGTTGCATCGGCACCTCACTATTGGGCAGAGTGCAGGCCTATAATCTTTTCTCTGTCAACTGATATGGACAACGGGTAAATGACCCATGGACTGGACAAGATCCGTGTTTATTCCTTTACCGAAGAAAGGAGATACTTTCTGACTATTGCGCTCATACCTCATGCCAGCAAAATACCACTGAAGATCCTACAATGATGGTTACAGTCTTACTTTGACAAAGAGCTGCCAGAGGAACAAGCAGGATTCAGAAAAGGCAGAGGAACAAGAGATCAACATTAGATGGAGAATGGAGAAGGCCAAAGAATACAACAGGAGATCTATTTTTCCTTCAACTACAGCAAATCCACCGACTATTTTGATCACCAGAAACTTTGGAATAACAGGAAGGATATAGGTGTGCCAGACCATCTGAGCAGCGTCATCAGGAACCTTTACATCGACCAAGAGGCAACAGTCCGAACGGAGCACGGAGGCGCAGCATGGTTCAAGGTGAACAAGGCGTCAGAAGAGGTTGCATCCTGTCACCATTTCTCTTCAATCTATATGCAGGAAGGTTGGACTTGCTGAAAAACAAGGAATTAAAATTGCTGGCCGAATCATCGGCAATCTTAAATATGCCGACAATACAACATTCATAGCAATAAGCGTAGATGGAATGAAGGACTTGTGAAGTGTCAAGATGGAAAGCTCGAACATGGGACTGCCACTCAACACAAAGAGGAAAATGATATTGACTACTTTCAGGTATGACCTGGACACATGTAAGGAGGTGACAGGGTCTGTCAGGTATCTCCCCCCAACCTCTGTGGATGCTGTACACCTGTCTTACGTGCAGCACCCTATCGTTTGCTAATGTTAGTGTAATGTACTGTATTGTTTATGTACTGTATTGTGATGTATTTAATATGTGTAGAAGTAAGGATAGTATAGAGGTTAGTATAGGAAAATAGTGGGGTTAGATTAGTGGGGCACATTACAGATAGGGAATAAGATTACTAGCTTAGGATTAGTTAGCATAAGGGTTTTCCTGTTGGGAGGGGCTACAGAGCAGTGCAGCACAGAGCAGTGAGTCATAGGAGTGCACTTACTGGTTAGGGCTCAGTGCAGTCAGGATGGAGCAGTGATCAGTGAGAAAGGACAGTCTGCCAGCCATGGGGATAAATCTGATATGGCAGGAAGGGGCCCAGGCTGAGGAATGTGCAGCTGCTCACCAGCTAGAACAGAGACCAACCCGAAGAAGATCCGGGTCTGTGACCGGGGCAGGTGAAGCTGAGATGATGAACTGGACACCTTTTCCTATTGAAGCCAGACCAGGGAATGGTAAGAAGCTGGTGGGTCTAGAGCATGGATGGAACAGGGATTATCCAGAAGCGGGATAAGGATTGTCCAGGAGTGCTAAAGAGATTGTCCCAAAGCAAGGCAGAGATTTCCAAAAGGAGAGAGACTGCAAGGGAAATGGAAAGCTGAGGAAATGCCACTCTATGTAGATTGTGCTGCATGTATGAAGGATACCCTGCTGCTCAGTAAAGTTAAACCATTGGAAAAATACATTGGCTCTGAAGTGATTTGTGAAGTTCATGGATGCGGAATTGGAGTGATCGCAGCCGAGAGGGCTCTGTCAGTGAATGTGAGTGTTCTGCTGCACATGCAGCGGGAAGGACATATCTCATCTGTGGGGCGCCAGGGTGTGGGAACAGTACAGCCAGTTGCCACGACTACCATCCTGGCCGCCTTACACACATCTGACAAGGACGTCGACAACTAAAAGTTGCAAAGGACTTCAATCTACTCGGATCAATGAAAACTCGAGATGCAGCGACGAGACTGGAAGTCAATAGAAGAGTTATTGGCGTTATAAGTCAATGAAGTCACTGGACAAGGTCATCAAATCAAGGAACACTTCACTTGCAATGAAGAAATGGCTCATACATCGTTTTGTCTTTTCTGCAGTAACAATACGGATGTGAAACTTGGACAATAAAGAAACAAGACAGAAGAAGAAGCTGCCTTCAAATTGTGGTGCCAGAAAAGGAATGTTATCAATACCGTGGATGGCAAGAAGAACAAACAAATCAAGCCAGACATGTCACTTGAAGCAAAGATCACCAAGCTGTGACTTGCCTACATTGGACACCTCATATGAAGACACCAATTACTAGAGAAGGACATCATGGTCAGAGAATAGAAGGAACAAGGCGAAAAGGAAGACCAGCAACCTGATGGTTTGATACCATCAAGATAATAGCGGAGAAGACCCATCTTGGCAAGATTGATCGTCCTACAGGTCAGTCATCCACTAACTTGACATGGCTCAAGGGTAAGCCAAAGGCAGATTTAAAGAAAAAAAAATCACCCCATTTAATAATCGGATACATTAATACAGATTCATTTTAATTTTTTTCTCTGATGCTGTTCGTTGATGTTTTTTGTGGCAAATTCTCTAAAATGGCTCACGTGGATCATGAACTTTGTGTAAAATAATAGCACTATTTTCTCTCTTTAATCTTTTTACAAACTCTTGTCTTCCACCTCTTTTCAAAAATGCCACAAGTTCCAATAAAGTCACAATTTTCACAAAAAATTGAGACATATAATAAAAAAAAATCAAAATTAATGAATTAGCAGAAAATATCTGGAAATCCCAAATCTCTCACGCAATGATGAATTTTTAAAAAAGAAAAAACAAAACACATGAAAAATAAAGTTTATAAAAGGCTCAAATTTAAAGAATAAGGTACAATTGAAAAACAGCTGAAAACTACTAAAAAGTAGATAAAAATGCAGTAATGAATCCAGTTGATAGTTTCTCATCTGTCCTATTTACTGACAATGATGAACATTAGCGGAAAGCATACCTATGCCACCCATCAGGAATACGGGCTTGAGGCAAATGCAGAGCATCCACCGAGCAGCTTCTATGTTGCTCACGTCGTTTTGATAGTTCTTATGGATGAAGGTAGACTTAGGCCATTGGTTGAACTCCATAGACTTAACGTCTTTGAACTACTACCTAGAGCAAATAAATCTTTCATTCATTTTGATCAGTCCTATGATGGCCAAAATGTGTCCTGGTCATGGTGAACCAAATACCTAATAATGGAAAACTGACTGAACAAAAAGCTAGTCTGAACTAGTGCATACCAAAAACAGTAACATAGTAAATAAGGCAAAGGTTGCACTCAATTGCACTGAAGCAAATCAGTGTGATCTATGAAGTGTGAATAGCATAATGGCATTTGGGAGAGAAAAAACACAGGAGATGCTTAGCACAAGATTTGGTCAAAAATTGTGAGCCCATCCACCAACGGCAAGGTGGTCTCATGATCGGATGAGTCCCTGACCTAACTGCCTAGTGTGAACACTTACCCCTGGCTAATAACTTGGTAAAGCCTATATCTTTAGGAAGGTCGAAACCAAATGTGAATAGATGTAATTAAAACCACAGCATGGTGAAGGGCGGGTGTAACCAAATACAGAACCGACTGAATTCTCACTATGGAAGATTTAGGAAAGGTAAAAAAAAAAAATGGAGGTAGCGCTGCCGATTTATAGAATGGGTGCAAACAGTGTCAGAATCACTGAATATTTGTATTAACACAATAAACGGTATGGCAAATAAAAGGCAAAGCATTTCTTCATCAGAAAGCTGTCTTCTACAGGTCAAGGGAAAAAAACGTCCACCGCAAAAAATGGTGGTCCCATATCATAAATGGGGTCCAATATCGAAATTCGTGTCCAAACGTTAATTTCTCTAACTATTGAAAAACCAAACACCTTAAAAGCATCACTCACTTTTTGAAATTTTCCCCTGTGGTACCAGGTTCTCAGATGATTTTTGCTTACTCTTCTGCAAAGGTGGTGTGCCACCCATCCATGAGACTTTATTTGTCCAGTAACCTACAATTCTGACCTCCAGCATCATCACTGAAGCCGGCGATTGATTGCGGCGGTCATGTGCATGGACAGCACATCATCACTTCTGAGACCATTGGGGCATCAAGGCTGAAGCGAAAGTGGATGCAACTAAAAACTAATGGGGTCCAAGCATTGGAATGTCCACCAATCACCAGAACAGGGGTCCCAAAGTCTCTTGTGTGTTTAAAACAGTGATGTACAAGCATGACTATCAATCCATTCATTGTTTATGGGAGCGGAGGTCACACGTGCTCCCATAATCCCATATTAATGAGTAGGGGTTCATTCAGACATCAGTTTTTCTCCTATGTAAGGAGGTGGTGGGGACCCTCATGTACCTTCTCTCTCCTGAACGCAGTTCACCTGTGTCACATGCGGCACCTTAATGTTCTATTAATGTTTTACTATTGTGTGTACAGCAATGTAAATGTATTTGTCATGTGTTGCACATAGGCTTAGGGATAGATTAGGAAGTAGTGCAGGACTGTAGTGGAATTAGAATAGAGCATAGGATAGATGTAAGAGTAATAAGGTATAGGCAATATAGGGGTTACGTAGATGGGAGGGGCACAGAGCAGAACAGCACAGAGCAGGGAGACATAGGGAAGGGACTTCCTGTTTGGAGGCAGACGCTCAGGCAGCCTTCCCAAGGGCAGGACGTATGTAGTAGGCGGTGGCAAGCTATGAAGATAAGTCTGTGGATGGCAGTAAGGGACCCCAAGCTGTGGAGAATAGTGTAAACTGTCACCAGCTCAACGGGATCATCCCCAGGAAGGATTCGGAGGTCTAAGACCGGGGCGGGAGCAGCTAAGAATCATAGAATATTAGAGTTGGAAGGGACCTCCTGGGCCATCTGGTCCAACCCCCTGCTCAAAGCAGGATTCTCTAAATCATCCCAGACAGATGTCTGTCCAGCCTCTATTTGAAGACTTCCATTGAAGGAGAACTCACCACCTCTCGTGGCAGCCTGTTCCACTCATTGATCACCCTAACTGTCTAATATCTAATCTGTGTCTCCTCCCATTCAGTTTCATCCCATTGCTTCTAGTCTTTCCTGGTGCAAATGAGAATAAAGATGATCCTTCTACAATGTGACAACCCTTGAGATATTTGTAGACAGCTATTAAGTCTCCTCTCAGTCTTCTCTTCTGCAAGCTAAACATTCCCAAATCCTGTAACCGTTCTTCATAGGACATGGTTTACAGACCGGTCACCATTCTGGTGGCTCTTCTCTGAACTTGCTCCAGTTTGTTGATGTCTTTTTTAAAATGTGGTGCCCAAAACTGGACACAGTATTCCAGATAAGGTCTGACCAAAGAGGAGTAGAGGGCAATAATGACCTCACGTGATCTAGACTGTATGCTTCTGTTGATACATCCTAGAATTGTATTTGCCTTTTTTGCTGCTGCATCACACTGTTGACTCATGTTAAGTCTGTGATCAATTAGTATACCCAAGTCTTTTTCACATGTGCTGTTACTTAGCCCTATTCCTCCCATTTTGTATATGTTTTTTTTATTTTTATTGCCCAGATGTAGTACTTTGCATTTTTCCCTGTTAAAATCCATTCTGTTAGTTGCTGCCCACTGCTCCAGTTTATTTATATATTTTTAATCTTCCTTCTCTCTTCTCTAGTATTAGCTACCCCTCCTAGCTTTGTGTCATCAGCAAATTTGATCAGTTTACCCTCAATTCCTTCATCTAAATCATTGATAAAGATGTTGAACAATACAGGGCCCAAAACAGAGCCTTGTGGTACCCCACTTGAGACATTCTTCCAACTGGATGTGCAGCCATTTACGACCACTCTTTGGGTCCGATCACTAAGCCAGTTATGACTCCACCTAACAGTTGCCTTGTCCATTCCATACTTAGTCATTTTTTCAATAATAATAAGAAGGCGTTCCCGGCACGTTTCCCTAATGGAACTGGACGAGGGGCTGACAGGGAGCTGGTGACATGGAAAGTACAGATGGGACACGGATTGTCTGAAGAGGCTGTCCGGATGGCAGGTACAGGGGAAGAACGGATGGGACACGGATTGTCCATGGAGATGGCAGGGATTGCAAGGAGAATCGAAGGAGAGAATACAGAGGAAATGGAGTCTGCCCATACAGGGAAAGTACAGGAAATGTTGCCCTGTGTGAACTGTGCTGCTGATGTGATGGATGCCTTCATGTTTTGTAAAGTTCAACTGTTGGAAAAGAACTGTATCTTTGTGGTGTTTCATGGAACTTGGAAGCCAGAAGATGGAGTGACAGAGACTGAAGGGATTCCAGCAACGGAAGTGAGTACTTGGTTGCACCCGTCACACACACAGCAAAAAGGACTTTGAACTTCATCTGTAGGGCGCCAGGGTGTGGGAACAGTAGAGCCTGTTGCCACTACTACCACCCTGACCACCTTACACATAAGTGTTATGTGTTTTTTTTTTTTTACCACAGACGGATAGCAGTCATACATGTGATTTTCTATGGTGTAGTTCTCATGTCCAATTTTTCAAAAAGTGTATGGATCCGTAATCTGATTTTCATGGACTGTCTGATGGTTGAAGCTTGAGAAAACTCTTCTTTTGTTTCCATCTGAAAAAAACTGAAGAAACTTTGATCAACCTCTGAAGGTAAAAACTGACCAAACTCTGAAAACTTTACCTGAATCAGCCTACTCCAGGGGACATTGAGATCTCCACCATTCCTACATCTGAGGACGGCTGACAAATAGTGTCTATGGATCAACCCCTTTAATGTTTCCGAATATAAGACTCTTCTGAACGCCGTTGTATGTTGGGGGTTTTGGACAATAATTCACATCATTGATGAAAAATTCCCTATAAACCATAATAAAGTACTTCTTCCCAGTAACGCAGTCTCGAAGCACCAGGCAATTTGTCTTTCCTAACCGAAAAAAACCCCTCTTGTTTTATGCGAGAGTCACTGTTCAGCAGAAATAAAGTATCTTAATAGCTGATTACTATATATAAGTTCTCGCCTAATGAAATGGCAGCTTTCCACTGATTACTGGAATAAGTCTGACTATGTGTCTGCAGAGTAACATATATTCTGCTTCACTCACTCGAACGCAGACTTTTATTGACAGGACTGTTCTGGCTCACTCAAAATCTCAAGTAGTCAATCATGGGTTTCCTGTTACATGCAGAGAAGCATTACTTCTCCATTATTCCAGGCTGGCATTGAGTGACTGAGACTCCACAGCTGCTGGAGAACTTTTATTTTTAGGTTGATCTAATGGTACTTTTGCAACGTGACGACCACTTGAAGGTTAGTCATTAATCTCACTTTTTGAAATTGGCATAGTAACGCATAGTTATTTTCAGTTCCTTCATTGGCTTCTTTATTGATGTCGATCTGAATGCAATTACGTAACTCTTATTCTGGTAAAATAAAAAAAAAAATTAATAATGGCCAGAAAAATTATACGAAGAGCGGTGGCTTGATGAAGAGCGTCAAGGCTTCTCTTCTTACCAAAGTCATATCTGTTCAGAAGGATCTACTGTGTAGCAAATCGTGAGGGATCCCATTAACTTCTGATCTAGAAAAGAGCAGCAGACTATTATATTTTGGCCATTTAAAAAGCAGCAGAAACACATCTTAATGTGAAGAGAAACAAATAGTCAAAAATGCCATAAAAAATTAAGACAAATCTATTGGTTATAAGATATGAAGATGGTGGACCTCTGGGCTTGGTGCGCGAGATGTTTTAGAATAACATACATGGCAAGTAAAATAATAACTTAATAAGCCAAATTAAGTCTAGTCTTGTACTTGAAACACTGCGGCAGTCGAATCACGTAGCGTTGGGCAAACATTACTAAGAAGCCGCTTTCTAAAAGCCGCCGTGGCTTTCCGCGAAATCATTAAAAAAATATTTAGAGTTGAGAGTCCTCAGTGGTTGATACCTTTTAATGGCTAACTGAAAAGATGGTAACAAATTGCAAGCTTTCGAGACTACTCAGGTCTCTTCATCAGGCTGAACTAATACAAAATCTGAAGAATCACATATTTATACACAAAAACACAGAAAAAATGCAATAGGTAAGACAAGTGACGTGAAGCAGAATAGTCATTATGGCAGAGGGATGAGCATAAATATTGGAACAGTTCATAGATAAGGAGAGAGAGTTTTATTACCCTCTGATTGGGGTCTGGTAATGTTTTGTGATGTTTTCACAGGGTATTTGGAGTAAATTCCTTAATTGATGTAATAGGCCATAAAACCATGTGACAGGTTCATTCCAGCATTAAGAGTGTCAAAGGTCACCATCAATTTGTATTCGCAAATTCTTCTCTGTCTCTGAGATGTGAATCTGCTTCTTAGTACCAGTATTTTCATATCTGACATGCTATGATCAGGGGAGCAAAAATGTTTTGCCACAGGTAGATCCATTCTTTTTTCTCTTATTGTGTGGCGATGAGAATTCATCCTTGTTCTCAGTTTTTGCCCGGTCTCCCCCACATACAGACCCCCAGTTGGACATTTAGTACATATAATTAGGTACACAACATTAGATGTGATGCAGCTGAAAGTACCTGGTATCTTGTAGTCCTGATGTGAGTTGGGGATCTTTATCTTGTCCGTGGTCATTATAAATGGACAGGTTTTGCATTTTTCTGATTGCAAGGCAAGGTTCCTGCAGCTGTTGGGGAGGACAGGGAACTTCTGACAATGATGCTTCTTAGATTTGGGGGCTGTCTAAAACACAGTAGTGGGGGGTCTGGAAATATGGATTGTAATCGGGCATCTTTTTGTAGTAAAGGTTGTAGTTTCTGTGCAGCTGGAGGTGCTAAGGGGAGCTGCACGGAAACTACAACCTTTACTACAAAAAGATGCCCGATTACAATCCATATTTCCAGACCCCCCACTACTGTGTTTTAGGCAGCCCCCAAATCTAAGAAGCATCATTGTCAGAAGTTCCCTGTCCCCCCCAACAGCTGCAGGAACCTTCCCTTGCAACAAGAAGAAATGCAAAACCTGTGCATCTATAATGACCACGGACAAGATAAAGATTCCCAACTCACATCAGGACTACAAGATACCAGGTACTTTCAGCTGCATCACATCTAATGTGGTGTACCTAATTATATGTACTAAATGTCCAACTGGGGGTCTGTATGTGGGGGAGACCGGGCAAAAACTGAGAACAAGGATGAATTCTCATCGCCACACAATAAGAGAAAAAAGAATGGATCTACCTGTGGCAAAACATTTTTGCTCCCCTGATCATAGCATGTCAGATATGAAAATACTTGTACTGAGAAGCAGCTTCACATCTCAAAGACATAGAAGAATTTGCGAATACAAATTGATGGTGACCTTTGACACTCTTAATGCTGGAATGAACCTGTCACATGGTTTTATGGCCTATTACATCAATTAAGGAATTTACTCCAAATACCCTGTGAAAACATCACAAAACATTACCAGACCCCAATCAGAGGGCAATAAAACTTTCACACTCCTTATCTATGAACTGTTCCAATATTTATGCTCATCCCTCTGCCATAATGACTATTCTGCTTCACCTCACTTGTCTTACCTATTGCATTTTTTCTGTGCTGCTTTGTGTATAAATATGTGATTCTTCAGATTTTGTATTAGTCTACGCCAGATGAAGAGACCTGAGTAGTCTCGAAAGCTTGCAATTTGTTACCATCTTTTCAGTTAGCCATTAAAAGGTATCAACCACTGAGGACTCTCAAGTCTAAATATTTTTCTATCTACTGGCTAACACGGTACAAAGATATACATCTTTACTGTAGTGCATATGAGCATTTAAAGAGGACTTTTCTCTTGTCGTAAATTTCATTTTTATCTGGTGTAAATGCCACTATTGTCTATATCTAACGTTCATACAAATTCAACAGTTCACCAATGTATTTTACAATGGGTGAGCATACTTAGCAGGATATGAGCTCCTTAAACGGGACCTGTTATTTGCCATTAAAATAAAAAAAGTCTGCGTGGTGTAAATGCCGCTGTTTTCCTGAATCTGACACTGTTTTTCTTTTGTTCCTGCTCCTCTCCCTTCCTGAGATATGGCCCTTTATTTCTTGCATGCAAATCTAGACTTGGTACTAAGGGGGTGTGGTTCTCATGAAGACACTGAGAAGAGTGGAATACCACGCCCACTTCACTGACAATACTAGATTTACACACAGGGAAGAGGGGGCCATATCTCAGGAATAGAGAGGCGCAGGAACAAAAGAAAAACATCGCCGGATTCAGAAGAACAGAGGCATTTGCACCAGGTAAGAAAATTACATACTTGTGGCAAGTGACAGATCCCCTTTAAGGGCTTGTAAACACATATACTGTCTGTATTATGGATTCTTTATGCCTCTATAATGTTCCAACGTGAACCATTGTATTCTCATTTAGAAGCAATGCTAGGAGAGATGACCTTTGAAGTAGAGCATGTTACCTTCATACAGAATTTTTGAGAAAAATTATTCCTGCATGTATGGGACAGTAGAATTTAATGGAACCAAATTACACATACGCGCTATGACCATGTGTATAATGCCTTCCAGTTTCCACTATTCCATCGTTATAGTTGCCCTCTGATATAATATCGTCTGTTTATTTCATACTTGTTGTCCGCATGGAATATGCAGTTGAGATACTTGAAGATATGTCACAGCTAAGATTCCTATGCTGTCTGTGTCGCACTCAATTTCAGGTTATGCCTAAACCATACACTTGTAGTTCTTCTCTAAATCATAGCGACAGACCAGATCTTGCATATTCTCGGGCAACCTCAGTTGCTGTCAGGCTTTGCAGATGCAAATTGACAACCCATCTTTCATCATTCGCTGTCAGGTGGCGATTGACAAAGCCTCCTCAACTCACTGTCAGGCTGTTGGAAATGTGCTTGCTAGCGAGCCAACTCAAGCTTGTTCCGTAGCATGCTTCATGTGACTTTCCATGTGTTCCTAAGTTTGATTTGCTATCTTGTCTTGCAGAGGTCTTTCATCCCGTAGAGTTTTTCCAGGCTCTATGAAATGTGCTGATTTCCATTTTTCACATTTGTGAACTATCCATATTTTTCAGTGTCCTAGTCTACATTGCCATTCACATGCCCATATTTTTTCCAGTTGACCTGATGATTTGATGAATTCGCCGTATCGTGTGAGGTCTGAGTGGCCAGCACACTGATGCCATCCATCTGCTGTACATTTTTAACATTGCAATGGATAGGAAAAACTTGGCATTTTTTTTTCCTTTACTTAAAAGAAAATCATGGTTGCTGAAACCTGTCCAAACACTGATTAAAAAATGTTTGTCTTTTACATTATAAAAAAATCACTGGCACCTGAATGATGCCTTATTTAACCCCTTAATGACCGCTGATACAACTTTTAACAGGGGGGCAAATAAGGGTACTTATTCCCGGTGATCACAAAAAAAAAGCCTAATTTAAAATTTATTTCTCTCTCCTGGAGCGCCGCCTGCGCAGTGGGGATACTCGGTACCGAGCTGCTTCTTAAAGGGGCAGTGTCACGACAGCAGTGACCCGGTACGTGGCCCTGGGTGTCCAATAAAAGGGGATGATGAAAAAGGGGAAAATAAAGAGTTTGTAATAAAGTGGACGCCACCTGTGGTATTCTGCAATAAATATGTTAGCCGATGCTGCAGATTCAGTCCACTGGGACAGTTGTTGATGCAGTAGAGTTGGTTCAGCCCTCCACAGGTAGGGCTATGTCCCATGGCAGTTGAGATGTTAGAGGGGATGTTGGAAGTGAATGTTGGTAGAAAGTGTGGTGCAGGCCAGATGACGCAGGAATAATTCAGAGAACACAGCGGGGTGCAGTTTCCAATGCTGTACTCATGGTTCTTGTGTGCACAGATGCCCGCTTGGTGCCATGTCCTCCTGGTGAGGGGTCCAGCAAACTCCCAGGTAGTTCAGGATACACCTTTCCAGAACTCCCTTCAATATATGTTCCTTTCCTGGCTGTCTCACTGTGCTGACCTTTTCCGACTTTCCTTTCTGTCCAGCACCTCACAGTCAGTGTCCCAAGCCAAGAGCCGTGGACCTTGTTGGCTAACATTCTCTAAGTCCCCTTGCTCCCTTTTGGCTACCTTTTCGGAGACGATAACTGTGGCTTGTAGCTGAAGCACCTAGAGGTGCCCTTGACTCTGGCTTGCTACCTGAGTCTGGTGATTTCTCCACTAGTCTTGGGGGCCGGTACCCCACTACAACCTGATCCCTCCACTACTGGATTGGGTCCCACGGATGGATTGCTCACTATCTGTGCCCCTAGTACCCTTTCTGTCCCTCCAGGAGCTTCCTTCTGTTTAGTTCTTACTACTATCTTTCTGCATCTGGGGACAAGCTCCTCACAGCTTGAGCTCCCCTCCTGTTCTGTCTCATTCCCGCTCACTAAGCTCCACCCCTTTCCTTCTACTTTCTACACCCACTCTCCCAACACCCTTTGCTACCCAGTCTGGGAACTCCGTCTAGGGTATGTCCAGGGTGCCCTGCTGCAATAGTCTGTGTTGGGTGCAGGTGTTGAGTCTTGGGTTGTGCTCCCTCCTTACCTGAGAGTGGGGTACCACACCTCTGGATGAGGTGCAGTACCTCTGTGGCGACTGGACCCTCGGGGCGCCACATTCCTCTGATATGATTTAACATATCGCAGAAGAGAGAAATGGAGTCCCCCGGCCCAAATTGCTCGGTCCCTCGGCCCTCTGCATCATCTTCCTAGAAAAAAGTTAGATCTGCCGGCCTGTGCCCGACAACAATAGGGTAGTTTTTTCCTATTGTTTATTTTTGATAACTGTGTGAATAGACCCCATCACAGTAATCAAATTAAAAAAATAGTAAATCAAATCCCCCCTTATTTAGATAAAAATTATAAAACAAAAAAAATATTACTTTTTTCCATTTTTTTGCAGGGTTGTGTTAGGGTTGGTTAGGTTAGGGTTTTTAGGGTTGTGTTAGGGTTGTGTTAGGGTTGTGTTAGGGTTAGTGTTAGGGTTGTGTTAGGTTAGTGTTAGGGTTGTGTTAGGGTTAGTGTTAGGGTTGTGTTAGGGTTGTGTTGGGTTGTGTTAGGGTTGTGTTAGGGTTGTGTTAGGGTTGTGTTAGGGTTGTGTTAGGGTTAGTGTTAGGGTTGTGTTAGGGTTGTGTTAGGGTTGTGTTAGGGTTGTGTTAGGGTTAGTGTTAGGGTTGTGTTAGGGTTAGTGTTAGGGTTGTGTTAGGGTTAGTGTTAGGGTTGTGTTAGGATTGTGTTAGGGTTGTGTTAGGGTTAGTGTTAGGGTTGTGTTAGGGTTGTGTTAGGGTTAGTGTTAGGGTTGTGTTAGGGTTGTGTTAGGGTTAGTGTTAGGGTTGTGTTAGGGTTGTGTTAGGGTTGTGTTAGGGTTGTGTTAGGGTTGTGTTAGGGTTGTGTTAGGGCTAGTGTTAGGGTTGTGTTAGGGTTGTGTTAGGGTTGTGTTAGGGTTGTGTTAGGGTTGTGTTAGGGTTGTGTTAGGGTTAGTGTTAGGGTTAGTGTTAGGGTTGTGTTAGGGTTGTGTTAGGGTTGTGTTAGGGTTGTGTTAGGGTTGTGTTTAGGGTTGTGTTAGGGTTGTGTTAGGGTTAGTGTTAGGGTTAGTGTTAGGTGTGTTAGGGTTAGTGTTAGGTGTTTAGTGTTAGGGTTTGTGTTAGGGTTGTGTTAGGGTTGTGTTAGGGTTGTGTTAGGGTTGTGTTAGGGTTGTGTTAGGGTTGTGTTAGGGTTGTGTTAGGGTTGTGTTAGGGTTAGTGTTAGGGTTAGTGTTAGGGTTAGTGTTAGGGTTGTGTTAGGGTTGTGTTAGGGCTAGTGTTAGGGTTGGCGGTAGAATTGTGGATTTTTCAAAAGTAAAAACAAAAATTAGCAAAATGATGGCCAGTGTTTAGCGCAAGTGCTCGCCACTCGACTTTGCATCGGGTGCTCTGGTTTGCATGGAGTATCACAGATCCCCGCATGTTATGTTTGGGTGTCTAACAGCCGCAAAACATGCGGGGAAGGGACTTGATCATGTCACTCGAGCACCCATGATATTCGGTGCATACCTGAGCACTAGATGCAAACTGGAGTACGAGCACTTGCTCTCCACACTAATGATGACATATTCAATATGATGACCTAATGTTATCAAATTCTATGACTACCTGTGGGTTCAAAATGCTCGCTATATCCCTGGATAAAATCCTTGAGGGGTGTGGTTTCCAAAAATGGTGTCACTTGTGGGGGGATTCTACTGTTTAGGCACATCTGGAGCTCTCCAAACGTGATATGGCGCCTGCCATCAATTCCAGCCAATTTTACATTCTAAAAGTAAACGGTGCTCCTTTCCTTCTGAGCCCTGCTGTGAGCCCAAACAGTAAATTTCCCTCACAAATTGGGTATAAGTGTCCTCAGGAGAAACTGAAAACAAAAAAACTACAAAGTTTGTCATCCATTTTCTCTTGTTACCCTTGTGAAAATAAAAAAGTTTGGTTCTAAAGAAAATCTTTGGTGAAAAAAATAAATGTTAATTTTTTTCCTTCTACATCTCGTGAACCAACTGAAGGGTTAATAAACTTCTTGAATGTGGTCTTCAGCACCTTGAGGGGTGCAGTTTTTAGAACGGTGTCACTTTTGGGTACTTTCTGTCATATAGGCCTCTTCAAGTGTGACGTGGTCCCTAACCTAACCTAAGGTCCAAAAAAAAAAAAAAAAAAATGGTTTTAACCTCTCTAACTTCCTAACAAAAAAATTGTTTCCAAAATTGTGCTGATGTAAAGTAGACATGTGGGAAATGTAATTTATTTACTATGATTATTACTCTCTGATTAAAGGGCACACAAACTGAATGTTTGCAAAATTTCTAAATTTCGATTTTTTTTTTCCTCACCTTTCAATATACGTCCCATGCTCAGTCTTGCCAAAGGCAAATGTGTTGTGACTAGTGAGAAGGGAGTAAATCGCACTCTAACAATTCTATGGCAGCTTATCTCCCCTCAAAGGAAAAGGATTGGGCATGTTGAAAGCCAGCAGCCCAATTCTTCATTTCCCAACTTAGGATAAGTCAGTTCTGCCATAATCTGCATATTGACTGTAAGATGTATGTCCTCCAGAAGTTTGAGTGCAGCCATTTCAGAAGACCCAACGAATTTGATCAAAACTGTTACCTACTGGATATGAAAAACAAAAATATTCAACCCACTATTTACTTACATGTGACTTGCAGGTCTGTTGAGCATTTTTCCTGCACCACTCCTGTTGCTCTCTTGGAGCAACTCAACATCTGCTTGAGCATTTGCACTTTTATATAGCGCCTTAGACTGGTGTAAATTAGTTTTTTGGATGCACATGAGTCGCCCGCCAGGGCCTGTGGGGTACTCGGCACCCAGCCCGTTCACTTCTATGGGGGATGTCACGGCGACACAGCTCAGTCCGTGGCCCTGGGCGCTCACTGAAAAGGGGGGTATTTACAGGGGATTAAAGTATTTGTAGGAATTCGTGACGCCACCTGTGGTGCCTGGTCAGTGTGACCAGCCTGCTGTGTAAATCCACTGAGGGGTTGTTTCTGGGCAGCAAGGTGTTAAGTCTTCCACAGGCAAGACTGGGTCCCTCAGGGTAGATGGCGGTGTTGGGGTGCAAGACAGAGAAGGGGCTTTCAGCCGCAGGAGCAATAATGCAGACACACACACGAAAGTCTCTTTCTGTACCTTTAGGCCGGCGTCACACTGGTGAGTGTGATGCGAGTTAGTCGCACGACTAACTCGCATCAACACCCGTCACGGCCACCCGCTCTCGGACCCGAGTGTGCGGCTGCATAGAAATACATGCAGCCGCACACTCGGGTCCGAGAGCGGGCGGCCGTGCCGGGTGTTGATGCGAGTTAGTCGTGCGACTAACTCGCATCACACTCGCCAGTGTGACGCCGGCCTTACTGATGTAGTTGCAGGCACGTCCCGGGATGCTGGCAGGGTGGAGGATGCACGTCCAGTAATCCCACTGAGTAGATGTAGGGCCTCCTTACTTCGGTAGTGTGAGTTTCTGACCTGTATGAAACGAAGTCTAACTCTGTCTTCACTTATACGCCCGGCTGACTTTGTGGTAGGGCCTTCTCTTGGGTAGAACAGTGTCTCTGTATGCGGCGTCCTGCTAGACCCCGTCTTCCTGACCCCGGTTACGTATCAACACTTGTAGGCCCCCTGCGACTTGAAGTCCCGCAGGTTCTCCGGTATCTCTCACTAGTTGTGTAGACTCTAGCAAGCTTGGACCCGGTGTCCGGTTATTCAGAGTAGAGGTAAGCTATCAATGCTGTTTCAACCTCTATACTCTCTTCTTCTCTTCCACTCGCCTTTCGTCCTACTCCGACCCTTAACATAAGCACACTAGCAGTAGATAGCTGATTCTTCTGTCTCTTCACCACTCTCAAGCGTCGGTACGCTTACTCCCTGAACTGCACTCAGTTGACTCAGTTCTGACTAGGCTAGAGTGGCTTTCTCTCCACTGATACTAGCCTCCACACATTGAACTAAGCTCAAGCTGCAGTCTTCAGGTTCTTTCAATAACTGCTGTTCTCTTTCCTTCTTTCTTTCTAATGCTCTGTCTGAAGCAGCTATCAGGATTTCCGACTGACCTGCACCTGGCTTTGCAGACTCGCTGATCTGTGCACACTTCTAGAGCTAACTCTCCACTCTCCAAGAGAACTAACAACTTCTCACTTCTGTGTAGAATCACCAACTACACTGAACTCTGCTCTAGTCTACGAGGTGACACTGCAGGCTGCAGCCCTCTGACTAGACTGTCTAGACTGTCTGCTCTTCAGTGTCTTCACCATCCTTATATACTCTGAAAAGGCTCCCTCTGGTGGCTCTAGGGATTGGTGAAAATGTGTGAATGAATATCAGGTCTCTTGTGGGTGTTACCTTTGGTGCATCCTCCTGGGAAATGTGATTCCAAGCGCAGCTGGGCTACACACACACACAGAAAGAGATCCACTAGATGTATTAAGAGATGTGTGGAAGAAAAGCTTCAAAAACCACATTGACCCCCTGCCAAAGCATGGCGAAACGTGCATCAGGGGGCGATTTTCTTGTTTTCGTTCTATGTAAGCAATTTATTTTCCTCTTTTCATGTGTTTGCACCCAGGTTCTATCGTGGTTATTATTGCTTATCATCACTCTAATATTTCTGCTAAATATTTGCTAGCGATAGTATATTTTTCAATGAAGTTCTATTTTATTATCATATTTGGTAAAACTTTTCTGTGGGTTTCTAAACAAACGCATCAGATTTGAAAACCTTTATAAAAAAACACATGGATTAATGTTGGATTTTTACAACTTTTACAGATATCCTAAAGCTCCAAGATGATTGACTAAATCAGGGGACCCAACCATTCTTACCTTGAGTCACATTTGGCTCTGAGAGATGATTGCAAGTCATGTGAAGAAATCATAGCACCTCCGTACCTCTCGTGGGTGCGCCAGTGGCTTTGTTTTCTCTGACTCTGGCCTGTGTCCAGTCTCGCACAGACCTGTGCTGTAGAGAGATCTTGTTCTCCAGCTTGCAAACCAAAACACTGACACACCCAAAGCTAAACTGAAAGTTTAAATGGGAATCGTGGACATGGGCCACTCCCAAATCCCGGAGTGGAGGGAGAGATCCGTCCCACTACCAATCCTATAGGTCTATCCAAAAATAAAAGCCCATGTTAGGTTTTCCTAAGTCTGACCTGGTCAAACAACTTGACTGTCGTCACTTTTTTAATTAACAGGTGTAGCTGTTATTACAATGAATCCAGCATGTTCTAAGCGCATTCTAGGGGATACATAACGGCCCTTGCCTATAATTCCCCTCACTGTCTCACACCCAATACAAAATAATAATGACCCAAACCCCCCTTATAAAGTACTTATATCCTGAGTACCTCTTTATAGTATAATAATGATCCAAGTGTTTCATTATAAAGTAGTAATGCCCTGTGTGCCCCCTAATAAAGTAATAATCACCCAAATGTCCCCTTATAAAGTAGTAATGCCTTGAGTAACCCCTTCAAAAGTAATAATGCCACAAGTGCCTTCTTTAAAATTGATAATGCCCTGTGTGCCTCCTAATAAAGTAATAATCCCCCAGTGTCCCTTTATGTAGTAATGATCTGAGTGCCACTTACAAAGTAGCAGTGTAATAATGCCAATACGGATGAGTGGCACTCACCTGAGTACACATGCGGGGCCCGCGAGTAGACGTCATTCACACTCTTTGGCTGGGGACCATTGGACTCAATTAAAGGAAATGGTAGAAGCGTTGCAGTACAGTACAGGATCCCTATGTGGGCCCTTTGTAGTCCAATAGCTCATCAAAATGCACATTTCCACCTGTTTTGGAATTGTGGGCGCCCTCATCTCTAGGTGGAACTGCACAGGTTGCACCAATGGTCTGTGCGCCCCGGCGCGGGTAACAAGGGAGACCTTTACATTTCCATGCTACTTTTCTGGGTACATCTGTAACTACTGCATCCCCTGGGTCGTAATGTGGCGAGTATTGGATTTTTCAGGCTGATATTCTGGAGACACGTCTTGGTTCGTCTCTTTTCTTATGTGTCTTCCATCCTGATGGGAACATCTTGCTTAACTCCATTTCAAAGAAAATGAATAGGATAAAGCCACGATAACTGCCTTAAAGTTTGGCAGGTCAGTGATTCACAAAGAACAAGATACAAAAGTTCTGTCCTAGAATTTCAAGGATAGACATCTGCAATTTAACCATTTTGCTGCTGTAGAAAGATTAATGCGGCTAGCAAGTGGATGGTCTCCACAAAGCAGCCTCCGCCGGGTGGGGTGAATGGCTTATTGTATTTTTCTGGGAGTGATTTTATCAATGTCGTTAGAACATTCATTGAAGTAAGTGAGAAATCCATCACCCGCTGACAGCTCCCTGCTCACTAATGGCTGTTAGATGGTAATCATTTTAATATGGTTTTTATTTCACTTAATTTCATATGTGCCTGACAAAAGGTCCTGTATCATCGGGGCACTGTGTGGAGCCGCTAATAGTCTCCTGTGATGCTCCATTACATCTAGAGTCACTAAAGAGACACTGAGGATGGAAATGTGAGCGAGAAGTATACAGGCGCCGAGCGGAGACTGGTAGGTTCATGGAGAAGACGTCCAGAAAGGGTTAGCCAAAATTAGGGACTGTACGCGGTATTACAAGTGTACATAATGTCTCTGAGTATGCGCAATACTCTGTGCCTAAAGATCGGGCTCCGATGGTGCATGTAGGGGCACACTTGCCCAGATGGGCTCCGATGGTGCATGTAGGGGGCACACTTGCCCAGATCGGGCTCCGATGGTGCATGTAGGGGGCACACTTGCCCAGATCGGGCTCCGATGGTGCATGTAGGGGGCACACTTGACCAGATCGGGCTCAGATGGTGCATGTAGGGGGCACACTTGCCCAGATCGGGCTCCGATGGTGCATGTAGGGGGCACACTTACCCAGATCGGGCTCGGATGTTGCATGTAAGGGGCACATTTGCCCAGATCGGGCTTCCGATGGTGCATGTAGGGGGCACACTTGCCCAGTTCGGGCTCCGATGGTGCATGTAGGGGGCACACTTGCCCAGATCGGGCTCCGATGGTGTATGTAGGGGGCACAGTTGCCCAGATCGGGCTCCGATGGGCATGTAGGGGGCACACTTGCCCAGATCGGGCTCCGATGGGGCATGTAGGGGGCACACTTGCCCAGATCGGGCTCCGATGGGGCATGTAGGGGGGACACTTGCCCAGATTGGGCTCCGATGGTGCATGTAGGGGGCACACTTAACCAAGTTCGGGCTCCGATGGTGTATGTAGGGGGCACACTTGCTCAGATCGGGCTCCGATGGTGCATGTAGGGGGCACACTTGCCCAGATTGGGCTCCGATGGTACATGTAGGGGGCACACTTGCCCAGATCGGGCTCGGATGGTGCATGTAAGGGGCACACTTGCCCAGATCGGGCTCTGATGGTGCATGTAGGGGGCACACTTGCCCAGATCGGGCTCCGATGGGGCATGTAGGGGGCACACTTGCCCAGATCGGGCTCCGATGGGGCATGTAGGGGGCACACTTGCCCAGATCGGGCTCCGATGGTGTATGTAGGGGGCACACTTGCCCAGATCGGGCTCCGATGGTGTATGTAGGGGGCACACTTGCTCAGATCGGGCTCCGATGGTGCATGTAGGGGGCACACTTGCCCAGATTGGGCTCCGATGGTACATGTAGGGGGCACACTTGCCCAGATCGGGCTCGGATGGTGCATGTAAGGGGCACACTTGCCCAGATCGGGCTCCGATGGTGCATGTAGGGGGCACACTTGCCCAGATCGGGCTCCGATGGGGCATGTAGGGGGCACACTTGCCCAGATCGGGCTCCGATGGGGCATGTAGGGGGCACACTTGCCCAGATCGGGCTCCGATGGTGCATGTAGGGGGCACACTTGCCCAGATCGGGCTCCGATGGTGTATGTAGGGGGCACACTTGCTCAGATCGGGCTCCGATGGTGCATGTAGGGGGCACACTTGCCCAGATTGGGCTCCGATGGTGCATGTAGGGGGCACACTTGCCCAGATCGGGCTCGGATGGTGCATGTAAGGGGCACACTTACTCAGATCGGGCTCCGATGGTGCATGTAGGGGGCACACTTGCCCAGTTCGGGCTCCGATGGTGCATGTAGGGGGCACACTTGCCCAGATCGGGCTCCGATGGTGTATGTAGGGGGCACACTTGCCCAGATCGGGCTCCGATGGGGCATGTAGGGGGCACACTTGCCCAGATCGGGCTCCGATGGGCATGTAGGGGGCACACTTGCCCAGATCGGGCTCCGATGGTGTATGTAGGGGACACACTTGCCCAGATCGGGCTCCGATGGTGCATGTAGGGGGCACACTTGCCCAGTTCGGGCTCCGATGGTGCATGTAGGGGGCACACTTGCCCAGATCGGGCTCCGATGGTGCATGTAGGGGGCACACTTGCCCAGTTCGGGCTCCGATGGTGCATGTAGGGGGCACACTTGCCCAGATCTGGCTCCGATGGTGTATGTAGGGGGCACACTTGCCCAGATCGGGCTCCGATGGGGCATGTAGGGGGCACACTTGCCCAAATCGGGCTCCGATGGGGCATGTAGGGGGGACACTTGCCCAGATTGGGCTCCGATGGTGCATGTAGGGGGCACACTTAACCAAGTTCGGGCTCCGATGGTGTATGTAGGGGGCACACTTGCTCAGATCGGGCTCCGATGGTGCATGTAGGGGGCACACTTGCCCAGATTGGGCTCCGATGGTGCATGTAGGGGGCACACTTGCCCAGATCGGGCTCGGATGGTGCATGTAAGGGGCACACTTGCCCAGATCGGGCTCCGATGGTGCATGTAGGGGGCACACTTGCCCAGATCGGGCTCCGATGGTGCATGTAGGGGGCACACTTGCCCAGATCGGGCTCCGATGGGGCATGTAGGGGGCACACTTGCCCAGATCGGGCTCCGATGGGGCATGTAGGGGGCACACTTGCCCAGATCGGGCTCCGATGGTGTATGTAGGGGGCACACTTGCTCAGATCGGGCTCCGATGGTGCATGTAGGGGGCACGCTTGCCCAGATTGGGCTCCGATGGTGCATGTAGGGGGCACACTTGCCCAGATCGGGCTCGGATGGTGCATGTAAGGGGCACACTTACTCAGATCGGGCTCCGATGGTGCATGTAGGGGGCACACTTGCCCAGTTCGGGCTCCGATGGTGCATGTAGGGGGCACACTTGCCCAGATCGGGCTCCGATGGGGCATGTAGGGGGCACACTTGCCCAGATCGGGCTCCGATGGGGCATGTAGGGGGCACACTTGCCCAGATCGGGCTCCGATGGTGCATGTAGGGGGCACACTTGCCCAGATCGGGCTCCGATGGTGTATGTAGGGGACACACTTGCCCAGATCGGGCTCCGATGGTGCATGTTGCATGTAGGGGGCACACTTGCCCAGATCGCGCTCCGGTGGTTCATGTAGGGGGCACACTTGCCCAGATCTGGCTCCGATGGTGCATGTAGGGGGCACACTTGCCCATAAAGATTTTTTCAATGGATTAGATATTGGGATAGAGAGCAATTACCAACTCTCGTTCATATAGACCAGCAGGAGCTAAACAACTGAGCATTAGTGATGAGCGAATGTGCCGGGATAAGGTGCTAATGCTCATGTGCTAACAGAGTGTCTTCGGCGTGCTCGAATAATATGCTGGAGTCCCCGCGGCTCCATGTCTCGTGGCTATTCGACAGCTGCTACTCATGCATGGATTACCGGTCTGTTGGCCAATCCCTGCATGTGTTACAGCTGTCGAAGAGACACGGAGCCGCGGGGACTTGAACATATTATTCGAGCACGCTGAAGACACTGTTAGCACCCGAGCATGCTCAGATAACACCTTATCCCAGCACGTTTGCTCATCACTACAAAGCATATATAATACCATAGTTTATGCAGATACAGTTTATTTACAGTAGGATCCCGATAAGATATTACTGGAGGCATACACCCATGCAGAACAAGGAAAAATGCCATCTGTACAGACAAGAAGTAGGGATGGCAACACAACTAATGGCCAGGAACCAAGCTTTAGATTCCATCCAGACGCCTATTTTTCACCTACAGGTTCTCATCGTGTGCTTCAAGGATAGGACACATATCCTTTATAATGCGTGGGCTGTTCACATGTGCATTTTTCTGCAAAAGAAAAAAAAATGGAAACGTCTAATTTCGACATTATTTCAGTATTAGAATCACCTATTCATCCTAATCATATCATCGGGGAGAAAAAGACGACAGATGGCATACATTTTTCTAAAGTGCAATAGTTAGAAAAAGCATTAATATATTTTTTTTCTTTACATACAGAAAAAGGGTTGGTAAAAGCGGAATATGAAATAGATGAAAAACTTAAAAAAAAAAGTTTGCGCGAATTCCATGTTTTTCTTAAAACACGAAAAAACCTGACATGTAAATGAGGCCGTGAAGAGGACCTGTCGCCTTGTAAAGTGGCCAGCTCTTGCTTTAGTTTTATTTCTGTTGATCACCTGAATATTCAGTTTTTTTGTCATTTTTAAATCTGCCATACAGTTCCAGAGATGTGGGCTTTTTTATTTAGTACTAATTTCTGTGATCTTTACAAAGGGGCGTGACTAATGGGGAAAAGCCTAAAAACACACCCCTGAGGATCCTGTGAGCCACACCCACCTAATAAACACGAGAAAGATTGGTACTGAATAAAAAGGCCCATATCTCTTGAATCGTATGATCGTCCTGTAGAAGTGAGTAACAGCCACTGATTCGCTGCCAGGCTCACGTCACGTGGCACACCTCATGAATTCTGGCAGACCCGATGCTGACATCATTGGAGCAGGGCCGGTTCGGGAGGAGAGTATATGTTGTTAGTATTTTAGAAAGCTGGCTACTTAGAATCATAGAATCATAGAATGGTAGAGTTGGAAGGGACCTCCTGGGTCATCTGGTCCAACCCCCTGCTCAAAGCAGGATTCTCTAAATCATCCCAGACAGATGTCTATCCAGCCTCTGTTTGAAGACTTCCATTGAAGGAGAACTCACCACCTCTTGTGGCAGCCTGTTCCACTCATTGATCACCCTAACTGTCAAAAAGTTTTTTCTAATATCTAATCTGTGTCTCCTCCCATTCAGTTTCATCCCATTGCTTCTAGTCTTTCCTTGCGCAAATGAGAATAAAGATGATCCTTCTACAATGTGACAGCCCTTGAGATATTTGTAGACAGCTATTAAGTCTCCTCTCAGTCTTCTTTTTTGCAAGCTAAACATTCCCAAATCCTGCAACCGTTCCTCATAGGACATGGTTTGCAGACCGGTCACCATTCTGGTGGCTCTTCTCTGAACTTGCTCCAGTTTGTTGATGTCTTTTTTAAAATGTGGTGCCCAAAACTGGACACAGTATTCCAGATGAGGTCTGACCAAAGAGGAGTAGAGGGCAATAATGACCTCACGTGATCTAGACTGTATGCTTCTGTTGATACATCCTAGAATTGCATTTGCCTTTTTTGCTGCTGCATCACACTGTTGACTCATGTTCAGTCTGTGATCAATTAGTATACCCAAGTCTTTTTCACATGTGCTGTTACTTAACCCTATTCCTCCCATTTTGTATATGCTTTTTTCATTTTTATTGCCCAGATGTAGTACTTTGCATTTTTCCCTGTTAAAAACCATTCTGTTAGTTGCTGCCCACTGCTCCAGTTTATTTATATCTTTTTGAATCCTCTCTCTCTCTTCTCTAGTATTAGCTACCCCTCCTAGTTTTGTGTCATCAGCAAATTTAATTAGTTTACCCTCAATTCCTTCATCTAAATCATTGATAAAGATGTTGAACAATACAGGGCCCAAAACAGAGCCTTGTGGTACCCCACTTGAGACATTCTTCCAACTGGATGTGCAGCCATTTACAACCACTCTTTGGGTCCGATCACTAAGCCAGTTATGAATCCACCTAACAGTTGCCTTGTCCATTCCATACTTAGTCATTTTTTCAATAAGGATTGTGTGAGATACTTTGTCAAATGCTTTGCTGAAGTCAAGATATACTTGATATACAAAGGGGCGTCAACAAGTGTAAATCCATATTTACCAGCTTTCAAATAGTTTTCCAGGATGTTTTATTATTTTATGTTTTTTTGCTTTATAGCACTTCTTTTTCGGGATCCACAATCCATTCCCACACCTGTGTGCGCCTGTGGCCTCTGGAGCGCTACAATAATGTTGGGGTAGTTCTTCTTTCAAGAACGTTCCTTTCATCCCAGTTTTTAGAGGACCTCTCAGATGATATGATATCCAGAATGCAGCTCTCCACAAAGTCCCCCGAGTCCCGACTCTTTATAGTTGATGCAAGTCAGTGCAATCTAAGGGTTTGGAGGATTTTTTTTTTTTTAAATGTTGACTCTCTTATACCCAGGACCATATTTATAACAATGTGGCATCCGCTACATGTAGGAGAATAAAGACTTCACCATCAGCCTAGAAGTAATTTTTATGGTAAAATATTATTTGCCTTGACTTGTTAGTTACTGTATCCATGAATTCTGAAGCAATGTTAGACAACAAATGTCTTTTTGCCTCAATAGGGGGATTAAAGGGAATCTGTCAGCAGGTTTTTGCTATGTAATCTGAGAGCTGTATGATTTAGGGACAGATACCCTGATTCCAGTGATGTATCACTTACTGGGCTGCTTTATGTAGTTTTGTCACAATCCCTGTTTTCTCTGCTGCAGATGTAGCGGTGATCAGAATGGTGAGCTGTGTATAACGCCGCCCACACCCCTGATTGGCAGCTTCCAGTGTACATTGTCAGGAAGTTGCCAATCAGTGATGGGGGCGTGGTTATGCAGATTAGCTGGACTGGCCTGCACGTGACACCTAGTCATGCAGTAATAATCTCCTGCTGATAAAACACTGATTATATTGGAACTACAGAAAACTGGTAAGCAAGTGACACATTGCTGGAATCGAGGTCTCTACCCCTACATTATTTTGCGCTCAGAATAAATAGCAAAAAAAACGGTGACAGGTTCCCTTTAATTTGCTTTTCTCTGAATTAGCACTATTAGATAAAGTATTATGTAGAAGAATGGTTGGAAAGCAAAAATAAGACTTGAATGAAGCCATTCCGAAAATGTAAAATCCACACTGTAGTAAGTAAAAAAAAAAAAAAATTGTTATCTGTCCCGTGCCAAGCTAAAAAGTTTAATCTGGGGATAAAAAAAATTGAACCATTGATGCAGTTGATATCAACCAGAATATTTTCTTCCGGTAAGAGATCTTCTAATTTACCAAAAATTTGATCAAATGAGGGAAATTGCCCATTCTGTGGATATGCTGCCGACAACATGCACTGTACAGTATGGGGACACAACAAACGACAGCATCATGTGACTTGTATATAGTTGATTGGCGCTCATTTATAGGAAGATATTGGTCCGCCTAGATGGGCATTTCGTCAATAGGATGACACACAGTTGAGATTTTAGTTTTTTTTTTTCCATTTAGAAAACATAATTTTTTTTTAATGTATATAGCACCAACATATTCTGCAGCGCTTTGCAGTTTGCACACATCATCGTTGTCCCCATTGGGGCTCACACACTCTACATTCCCTATCAGGATGTCTTTGGAATGTGGGAGGAAACCGGAGAACCCGGAGGAAACCCACACAAACACGGGGAGAACATACAAACTCCTTGCAGATGTTGTCCTTGGTGGGATTTGAACCCAGGACCCCAGCGCTGTAAGGCTGCAGTGCTAACCACTGATCCACTGTCCTGCCCAATGTAAAACTGAGTCTTCCCTAGATCTGATTTTGACCATTTTGCTTCCAAACAAAATTTTCTAAACACTGTAGAAAAAAAAATAACTCTAAGGCAAAATTCACATGAGCATTTTAAAAAAAGAAAATCTGATTTTCAGCCTGAAAAATTCAAAAACTTTCAGTTGCATTGTTATGTATATGACATACATTTTTTTTAACATCACCAGTGAATAAAATTAACAAGAAAAAAAATGATTCCCTAAAAATAATAACAGCAATGTATCCTTAGAAATTTTTTCGCGCATCCGTAGATTTGAGAAGCCGCTTTTCATCTAGACTATAGAAGAAGCTTCTGCATGGCAACATTGTTTCCTTCCCTTAAATAAAGTGGTTAATTGAATCACATCGGCTCGAGAGCTGTTAGTTTTTTCCACATTGGACCATAAAAGGTGGCGTGAACGTAGCCTAAAGGCTAAAGCTGACGTCCGGGCGCGGACCTCAATACACAGACTGTCCGCGGGTCTACCGGCTCAAACTCAACAGCCTCATACGCATATGTGCGGCTTTTCAAGTTTGAGACGCGTGGACTGTCTGTGCATTGAGGTCCATGCTTGGACCAAGTTTCAGAGACATCTGCATGAGTTGATTAACAAGACAAGATTTGACCTTCTCTAATCCACTCTCAGTAATTGTATAGGTCATGCACCATTATTAACCAGTCCAGCCAAAAATACATTTTTTTTTATCAATGTTGTACTAGATTTTTTTTTTCCTATATGATTGAAATATTATTAGGGTTGTCATCCAGACACAGCTTTTATGCAAGTATTTGTACGTCAATGTTGATGACCTTGACGATTAGTCAGACTAGTTGGAATACGACTCCCAGTACTTCCACCGATCGTCTAATCAAAGGAGTTATCGTACGGGCAATGGCACAGGTCCAAATATTGAGAAGTGGCAATCTCGAGAGTTGGGTCCTCCATCGATCTGATATTGATGATCTGTCCTAAGGATGGGTCACAGTAATAAAGTAATATCACAACTGTAAAATCAAAAGGGTGACCAAAGACGGCGGAGGACGGTCAGTTGTTCCATTGAGTTGTAAATGTCATATCGTAAAGCCAAGTGATTGGACTGATGGATAAACACTTGGATTTCCAGCATTGCCCTCGAAGACTGGAAGGTCATCATTACCTCTGCTAAGCTTTATTATGTGGACGTGAGAAAGGAACAACAGTGTGAAATACGGCCGGTCTCCTGGTCCAGTTTCAGGCACTAGAGCATAACTTGATTTTGATTAAGCAACGTCTCTATGGTCTTGGTGTCAGTTCTAGTATGGCTCTAAATATTCTCCTCCATCAAATTTATTGCTTTATCAGGCCTGATGTACTTTGTATTCCTTAAGTGGCTACCTATTTAAGGAGTTCTTGATACATGTAATCAACAGAATATTACACGTAACTCGCAATAAATCTTGATGCTTCCCCAGACTGAAACATGATGTCTGTTGCCACCGGTTCTCCACTGAAGGCAAAACTTTAATTGCATTTCTCACATGGATGATTCTAGTATTTGCAAATTGGTACACCAACAATGAGGAACATGCCCATTGTAGAAACGAAAGAAAACCGACATGATGCAGAAGACACAAGACAATCATGTTCTCCTTTAGTGTGAAAATATTATTAATAATAAGTTGTGTTTAAAATCATAAATGCTCAAAACTATCCAGGCTCTTAAAATTGATTCTCTGTCCAATGGGGAAATTCTCCAAAACCATGCAAATAGGGCACAAAATTAAACATGAGCCATCCTGAAACCTGGTGCAGCACTCCGACAAGGGCCGTGACCTCCTCAAATAGCCGATCTGTAGTTGTTGTGGTATGAGTTGGATCCCCACCAATCCAATGATCATTGCTGATCAGATGAGTCTACATGACTCGCCATCCCATGTATTTAACTGTTCATAAAATGGAGCAACCCACTCTTGAAAAGTGCAGCTTAATGATGACGCAGAACTTGAGTTTCTCGTCTTGATGATTAAAGATGGGGGAACACCTATTATAGCATTGAAGATGATGAACATGGACCATTTTCCGGGTTAAATATAGACAACTGATGACATTTACTATAAATAAGTTGCCCGTGTTTAATATTTTCAGCCATTGACGATCTTTCTATGTAAGAGCATTCCTAGAATATTCCCAGGAAGATAATCTTCCTTCTTCTGGAGCCATTGAACATCCAAGGCCAGTCCCGGTGTCAGTACCTGTCAATATGGACTAAAATGTGCGTGGCTGTGTCTGTTACCATCTGTCACTAATGATCGTTCATTTAACAGTTGGTCAAAAATCAACCGACTTTGGACCTACCAATGATTGGAAGCTTCCACGTGATTCTGATCGAGATGGCTCATTATAATGTCTACATTGTGTTTATAATTTCTTGACCGCTAATGGTATAACTGTACTGACATAGAGCTCTATATTGTCTCTTTTTGGCCCAGGGATATGATGGCTACAAATTTCAAAGGCATCTGTCACCACAAAATAACTATTCAAACCAAGTACTGGTGCTCGGTGAACCCTTGGCGTGGACAAGCAGTTCATTGCCCAAGCTTGTTTTCCATCTATCCCTGCCTTCCTCTTTCTTGATTGATAGCTCAGGCTTGACGAGAGTCCAAGAAGGGCAGAGATAGAATGAACATAGTGCCTGTGCTTGGTTTGAACAGTCATTTTCTGCTGACCAACTACAATGACATCTAAGATTCCCTGACCTCTTATGATGTTACTGTTCTGACCACTCGATATCTTACTGTCTTTGGCCCAGGATATGCTGACTACTAAATTCAAGGCATTATGTCTGCACAAAATGACTGTTCAAACAAAGCACAAGCAAACCGTGCGTTCTTGGCATGGCCAAGAAGTTTAGTGCCTTGTGTTCCATCTATTTCCTCATTCCACTTTCTTTATTGACATTTTGGGCTTTCAATGAGCCAGAGAAAAACACAGACTGGTGGGAAGTTGCACTAAACTGCCCGGTTGAACCAAAGGTGCACTGTGTTGTGCTTGATTTGAACAGTCCTTTTCTGCTGATCAACAACAACTTTGTCTCCAATTCATTCCCTGACCTCTTATGATTTTACTGTACTGACCTCTCCATATCAAATTACTCTCTTTGGCCCAGGGTACGATGATTGCTAAATTCAAGGCAATATGTCAGCACAAAATGACTGTTCAAACAATGCACAGACAAACATTATACTTTTGGCATGGCCAAGCAGTTTAGTGTCCTATATGTGTTGCATCTATTTCTGATTTCCTCTTTCTTTCTTGATTAACAGTTTTGGTTTTGCATGAGCCAAATAAAAACACCGACTGGTGGGAGGTTGCACTGAACTGCCTGGTTGTACCAAAGGTGTACTATGTGCCTGTGCTTGGTTTGAACAGTCATTTATTTTGATTTCTATTTTTTTAAATATATTAACTTAATTTCTTCATGAAGATATAATCCATATTCTAACCATGTCATTTAATTTCTGAAATTTTGAAAATGTTTCACAAAGAGAGTTGAGACCAATAATCCTTCTAATTAACTGGTTAACGTAAAGCCACAAATGTAGCGGCCGTAACAATCGAAATGAAGAGCAATCTACTTCACCTCCTGACCCACAACCCACAAACCATTGACATGGATTGATCCTGCGGTTTCCGTTTTCCTTGCCAGAAACCATTAACAAAAATTGAAAAAAAAAATAATAAAAAAAAATCACGCGCACATTCGAAAGCAGTCAAAATACATCGGGTATTTCCTGCGAAAGGGAACCTGTTCTGACACGCAGAGAGCAGGGGCTGAATTCGGAGGGTGGGGGGTAAAAAACTGATGAGAAATGAGAAGAGACAGGGCTGGATGGAGCTGCTTGATGGATTGCAGACTTATCAATTTATGAAGGCCAGGCTTTCAAGTGCAGCAGACTCAGTGAAATTTACATTATTAATCTCTTGTAATAATCTATGACTCAAGCAGGCTGAGAACATAGCAGCAGAGCACTGACCAGCCAGATATAAATAACGTCTCTCCGCTCAATTTAATTGCACTTCAGTGAGAGTGCACATCTCCTATCTCCCTAATTACTTTAGTTTCATTAGGTCTTTGCCGAGAGAGAAGAAGAAGAAGAGAGAAAAAGAAAAGGGGAGAAAAAAAAGGGAGAGTGTGGCAACAATGAAAAATTCATATTCTTCCTTTTTTTTTGTTCTGTGAAATATTTAAATGTTAATAGCCATTCACACTTGACACGCTATCTCTGCAGCACCGAGTTAAACAGAAAATCTATTTAATCTTAAGGAATCTCATTAAACGGTCATGGCGAGCAGAAGAAGAGTTCCTCGGAGGTGGGGAGGGGATAAGGAAGGGTTGATTGTGGGGGGAGGGTGAAGGGGGCATCTTCTAAGATTCTTTAATTTAATTTATCGTCGTGAACGAAGCAGCAACACACACACAAAAAAAACCGCACAAGGACGTCGGCTTGGGCACCTCCATTTGAGTAGATAATGATTAAACGTTTTCCATTGTGTTACAGCTGGTATATATTATTACGGATGGAAAAAAAAGAAGAAGAAGAAAAAACACTAACCCTCAGCGGTTTTGACTCCTTTCCAAATATTAGCTCCTTTTAAAGCCATTAAAAGATTATCACTGATTTAACCGAATGTCTGTTTAGAGCATTAGCAGCAGACTGCCTTCTGATTCCCACAATGCTGCTGATCCCGGCTTCCTTTTTCTATTATCGCATCCACCCAGCAGTATTTAATTTCAATCCATGAATATGCAATGAATTTAATTTTGAACACTATTTTCATCTGCTCCTGTAATCACAAAAAAATGCTGGTGTAATTAGTTTCTAATTACTCGCTTTAATTGTTGTAGTAATCATTTTAATTACCCAAATGCGCAGAACATCAAACGCTAAAAGGAAAATAACCCCTACCCTGTCGGGATTTTTTTATTTTTTTGTTGCGTGTGGAATATGATATTTAGATTGCGGCACTTGTGACCTTTTTGCGGAGGGATTAAATATTTATTTCCCTTTGCGCGGACTTTGTTGCGCTTGCACGGGCTACCGTTAGAATTTTGTTGCGCGCCGCAATCTGCTCACTAGAAAAATTTGCATGCCCCAAAAAGCCATTAAGTTAAAATATACAGTTATTGTACCTTCCTGGGCACGCTGCCATGCAAATGCTTATTGCCTGTGCTCAGAGCCTGATGGAGCAGATGGTAAATCATGAAATTTTATGAAATTATTACGCCGGCGAGGTGTTTTGAAAAGGAGCAGCTGTGAAAGAAATGGGACCTTACAAAACTCACAGGTGTTCTAGCTTTCCTACCGCCAGCCATAACATAAAAAATTAAATTATAAACAAACAGGCAAATGCTGTAATTCCTTATGCAGACACACAACTTACAGGGCAAATTGCTCCGAGTAAGCAAAAGAATTCAATTTTGATTCGCATAAAATATTTAGTGAGAATGGAGAGAGGTGGGAGGGGTGGGGGAGAAGGGGAAAAGAATCTGGCACGGGAGGGTTGTTGCTGCCAAAATGGGTTCCCTCCCTTCCCCGAATAAAACGTGCGAGGCCATGGTTAGGAGCGAAAAGGAAAAGACGCGAAAGGGTATTAGGGACGAGCCTCTCAGGGCCACTTCAGACAGGCGCATATGGACGAGTGCAGCTAATCGGAGAGGGACGGGCGATGCCAATTCCTCTAACCAGATTGTTTTTCTCATTAAGTTTTTATTTCTACCTAAACCGGCAATTAGGCTCTTAAAGGATTTTTTTTTTTTCATGGAGGGGCCATGTGGAATTTGCAGCCGCTCCAGCTCTGAACAAATTTCGGAATGGGTCCACGGTGGTTGAAATTACTTTGTACTTAACTCAGTTAATGCAAAAGCTGAAAAGTAACTCCACGGCTACCGGGCTTGAGTTTTTTTTTATTGAATATTTGTGTAGTGATCTGTACAAGCTTGTTAGCGTATTGCCGCAGCCAAGGTAAATGGAGGACAGCGTCATGTTATGGTGCAATGTAATCTACTGTATGGCAGCAGGCTGCCAAGGGGACCGGTGGGCGCATATTATTTTATGGTTGGTCCGTCGTCTGCCCACTTCTTTGTTTTCATATATAGACTCTAATATAGGTAAATTATTCAATCTGGTTACTATTGGTCGAAATTTTGTCCAAATGCTCTGGAAGTTCTGGACCTCTTGGGCTGCTATAGATTTGGATTAGAGCTAAACTAGGAACCCCCTTTAAATTCTGTACATGAACCTGGACTTCATTGCACTTAATGATACAACCTCAGGGCTTGACCATGGTCTACCTCAAAGTAGCATCTGTTAGCTGGAGTTGTCAGATGGATAAATCCAAGTTGTCAAGCAAAAATGTGATTTGTAGTCCGACAATTGAGGCAGAGCAGAGTTCATACAATATGGTAGACAAGCATACGGTCAGTTCAGGCCAAGTCTGTTTTCTAGAAGGCGGTCAGGGCATACAAGAAACAGCCAAGTTAGTAAAGGAAGGCAAGGCAGAAGAACACTAATGCATAGTTAGGAACCACAGAAATGTATTGCTCAGGCAAAAAGTGGTACGACAAGTTAACTAAAGTATTCTGAGTCATGAGCATAGATGAAGATGGACTTGGGTGTCGGCTGGGTTTTTGGTTTCCTAGGGTCTTTACCTGAGATCCAAGAAAGAAGAGAGTGTTGGCAGCCATGTTACTCTACCAGGAGAGCAAGACAAAAGCTGGAAGGTGCAGCCAATGTTAGACAGAGAGCCAGAGGTGGGGACTACGGTGGTGGTAAGGGATCAGTACCATATCCAAGGTTACACGTGCTTCTCACAAAATTAGAATATTATTTTTTTTTTTTATATAGCGCCATTAATTCCTTGGTGCTGTACATGAGAGGGGTTACATGCAAAGTTATAGATATCGTTTACAGTAAACAAATTTACAACGACAGACTGGTACAGAGGGGAGAGGACCCTGTCCTTGCGGACTTACATTCTTCATATCATCAAAAAGTGTAATTTATTTCAGTTAATACAAAAAGTGAAACTCATATATTCTATAGAGACATTACACACAGAGTGATCTATTTCACGTGTTTATTTCTGTTAATGTTGATGATTATGGCTTACAGCCAATAAAAATCCAAAAGTCAATATCTCAGTAAATTAGAATAATTAACAAAAAACGCCTGCAAAGGCTTCCATAGCGTTTAAAAAGGTCCCTTAGTTTGCATCAGTAGGCTCCACAATCATGGGGAAGACTGACACACTCCACAAGGAGAGGAAGCCACTAAAGATCATTGCTAAAGAAGTTGGCTGTTCACAGAATGCTGTATCCAAGCAGATTAATGAAAAGTGGAGTGGAAGGAAAAAGTGTGGTAGAAAAAGGTGCACAAACAACCGGAATAACCGCATCCTTGAAACGATTGTTAAGAAAAGGCCATTCAAAATTTGGGGGAGATTAACAAGGAGTGGACTGCTGCTGGAGTCATTGCTTCAAGAGCCACCACACACCGACGTGTCCAGGACATGGGCTACAAGTGTCACATTCCTTGTGTTACCACTCATGACCAATAGACAACGCCAGAAGCGTCTTTACTGGGCGAAGGAGAAGAACCGGACTGTTGTCAGTGGTCCAAGGTGTTGTTTTCAGGTGAAAGTAAATTTTGCATTTCATTTGGAAATCGGTCCAGAGTCTGGAGGAAGAGTGGAGGCCACAATCCAAGCTGCTGGAGGTCTAGTGTGAAGTCTCCACCATCAGTGATGGTTTCGGGAGCCATGTCATCTGCTGGTGTAGGTCCACTGTGTTTTATCAAAACCAAAGTCACCATGCCGTCTACCAGGAATTTTAGAGCACTTCATGCTTCCTCTGCCGACAAACTTTTTGGAGATGTAAATTCATTCCCCAGCAGGACTTGGCCCTGTCCACACTGCCAAAAGTAACAATACCTGGTGTACACACACAGTATCACTGTGCTTGATTGGCCAGCAAACTCGCCTGACCTTAACCCCGTAGAGAATCTATGGAGTATTGTCAAGAGGAACATGAGACACCAGACGAGCTGAATGCTGCTATCAAAGCAACCTGGGCTTCCATAACCCCTCAGCAGTGCCACAGGCTGATTCCCTCCATGCCACGCCGCATTGATGCAGTAATTGATGCGAAAGGAGCCCGACCAAGTACTGAGTGCATTTACTGATCATACATTTCAGTAGGTCAACATTTCAGATTTTAAAAAGATTCTTCAAGCTGGTGTTATAAAGTATCTAATTTACTGAGATAATGCTTTTGGGTTTTCATTGGCTGTAAGCCATAATCATCAACATTACCAGAAATAAACACTTGGAATAGATCACTCTGTGTGTTATGACTCCTCTATATAATATGAGTTTCACTTTTTGTTTTGAAGAACTGAAATAAATTAACTTTTTGATGATATTCTAATGTTGTGAGAAGTAGAGAAGTACCTGTAAGTCTTGGCATCTTAAACCATCCTTAAATTCCATAGCAATCCATAATATATTTGTATGAAAACAAGGGAGTCGGGGAGGGGGAGAGTCAGCTCACCATTATAGCGATAGGTAGATGCAGTTCATTGTCCCCCACAGAATAGCTCAGGGTGCGGCTTAAAGACAGAACAGGAAAGAATAATTCCAGAGGGACCATGTAGACAAAACTAAGAAAATCCACGTTTATTTCTTCATCTATAAAATTGTAGAGATGACACATTATCCAGCAGCCCGATGATAGACCCACACGTTTCGCCTAATCAAAGCCTTACTCATGAGTAATGCTTTCATTAGCTTTTGTCTACATGGTCCCGCTGGAATCATTCTTTCCCATAATATATTTGTACTATTGAAATTTTTCTTGGTGGCAAAAGAAGTGACTTAAAAGTATTGCAGATATGGGGATTCCATGTTCTTCTCGGACATTCTATTGTCTTGTAGGTCCCCTGTTACCCAAAAAGCAAACCATAGGTGAGTGAATACCATTGCATCATAAAAATCTTAGATACTGCCCTTGATTTCACCAGAAGGATGTTTCTTTTTTATCCACGATCTTCATTCTTGAAATATAGGACTGTCTTCCCTGTTTTAAAAATCTAGTCTTTTTAGGCAAGTAGGCGTAGTCCCCAGGAAGTCCCCTGTTGGGGAGTTGAAGACCAAAAGGTAAGATTAATTTACAGGCAAGAGAGGCCCATTTCTCAGGGATGGAGAGGAACAGAAAGAAAAACATTTCTAGATTCAGGAGAACAGCAGAATTTATATCAGGCAATATACAGTGATTGACATAAGCATTGAACAAGTCACCAACTTTCCAAGTAAATCTATTTCTAAAGGTGCTATTGACATCAAATCCTCACCAGATGTCGATGGCAACCCATGCAATCCACACAGGCAAAAAATCAAACTATAGATGTCCATAAATTTAAGTTACATGTGATAATGAGAAATGACACAAGGAAAAAGTATTGAACACGTTTACTGAAATTTAATGCTGCGTATAAAAGCCTTTGTTGGTGATGACCATTTAAAGACGCCTTCTGTAACGAGAAACTAGTTGCATACATTGCTCTTGCATACATTGCCACGATGTTTTGGCCCATTCTTCCACACAAACACTCTTCACATCCTGGAGGTCCCGTGGTTTCCTTCTATGAACTCTGAGCTTTAGTTTCTTCCATACATTTTCTATTGGATTAGGTCCGGTGATTGGCTCGGCCATTCCTACAGCTTTATTTTCTTTCTCTGAAACCAATTGAAAGTTTCCTCGGCTGTGTGTTTGGGATCATTGTCTAACTGAAATGTCCACCCTCATTTCATCTTCACCATCCTGGTAGATGGCATAAAATGTTTATCAAGAATGTCTTGGTACATTTGTCCATTCATTCTTCCTTCAACTACATGAAGTTTGCCAGTGTCGTATGCTGAAAAACAGCCCGACACCATGATGTTCCCACCTACAAACTTCACTGTTGACATTGACATGGTGTTTTGGGGGTGATATACAGTGCCTTTTGGCCTCGAAGCATAATGTTTATTATCATCTGACCAGACTATATTCTCCCAGTATTTCACAGGCTTGTCTAAATGTTCTTGAGCAAACTTTAAACGCTCTTGAACATGCTTTTTGTTCAGCCATGGAGTCTTGTGTGCGATCTGAGCGTGCATACAGGCCATGGAGGTTGAGTGCTTTACTTATAGTTTTCTCTGAAACAATTGTACCGGCTGATTCCAGGTCTTTCTGTAGCTCTACCTTGGCTCTTGGACTACTCTTCTGATAATTGTTTTCACTGCTCTGTCTGAAATATTGCAGGGAGCACCTGATCGTGGCTGGTTTGTGGTGAAATGATGTTCTTTCTAATTCCGAATTATGGTCCTAACTGTGCTCACTGGAACCTTCAGTAATTTAGAAATTAACAATTACTTTAGTAACCAATACCATCACCAGTATATTTTGCAACAATAAGATTGCGGAGGTCTTGAGACTTCTCACTAGTTTAATTTCTTGCGTGGCACCTTGATAATGAGACACCTTTTTATAGGCCATCAGTTGAACCAGCTGATATTCTTTTTCACTAAGTGGCTGGATTGCTTTCTAACTACTGATAGATATCAGCTGGTGTCATGACATTCCAGGGCTTTTTGTGCCTCTCTTTTTTCATGTGTTCAATACTTTTTCCTTGTGTTATTTCTCATTTTTACACATAACTTAATGTATGGACATCTATGGTTTGATTTCTTTGCCTGTGTGTATTGTATGGGTTGTTACGACATTTGGTGAGAATTTCATGTCAAAAGCACCTTTAAAAAGCACCTTTAGATTTACTTTGAAAATGCCTGACATGTTCAATACCTATTCACTCCCTGTATTTAAGGAGATAGAATGCAGAGTTGGTCATGGATGTGTGCGGCTTCGCATTCTTCAACATTGTCTTTGGGAGTTACAACAACCGCCAAGCTTCAATTCTATTCTAACATGCAACTAAAAATTACTCCAGAACTTTTTTGGGTTGGTTCAGCGTGTGGCTTGCGTTGCCCTAGCTTTTGTAGACCTTTATTGTCGGTAGATAGTAGGTGAGTCTTCCAAGACGTCAAGGAACATGACAATCAATCCTTGTCAAATATGTGACATGATCATTAATCTTCCAAAGTTTAAAAGCTTAGTCAGGTAAAGAAAATTAATAAAAAATCAGCTAAAATCATTGCTAATAAGGATTCCTACAATCTTCAGGCAGGCAGTAAAACTCTTAAACATTTCCTGCCGTGCGATCTCCATGCCCTCCTCCTCACTTCATTAAATAGTTTTACCGCATTTTACATTCCCAAACTCACGGCGAATGTGAGAGCATAGAGGCCCATTACAGTTCTGTGATGCTTTATGACATCAACGGCACAACAAGGACACTCTCCTGTTGTTAATTAGGCCCAGGAAATAAATGCTTTGGTCCTTATTAATTGGATGTGCTTTGTTTTTGCTCATTAGAAACCGGTTCACAGGGAGAAGGTTAGAAAAGGCAAACGTACAAAATTACAAAGGCGGCAATCGTTCCCATTAATTTTCTGCTAAATTCTTCGAACACCCTATCCAGTTAAATAGTCCTTGGAGCAACTAAGGAACACACAGTTAACTATTTCACTGGTTAGACTCTTAATGGTTCCATAATGCAACTTCAAAAATTCCATACCAAGAGTTTGTTCACACAGAGCTTTTTGAGATGTTAAACTATCCATAGAAATGGATAGAATTTTTTTTTCTTTATTTTAACATATTGTGAGCGCTTTTTCTGTGGTTTTTAGAAGCAGACTCGCTCGAAAAACGCCATATGAATATACCGTAAGGGTGTATCCATACATCAAGGATTTTACACAGATGGCAAAATCAATTGCAATTTTTGCAGCTTTGCATTTGAAACAGATCTCAAGAATAGGTAGTAAACTATTGGCCAATCTGGCAAATCGTCTGATGGCAGTAATAACAAAGCAAGTCTGGAGTAATAACAATAATAATAATAACAAAGCAAGTCTGGAGGAACATTTTGTTGTCCAATGAACATGACACCATTTCTGGTGGCCACTTTTCGGCACATTTCTAAAGTCAATATGAACCCAAGCTGTGAGTTGTAGAAGGAAAAAAAATATGGAAGTTTTATTGAAACTTTTGCCAGAAAATATATTGATCCGATCAGCTCCTCCTGATGTACTTTTCAACCCTCCAGGTGTCCTTTTAAGGAGAACCCTTATTGGACTGACTACATCCCAGCACCTAGTGAACTGACTCAAAGAAAAAGGTAAACTGGGAAACTTGACGAAAGTCTGGAAATGATAGTTTATTGAGTCATGTGTAGTCTCCTACAAATTTTTTTTTTCGTTTCTAATGGGATGGGCAATGGCCATTTTAATGCCATAATTTAGGGTAAAGGTCTGTATCAATGGAAATATAATAGAAAGAAATGAGAAAGGGAAATAAGGAGCTTTCTCCACTTGGTGTATTTATTATAACTTCATTACTTGCAATTAATTTTATATTACTTTTAGGAAAAGATATTTTAATGTGTACGGTTATGAGGCCAACCGTGCACTAAAAGCCATAACCATAAAAATGATAATAACCAACCATTCCAGCTGGTATATATGTTATTGCCATTTTTCTAAGGGTTTCCACCTCAGGCTGGACTGTGGAGCTTCTCCTTGCATTATGTTAGAAGAATCATCTCCCATTTCAGCCCAACTGTAGTCTTCAATGATGAGAAGTCATTTCATCGCCCTGTAAATCACATCACCACTTGGACCTGCATCAACGCCAAGAAGCGGCAGCTAGCCAATAAAACCCCCTGAACTAACTTCCTGGTGATAATGCTGAAATTTACGGAGGTTTTATCTCCTGTGTAACTGGCCAGACATATGGGAAATAAAATTTTTATGTCTGTGAATGCGGAGAGAGCAGAGACGGGCTATCCTGGCTATCATAAAGCCGGCAGCACGGTGACAGCCCGGATGTTGGGGACATTGAGAGTGTGAGGGGGTGCCTTAACAGTAAGAAAAAAAAAGAAAAATAAGAATAATGTTGCTGTGTTGCCGGGAAATGGATGTGTGAGGTTATATTATTCTACAACTTTTGCAAGCAATATGTTGGGTGCTTAAATTTAAAGGCAACGCTAAAACTTTATGTAGTCAATGGAAATGTTAATGCTCCAACTCTTTCAATGTGTTTTGAAAATCATTGTGGTAGTGAAATTCATTGATTTATGCTCCGTCTAGATTATTATTTGTCAAAATTCATATTTTAAATTTCTGAGTAGCCTTCCCTAGGAAAAAGAGTCTTGTGGCTAAAGGTGGATTTCCACTGCCCAATTATCAGAAACGAGCATTTCTAAGAATTCTCTTCTCCCAATAAGGGTTTGTGCACTCGATGGCTCTTGCAGGTGGGTACGCTCCTGAAAAAGCACTAACTAAACGCTCAAAAGATTGAAGATATAGTTTACTATGTAAAATTTGCTGTTCATACAGTGAGTACAGAAAGTATTCAGACCCCTTTACATTTTTCACTCTTTGTCTCATTGCAGCCATCTGGTAAATTCACAAAAGTTCATTTTTTTCATCATTAATGTACACTCTGCACCCCATCTTGACTGAAAAAAAAAACAGAAATGTAGAAATTTTTGCAAATTTATTAAGAAAGAAAAGCTGAAATCTCACATGGTCATAAGTATTCAGACCCTTTGCTCAGTATTGAAGAGAAGCACCCTTTGAGCTAGTACAGCCATGAGTCTTCTTGGGAATGATGCAACATGTTTTTCACACCTGGGTTTGTGGATCCTCTCCAGTTCTGTCAGGCTGGATGGTGAACGTTGGTGGACAGCCATTTTCAGGTCTCTCCAGAGATGCTCAATTGGGTTTAGGTCAGAGCTCTGGCTGGGTCAGTCAAGAATGGTCACAGAGTTGATCTGAAGCCACTCCTTAGTTATTTTAGCTGTGTGTAGCAAGGAAAATCCCAGTATGTAGCCGGCACTCCCGTATAGAGATTCTCATAGATGTTATATATAAATATGTGCTTTATTGAGGTAATAAAAAATTACAGGACAACGCGTTTTGACTCCTACACCCTGGAGTCTTCTTCAGGTCATTAAAAAACATTGCTTTACCACAGATGTCTGAGGGCCTTTTCCTTGTGCCCAGTCGGCAGAGCTGCAGACCGTTCCCCTTGGATTCCTGTCGGATCACCATTCAGTGCTTCATTTTTGCCTTTGACTAGGTGAGTGCAATTATATAAACGTGCAATTTACACCCAGTTTCTACTGCACTTAGATCATGCGCAGCGTTGTTCCATTTTTTCCCCTATCATTAGGGTTGTTTGGATTCACTGTGGGCTGGGCCAGCAGCAGAGAGGGAAGAGAAAGCTGCTGCTCCCAGTCAGTAGCCCGGGTATGTTAGCCCTGAGCAGACATATATTACAGATGAGGCATTGCCAGACTCCCGGAGTGGAGAGATCTTTTGCCCCGTACTCAAGGACTTAAGGACCACAACACGGGCCCAATGACTTTGGAAAGGCCCCGTTGAAGGGACTTTAAGGGCCCAGATCCCAGCGAGTGGACTACTGCGAACTTTGATTGCTGCTGCCCTTGTGGATACAGCCGTGGAAAGTGTCAGAGAGAGAGCAGGAAGCCAGTGTTGAACTTGTCTTTTTTTTGTCTTTTTCATCACCATTTTTTAAAGTTATTCCCTATTGGACTACTGCTGCGTTCTTGGACTTCATTTGTCTGGATTGCTATGACCAGAGGAAGAGAAGGTAACCCGTGGGGAAAAGCTGTGTCAGTTCTGTGTTTCGTGTGCAAGGGGCCGGGGTGTCATCAGACTGTGTTTAGTGGGTGAGCACGGTCAGGACAACCACCCCGGTCGCCCTTGTTACATGTGCTTAGGGTCATTGTCTTGTTGGAAGGTGAACCTTCGGCCAAGTCTTAGGTCCAGAGCACTCTGCAAGAGGTTTTCATCCAGGATATGTCTGTACGTGACGGCATTCATGTTTCCTTCAATTGCAACCAGTCGTCCTGTCCCTGCAGCTGAAAAACACCCCATAGCATGATGCTGTCACCATCATGTCTCACTGTGGGGATTGTATTGGGCAGGTGATGAGCAGTGCCTGGTTTTCTCCACACATACCGCTTAGAATTATCACTAAAAAGTTCTATCTTCGTATCATCAGACCAGAGAATCTTATTTCTCATAGTCTGGGAGTCCTTCATATGTTTTTTTTTTTTAGCAAACTCTATGCAGGCTTTCACATGTCTGGCACTGAGGAGAGGCTTCCGTCGGGCCACTCTACCATAAAGTCCCGACTGGTGGAGGGCTGCAGTGATAGGTGACTTTGTGGAACTTTCTCAAATCTCCCTACTGCATCTGTGGAGCTCAGCCACAGTGATCTTGGGGTTCTTCTTTACCTCTCTCACCAAGGCTCTTCTCCCACAATTGCTCAGTTTGGCTGGACGGCCAGGTCTAGGAAGACTACTGGTGGTCCCAAACTTCTTCCAGTTAAGGATTATGGAGGCCACTGTGCTCTTAGGAACCTTGAGTACTGCAGAAATTCTTTTGTAACCTTGGCCAGATCTGTGCCTTGTCACAATTATGTCTCTGAGCTCCTTGGCCAGTTCCTTTGACCTCATGACTCTCATTTGGTGTGACATGCACTGTGAGCTGTGAGGTCTTATATAGACAGATGTGTGCCTTTACAAATCAAGTCCTATCAGTTTAATTAAACACAGCTGGACTCAAATGAAGGAGTAGAACCATCTCAAGGAGGATCACAACGAAATGGACAGTATGTGACATAAATATGAGTGTCTAAGCAAAGAGTCTGAATACTTATGACCATGTGATATTTGTTTTTTTTTTTTAATAAATTTGCAAAAATTTCTACATTTCTGTTTTTTTTTCAGTAAAGATGGGGTGCAGAGTGTACATTAATGAGAAAAAATGAACTTTTTTTTTCGGTTTAGGTTTATGGTTTCCAAAGGCACCAAGCGGCTTAAAGAAGTGACCTGACCAGTGGCAAAATTTGGACCATGGCCCCAACAACATGATAATAAGATGTATGAGCCAGTGTAATAATGTTCTCCATCTTTGCCCCATACTTTAATAATGTTTCGGTCTTGGACCCCATTCTGTAATAATTTGCTTAATTCTTGCCCCTCTCTGTAATAATGGCCTACTTCCTACCCCCAATCTTGTTATAATGTCTCCCATCCTGGCCCTCTTTCTGTAATAATAGCTCCATCCTGGCCTTTTCCCTTAATAATTGCCACCGTCCTGGGCCCCTTCTTGTAATACTTAGTGATGATGAGCGAACTTGCTCGCATAAGGTGTTATCCGAGCATGCTCGGGTGCTAACCGAATGTCTATGGCGGGCTTGAATAATATGTATGAGCCCCCGCGGCTGCATGTCTCGTGGCTGTTAGACAGTTGAAACACATGCAGAGAGTACCTAATAAGCAGGCAATTGCTACATGTGTTGCGGCTGTCTAACAGCCATGAGATATGCAGCCGTGGTGATTCGAATATATTATTTAAGCATGCCAAAGACACTCGGTTAGCACCGGAGCATGCTCGGTAGGGATGAGTGAATGTCTTCAGTGAAATTCTGTTATCACTCAAGTATCGCGGTAATTGGATGTTCTCTTTTCTCGGCAAGTAATTGGCGGTGCTCGATGTAAAACTCAAATCCACGCCCCGCATCTTTAGTGCCTTTTTCGCAGTCGATAAGCATGTGAGTCGAACGTAGCAGGGCTATGGGGTACTCGGCACCGAGCCCGTTCACTTCACTGGGGGATGTCACGGGTAGCGCAGCTCCGTCCGTTGCCCTGGGCGCTCATTCAAAGGGGGATATTTACAGGGGATTATGGAAATGTTTGTGACGCCACCTGTGGTTTCTGATCAGGGTGACCAGCGCTGCAGGGTGAATCCTCTGAGGGGTTGTAACTGGGCAGCAAGGTGTTAAGTCTTCCACAGGTAAGACTGATCCCTCGAGGTATATGGCGGTGCAGGGGTGCAGGCAATAAGGCAGACACACACAATGAGTCTCTTTCCGTACCTTTACCGGTGATATTTGCAGGCACGTCCCGGGAAGCTGCTCAGGGTGGAGGATGCACGTCCAGTAATCACTGAGTAGGTGTAGGGCCTCCTTACGTCTTCATATGTGTGAGTTTCTAACTTGCATAAAGCTAAGTTTAACTCCGTGTGAAACAGCTACGCCCGGCTGACATTGTGGTAGAGCCTTCTTGCGGACAGAACTAAGTCCTCTATGGCTGATCAGGCCTGACTCCTGTTCTTCCTGACTCCGGTTACGTATCAGCACTGAAGGGCCCCTCTGCAACCTGAAGTCCAGCAGGGTCTCCGGTTTCTCCCACTAGCCGTGAAGGTACTAGCAAGCTCGGACCCGGTGTCCGGTTGTGCAGAGTGGAGGTAAGCTATCGTTGCTATTTCTCCTCAGTCACTCTCTCTTTCCATTTTTCCACTTGCCTGTCGTCCTACTCACACCTTTAACATAAGCACAGGCAGCAGTAGGTGTCAGCTTCCTTCTCTTCACCGCTCTCTAACAGTACCTCAGTTGACTCGGTGTTACAGATACTGCAGTTCCCTTTCCTTCACTTCTTTCTTAGGCTCTGTCCGAAGCAGCTATCAGGACCTTCCGTCAGACTGATCTGTGCACACTCCGAGAGTCACTTTCCACTTCCCTAGGGAACTAACAGTCAGCACGTTCTGAGGTAACAGCTTGTTTCTCTGCTTCTGTCTCATCTGACAGGAATCTCCGTCTGTCTGAACTCTGCTCTGAGCTCTGCTCTGACAGGAAATCAACTCCAAAAGGCTACTGCTGCGTCTCTCCACACCCTTATATACTCTACAGGCTCCCTCTGGTGGCACTATAGGGAAATGTGAAGTGTGAATGAATATCGGGTGATTGTGAATTACCTTTCTGTGCATCCTCCTGGGTACATGTGGCACCAAGCGCAGCTGGGCTACACATCCCCCCCTAGTTAATATCAGCACTCCCGGGCTGAAAAAGAAAACAATTTTTATAACATCAACAATAACATAACTTCCCTTGCGGGAGGTAAGGACACTTAAAACGTTACAATGTGTACAAATGGAAAATAGAAAAATATCAAATACTTTCTCACAAATAAATACAGGATTCTTGTGGAGGACCCGCACCAAACCTCCCACGGGTGTCCTGGGTGGGCTGCAGGACTTCTTTGCTGCAAACCTCACTCAAGGCCACACCATACGGGTTTTTCTTCTGAGGTAGAATGGCTTACGTAAAACCAAGATGGAGCACTAAAGTGCCAACTATTTACATTACAGTTCTGTGCTGCAAGAGTCCTCAGCACGCAGTCCTTCAAATAGCATTTCACATATCACTATCACATTACCCAACTGGGGTATACTACTTCAGACATCTTCTACATATTCAATAAAGTGCAATTCTTCATAACTTTTTTACAGTTCAGTAAACCCTGTCTGGGTCCTACTGTTCTTCTTTGAATATGGTTGCACCTTCCACACCTGGGGCTGGAAGTATACGGTGCGCTCTGGAACGCATCACCAGAAGATCATGTCCTGCTACCTGTGTCTGGGTAGCCACAGTTCTCGTCTCAATTTTGCGATTTGCTGGAGGCCTTACAGGTGACTCTTCTAAGTACAGATTTGGCTCAATAGGGATCGCTGTAGCAGTCGCTATGCTCTGCAGCGTTTCCAATGGTGACGCATGCACATGCAATGGCTCAGTAGGGGGCGCACTTGCAACTGTTGCGCTCTGTTGCGTTGCAGAATAGGACGCAGGATAGGATGCAGGTGCGCGGCCGGGCGCTGATGTGGCTGGAGCTCGGGACGCTGAGACACGGGGTATGTTTCCGGCTTCAGGGACGGGGTCGCTGACTCGGGAGACATTCAGGGCATATCACCCCTTAAGACCCCAATGCCGCGTGTAGGTGACAATATCCCCTTTTAACAGGTTAGACCCTACATCACAGCGATGAACGAAGATCTTCGGAGAGAACCCGGGCTCGCGTATGTACCCCCAACCTCCTCGGAACTTAGAGGCACACACTGTCCCCTGGCGCCCCGATTCCCGGAGCGTACCTTTATCTCGCCGGACGATCTCCTTGTCCGCAAGATTCTGCTCCCGGTACCTCTGGTGAAGCTGCTGCGCCTGTCGCTGCTCCTGCTGCTATCGCTGCTCATGCTCCCGGCGTTGCCACTCGTTCTCCTTCTGGGCGGCGTATTCCACGTCGTCCAGATACTCCATCTCCTCCAAATCAATCTCCACTGCATCAAGCAGGATTCCTTCCATCGTCCCTATTGGGGGACTGCATTCCGCTGCGGCCTCTGGTTCCAGGCCTGGCTGGCATTCTGGTCCGGGCAGGGCCTCCTCAGCCTCCTTCCCTCCCGCCGCGTCCTTGGCGGAGTCAGGATCAGCTCTTTTGGGGCCGGCCTCCGGTTCTTCATCAGCCGCTGGGTCCAGTGGTGGCGCGGGTGGCATTTGCGCATCTTGAGGGGAGAGCAGTGGGTCCCACAGCAGCCGCTGTTTCAGGGCACGCCAACTTTGCTCCATCGCCCCCACCTCTGCGCGGTGTCGGCCCATGTCCCTCAGCGCTGCATCCACCTTCTCCACTTTCTGCATTCTCCGGTCATCCGCCCGACCTGGGGACGGTTCAGGCACAGGCAGCAGCTCTTCAGGGGAACGGGGTCTGCGCACCGCCATTCCTCCACACAGCGTCTCCTGTCCATCCGCCATCTCACTCCAGGCCAGACTGTGTGTTTCATCTGGAACACTCTGGATTTTTCCGTGGAAGCAGGACTTTCGCTTTCTCTTCTTAGCATAGAGGATGAAGAGGAGGCGGATCTCTCTTGCAGTGGGGCAGGCTCGGACATTATAATAGCACTTAGACAGGGCGCCCATCACTTTCGCGCCACGGGGGGGGGTACGCCCACGAATCCACGCCCACCTTCTTCACCAGCGCCTCAGGGCGCGAATATGGAGGCAAAATGGCGGAAAATGGCGCCAAAAATCAAACAACAGCAACACAGTCTTTTTCACAAAAACAGTCCATTTAGGCACACAGGACTCACATATTGCGAGCTTCGGATCCTGTTCGTGACGCCAAAGATGAGTCGCACGTAGCAGGGCTATGGGGTACTCGGCACCGAGCCCGTTCACTTCACTGGGGGATGTCACGGGTAGCGCAGCTCCGTCCGTTGCCCTGAGCGCTCATTCAAAGGGGGATATTTACAGGGGATTATGGAAATGTTCGTGACGCCACCTGTGGTTTCTGATCAGGGTGACCAGCGCTGCAGGGTGAATCCTCTGAGGGGTTGTAACTGGGCAGCAAGGTGTTAAGTCTTCCACAGATAAGACTGATCCCTCGAGGTATATGGCGGTGCAGGCAATAAGGCAGACACACACAATGAATCTCTTTCCGTACCTTTACTGGTGATATTTGCAGGCACGTCCCGGGAAGCTGCTCAGGGTGGAGGATGCACGTCCAGTAATCACTGAGTAGGTGTAGGGCCTCCTTACGTCTTCATATGTGTGAGTTTCTAACTTGCATAAAGCTAAGTTTAACTCCGTGTGAAACAGCTACGCCCGGCTGACATTGTGGTAGAGCCTTCTTGCGGACAGAACTAAGTCCTCTATGGCTGATCAGGCCTGACTCCTGTTCTTCCTGACCCCGGTTAGTATCAGCACTGAAGGGCCCCTCTGCGACCTGAAGTCCAGCAGGGTCTCCGGTTTCTCCCACTAGCCGTGAAGGTACTAGCAAGCTCGGACCCGGTGTCCGGTTGTGCAGAGTGGAGGTAAGCTATCGTTGCTATTTCTCCTCAGTCACTCTCTCTTTCCCTTTTTCCACTTGCCTGTCGTCCTACTCACACCTTTAACATAAGCACAGACAGCAGTAGATGTCAGCTTCCTTCTCTTCACCGCTCTCTAACAGTACCTCAGTTGACTCGGTGTTACAGATACTGCAGTTCCCTTTCCTTCACTTCTTTCTTAGGCTCTGTCCGAAGCAGCTATCAGGACCTTCCGTCAGACTGATCTGTGCACACTCCGAGAGTCACTTTCCACTTCCCTAGGGAACTAACTGTCAGCACGTTCTGAGGTAACAGCTTGTTTCTCTGCTTCTGTCTCATCTGACAGGAATCTCCGTCTGTCTGAACTCTGCTCTGAGCTCTGCTCTGACAGGAAATCAACTCCAAAAGGCTACTGCTGCGTCTCTCCACACCCTTATAGTGGCACTATAGGGAAATGTGAAGTGTGAATGAATATCGGGTGATTGTGAATTACCTTTCTGTGCATCCTCCTGGGTACATGTGGCACCAAGCGCAGCTGGGCTACACATCTGCAGGGATTGCCTGTAAGTCACTGTAATGCCGTAGCCATCATGGTTGTGTGTCATGGGTGTATCGCCACAAGGATCGTCGCGATTACACACTCTGACTTCTCACAGCTGAGTTGCTGTTTCTTTGTGTTTGGTAATGAGGGAGTTAATTTTACCTAGCTCTTTGCTAAGACTAGGTCCAGCCTCGCCCGGCTGCTTTTGATTATGTTCTAATTAGATTCCTTCATATACCTGCCAGTCTGCTTGTTAGATGCCGGTGAAAGCCTTTATGTAGTCTAGCAGACTGGATCGGTTCTGAGAATACTTAAGCTAAGAGCTCCTTAGTTGTTTTTACTCTTATAGCTTATAGTTTATCTCTGAGACCTTAGGTGTTCCTACTGTGTGTGAGTGTTGTATGTAAGACTTTATTTACTTTATTTCTTGTCTTTCTTGTATGTCTTTCTGTTCATTAACCGTTACCTGTTCATTCCCTTTGGTGGTAATCAGGGTCCTTCTTAGGACTAGATTACAGTTGGCAGGGATTGATAGGAGACAGGGTTTACGCTGGTGGCCTGGACCTCTGTACCTTTAACAGTACCTCCAGGTAGAGGGATTAGTTAGGACCCCAGTTTAGGGTCAGCATAGACCCCGGTCACCCTCTAGCCGGAGACAGCGTATAACGGATTCCGTATTGACCCACTGGACTTTCTGTCAGGTAATTCTATGTTATCATATATCTATGCGCATGTTATATTGTATGTTGCCCTTTTGATATAGATTACTGTCATCACATATATATATATCTGCTATACAGCGTGACATTTTCACCGGCCATACTAAAGATTCTCTCCAGCTGTCATGGATCCAGTAGCCCAGCTGGCCCGGCAGTTGCAGGGGTTGTCCATGGAGTTTGCAGACATTAAGTCCAAGGTTTTGTTCCCCCCGGAGCAAACCAGATCTGAACCTAAGGTTGCTCTCCCGGACAGGTTCACTGGTGGGCGGGACAAATTTTTTACTTTCCGGGAGGCATGTAAATTGTACTTTCGGCTGCGGCCTCGGTCATCTGGGAGTGAAGAGCAGAGGGTGGGAATTGTTATCTCGCTCTTACAAGGGGACCCTCAATCTTGGGCGTTCTCTATTCCTCCAGGCTCCCCAGATCTCCAGTCAGTGGATCGATTTTTTACTGCCCTGGGTCTGGTATATGATGATCCGGATCGAGTTTCCCTTGCTGAAACAAAGTTACGTAAAATACGGCAAGGAAATCGTCCAGCGGAGGAATATTCTTCTGAGTTCCGTAGATGGGCAACAGATACTCAGTGGAATGACCCAGCTCTTAGGAGCCAGTTTTGTCAAGGGTTGTCTGACAAATTAAAAGATGTGTTGGCTCAGTATGATTCTCCTCCATCACTGGAGGCTGCAATGGCCCTCGCTATTCGCATGGATAGACGAATTCGGGGAAGACGCGAGGTAACTCCGCCTCCCGTGATGACTCCACCTACTACTAAAGTCCCTTATACTGAGGTTCCCCTGGTCTGTTCTGAGGAACCCATGCAGTTGGGAGGGACATCTTTTTGTAGGAGGGAATTGGCGGTGCACCGCAAGACTAGAAGGTGTTTTTTTTGCGGGAGAGAGGGACATTTTGTTGGGGGGTGTCCATCCCGGGCCTCTTTGAGCAAAGGAGTTAACCTGGGAGTGTGTATTTCGTCCCCATATCCCTCTCAGTTTCTCGTGCCTGCGGAGGTGGTGATTGGTACTAGAACTGAGAGGATTTCTGTTTTTCTTGATAGTGGGTCCGGGGCTAATCTGGTGGACGCTCGGTTTGCCCAGGTGCATGGTATGCAACTGAGTGTATTGGCCAAACCGGTCCCTATAGTCTCTATTGATTCTAGACCTCTCGGTCAAGGTAGCTTGGTACAAGCTGTTCATAACATAGATCTTCGAGTAGGGGCAAGACATAAAGAGCAATTGTCTTGTTATGTGTTGGAGGGTCTACCTACTCCTATTGTGTTGGGACTTCCTTGGTTGGCTAAACATAACCCAGTGATTGATTGGCAATCCGGAAAGATAAGCCAGTGGGGTGAATTTTGCAGGAATAACTGCATGAGCACGGTCATCGGTGCGGTTGTGCCTAGGACTTTGTCTCCTTTTCTGGAGGACTTTGGGGAGATGTTCTCAGAGGAGGGGTGTAAAGAGTTACCTCCTCATCGCGCATATGACTGCTCAATAAAGTTGCTTCCTGATGCCTTATCTCGTACTTTCCCAGGGGCCGGGAAGACGGATGATCCGGTTCCTATTCCTCAGGAGGGAGTTGTAGTGTCAGCTGTATGCTCTGAGCTTGAGGGGGAGGTATTGGGGGCTCAGGGGGACGCCCCGGTGGGACTTCCAGGGAGACTGATAGTTCCAGATCGGTTAAGACTGAAGGTTACGGGGAACCGTTACAAACGGATGGCTGATAGGGGGAGAGTTTCTGGTCTAGATCTGAAGGTGAACGATCTAGTTTGGTTGTCTACCAGGAATATAAAACTTAAAGTTTCCTCCTGGAGGTTGGGTCCCAGATTCATCGGGCCGTACAGGATCAGTTCCATAATTAATCCTGTGGCATTTCGTCTGGACCTCCCTCCTACGTTTAAAATTCATAATGTGTTTCACAAGTCATTACTTAAAAAGTATGTGGCACCAGTCATACCGTCACCTCTACCTCCGCCTTCAGTGGTGGTCAATGATAACGTGGAATTTCATGGGTCGAAAATCATTGACTCACGTCTCAGTCGCCGATCCCTTCAGTACTTGGTTCATTGGAGGGGGTATGGTCCTGTGGAGAGGACGTGGGTCCCTGCGTCTGATGTTAACGCAGATCGATTGGTTCGGACCTTTCACACAACTCACCCGGGCAGACCTGGCCCTGAGGGTCCGGAGTCCCCTCGTAGAGGGGGGGGTACTGTCATGGGTGTATCGCCACAAGGATCGTCGCGATTACACACTCTGACTTCTCACAGCTGAGTTGCTGTTTCTTTGTGTTTGGTAATGAGGGAGTTAATTTTACCTAGCTCTTTGCTAAGACTAGGTCCAGCCTCCCCGGCTGCTTTTGATTATGTTCTAATTAGATTCCTTCATATACCTGCCAGTCTGCTTGTTAGATGCCGGTGAAAGCCTTTATGTAGTCTAGCAGACTGGATCGGTTCTGAGAATACTTAAGCTAAGAGCTCCTTAGTTGTTTTTACTCTTATAGCTTATAGTTTATCTCTGAGACCTTAGGTGTTCCTACTGTGTGTGAGTGTTGTATGTAAGACTTTATTTACTTTATTTCTTGTCTTTCTTGTATGTCTTTCTGTTCATTAACCGTTACCTGTTCATTCCCTTTGGTGGTAATCAGGGTCCTTCTTAGGACTAGATTACAGTTGGCAGGGATTGATAGGAGACAGGGTTTACGCTGGTGGCCTGGACCTCTGTACCTTTAACAGTACCTCCAGGTAGAGGGATTAGTTAGGACCCCAGTTTAGGGTCAGCATAGACCCCGGTCACCCTCTAGCCGGAGACAGCGTATAACGGATTCCGTATTGACCCACTGGACTTTCTGTCAGGTAATTCTATGTTATCATATATCTATGCGCATGTTATATTGTATGTTGCCCTTTTGATATAGATTACTGTCATCACATATATATATATCTGCTATACAGCGTGACATTGTGGCATTACTGTGATTTGCTGGCCATGTGACATCAGAGGTTATAAAAGGACAGGCACTGACCAGCTTGGCACACTGAAACCATTGCACAGCTCTGTGACACTTCCTATTGGAGGGAGAGAGTGCCTGTCAAGGCCTGTGCTCACAGTATAACGATTCAGAGGCCTGTAGTGTTGATACTGGTGCTGAAGCTGAGCCATCATACTAACAGCCCTTCCAAGGGCTAATAGTTTGCAGCACATTCAATCCTCATTTAGCTTAGGGAGGGAGAGCGATTCGTAGGAGCCGGAAAAGAGACAAAATCCAGTCTGTAGGCAGGGATTAGGCCTGTGCAGTCCATTGGCAAATATATAGCTGCAGGTTTTTTGTAGGTGCTGGAAAAATTGAATATATTTTGATCCATCAAATATTATGTGCTTTGAGGTCCTTTTTTGTGATATATAACACACCAAAAAATCATTGAAGCATTTTCCTGGGCCACATTTCTCAGCCATACACTATTCCTTAGTGTGGGGTACATTTCTGTGATCTCTAAAACTGAGAAAAAGCTTTTAAAAATTTTGTAGGCCTCCATTTCTCAGACATACTGTGTTACTTTGTCTGAATATTTCTGTGATCTCTATAACTGAGAAAAAGCAATGAAACATTTTTCTGGATTGAATTTGATGGTCATCCATACACTTTTGCATTCTGTTACATTACAGTGGAATAAACTCACAAAAAACGCTTTGATTGCTGCAGGTGACCAATTTTTTTCTTTTATTAAAAATACAGTTGGTTTCAAGAGACCTAGCAATTACAAAATACGTAAGACGTGCATTAAGGGACGGGGAAGTGAAAGTGCTGATGATGGTGCACGCAGATGCCAAGGTGTGAAGCAGGTGCAACTATGCCTGTTGCTGAAGCACAAGAAACAGCCCATCCACGACACATATGTTCTCGTCCCATATTGCAGGGAGGCACGGTACACCACTTCTGATGCCAGAACATTGTGAACAGGTGGTCGTTTGGGAAGCAGATATGCAACCATTAGGCTTGGCAGCACCATACAGTATTTCACATGGTCCTGTCTCACCAGCTTTGCCTAGATCACTTAATCCTCACCCTGATCCTCCTTCCTCCTATCATGTTGAGTCCCAGAAGACTAGTGATCCCACACTAGGACACTCCGAGGAGCTGTTTACCTCAACATTTCTTGATTGTGTCCTTTCAACCTGCATGCTTCAAGAGGGACAGGACGACATGGTGTTTAGTGATGCACAAAACTTGACGGTGGGGAACAGCAAATTTGGGATAATGAGGAGAAGGAAGATGATGATGAGACATAGTTGCACCAAGTGTTGTTGTTGTTAAGTCATGAAGTCAGGAGGACCAGTTTGTGGGGTGGATGACAAAGTCACTGACCCAACCTGGGAAGCCGACTTGCAGAGCGAGGCCAGCAGCGCTGAGGGGAAGTGATCAGCAGCCCCGAAACAGACAGGAAGAGGCAGTGGGGTGACCAGATGGAGAAGGAGGGAAACTGTTCCACAGAGCACTGACCGTCCTGAATTTCTCTGTCAAAGAGTTAGGTGTTCCTCAGTCTGGGACTTTTTTAAAGAGCGTTCTGAGACAAACAAAATGGCCATTTGCCATGATCAGGCACATGTATTCTAAGCACCCGACACGGTGGGCCGAACACCTGGGTACACGATTGGTGCCATTGGGTGACACCACTACCTCTTCCCCTGTGCTTGGTGCTTCCCAATCCCCTGTCCAAAGCACTGGCGCAGGTGCCTCCTGTTCTGCACCTATCCTTGCACATTCTGACTTACCACCAACCGGAACTTCCAAATCCTTGTCCCAGCCCAGCATTCAGCTATTCCTATCCCAGGCCTTAGAATGAAAAAGAAAGTTCCCAGCCAACCACCCACTAGCCCAAATGCTAAACTGGCACATTTCCAGGTTGCTTACTGTGGAAATGTTGCCATTTAGGCTGGTAGACACGGATAATTTCCACTGACTCATGGTGGCAGCCATCCCTCGGTACTCTGTCCCCAGACACCACTTTTTCTCCCACTGTGGCATCCTCGCCTTTTACCAGCATGTGTCCAGGAACCATTACCAACGCACTTACTGGCATTGTCCACTTAATGACCGACACGTGGACAAGCATTTGTGGCCTGGGACGCTACATTTCCCTGACTGCACACTGGGTGAACATTGTATAGTCTGTGGCCAAATTACGCCCTGGCACGGCGCATGTGCTCCAAACATTGAGGATTGCTGGCCCTACTTCAATCAGGGTTTCCTCCACCCTACTACAGCAGTTCCTGCACCCCCTCCTGCTCTTTATCATTGTCCATCTCTGATGTGGTATCTCGGAGCATGTCATCCACATCAACCGGAAGCTGGAAGGTCTTCAGTACTGCCTCAGTGAAGTGGCAACAGGCTCAGCTAAAGCTAATCTGTTTAGGAGACAAACCGCACACCGCGGTAGAGTATCTAAAAGGAATTACAGACCAGACAGACCTGTGGTTTTTGCCGCTGAACCTCGAACCAGACATGGTAATGGGTGATAATGGGCACAATCTGTAGGCGGCTGTGAAGCTTGGCAAGCTTACACATGTACCATGCTTGGCACAAGTGCTCAACTTGGTAGGTCAGCAATTTTTTAAAACATACCCAGATTTGCCAGAGCTTCTAGTCAAGGTATGCCACATCAGTGCCCGTTTCCGCAAGTCCGTGACAGCTGTCGCTGCTCTGGCAGTGCTGCAGCAGCATAATGCTAGTGCCAGCTCACGAACTTGTGTGCGATGCCCCCATGTGATGGAGCTTCACACTGCACATGCTGGCTTTGTGAACAGAAGAGGCCAGTGTTTGAGTAGCAGCGACAACACGCCCGTCTGTATTCTGGTCAGACTCCGCACATAACAACTGAAGAGTGGGCATGGATGTCTGACAATTGTTTGGTTTTCCAAGACTTTGAGGACTCCACAAAGATCATTAGAGGGATGACGCCATAGTCGGCACAACTTTCCCGCTTCTGTTCCTACTTAAACAGTCACTGCTCACAGTTAAATGTGAAGCTTTGCATGTGGACCAGGTGGGGATGGTGGAAGACATAACACAGAGATTGTAACCAGCCCATCCTCATCTCATCTGCTCAGTGTGGATAAGGTAACAATGAGGAGGAGGAACATGAGCTGGTTGTTAGCGCAACAAGGTAAATAGTCACACAACCTTTGTCCCGTCTCTCCTACGTGGATGGGCTGAGGATGGCAATGAGGAGGAAGAGATGGAGAGTCATCATCAAGGTGGAGACATGAAAGTGTTAGCTGTATAGAGTTTGGCACATATGGCTGACTTTATGTACAGCGGCGTTACATTCATCTTGGCCAAAAAAAGAGTACTGGTTGTTCACCCTGCTAGGCCCACGCTACTAGGAGAACTTTGCCTCTTTCTGAGGTGGAGAGGTCTTCTAAAATGGTGCTATACCAGAAGGCCCCTGTGGAAAACATGTTGAAAAAATTCCCATCAGACAACGCTAGCAGCAGGGGGCAACTTGCTTGCCCAACCAAGAAGGAGAGGCCAGGGAGACACGCGGCAGAGGAAGGGTACACTGTTAAATGCGTGAGCCAATTTTCATGACATCAGCCCAGAACTCAGAGTCTGATGACCAGGTATTTTTGACAAAGAGGGAAAAGTTTTTAAAGATGGTCAAGCAATACCTAGCCTACCAAACGAGTGTACTTTCTAATTCCACTGCAACTTTCAACTATCGGGTTTAAAAGCTGAGCGGGTTGAGCTGAGCGTTGAATACAAAGATGACATCAACTCCACAAATATGAACCAAACTTGCCACAGGGAAAGTGGGAAGAGCAGGGCAAAGCGCCAGAATTGGCACAAATAATAGATATGTGCCTTTTCTGGTGCTACTATTTTAAGGCTGGGGGGGACCAATGTCCATGGCAACCTTACCAGCCTGAGAATACCAGCACTCAAGTGACTGCTTTAGCTTGACTGGATGTCAAAAATGGAGGGGACCACACGCCGTGTTTTTAAATTATTTATTTAAATAATTTTAAAAAACAGTGTGGCGACCCCTCTATTCTTGATAGCCAGCATTGCTAACGCTGACAGCTGAGGGTTGCAGCCCATAGCTGTCAGTTTTTCCTGGCCGCTTATCAAAATACAGGGGAACCCAAGTCAATTTTTTTATTATTATTTATTTATAGCACAATTGATACCACTTTTCCTGGTGTCTGCACCTAATTTTAGCTGTTTTGTCAGCTTTGTGGCCCCCTGAAGGTGTGGAATATGCGTTTTGGTTTTGCCTCCCATTAAAGTCAATGGGGTTTGGGTATATTCGGCGAACATGTACGGTGAACATCGGGACATTCCCCAATCCGAACCAAACCTTGAAAGCATCGCTCATCTCTAGTTAAACAGTACATGTGCTACCAAGAACAATGGCAGCCTATGTACAGAGAACAATCTTCCAGTGATTGTTCTTCTTGCATCTGTAGGACCTTTCGCTCATTTAAACAAGCCATGAAATGACTGACTTGTGTTTGTAATGCAGCTCACACCCATTCAAGTGATTAAGACTGTGCTGCATTACCAGGAGAAACCTCTAGGATAAAGATGACAAATTTGGGAAAAGAAAGTTGTGAATAACCCCTTTTAGATGCCAGCAATTGTGAATGACATCCTGATCAGTATAGTGCAGCACAATATAGTTACCATAAGGTTTAGAGGAAGCGTGGCTTTCACTGCTTTTAGTCAACCTGTCTCTGCATTCCCGGGCGTGATGAGTTTGCTTTTTGGATTTCTGCTCTCAATATATTAATTTAGTTGCTTGATTTTAGAGGCCATGATGTTAGAAGGAAAGTCCAAAGTCTAAGCCATAATGAAATGGGTAATCAAGTGCCATATGATAGTTTATATGGCAACTTCTGACAACTGTCATTCATGCAAATTTCGATTACAAGTGATGCGTTGGTGAGGAAAATCTGAAGGACAACGCGTTGTAAACAGCTCAGACGTAGGGTTGTTAAATAGAATGTTCCTTATTTTGCATCACTTATTTCCAGCATTTATTGCCCTAATGGATAATCCTGTAACACTGCTTAGAGAAGCTGGTGACAGATTTCCTAAAGCACTTTGTCGTTTCTACCTAGAACAAGGTGTCAAACTCTTCCTGCCGAGATTAATGCAGAATCTGCTGGCGCTCTCCATCTGACGCCCGGCTTGTTACTTATTCTAATATACAGTCTGGACTAATGCAGAGCTCTTCCACTGATGATCTCACTCCATGAATCACCAGCACTCAGACTGACATCCAGACACTGGGCCATTCCTCTTGATGCCATGTCTTCTGTGCTGACACATGACTTAATACGCGACCAAGTTAGCACTCTGACCATAAGGAAAACCAACAGACAGAAATGTGGCAAGAAAAAAAAACATACCAGTCTTAGAATAACCTCTATTTTGTAGATATATAATACTTGGAAAATGTAAAGAGTTCCATGATAAAAAGGAATGCGCTCTTCCAGGAATAGCGCCACACTTGTCCATAGGATGTTTGTGGTATTGCAGCTCAATCCCACACACTTCAATGAGGCCAAGCTGCGATAACATACATGACCTTTGGACTAGTGTGGTGCTGTTTCCAGAAGAAAGAACCCATGTTTTCTGCTATTGGTGGTATTGAGGGGAAACTATTTTCTATATATTTTTCATTTCTTTAAAAAAAAGGGTCAGAATGGCAAAAGAAATCAAAAAGTGATACTATCCTTATTAGTTCCCCACTGGTCTCTATTTTCTGGTCTCTTTTGACACATAGGACTGTTCAGCCAATCAATGCTCGTAGTGAGGACCTGCTTCAGCCAGTGATTGGCTGAGAGCCATTTCCTGTGTCTTAAGGATCAGGAAGAAGAGACCCTGCAGGAGACTCTGGGAGGTGTAACAACAGGGACAGCATAGGATTAGTGAAATATAATTTATTTTTCTGACCCTTTTAAAAAAAAATAATGATTGAGGACTTTTAAATCAGAGAAACTTACTTCAATAAATGGTATGAGTTTCGGGTCTGCAATATTTTGAGTATTGGATGATGTCATTAACAACATTTATTCTGGGGAAAAAAAGGTAAAAGGTTAGCGCCTCATGTTTGTTGGTACCCAGTTGCTTAATGATGGACAGCCTCCTCTATGTGAGTGTATATACAGAGATGGTTGTCAATCAATAAGTAGGACCACCCACTTGACTCTTTAATCCAAGAGGAGCCAGGATTTAGATAATTAATTAGAACTTATACCAAATTGTTTTCTAAAATTACAATATTAATCTTCTCAGCTCCTCCTGCTTTATATTGTTAGATAATGGGCTCCTGGGATAGAAATAGGATCAATCAGAGTAGGGAACGGCGTAAGGAGACATTGAGATCAGGGGTACAAAAGGGTAAAACATCTGAACAGGAGAGAAGATGAAGAAACCAGCAGACCCTTCTTCAAAAATGTCTGAGTATGTTCACGCTGAGGTTTTTTTTAGGGTGTTTTAGTGCAGAAATTCTCCAAATCCTTCTCAAAAACTCAATATTCCTCAAAAACTTGGAATTTCCCAACAGTTCCTGCTTCAAAATCTTAGCAAAAAGACTGTGTGCACATAGCCAAAGAGAGGTAAACCAGCCCTGTATTGAAAGCTTCACATGTATGGTGAGAACTTTATGGATTAGTGATCAAGGGGGACAACTAAATAAATGACTATGATACTAAGCTTTAGGGATTTAATTGTCCCTTCTGCAAATTGTTTTAAATTGTCTTATTTATTCAAAATTTATTTCTATTTACTCAGCACGTCAATTGTAAAACTAGTTCTCCTTCATCCTAAAATATCTTTGTTTTATGGCAGTGGGGGTTTGAACAGGAAAATGAAACGATATTCCCTTAGTTCTGTTATGATACAGCGAGCTGTAAACAACTGAAAAGCGTTAATATCTCAAGAACGGCTGCAGGTTTTAATAAACAGCAAATGGCAAAAGTGATTGTTTTTCCAAGCTCTAGCCAACAATACCAACCTGTGAACATGGGAATAACCATTTAATTTTACAGATCAACATGGAAAGTCAATGCTGCATTGCATCTCTGCATGAAGAACATTTCTGAGACGAGTAGTCAACAATTTGCAGAATGTCTACAGGAGACATGCATATCTTTCAGTCTAGACGATGGCCGATTAAGGCATAAAATCTGATTTTAGACATTGTCCATTTCCACTTTCACTCTTTAGCCCCTGCGGGCGGAATATTACTTTTGTTGATGCTGGCAACTTTAAATTTGATTTGAGATGTGAGTGAATAGGACTTTCAGTTACAGCAGAGACCTCATGGGAGGAGGGGATGGCAACTGGCTTAATTGGTTTGGCTTCATGCTACCTCCATAGGAGAAAAAAACCTCTTGCCAGTGATACCCTGGAGGTTGGTTCTTACCCGGTATTGAGTATCCTATTTTGGAATCCATGTTTTTGAAATTGCATCCATAAAAACATGTCCATCGGTGTTGTGGAAGTCATGGCTACCTTCCGTGCCATTACTGGTTATGGATGTGGTGAGAACTTTATCGATTATACTATGCATGAGCAAAAGGAGCTTTTGCCTAAGAACCTCGGTACTATTATATACTGTAGATCTATTAGGGAAGTGTGGTGTTATTGGGGCTGTTTTAAAGTGTTTTTAATGTCCTCTTCTCAGGGTAGTTCATTATTATCCAATCGGTGGGGCTCTGATCCGAAACACCTGCACCATTTAGCTCCTTGAAGGAGCCGCAGCCTCTTCTGCTTTGTCTAAATAGTAGTGACTATGTTGGGTATCGCTACGTTGTTTCATTGAATTGATTGGGACCAACAGCCAGAAGAGGGCCCCTGTGCAAGAACAATATGTGGTCCTTTGCAGTACAATAGTTTTTCATAGTGCACAATTACACTGCTTTGGATGTAGAAGTAAGTTGGCCCCCTTTACGTCTTGGACCCAGGTTGCACCAATGGTATGTCCACCCCTGATTAAGACAATGCACCAAGCAGAAGAGACACCCCTTCAAACGATTGATCTGTGAGGGTGCAGAATGTCAGATCCCCATCGTTCAGATATGATTGGCATACCTTAAAGACAGGACATTATTATTCCCAATTTGGAAAGTCCCTTTAAAAAATTACTTCCTTTTTCAAAAAAACTAAAGCATAAATTCTGCCCACTCTTATTTGTCCTAGGTTCTCCATCTGAACCTGATTTTGCCCTCCCCCCAATAACATTAATTCTGTGAATCATAGGTTAACTAACCACGGCTTTTACAGCTTTAAAATCCTTTGTTTTTTCAGTGGAAACAACTCCAGCCGCTGGTACAAGAGGAGAAACAATGATGACTGCCCAGTGGTTTGTTGGCCGGCGATGCACAAATGCATCACTTCCAAATGTCACCAGATGCCTCAGGTTAAGTTGCTGTCTTCATCTTAATCACTGATGATGGAATGCTGCTTTGGTCTTGTAACCGGGGAAAAAGGTAAATTACTGTAAGACACACATTATGAGCCACTCCGGTGTCTGCACAAACTGTTTATGGATTACATCAACGTGAGCTGTTCAAAAGAAAGCAAAAATTCAACATGCATTTTTTTTTATTACAATGTTTAAAATTTTGGTAAATCGTATCAATATCTTTATAATAAATATAAAAATATGTTTTAGCATGCAAAACAGTTTTTTCCTCTTTTTCTATTGAGGGGAAAAAAGTATAATGTGAAATGTTGGATGCAGATTGCAAGATTCTTCCCGACCGCCAAATCCCTTGACCTGAGCTAATATGCCGTGACACAGCTCAGGTCAGGAGACCCAGCTTGAACATGTGAAATCGGCTTTTTGCCCATGGACTTTTCGAAGCATTAAAAAAACCACAAGTTTTTCAACGTTCCTTTTCTGGGTAGTTCTTGGGAAAGATTCTTTTTTCCGTCAAATAGTTTTGAAGAGGTTTTTTTTTTGTCCTGGACCGTTCTTTGCAGTCTTTTGATTGGACAGCGCCAAGTCTGGAACACATTCCATCAGGAGAAGCTTCAATGAAGTGACGTAAAATATCTTTTGCCACCAAGCATTTTTCAAAACCTTTTCAAGGAAAAAAAAATGATGAAAAACTAATCATGTGAACATAAAAGTTGATTTCCCAGAGAAATGAATTTGGAAAAGTATTCCAAAAGTTTATTCGCAAAGCAGTTTTTGTAGAAGGCACATTTATTGGGGAGATTTTGGAGAAGCTTTTCTTGTCACAAAGCGTTTTGGAAGAGTTATTTTTTCTTGAAATGTGCTTTGCAGACAATTGTTTTGACAGTGCCTAGTTTGGAGAGATATCCTTCAGGATCTGTTTCAAAGGTTGTGTTCGAGTTATTTTGCTGAGTTTTCAGAGCAGAAAGTAGTCAACTCCTTAAATTGAAACTCTTGGTTTTTGGACAGTGTCTGCTCCAAAAACTCTGCCTAAAAACACTTTTTGGGAGGTTTTTGGAGGAGTTTAGTTTCCTGAAGTGGTTTTGAAGGCTTCCTTTTTTTCTGAAAACATTTTTGCAGCCTCCCACCAGGCATTTTTCAAAACCTGAAGAGGAGAAAGAGGTTCCAAAGACTGTGCATATGAGCAGCAAAGTGATTTTACAATAGTAATGAATAGGAAGAGTTTTTCAGGTGGTTTTTGAATCTGACTCACTCCCAAAAGACTCTCACCTACCAATAAAGTCAAGAATTAATGGTGAGCGCACTGCGCTTAAAAAACGGGGTTGCATCCTTAAGATAACCAGGTTGGCCTTAATATAAATTGGCTATTTGCTGATGGCCACATATGGAGCATTACATGTCCAGACATGTAAGGCATTAGCAGGCCAGGTTCATTAGACTCGAAATTTCTCTTACTTTGCAGGCGTTCATTTTTGCTAATGGGGGGTCCAGAGACCTCCTCTTTAGGCTGGCCCAGCGGTTTTTATAGATGATAGATTAGAATATTTATTTGTTCCGTTATGGGACAGTGTTGTTGCGAAGAAATTCTAGTCTTATTACTTTGGGGAAAATGTTTAGACCTAAGGCCATGTACATTTACTCCAGAAAACTGATGAAACAAATTGATAAATCTGCCCCAATATTCCAGTTTGAATTAAACATACAAAACCTTACCAGAAGAAAACTTTGGTGTATGTGCTCATTCCTCACTAGACTGGATTTTGGGTCTTTGATCTTTAACAATTTTTCAAAAAGAGGGTGACTCAATTTTTTCTTCAAAGCTGTTATTGATAGATCTTTATCTACTCTACGGGGTCCTCTGAGATGGCCTAGCCTAAGATTAGCCCATTATAAGAAATGGGTTGTGAATAGTGTTGAGCGATACTGCTCGATATCCAAAAGTATCGGAATCGGAATGGTATCGCCGATATCACTAAATATCGGCGATATCCGATTCCGATACCGGAAGTCCCATGTAAATCTATGGGAACAAAATATCGCAACTAAAAAAAAACTTTATTTCCTTGTAAACACTAAATATACACACATAGAATACATATATATATTATATATATATATATATATACATGTCATTGTGACATATATATATATATATATATATATATATCTATATTATAGTTTATACACTTCTACATAGTAAAATATCCTCTGATTCAATTGCCGGGTAAAGCCGGCTTCAGTGAAAAGACAGAAGCACCCGACATGAAATGACACTTGGTGTACATAGGGTTAACCATGTCTTTTCATGTCGTTTGCAATCTGATTTGCACAAACAATTACATCAGTCTATGTGTGCAAAATTTCACACCTGTAGGGGTTAATTAAAGGTGTAAATTCGTTGTAAAAAAAAACGACTTTTTTGCTACGAATTTACACCTTTAATTAACCCCTACAGGTGTGAAATTTTGCACACATAGACTGATGTAATTGTTTGTGCAAATCAGATAGCAAAGGACATGAAAAGACATAGTTAACCCTATGTACACGAAGTGTCATTTCATGTCGGGTTCTGCATTTTCACAAAAGCCGTCAATTGAATTAGCGGCTATTATACTATGTAGAAGTGTATGAACTATAAATATAAATATATATATTTGTGTCACAAATTCAATGACATGTATATATATATATAATATATATATATATATATATATATATATGAGGTGTAAAATTGTTTCAAAAAAATGCGTGGGCTCCCGCCCTATTTTCGCAACCAGACAGACAAAGCCAGCGAATGGGGGCAGATAATAATAGCCCAGAGAGGGACCATTATTTTTGGCCCCCCCTGGCTACTAACATCTGCCCCCAGACACCCCAGAAAAGACAAATCTATAATTAGATTCGCCCTTTCTGGCACTTTGCCCGTCTATTCCCATTGCCCTATAGCGGTGGCGAATGGGTTAATATGGGGTTAAAGCCACATTGCAATTGAAAGGTGACCTTAAGCCAGGTTAATAATTGAGAGCTGTCAATTAGACAACTATCAATTATTAATCCTATTGCATGAAATAAAAATAAAACACACACTTTAATTAAAAATCATTTTAATGAAATAAAGACACATGTTTTTGACCATCTTTTATTTGACTGCAAAAACCATTTCCTGTAATAAAAATAAATAAAAAAGCAAAATTATTCTTACCTATCCCATGCACAGTCAGGTCCCAAGGTGTAATCCTTCAGAAAGGGTTAATGTTTACTGCAGGGACCGCAGCTAATGCTGCAGCCTCACAGTAAACCCCCAAATGAATGAGTTCCTCTCCTGCCTGACAGGAGAGGAAGTGGAAAGCTTAATTGATTGCTTTCCACTTTCACTTCAGGTCAGCCAGGGACACAATCAGTGACGTCAGAGGGAACTGATTAACAAAAATAGGGGATCCCCTCGAAAAAAATTGGCGTGGGGTCCCCCCTATTTTTGTTAACCAGCCAGATGAAGCAGACCGCTGAGGCCTGGATTTTCAGGCTGTTAAGGAGCCAAGATCCATGGACCTTGCCAGCCTGATAATACCAGGCCACAGCAGTCTGCATATCTTGGCTGATTAACAAAAATAGGGGATCCCCTCGAAAAAAATTGGCGTGGGGTCCCCCCTATTTTTGTTAACCAGCCAGATGAAGCAGACCGCTGAGGCCTGGTTTTTCAGGCTGGTAAGGATCCAATATCCATGGACCTTGCAAGCCTGATAATACCAGGCCACAGCAGTCTGCTTAGCTTGGCTGGTTAACAAAAATAGGGGATCCCCTCGAAAAAAAAACAGCGTAGGGGTCCCCCTATTTTTGTTAACCAGCCAAGTAAAATGCAGACTGCTGCGGCCTGGTATTAAAAGACTGTCAAGGCCCATGGATTTTGGCCCTCAACAGCCTGATAATACCAGGCTACAGCAGCCCCACATTTGGCGCATCAAAAGATGTGCCAATTGTGGCACTTTACCCGGCTCTTCCCACTGCCCTGTAGCGGTGGCAAGTGGGGTAATAAGGGGTTAATGTCACCGTTGATTGCACGGTGACAATAAGCCCGGTTAATAATGGAGAGGCGTCAATAAGACACCGATCCATTATTAATCCCAAAGTTATTAAATGTATAAAAAAAAGACAAAGCAAGAAAAAAGTCTTTTAATGAAATAAAGAGACAACACAGTTTTCATTAATTTTATTATACACTCATTCCTGCGACGCCATCGATCTCCTGTAAAAAAAGAAAAAAAAAAACCAACAGTATACCACCTGTCCGACGCAGTCCATAGTAACGAGGGTCCCACGACGATCCAGCTCTGCTACATCGCAATGACAGGCAGAGCCTGTCATCGCGACGCAGCACAGCTGATTACCTGCTTCCCCGGCGGTGACGTCATCAGACTGACTGCTTTACGGCCGGGATTACCCAGCAGTCACTGCAGTTATCGCGAGAAACTGCATGTGACCGCCGGGGAAAGATGATGGCGGCCATGAAGCAGTCCAGCCCGTGACCGCCGGAGATCTTCTGCCAGGTAAGTGCCGCTGACTCCTGACAGACCCGACCGACGGACACTGACAGTGACAGTGACAATCCCGATTCCGGTATCCGATAAGACGAAAATATCGGAACTAAGTATCGAAAGGCCGATAGAGCTAATATTGGCCGATACTCGATACTTGCGGTATCGTATCGCTCAACACTAGTTGTGAACAGTGGCGTAACTTGAAGCTCCTTGGCAGTAATGCAAAATCTCCAATAGGGCCTCCACTATCATGGATCTTTAATAGAACTGGTCTTCTCATATGAGCCAAATGGACCGTTAGGGCCCCCTGCGGCTCCAGGGCTAAGGTGTGACGGCAACCCCGGCATCTACTATGTTTACATCCCAGGAGGAGAAGACAACTCTTGGCACATGCAAATTATAAGCTGATTGAAGATGCCAATTTATTCCAAGGATGGATTCCAACATCCATGTTTCGGATAGTGAAGCATGGACTGGCATCCGGTTTCCTGATCCGAGCTCGACAGCCTCATAGATACGCATGATGCTGTTGAGTTCAGGTCAGCACACCTTCTCCAGGTCTGTGCATCATGGTCTGTACACGGTCAGCGAAACACGGATATGTAAATCCGGAGACTTGCCCAGGCTCCGTTCCAAACTTTTCATAATGGCGTACTCTGCTCAGTTGAATGAGACTGTGCTGACCCAAGCTGCGACTCAATGCACAGCAACTAAATAAGGATCTCTGCTAGTTTTTATATTGGAGTCCAAGAAAATTACCTACCGGGTTATTCCTAACTCAAAAGGTGACATTATTATTGTGTCCTTGGGGGACCCTACTCTATGGGTCTGGGGAAGTTTGTTATGCTGGGAATTTTTGTTTTCTTTTGGTTAAGGGTAAGCAACACTGACTTAGTGTTTTGTCTTCATCATTTGCAGGAGTAGTAGGGAATCGGGAGGTTGAAACCTTCCAGATAACAGAACACATGCACATCACATAAATATTGTTTGGATCTACTGGTAGAATTTTTTGGTTTTGGCCAACCAGATTGTCTCCTCATAGAAAAGATTACGGGTAACACAGTTGAAACATAGGAATCTGTAATTCATTCTCCTTTCCTTTAGGCTGGGATCACACATGCGAGGAATACGGCCGAGTCTCGCATGTTAATACCTGGCACTGCCACCGGCCTCGAGAGCGGAGCGTGCAGCTCCATGTATTGCTATGCAGCCGCAAACTCCACTTCCGAGGCCGTCAGCAGTGCTGGGTATTAACATGCAAGACTCGGCCGAATTCCTCGCATGTGTGATCCCAGCCTTATAGTGATAAACCGGAATAAGCATGCATGTTAATGAGGAGGCTGTCAGATGAACAGAAGTTCAATAGGGAACTGTCTTCGACTGGACAGTTTAAGACTACACCTACCATTTTATTTACAGTTGTTATAGCCAATAAAATGTATTTTACAATGAAATCTATGATTTTTCTAGCAGTCCATTGATGCCAAAATTTTTTTCCATTCAGATGAATATATGTGGCATGTCTGTAGTCTGTTCAGCCTCATGGTGAAAACAGGGTTAAATCTGGCTAAGCGTGCTTTGTGAAATAACATTGATTAGAGCAGATGAGAGCGCCGGGTGACGGAGGGGTAGCCGGTGCTCCCTCTCTATCACTGAAGACATATATTGACTGACTCTGGATCAGTCTCTCTCCCTGCAGCTGATTGAGTTGCCTTTGGACAGTAAATGAGCTTTCCATGGACATCAGCTTGCAATCTTCCGTTTGCACAACCCCCGATGAAGGATTTACACTTAGGGGAGCAGGGGAGGCGTAGAATGCGAGACAGGAAAGTCTTGGTTGACCCCTTAGTCCCCGAAGAGCTTACAAATGCAAGTATACAAATAATATATTTAGGGTTGGCATTTTAATAAAGGGTAGTGGACCTTGACAAAAACTTATTGAAGCCAATTTGTATTGTAACCTAAGGAACATCAGAATCTTGAAACATGACATAGAAGCAAAGCAGGTCGTGTCTTACTGTTGAGTCGAAACCATGATAGACTTGGCTTTCCATTAAGTTTCCCGCATTTTGAAGAAGCAATTTTGACAATTTTGCAAGAACCGTTATTCATGGGAGATGGCTGTCTGCCAAATATGTGATCCACCAAGTTGGAATATTGTGTTCCGCTTAAAAAACCACATGTTTGGGATAATCGTCTAAATTTCTATGTAGGAAAGATGTGTATCTTCGTACCGTGTTAGCCAGTAGATAGAAAAATATTTAGACTTGAGAGTCCTCAGTGGTTGATACCTTTTAATGGCTAACTGAAAAGATGGTAACAAATTGCAAGCTTTCGAGACTACTCAGGTCTCTTCATCAGGCATAGACTAATACAACATCTGAAGAATCACATATTTATACACAAAATAGCACAGAAAAAATGTAATAGGTAGGACAAGTGACATGAAGCAGAACTGTCATTATGGCAGAGGGATTAACATAAATATGACTAGTTCATAGATAAGGAGTGAAGGTTTTATTACCCTCTGATTGGGGTCTGGTATTGTGTTGTGATGACCCTAAAAGGTCAGGGAGGCAGATTCCTTAATTGTTGTAGAACGACATAAAACTCTGGGATATATTCATCCCAGCACTAAGAGTGTCAAAGGCCATCATAAGTTTATATTCCCAGACTTTTCTATCCTTCTCAGATTTGAAGTTAGATTTTAATACAAGTAATTCCATATCTGTCATGCTATGACCGGGCATACAAAAGTGTTTGGCCACAGGTAAATCCATTCTTTTTTCTCTTATCGTGTGGCGATGAGAATTCATCCTTGTTCTCAGTTTTTGCCCGGTCTCCCCCACATACAGACCCCCAGTTGGACATTTAGTACATATAATTAGGTACACCACATTAGATGTGATGCAGCTGAAAGTACCTGGTATCTTGTAGTCCTGATGGGAGTTGGGGATCTTTATCCTGTCCGTGGTCATTATAGATGTACAGGTTTTGCATTTCTTTTGTCTGCAAGGAAAGGTTCCTGCAGCTGTTGGGGAGGACAGGGAGCTTCTGACAATGATGCTTCTTAGATTTGGGGGCTGCCTAAAACATAGTAGTGGGGGGTCTGGAAATATGGATTGTAATCGGGCATCTTTTTGTAGTAAAGGTTATAGTTTCCGTGCAGCTCCCCTTAGCATCTCCAGACTTGGATTGTAGGTGACCACTAGAGGCACCCGGTTATTTTCTTCTTTAGCTTTGTAATGTAGCAGGTGATTCCTTGATATTCTGGTGGCTCTTGTAATTTGGTTTTCAATTGTTCTTGGATGGTAGCCCTGGTTCAAAAAAGTCTTTCTGAGGCGACCAAGGTGTTCATCTCTATCCATGGGGTTGGAACATATACGGTTGTATCTGATGGCTTGGCTGTAGACAATAGAGTTTTTTATGTGTTTAGGATGGAAACTGTCCCATTTAAGATATGTTGGACGGTCGATTGGCTTCTGATACAGGGATGTCTCTATTTCATTGTTCTTTAGCTTAATGGTGGTGTCTAAAAAGTTAATTTCAGTGCTGGAGTAGTTAAGTGTTAAGTTGATGGTGGGATGAAATTGATTGAACTGTTCATGGAACGTCTTTAGCTGTTGTTCAGACTCCGTCCAGATGATTAAAATGTCATCAATGTAGCGGTAGTAGGCCCGAGGCCTGATGGGGCAGGAGGACAAAAATTCGCTTTCAAGCTTGCTACCATCCAAGAACAATTGAAAACCAAATTACAAGAGCCACCAGAATATCAAGGAATCACCTGCTACATTACAAAGCTAAAGAAAAATAACCGGGTGCCTCTAGTGGTCACCTACAATCCAAGTCTGGAGATGCTAAGGGGAGCTGCACGGAAACTACAACCTTTACTACAAAAAGATGCCCGATTACAATCCATATTTCCAGACCCCCACTACTATGTTTTAGGCAGCCCCCAAATCTAAGAAGCATCATTGTCAGAAGCTCCCTGTCCTCCCCAACAGCTGCAGGAACCTTTCCTTGCAGACAAAAGAAATGCAAAACCTGTACATCTATAATGACCACGGACAGGATAAAGATCCCCAACTCCCATCAGGACTACAAGATACCAGGTACTTTCAGCTGCATCACATCTAATGTGGTGTACCTAATTATATGTACTAAATGTCCAACTGGGGGTCTGTATGTGGGGGAGACCGGGCAAAAACTGAGAACAAGGATGAATTCTCATCGCCACACGATAAGAGAAAAAAGAATGGATTTACCTGTGGCCAAACACTTTTGTATGCCCGGTCATAGCATGACAGATATGGAATTACTTGTATTAAAATCTAACTTCAAATCTGAGAAGGATAGAAAAGTCTGGGAATATAAACTTATGATGACCTTTGACACTCTTAGTGCTGGGATGAATATATCCAGAGTTTTATGTCGTTCTACAACAATTAAGGAATCTGCCTCCCTGACCTTTTAGGGTCATCACAACACAATACCAGACCCCAATCAGAGGGTAATAAAACCTTCACTCCTTATCTATGAACTAGTCATATTTATGTTAATCCCTCTGCCATAATGACAGTTCTGCTTCATGTCACTTGTCCTACCTATTGCATTTTTTCTGTGCTATTTTGTGTATAAATATGTGATTCTTCAGATGTTGTATTAGTCTATGCCTGATGAAGAGACCTGAGTAGTCTCGAAAGCTTGCAATTTGTTACCATCTTTTCAGTTAGCCATTAAAAGGTATCAACCACTGAGGACTCTCAAGTCTAAATATTTTTTTAAATTTCGATGATCATTTGTCAGTATACGTAAATCCACTCATTTATTGGGTCCCTGATTGTACAGTTTTGTATTTCATGTGTCTGGTGGAACAGTTCATAATATATTGGGTTCTGTCTATTTTCTATTTTCTGTCCATTTTTTTGGAATAGGACTAAAAGGTAAAAGCCATTATGGAGCAACTACTGCTCACAGGGCACCCTCCCAACTTTTGTAAGTAACATCTCATGATGGTTTGTTGAGGGCTCTTGACTTACAATTTACTTTCTGCACTATCAACATTGTCAAGAATTTTATCATCAAGGAGTATTACCATCTCAAACATTTACGGGATATCTATAGGCTGTGCCATAAATGTATAGTAAATGAAGGTCCAAACAATGGCACTTGCAACTTTTTCAAGAAAGAGGCCAATGCACATTACCGACAGTCGAGAGATGTTTATAATTCCTACACATTTCTATGGGAATTCCCACAATCTTTTCATTGAAGGTATTGCTTAATGGGGCTCCGTTCTTGAGAACAGTGTGCTTCCTATTGGTGTGACTTGCATCTACATATATATTCTTGGTGAGATAAGCTGCTGCCAGAAATGTTCGACAAACGCTCTTGTAGGTAACACAGCAACACTCGACCAAGTGAGCATTATTGTATATTGGAGAGATGTCAGAGATAACTAGCAGCCAAACCATTAGTCGGCCAACAGCCACCTAATGTCTGTGGTGATCTTTAGTCTTTAGATCTCTCCGGAAGATGACACCTTCTTATGACTGTGATGGATTGCATAGGGGAAGGGTGTGTCACCTTCACTCACCTCTGGGGAGGGGAGAGAAGGACCCAGCAGGGATAGGCTCTCTGGCGCCACCGCTTGCCCCAGGTCAGTCAGGGAACTGCACCGAGGGCAAATAGTCACCGGAAATGCTTCCCTTATAGGTACGAGTTGTTGAGGTGCTCCCAGTGAGGGGATATATATATATCACCAGTCCAGGCTATCACTGCCAGAGTTCCTCACTAACACAGTACAGTATGCTGCCACCAATTCCTCTTTCGACATAAGCTCCGTCCGACAACAGGCTTGTATCAGGTCAGAAACCAACCCGGGTAGCGTATAATAATCAACAGAGTGTGCGGACGTGGGGATACATGTATCGAGATAAAAGAGCAGCCCAAGATTAATTTTATATTTAATTGCCAAAAAGGCGCACTAGAAGATACAGATATATACATATACAAGAGCAAATATATTCAGTCAGGAGTGTAGTACAAGGGTAGGGTACAGATAGGTTACAATTACCATGTTATGTAGCATGTGACCACAGAGAGGCGCTGATGGATCACAGGTTCAAATCTTAGTTACAGGATTTCCTGGCCATGTAAGGTAACAGTCACCCTGCCAGTGGAAACACTAAGTCCAAAATGAGGGGTTGCCTTATGTCTCCTAGGCTGCTCCCTCCCACACTCTGCGCCCACCCCTGGGCTGGGACACCTACCTCCTCCCATATCTGAGAGTATGATTTTCCAGCCAGAACTGAGGATGGCCCAAAATTTCCGCCCATAGCTCCAAATGGGCAGTGGCGTCGCCACTGGGTTCCGCTGGATTTTAGCTGTGCAGGGAGACCAAATACGGCTACTGTATTTAATTCCTGGTTACTATGCTTTATAACTCAATAACTCAGAGTGCTAGGGGTGGCTGGATGTTATGGGCTAATGGGGGAAGGAATGCCGACTCCAATAATGTGCTCGGCTAGGCTCAGAGATATTGCATTCTGTTATTATAGGTCATTTTCTAGATTCTATATCTCAGAGCCTTGCACTGGTTAGCCTGGGATCTGTTGTGCCACGATGTCTCCATGTGCTTGAATGAACAAAGGGAGCCAGTTGGCTGTAGCTGCACAAGAGTTCACTCCCTTGTGATAATGGCTGGGGACACATTGTCTATGCCTTTTGGGCCCCCCTGGAGAGAGGCTTCAAAAGACTTCTTGCTAGAGTTAATTAAAGAAAAACATTGTTCCTGGGGAATCCCAAAGGTGGGGGCTGAGTTTGGGAGCAAGTATTTTGGGGCCACAGCATCTGATAAAGAATTCCATCACATAGAAAAATTATATCAAGTAGATATCATTTACCCATATCTCATAATGACTAAGAGAGTATATACAGATGTCTCCTGGCATTGCAGGTAGATCACTTTTTGATGGAGACCGACTTGAGTGACGCTGGAAAATGATGAAGGCTGCCTCCTGCCTGCATCTCCAGTGTTTCATGGAGCAAGCCAGATGTCATTTTTCAATACAAGTCTATGATGGCCTAGTTCTGGCTTTCCTACACTTGAACTGAGAGCTTGTGATGTAGCCACTGACTTCCGGTCAGTCCAGAAGCTACGCTTACAAGATGCAGCCGCAGAATCGGAGCGGTGCCAAAAAATGGCAAAGACTCTGGATGGTGAGTATATGACAGGGGACAGAGCACTTACATTTAAAGTGCCACTCCAGTGCTGAAAAAACTGCTCCAGTGGTGCTTTACAGGGAATGTGTTGTCAGAAAATGACCTTAGGTTTAAATCAGATTTTTGTGTTGCATGTATTTTTTCTTAAATCAGAATGTTAATTTATTTTCATATCATGATCTTTATTAAAATAAAAAATTAGTAAACTTTCAATTTTCACACTAGCATTTTGGGCTATTTTTCCTCCTCCTTCCTGAACTTTAAGGTAAACTCTACATAGCTGATAATACAGGATCCACCGTTCACAATAGGTCAAGTCACAGCTCACAATGCTGAATGAATGATACCTCTATATACAGTAGGCAAGGCCAGATCCACCATTCATTATAGGTGATGCCACAGCTCACCTCCTCCTACTTCTGTACAATTGTAACAGAGGCCAGGGCTGTCATACTCATGGCTAACGGTGGTAGTTCTGGCACCCCCTGACCCTCCGTAACATTAACACATTGCAGTCCACTCACGTGTGAGTTGAGGTCCACTTCACATCCTTTCCTCTTAGCAGCAAACAATAATAGTCTGAGTCCAGATTCATTTTCAACAAATCAGTTTTTCTCAGCTCGTCCAGTTTAGTCACAGAAACAGCACAAGATTCTTAGCAGAGTATCATCATTCCGTTCCCTGTACTGTCCCTTTCTCCTCCATGAATATCGCCCGGATCCGCCGGCGCCGCAGCTTTCTGACGAGACGAACTAACCGCTTCAGGAGTTCCCCGTCCGCTTCCCTCTCCCATGGTGAAATTGAAGGATGGCTCTTCCATTTGTTACCAGGCAGTAGGCCTCGGACGTTAAGGGTGGTTCCCACGAAGTTAGCTGCTACCATTGGTAAGCTGCCTAGATATTCCTCCACTATGTGTGACTGTCGACTCCCAGGCCCTGGGCAGCTGGGCTCCTTTGCTTGAACGTTCCCGGACACACCTGTTCTGTCCTGGCTCCCAGCCCCTACTGACTGAACCCAGGAAGCTCCCCAACTACTCTTTCTTAGATCCTCGTAATTAGCCTAATCTTATTGGTCTAACTAATTCCTATCTTATTCTTTTGTGCACCCCTACTGGACTAAGTCCTATACTTTCCCTATATCTTCTCAGCACATAAACATATATACCATGGATTACACAGTATAACAACATTATAGACATATGAGGTACATCAGCTTTTTAACATAGGAACATGTGCAAGGCAAGTGGGGCATAAACTGGCCTCCATACACCCCCTACACAATGACTGATAACACCTCTATATTAAGTAGAGAACACAGTATCCACCATTCACAATAGGTGATGTCACAGCTCACCTCCTCCTCCTGTACAATGACTGATAACACCTCTATATACAGTAGATAACACAGGATTCACCATTCACAATATGTGATGTCACAGCTCACCTCCTCCTCCTCCTGTACAATGACTGATAACACCTCTATATACAGTAGATAACACAGGATCCACCATTCACAATAGGTGATGTCACAGCTCACCTCCTCCTCCTGTACAATGACTGATAACACCTCTATATACAGAAGAGAACACAGTATCCACCATTCACAATAGGTGATGTCACAGCTCACCTCCTCCTCCTTCCTGTACAATGACCTTTGCACACGCTCATTAGATTCTTCAATACAAAGCGTAGGATGTGAGTCAATCTATTGCTTCTAATGAACGTGTATTTCCTGAAACAAAAAGCAGTTAGTATCTAAAAATTCCCTATTGGCAATTATGAAAAATTTCACATTTTTATTGTGCTGTATTCTAGAAGATTTCAGCTCTGGAGCCTCATAAATGATAAATGCAGCTCTGGATTGTAATTCATGGCAAAATACGTTAAAACGTTTGCAGGTTGCACAGCTTCTCTATAGAGATTATTTGGGTAATCTGTAAAGTGGTGTTTTGGCTTCTTCTTTCGAATATTAGTTCAGAATGTAAAAAAGTTAAACGTACTAACAGTAGGAGAAGCCATTTGAGACTGATGAAGTTCGATGTTGAAACAGAGAGATTCAGGAGGTAGTGCCGTAGAGTCATTGATTCACCATTTCGGATCCGCCGTTCTTGCTAATGATGCTGCCGGCAACCTGTACATTTAATTCAAGAATCGGACATGTCGTACATTAATCCCTGGCTGCCAAAAAGTCTAATAACACTGTCTCCACGACCGATCTAATACCTGTGCAGCTGCAAGTACGTTATTAAAGGGGTTATCACGCCACCTACATTTTCTCTAAAAAACAAAAAAAAATCTGAAAATGCTGTAAAGAAGCAAAAGTATAAATTCTCCCCTTACCGATCTTCTGTTCTCTCTTACCTTTCCAAGTTCCCCTGCAGTCAAGATGTGGCAGCTGCTGCCAGCGATTGGCTCCGTCAGCCACATGTCATGTAGACGCGTCATCACTGTCCACAAAAATAACAGAGACCAGACGGAGATAGTGAAATTGTCGTCCAGAGAGTAGAGTTGAGCGAATATATTCGGAATCGGTCGCCGAATCTGAATTTGCCCTATCCGTGCCAAATTTATGTTTAATGATCAATCCCGAACATATTCGATCATTTCTACTCCCACTGACTCCAATGACGTTCGGCGAATATTGCAAATACAACAATCGCCACCGATCATAATCAGAACCAAATTTTGAAAAATTCGATCAACTCTACAAGAGAGCAGCCACGTTGATTTTGCAATTTTTTTGTAGTTTTAATAAACAAATAAATAGAAAAATCTATTTTTTTCAAAGGGTCAGAGTGAGACCAATTTCACACGAACATATTTCCGATCCTACTGTTGCCCGTGAAAAAAAAGAGCACTCAGAAAATGCTCGAGCCTCTTTGGATGAGAATCGTCCATTCTAGTCTAAGGGGTGCGTAATGTTTTTTGGGGGTTTGTCTTGATGGTGTTTATTTTTTTTTTATAAAAAGGAGCTATCGTAGAGAAAAATGAAAATCCATACAGACCTCTCCAGGGAGGGAAATGTCCCCTCACATTGAACATATGAGAAGAGAGAAAGAACGAACACTTCAGCCTTCATTGAAGTAGAACTCCACATTGAACATATGGGATTAATTATAGCTGGGAAGAGAAAAAAATAATTATGACTAGAGAAGCAAAAAAGAGCTAACACTTCAACCTCCATTTAAGTAGGGGCCTCCTGTAGTGACCAGATAAGAAAAGCAGGGAGATTTTCTGGGAAGAAGATGACAAGTCTGAGATCTGTTTATGCACAGGTGGAGAAATGCCTTTCCCAGGGATAGGACTTAGTCTGATCAAAGAATCTTCTTGAATGTTTTGGAGCCATTGGTCAGTGATCAATATTGGGGGTTTGCATTGATCCAATATTTATGGTAAATATATTTTCAGTTTAGTAGCAAAGGAACAGACATAACACATTCAGTCACTTCACTGTAAAGCCAAAATTAATAACGGTCCAATAGATGGTGCTATCCAGGCCATGTTTCATTTGTATACACATAAAATCGCAATAAGAAACAGGATGACAATATCTATAGCCTGGGACCACCAGGGGCAAAGACATCCTTTAATTTAAGGATCTCATGGAATTCTGAACCAACCTAGCACATCCCTCAACCAGCCCCCATGTGAGCTCACCAAGGAGGGTACATGGACATAGCAGTGAGCCAATAAAGATGAAAGTTTGGGTCTCTGTCATTGTGTAACATGCACATGGTTGTAAGAGGGGGCGAAGGGCTGCTCTTCTCCCAACATCTGGCACCGTACAAGCTAATAATGTCCTGTGTGTTGTGTGATTTGTGTGTTGTGTGATTTGTGTGTTGTGTGATTTGTGTGCAGTGTATAACACTTCAGTGTTTGCTGGTTCAGCGATCCCGGATTCTGATGCCACCACACATTCAACGACAGACTCTATCAATTTTATCAGTTCAATTTTATTTAACATCAGGTGTTCAATGGCAGATACACCACAGCATGTTTCTACTCTTTCCATTTTCCAGCCTGAGCTTTCCCTTCATTTCCTGGCAACTCTGGCCAGTGAGATTCTCTATCCGGCTCCGCGGTTCCCATGCATTCCGGCCCACTTCTCTGACACTGTTTCCCATCCGACTCCCCCTTCTGGAAGGTGAATAAGGCACCTTCTTCCATA
>JARQOD010000008.1:165843971-165899211 GCA_033576555.1 Oophaga sylvatica | reverse complement strand
AGACCGAGCCACCGTACCTGTGACAAACCCCATAGACTTCCATGGGCTCGGCTCTGAGTACCCCATTGCCCTGGTAATCCACAATTGTGGTGGCGGGTCGAGACACATCGCTGCGTGTGACAGGCGGGAGACCAGCGATCAGCTGGTAACCAAGGTACACAGCGGATTTCCAGGCACGGGCTGTGCCTAGAAACCCGCTGTGTACCTTGGATACCAGCGCCCTGATGCAGGGAGCTGGTAACCAAGGTACACAGCGGGTTTCCAGGCACCACGCAGCGCCTGGAAACCCGATGTGTACCTTGGTTACCAGCTCCCTGCATCAGGGCGCTGGTATCCAACGTACACTGCGGGTAACTAAGCAATGTTACCCGCAGTGTCGCTGTGCTGATCGCTGCCTGTTTGGCAGTTCAGCAGCGATCATGTAGCGATACACCAGCGATCCTGACAAGTGCATATCGTTGTCGGAATCGCTGGTGTATCGCTATGTGAGACCCAGGCTTTAGGCTGGTTTCACATTTGCTTATCTGTGCGCAGTGTTTGATCCGCATAGATACGCATGCGTCATGCATACATATCTTTAACATGGTGTACGCAGGGACATGCATTTACATGCGTCGTTTCACGGTGCAACATGTTGCATTTTTTGAAGCGTCAAAAATCCATCAAATATGCACAGTCATGTGCATGTGGATGAGTGCGTTAAAAAACACATTACTGTCTATAGGAACGCATTAGTACTCAAGGACATGCGCATGGATGCGGACTTCAGACTGCGCATGTCAAGGAACTGATTACAGCACCTGGAAATAACAAACGCATGTGCATAAACAACACAAACGCATACAAACGCATAGACATGCAGCTTTTTTTGACGTCATGTGTAAGATGCGGATAAAAACGCTGCGTACGCATACGTTTTTGCATGCGTTTGCGCATGCAGATGATACGCTGCGCACAGAAACGCTAATGTGAACTTCGCCTGATCTCTCACTATCTTATCTTTGCATCTATCTCCTACTCTATGAGGTTGGTCCATTTTCCCATCGGAGTGCCTTCCTTTACTAAGTTCTCAGCCATTTCCATGACATTATATTTAGTAATTTTCTTTCGTTATTCCTTTTTACATCATGTAATTGTATATACCGTATTGTTATGTTCCCATTTTGTATCATCTTTATATATTTTTTTATAAGCACTGCTTACCTGTCCGGATTAAATATATAAAATGTATTAGCTCTGTTCCTCTTGCTTTGTAAACTGTACCCCTGAAGCCAAATGTTACCTGTAATGGGTGTCCGGTCGGCCTGTATAATCGATTGGTGGTAGAATCCAGCAGTGGTTCCTTTTCTTTGTTATTGTGGAGTTGGCAGTGACCGTACGGGGGTGTGTGTATATATATGTAATTGTGTATAAAAATATATATGTATGTATGTATGTGCATATATATATATATATATATATATATATATTGTGAGACAGTGAGGGAATATGTGTTGAATGGGGTGTACATTTCACCTAGGTACTGTGCTGTATGGTATAAGGGAAATGTGTGGCTTTGTAAACCTAGTGGTAGAGAAAGGTCACTACACCTCACATTCAGCACACACTTGCAGCTCAAGCCTGAAACCGTTCAGCTGTTAATTAGGAGACCAGAAGTAGGTGTCTGCAAACACATTCAGGGAGCTGGCTTAGTCTGGACACAGGAGGGTGTCCCGGCACAAGAAGCAGTCTCCAGGAGTGGGAGCTGGCTTAGTCTGGACACAGGAAGGTGTCCCGGCACAAGAAGCAGTCTCCAAGAGTGGAGCTGGCTTAGTCTGGACACAGGAAGGTGTCCCGGCACAAGAAGCAGTCTCCAGGAGTGGAGCTGGCTTAGTCTGGACACAGGAAGGTGTCCCGGCACAAGAAGCAGTCTCCAGGAGTGGGAGCTGGCTTAGTTTGGACACAGGAAGGTGTCCCGGCACAAGAAGCAGTCTCCAAGAGTGGAGCTGGCTTAGTCTGGAACACAGGGAGGTGTCCCGGCACAAGAAGCAGTCTCCAAGAGTGGAGCTGGCTTAGTCTGGACACAGGAAGGTGTCCCGGCACAAGAAGCAGTCTCCAGGAGTTTGAGCTATCTCAGTCTGGGTGCAGGAAGTACCCCGGCCACAGGAGTAGTCTCAGTGAGAATCCGTGCGAATAGCGGCTGAATAGGAGTGGATCTCTCTCAAGTCTGGATGCTGAAGGGGCCTTCAGACACAAGGAGGAGTATCTGTGAAACTCCATATACTGGTAACATATATCATATGTGTTGTTTTGGGCACAGACTGGTAGAGTCTGGGTCCCGGATAGAGAGGGCCATCTATCTAAGTGTAATTAGTGGCTAGACAAGCCCAGGTTTTTTGTTTATGCTTTGTTTTATCTGTTTGCTGTGGACTTTAATAAAGCTGGTTGCGGCCAGTTTTACACCAGAACTGCTGTCTGAATGAACTGTTTTCGTGCCATTCTGTCTACCCAGACAGCGATCCTAGAGCTATATCCCCTGGAAATGTTACAATTGGCGGAGAATGCTGGGGCAGCGCAGTGGCTGATACAGTTAGTACTGGAGTGTGCATGCAGCACAGTGGCTTAGAGACAGCAATAAAGGTGAAGTCTGTTGAAATAGCAGCAGAGAAAAAAAAAAAAGTGTGTCAGCAGAAACGTCTGTTTGGAGCAGTCTTAAAGAGACAGGAGCCCTAATAGACTTTGCAAATAAAAAAAAAAAAAAAAAGTGTCTGCACAGCAGAGCTGAATTTTTCTATAGAAAAGACTGTAGAGTGTGTATGTCTTGAGTGAAGACTGCCGTTGTTGAGACAGAGAAGTCTGACAGCATGGATGACAGCATGGAGGCGCTGTTTGAACAAATGGCGCAAGTTAATGTGCAACATAAGACTGCCGTGGTTGAGACAGATAAGTCCGGCAGTATGGAGGGGCTCGTTGAGTACCTGGTCCAGGCCCAGCGGATCATGGAGCAGCAGCGCCTGCAGCACCAGCAGTACATGCAGCAGGTCCAGGGAGCATGGAGCAGCAGCACCTGCAGCACCAGCAGTGCATGCAGCAGCACCAGCAGCAAATCCTGCAGCAGCAGCAGGAGAATAACCGGGTGTTGGAGCAGATTGCAGCTCTCAGCACCTCGTCCCAGAGTAATGTTGTGAAGGCACCTGCCTTGCCCGCTGTAAAGAAGGCGGTAAGACGGTCCCTGAAAAAGGTGACACCTCGTGATGATGTGGAGGAATATCTTACTAAGTTTGAGGAACTGGCAGAGAAGGAGAATCTGCCCCTATCTGAATGGGCCATGATGGTCGCACCCTATCTGATTGGAGTGCCCCAGGTGGCCTATGCTGACCTGAGCGAGCAGGACAGCCAAGACTATGCCAAGCTGAAAGCGGAGATTCGTACCCGGCTGGGTGTTACGGTGACAGCCCGTGCCAGGGGAGTTCATGACTGGAGATACAGTTGGGACTCTGCAGTCAGCAGGCCTGATTATGGAGTTGAAAAGGTGATAGTGAACCGCTACACCCGAGCATGTCCTCCTGAGGTACAGCCGTCTGAGAGGTCGTCACTTCGGAGTTCCCGGACGCTGAACTCTAGCGGTAAGAGCGTTCCAGCTGTGGGGGACATGGGGTATGCTGATAAGCGGGTTCAGAACCCACTCTTGGGACGGCACAGGAAGATGTGATTGTTCTAAATGAGGTTTCCCAGGAGCCTGGCTCTGAGGAGAGGTTTCCTCATGCTGCCATGGACAATAGCCTATTGTATAGGGACACTGAAGTCCAGGGAGAGGTCGTGAGTCAGCTCCTAGTACCTGAGCTATATAGAAGTATAGTGCTGGGGTTGTCACATAGTCACATACTTGAGGGACCAGATGGTGAAGTTAATGTTGTGGATGACATGTTAACTAAGGTTCCAGATCAGGATGTGAATGAAAATGAATTGTATAACCCTGACAGTGAGCAGGATGTGAATGAAAATGAATTGTATAACCCTGACAGTGAGCAGGATGTGAATGAAAATGAAGTGTATAGCCCTGACAGTGAGCCCGATGTGCTGAGAAAAAAGGGTCAGACAGGGATAGTGATAGTGGAATCGTCTGAGACCATAAAGGCAACCAGTGCAATGAGGAATGCATGGTAGCAGAGGAGGTACGTGAGTTTCTGAGGAAGAGTCAGCAGAAGTGTTCTGATGTGCCGGGTCGTGCTTCTTTGGCCAGGCACTATATCGAAACTGAGTCCGGCCCTAAGGTCAAGATGAAACCGTGCAGGATACCCGAGGCCCGCAGAGAGCATAGGCCTGGGAGGGTACAGGGTAGTGCGGATGCTTCAGATGAAGAGAAAGCTGATGTTGGCAATGACAGTGGTGAGGATGAAGCTGATGAGGGCCATGACTGATCCAGAGTTCACTGTCTCTGTTGGATTGTTGACCAGCCCTCCGGTCTGGATGACCAGCCCTCCGGTCTGGAGAAGAGGGAGGGGATATGTGAGACAGTGAGGGAATATGTGTTGAATGGGGTGTACATTTCACCTAGGTACTGTGCTGTATGGTATAAGGGAAATGTGTGGCTTTGTAAACCTAGTGGTAGAGAAAGGTCACTACACCTCACATTCAGCACACACTTGCAGCTCAAGCCTGAAACCGTTCAGCTGTTAATTAGGAGACCAGAAGTAGGTGTCTGCAAACACATTCAGGGAGCTGGCTTAGTCTGGACACAGGAGGGTGTCCCGGCACAAGAAGCAGTCTCCAAGAGTGGAGCTGGCTTAGTCTGGACACAGGGAGGTGTCCCGGCACAAGAAGCAGTCTCCAAGAGTGGAGCTGGCTTAGTCTGGACACAGGAAGGTGTCCCGGCACAAGAAGCAGTCTCCAGGAGTGGGAGCTGGCTTAGTCTGGACACAGGAAGGTGTCCCGGCACAAGAAGCAGTCTCCAGGAGTTTGAGCTATCTCAGTCTGGGTGCAGGAAGTACCCCGGCCACAGGAGTAGTCTCAGTGAGAATCCGTGCGAATAGCGGCTGAATAGGAGTGGATCTCTCTCAAGTCTGGACGCTGAAGGGGCCTTCAGACACAAGGAGGAGTATCTGTGAAACTCCATACTGGTAACATATATCATATGTGTTGTTTTGGGCACAGACTGGTAGAGTCTGGACCCGGATAAATAGGGAAATCGATCTATGTGTAATTAGTGGCTAGACAAGCCTAGGTTTTCTGTTTATGCTTTATTTTTATCTGTTTGCTGTGGACTTTAATAAAGCTGGTTGCGGCCAGTTTTACACCAGAACTGCTGTCTGAATGAACTGTTTTCGTGTCACTCTGTCTACCCAGACAGCGATCCTAGAGCTATATCCCCCGGAAATGTTACAATATATATATATATATATCTAATATATAAAGCTGAATGTATGTATGTGTGTATGTATGTGGGTATGTTTGTCCGGGATTGGAATCCGCACCGTCGCACTTACGGGCATGAAATTTTGCACGCCCGCACGTCTCGACCCCGAAAGCGTCCTAGGCTATGTTTTGAATCGAAATTTTAACCCCGCGCGTTCCAAATCGCCAAACAATTTTGGCCCTATCTACATAATGGGGAGAAAGCTGAATGCTTGTGTGTATGTCCGGCATAGGAATCTGCATTTACGGGCATGAAATTTTGCACACCCGCACGTCTCGACCCCGGGAGCGTCATAGGCTAGGTTTTGAGTCGAAATTTTAACCCCGCGCATTCCAAATCGGCAAATAATTTTGGCCCGGGATAGGAATCTGCACCGTTGTACTTACGGGCATGAAATTTTGCATGCCCGCACATCTCAACCCCAGGAGCATCATAGGCTATGTGTTGAATGGAAATTTTAACCCCCGCACGTTCCAAATCGCCAAACAATTTTGGCCCTATCTACATAATGGGGAGAAAGCTGAATGCTTGTGTGTATGTCCGGCATAGGAATCTGCATTTACGGGCATGAAATTTTGCACACCCGCACGTCTCGACCCCGGGAGCGTCATAGGCTAGGTTTTGAGTCGAAATTTTAACCCCGCGCATTCCAAATCGGCAAATAATTTTGGCCCGGGATAGGAATCTGCACCGTTGTACTTACGGGCATGAAATTTTGCATGCCCGCACATCTCAACCCCAGGAGCATCATAGGCTATGTGTTGAATGGAAATTTTAACCCCCGCACGTTTTGGTGTGTGATTTTTATGTGCAGAATAAATTTTTGTTAACATAGTCTATTTTGTTACAGCTAGCAGCAGTTATTAATTAACCCGGGCGAAGCCGGGTACTACAGCTAGTTATATATATATATCTATCTTGTGAAAGTATTCACCCTTTGGCTATTTACCTATTTTGTTAGATTACCACCTGTGTTTAAATATTTTTGTACTCTGATGTGTGTGATGCATCAGCATTGAATAGTCTAAGTTAATGAAGTGAGAAAAATACACCACCATGAAGACCAAGGAGATCATGAATAGTACACCATGAATAGTAATGAGCGAGCATGCTCGTCACTACTCGGCGCTCGCCCGAGCATCTCACTGCTCGAGATGCTCAGAGCTCGCCGAGTATTTCCGGTGCTGCTCGGCGGAGCTAGGGTCCCCGCCGTGCATGCTTGGCGCTCTTTAGAGAGCCAATGAACATGCAGGGATTGTCTGCCACACACTGTAATGCCGCAGTCATGTTGGTTGTGGCATTACAGTGATTGGCTGGCTGCACAGCGTCATCGTCATCAGGTCTATATCAGACTTGGTGCCGCCATGCTCGTGACAGTCTGCTCCAGAATCAGCCAGTGTAGGGTGAGTTGCTGCTGAGATAGGGAGAGATTTGCTTGGTTCGTACTGAGTGGTTTTAATCCAAATATATTATACATATACATTTCAACTAACAGTCCTTCTGAGGACTAATAAAGCTGCATAGATATCAGTGCTTGGCAGGCAGTCATTGTATGTGGCAGACTGCAGTGCATATGAGTCGCACAACAAGTACCAGGGCTTATGGGGTACTCTGCACCGAGCCCGTTGATGTCTATGGGGGATGTCACAAGTAGCACAGCTCGGTCCGTTGCCCTGGGCGCTCATACAAAGGGGGATATTTACAGGGGATAATAATAATTGTTCGTGACGCCACCTGTGGTTTCTGATCAGGTAGACCAGCGCTGCAGGGTTAATCTTCTGAGGGGATGTTACTGGGAAGCAAGATGTTAAGTCTTCCACAGGTAAGACTAGATCCCTCAAAGTATATGGCGGTGCAGGGTGCAGGCAATAAGTCAGTCACACACAAATCAGTTTCTTTCCATACCTTTACTGGTGATGGTAGCAGGTATGTCCCGGGAAGCTGCTCAGGGTGGAGGATGCACATCCAGGTAATCACTGAGTAGGTTTAAGGCCTCCTTTCTCTTTAATGTGTGAGTTTCCAACCTGCATAAAGCTAAGTTCAACTCTGTGTATAACAGCTACGCCCGGCCGACATTGTGGTGGAGCCTTCTTTTGGCAAGAACTAAGTCTATAGCTGATCAGGCCTGACTCCTGCTCTCCCTGGCCCCGGTTACGTATCAGCTCTGCGACTTGAAGTCCAGCAGGGATTCCGGTTTTTCTCCTACTAGCCGTGAAGGTTCTAGCAAGGCTTCGGACCCGGCGTCCGGATAGCAGAGTGGAGGTGCTATGTCACCTAAGTCACTCTCTCATCTTCTTTTCACCACTCGCCCGTCGCCCTACTCTCACCCTTAACATAAGCACGGGTAGCAGTAGGCGTAGTCGTCAGCTTCCTTCCTTCCACAGCTCACTGACCGTTTCTCAGTTAACTCGATGTTCTGACAACTGTAGTCCCCTTCCTTCTTTTCCTTCAAAGACTCTGTCCAGAGTGGCTATCAGGACCTTCCGTCAAACTGATTTCATGCTCGCTCCGAGAGTCACTTTCCACATGCATAGGGTACTAGCAGTCAGTCTGTTCTGAGGTAACAGCTTGCAATCTTTCGTCCTCTGTCTCATCTGACAGGAAATCTCCGTCTGTCTGACTAGTATGACTCACTCCTGAATCACACCAAGACTAGAATGTCTCTGAGCTCTGACAGGAATCCTCTCACTCTGGTGTCCTGAGGAGATCTCATCTGTCTGAGGTACAACCAACAACTAGAATAGCTGTCTAGCTAGAATGCCTACTGCTGCATTTCTCCACACCCCTAAATACCTGAATCTAAAGGGCTCCCTCTGGTGGGTCCTGGGGAAGTGTGAGATGTGAATGAATATCAGGTTTTTGTAATTACCTTTTTGTGCATTCTCCTGGGAACATGTGTACCAAGCGCAGCTGGGCCACACACATATAGCCAGAGGGTCCAGTTCTGTCTGCTGCTCCTGCCTATTACACATATTTGTAGACATAGCCCCATGTATCAGAGGCCAAGAATAATTTTTTTGGGGATCTTAATCCTGATTATTTGCTTTAAAAGTAACCAACAACACAGTTTGTCTGCTCCATTTGCTTGTTGGCACTGCAGAATACAGCCAGATCCTTTCCATATTACAGCGCTAAAAATTCAGCTATTTTAAACTGGGGTTTGTCCGTCACACGGATCACATATAAGTGTGCTTTAAATTGGGCCATTTCAGGCCTACCATTTAAATTTTGTTGCTGCATCTTAGCGAAGTTATTGACACCAGTTTGCTGAAAAAAAAAGTTACCTACAGGCCAGATATTTTCAACTGGGGTTTTCCGTCACACGAATCACATATAAGTTCCCTCCAAATTCAGCCATTTGTAGTGACCATGGAAAATATTGTCCTTCATTTCAAATGGGCAAGGCGCGTAGTAAGGGACGGGGAACTGGACGTGATGGTGATGGCGCATGTAGAGGCCAGGCCGTGGGCAAGCTGAAATTGTGCCACAACAAACACCCACATCTTCTTGCCAAACCTTTCTGTCCCAATTACTTGGGGACTGCAGCAGCACACCACTATTGAACCCAGAGCAGAGTCAAAAGGTTGTTGGTTGGAAAGTGGATAATGCTTCCAGTCACTTTGCCAGCACCACAACCACCCTGTCTTCCACAAGGTCAAGTCTCAGTAGCCGTCATTCTGGACCGCATATTCCTCACCCTAATTATTATTATTATTATTATTATACATTTTTATAGCGCCATTTATTCCATGGCGCTTTACATGTGAAAAGGGAAAATATAGACAAGTCCAATAAACATGTGTTTACAAGAGACACACAAGTACAAAAGAAGAGAGGACCCTGCCCGCGAGGGCTCACAGTCTACAGGGATGGGTGAGGATACACTAGGAGAGGGTAGAGCTGGTTGTGCGGTGGTTCAGTTGACTGAGGATCATTGCAGGCTGTAGGCTTGTCAGAAGAGGTGGGTCTTCAGATTCTTCTTGAAGGTTTCCGTTGTTGGTGAGAATCCTCCTTCATCCCACCATGTTGAGTGCCCGGAGACAACTGATCCCACACTTGGACACTCCGAAGAGCGGTTCACTTTTCCATTTATAGATTCGGGGCTCTCGCCCGGTCAATTTGAAGCGGGGCAATAGGAGATCGCATGTAGCGATGCCCAAATATTTGAGCAGCCATGGTCACACGAAGGTGACTGTGGGAAAGTGTCACAAGAGGTGGATGATGATGAGATACAATTGCCAGAAAGTCAGGAGGAGGACCAGGGTGCGGAAGTGGAAGACGAGGTAGTGGATGATATAGTAACTGACCCAACCTGGCAGGAGGACATGCAGAGCAAGGACAGCAGCACACAGGGGGAGGGAGGTGTAGCACCCCAACAGGCAGGAAGAAGCAGTGTGGTGGCCGCAGACAGAAGGCAGGCAACCGTTCCCCGTAATGCCAACACAATGGAAGTTGCCAGTCCAACTGTTAGGTCTTTCCGAGTCTGGTTGGTTTTTAAAGACTCTGCCGATAACCCCAAAAAGGCCATTTGCACCACCTGCCAGGCCAGCATCAGCAGGGGTAGCAAAACTAATAGCCTGACCACTACTAGCATGATCAGGCACTTGACATCAAAGCACCCAACTTTATGGGCCGAAAACCAGGGTCCAGGAACAGTGTCTGTGGGTGACACCACTGCTGCTTCCGCTGTTGTGTGTGCAAGCCAATCCCCTGTCCATGGTGCATGCGAAGATGCCTCCTGCCCTGCACCTGTCGTTGCACACACTCAACTAGCACCATTAATTTTTTATTACCTCAATAAAGCGTATATTTATAGATAAAATCTATGAGAATCTCTATACGGGAGCGCCAGCTACATACTGGTATTTCCTTGCTAGCACCATCATCAAGCATGTCCACGTCCTTATCCCAGCGTAGCGTTCAGTTGTCAATACCCCAGACCTTGGAACACAAGCGCAAATATACAGCCAACGCCCCACAAGCAACACTACTAAATTCACACATTTTGCGACTGCTTGCACTCGAAATGTTGCAATGCAACAGCAGCTCATGGAGAAGCCCCATGTAAGAGTCACCCAGCGGCAGTCTAGTGGCAGTAGTCGCGCTGGTGGCTTTAAAACCAGTCAAAAGGCTAGGTCGGACAAGTCTCGAGGCCGTAAGGATGGACCCTCAGGTGAGAAGGACCCCCCATGGACTACAGTACCACTTAGTTGCACGTCACGACTAAGTGATCGTTGAGAAAGCTCACTTGGTGATGTGCTGTTTCCCTTCTTTTCTCTCCTTATTTATCAGGGGAGAAAGTGAACCACTAAGGCCAAGCACAAGGAGTGTGCGGAGTACCACTGCCGGATAGCTATGTGAGAAAGCTGTGCAGGCCATGCATACAGTATTTAGTGGAAGATGGTCAGGAGGTCAGGGGTTCAGTAAGGTCCCTATCCCAGGAGATGATCTTTAGGGGAAGAGAACACAGATCTCTAGTGTCAGTTTCAGGGAGTGACTCGGGGGAGGTAATGTCGGATTCATCCCCCTCAACTTCTTCATCATCAGAAGCCCTGTCAAGTCGTTCACGTTTCTCTCTTGACCGGGTGAATTGGCTAGTGAAGGCAGTAAACAATACTATGGGTATTGTGGAGTCCCGGCCAGAGAGGTCCATGCAGGACATGATGTTTAAGGGCCTGGATCGAAAAGTCCGTAGATCCTTTCCCATGAACAATAAAATCAATTCACTGATTGCACGTGAGTGGAAAAAGCCAGAGATGAAGGGTTCTTTACCTCCTGCCTTTCAGAGAAGATACCCATTTGAGGAATCAGCCTCATCCTTGTGGAATAAAGCCCCAAAATTAAATGTTAAGGTGTTATGAATGTGCTGGAGATGGTTTCAGAGCAGAGGCTCCCTCTGGTGGTTGCAGACAGTACTGAACCTTACAGAGAGGAATGGCAATCTGGGATCACGGACTGGACTGATATAAGGGAGGTTCCCTCCCATGATGGTCGCCAGTGATCAATTTTTCTTGTCTCAATTGTGGTTCCTGGTTCATTTGGAAGCCTGCTGGAGTCTTGCATGCATCTGCTGCTTTCAGATAAGATATTTTCTGCTTTTCTTTTTGTCCTTGCTTTTTGCATAATTTTCTGCACTTTTGTGTAGGTCAGCCGGGTCCCCTCCTGGGGCCTGTGCTCCTCTCAGTTTATCTGTAGCCACTGTTATTTGTTCATTTGCTTTTTCCTGTTTTTTCAGTGGCTGCAGCTTAGTTTTGTTATACCAGAGATCTGATTTAGGTGGTGGAGATCGTGTGATCTCAGGTGTTTTTGCAATCAGAAGAGTTGGTATTTTTAGGGTTTTTTGTTGGATTGCAGTCAGAATTCTTTCCTGTACTTTTCTGTCTAGACAGATTGGGCCCCAGCGTTTGCTCATTCTATTTTCTGTCGTGCCGGTGCTTCTTCTTGTCTAACCGCCATTACATGTTTGGGGGCTTCCTATTTTCTTTGGGGATCTGCTCCGGGGCAGATAGCTTTCATCTTTCTGCCTTTAGGTGTAGTTATCTCTCAGGCTGTGACGAGGGTCTAGGATCAACGTAGGAACGCTCCACGGCTACCTCTAGTTGTGTGGTTAGTTCAGGTTACTGCAATCCAATAGGTTCCAGCCTCTCTGGTGTATTGCCGTTCATTTGCTTTTTCTCCTCAGCTACCGAAACATAACACTAAGGTGTCCAAAAAGACCTCCTTACCATTTGAGGACATGGGGAGTTTGAAGGACCCATTAAACAGAAAAGCGACGTTTTTCTAAGGGCTCTTGGGAAACGTCGGCAGGGTCCCTCAGGCCAGCAGTGGCGGCCACTTGCACAGCCCAGCCATTAATGATTTGGCTAGACCGCCTAGATGAGGAGCTTAAAGAAAAGGTCTCTAGAGATGATATTCTATCCTTCCTTCCTATGATCCAGGGAGCCGCTGCCTTTTTATCTGATGCTTCTGCAGATTCCGTAAGATTAGAAGCAAGGTCGGCGGCCCTTTCCAATGCTGCTCATAGTGCCTTATGGCTGAAATGTTGGTCAGGGGACATTCAGGCCAGATTGAAACTGTGCAGCATTCCATGTGAAGGGGTGCATCTGTTCGGCCCAGTACTGGATGAAGTTTTGGAGAAGGCAAGGGAAAGTAAAAAATGGTTGCCTCCCTTAGTAGGGCCATCATATAGGCGTGATTTCAGCAGAAGGTGGTCCGACCGTAGAAGGCTTGCTAGGGAAAGGAGCAGATGGGACAGTAACAAGACAAAAGGTAGAGGATATATGTTCAGCTCCTCCCGGGATCGCAGAAAACCGCAATGACTGCCGAACCAGGTGGGAGAGAGGCTGTTGGCCTTTTACCCAGCCTGGTCAAAGATTTTGAATAGTCCATGGATACTTAACGTCATCAAAACATCAAAACAGGACTTAAATTTGAATTTCAGAGGACACCTCAGGATAGGTTTCTATCAACTCCCATCCATTCTTCGCCTGCAGAGCAACTGGCGCTGGAGTCTGAGGTTCAGGACCTACAGCAGAAGGGGGTCTTGGTAGATGTTCCTGCAGTACAAAGAGGTAAGGGGTTCTATTCCCCCTCTCTTCCTGGTCAAGACACCAGATGGCTCATTCCGAACTATTATCAACTTGAAAAGCCTCAATAGATTACTGCTGATCCGTTCCTTCAAAATGGAGTCAGTAAAATCAGCAATAAAGCTGCTTTTTGAAAATTGTTTTGTGGAAGTGTTAGATCTTAAAAACGCCTACTATCACGTTCCGATACATACAGACCATCAACAGTATCTTAGAGTGGCAGTTTCCCTGGGAGGGGTAATGAATCACTTCCAGTTCAGAGCACTCCCATTCGGGGTCGCTATTGCTCCCCGGGTTTTCACTAAGATAGTTGCAGAAGTCATGGCACATCTTCATGAACAGCACATACTAGTGATCCCCTATGGATGACTTGTTAATTGTGGGCCACTTAGACCGACACTGCAGTGCTCAGTTAGAAAAAGTAATATCGACCTTACAAGAATTGGGGTGGCTTATTAATTTTAAGACATCACGATTGCAGTCCCTGAAGGTGCAGGAGTTCCTGGGTCTCGTCCTAGACTCTGGAACTAAGGAATGTCAACTACCAGAATCGAAGGTTGACAGTATTGGGCGACAGGTGCTCAGGGCGGTGAATAATCCATTAATGTCACTTTGAGGAGAGATGTCACTTTTAGGCTCACTCACATCGTGCATTCTGGCGGTTCTCTGGGCCCAATTCCACACTAGAACCCTGCAGTGGGATGTGTTGCATATTGTTCGTCGTCTAGAAGGATATCTAGAAAGTAAATTTTCTTTGTCCCCCGCTTCCATGCAATCCTTACGTTGGTGGTTACACTTAGCAAACCTGTGTATCGGAGTTCCCTGGATAAATCATGTATCTCGGGTGGTGACTACAGATGCTAGCCCCAGGGGCTGGAAAACACACATGGGGGATATGTGGGTGCAGGGGATATTGACACATTCTGAGCAGAGTTAGTCGTCTAACTTGAAGGAGCTGTTAGCCGTAGAACAAGCTCTAAGTAGATTCCTTGTGTCCCTACAGGGCCGGCATGTCAGACTATTTTCAGACAACCAGGTAACTGTAGCCTACATTAACTACCAGAGAGGAAGTCGGTCCAAGTCATTAATGGAGGTGATGGATCGTATTTTTCAGGTAGCCGAGACTCATCTGCTGTCACTCACATCCCTACATATAAAAGGAAAACACAACATTAAGGCCGATTTTCTAAGCCACAACAGACTCAAGCAAGGAGAATAGATGCTAAGTCAGTCCATTTTCAAACAAATTGGACAGATATGGGGGTCCCCAGATACAGACCTTTTTGCCAATACGGGGAACAGAAAAGTGCATCGATTTTGTTCCCTAAATCCCAGAGAAAATCGGTGGATGCTCTCCTAATTACAAGGGACTTCAATCTTGCCTATGCCTTTCCCCCATTAGCCCTAATTCCGAAAGTTCTAAGGAAGATACGGGAGGACAGAGCACAGATAATCCTGATAGCCCCATTCTGGCCCAGGAGACACTGGGTTCCCTGGCTAAGGAATATGTTCGTCACCAGGCCATGGATTCTTCCAGAGCTCCCAGTTCTCCTCTCCCAAGGTCTGATTTTCCATTCACAAGTATCCAATCTACATCTAGCGGCTTGGAATTTGAAAGGCGAAGGAGAGGGGTTTTTCTTGTGAATGGTTAATACCTTGCTAAATAGCAGAAAGGCTTCCACAACCAATATTTATGTCAGAATCAGGAAGAAGTTCCTGATAATCTCAGGGGCGGAGATTGGAGGAAAGGTTAACATTAACCAGATACTGGAATTCCTGCAGAAGGGATTAGAGATGGGTCTAGCCACAAGCACTCTTACAGTTCAGGTATCGGCTTTAGGAGCCCTGTACACTTATAATCTAGCAGGCAATTATTGGGTAGTCAGATTCATTAAGGCAGTGGCTAGGTCCAGACCCATCCTTAGGGCTCACACTTGCATGCGAGAGACTCGTGCAAGTCTCTCGCATGAAAACCTGGCACTGCCGCCGGTACTCGGACCGGAGTGTGTGGCTGAATAGAAATACATGCAGCTGCACGCTCCAGTCCGAGTGCTGGCTGCAGTGCCAGGTGTTCATACGAGAGACTCGCATGAGAATCGTGCGAGTCTCTCGCATGTGAGTATGGACCCTTAAACAGAAGTTAGTTGCGTGGGATTTAAATCTGGTGCTAGCAGCATTGACGGAAGCCACATTTGAACGTATTGATACAGCCCCGATAAAAATTCTATCTTTTAAAACTGCCCATTTAGTTGCGCTAACGTCTGCCAGGAGGGTAAGTGACCTGCAGGCCCTCTCTAGACAACCTCCATACACCCAGTTTAGAGAGGATAGAGTGGTTTTGAAACCAGATCCCCTGTATCTACCAAAGGTAGCTTCAAAATTTCAGACTACAGGAAATAGTTTTCCCTTCTTTCTTCCCTAACCCCACTAATCAAAAGGAAGAAAAGCTCCATTCATTAGATGTGAGGTGTCTACTTAGTTATATTTCAGTGACCGACCCTTGGAAGAAGGACAATTCTTTTTGTATCCTTTCAGGGGGTTAGGAAGGGGCTTAGAGTATCCAAAAGCACCTTAGCTAGGTGGATCAGGGAGGCGATTTCTTTGGCCTATACAGCAGGTGGCGTGGCTTTCCCAAGGGCCTATAAGCTCACTCAACACAAGCCGTGGCGACATCCTGGGCAGAGAGGTCAGAGGTGTCGATTGAGGGCATATGTAAGGCGGCTACGTGGTCCTCTCCGTCCACTTTCTTTAAACATTATAGACTGGATCTGGGTGGCTCCTCCGATCTCACATTTGGGAGAAGGGTGCTTGAGGCGGTGGTCCCTCCCTAGACTTTTTACAGCTCTGTAATTCTCTCGTGGTGCTATCATGGGAGACTGAATAAATGCTTAGTTACTTACCGGTAGCTGTGTTTTTCAGAGCCCATGACGGCACCCTTATATTCCCCCCCTTTCACGTGTGGGTTAGCACCTTTCTGGGCTTTAAGTTTAGCCACATGTGCAGATTTTTAGTTTTTGTATATTTTGCTACTAACCTGGGAGGTCCTCTCATGCTCTGTAGTCCAAGTGATGCGGGAGAGAGTTGACGCCCTTTTATGTCTGTAGGTTTCCTGTCCCCAAAGGGCGGAACACCTCTATCGTGGTGCTGTCATTGGCTCTGAAAAACACCGCTACCGGTAAGTAGCTAAGCATTTTCATGAGTCCCTCCTGTACGTCTCTTCAAAGGGGCATTGGAGTTCCTCCAAATTTTGGGCAACCCTGGCACTCACTGCATACGCAATAAGAGTATAGGAGACCCACTGTTTAATAATGGGAACAACAAAGCACATCCAGCTGATGGCTCTCTTAGTGAGGGCTGACTGCTGGCCCTTTAAGAATAGTAAAGGCCGCCTGATGGTCCTATAAAAATAGGCTTTATGACTTTCAGAGTCCCTCCTTCATAAATGAAACAGGATGTGTTTGTGTCACACAGCACATGGCCAGATAAGGTTGTAAAATGTTAAAATGACATTTCCCAGTGAATACAGTAAAGATGTATATCTTTGTACCATGTTAGCCAGTAGATAGAAAAATATTTAGAATTGAGAGTCCTCAGTGGTTGATACCTTTTAATGGCTAACTGAAAAGATGGTAACAAATTGCAAGCTTTCGAGACTACTCAGGTCTCTTCATCAGGCAAAGACTAATACAAAATCTGAAGAATCACCTATTTATACACTACACAGCACAGAAAAAATGCAATAGATAAGACAAGTGATGTCTTATCTATTGCATTGTTTCTGTGCTGTGTTGTGTATAAATAGGTGATTCTTCAGATTTTGTATTAGTCTTTGCCTGATGAAGAGACCTGAGTAGTCTCGAAAGCTTGCAATTTGTTACCATCTTTTCAGTTAGCCATTAAAAGGTATCAACCACTGAGGACTCTCAATTCTAAATATTTCCCAGTGAATACATTTGTCTTGGTTGAAAGCAATGCTAAAATTCAAAAACGCATCAAAAACGCTACGTGTGAAGATAGTCCAAGGTGTGGAGGAGCATTTTGGTTTTTGCTTATTTATTTTACCTTCCATACAAATCATTACCCTGGAAAGGATGTTCCTTAACATATTTCGCAGGAAAATCCATTTTGGTTTCGTTTTTGTATGTTTTATTGGGATTCTGTAAAAATGGCATAAGACGCTGACAACATTGTTCACAGCAGTGACCTCGGAGTCAGAAATGCTTCCAGGGGTCTTCCCCATGCTGTTCCCATGTCATTGAGCAATGTTCCCATCGATATCCACAATTTTTAGTTCATCTGCAGACCGCCGGGGGGGAGGGCATCGGAAAAATGCTTGAGTTTCCTATAGACTTACATTGGGCTCGTTGCTCAGGTCGAGCACCTGAGCGTTCCAATTTGGTCGACCCGAGCAATGAGCACCCGAGCATTTTAGTGATCGCTTATCACAAACCATGAAGGCCAAGGAGATCTCCACAAGATGTGGAAAGTTCATAGAGACTTATTCAAAGCGACTTGCAGCTGTAATTGCCACAAAAGGAGGCTCTACAAAGTACTGACTTTAGGGGGTGAATAGTTATGCCCATTGAAATTTTCAGTTATTTTGTCCTATTTGTTGTTTGCTTCTCAATAAAAATAAAACCAAATGTTCACAGTTGTAGGAATGTTCTTTAAATTAATTGGTGCCAACTAGTGATGAGCGAGTGTATAGCCTGAATACATGTGAGGATTGCCTGTTTGTTAGGGAATCCCCACATGTATTCAGGCTGTCAATCAGCCGCAAATCATGCAGCTGCGGCGACACAAACTAAATCTCCAAGCACGCCCAAATACTTGTAGATCACCCGAGCATGCTTGGGAAAACCCGAGCAACGAGCATACTCGCTCATCACTAATGCCAACCCTCAAAAAACCCAGTGAAATTCCAGGTTATAAGGTAGCAAAACACGAAAAATGCCAAGGGGGGGTGAATACTTTGGCAAGCCACTGTATGAATACTACATGCTTTGGAATCAGAGGTGCGTATATCAAATGCTCCCTATGAGTTCCCCAATATCTGGTCTGAGTGGAAGCAGCCGAGAACCTTGTCCATCACTCGTCAGCCAATTGCCCAATTCTCCTGACGATTGGAGGCAGCGGAGTTGCGTTCCCCTAACAAAATGGTGACAGCGGTGAGATCTGCGTGATCTCTCCAGTGTCATCTGTGTGACCATCCCTCCAGCTGTTATCCTTGACGGGGGGTTAAGATTTCTAAGATTTTTCAGATATGATTTTCCACTTGACCTTTGGGTCCCTTTGTTGCATCAGTATCCTAGAAGTTTTTGTATGAGATTAGGACTTTGCACATAGTCACACAAAGTGGTTGTTCATTGTCCATCAGATATAACCTGAAATTGAGGGGTACTCCATACACCTTTGATGGAAAGATGACATTTTCATTAGGACAAGTTTCTATTTATTGAACGGACGTCATTAAAATGTCCAAATGGCGACGACATTGTCGTAAACCTACCCTGTATATATTTATGGATCTTCCATTCTATTAGCAGAACAATCACAACGGCCGTTGGATGATATTTATTAGAAGATACTGTCTCCAGTTTGCCGGTTGGAGACACTTATTAGAGGAGGTCATTATTTTATAAGGGTCATGATGTACAAACATAAAAATGTGCAAATGGCGCACTGCATGTTCTTTATTAAGCACATCTCAAAACCATTATATCACCGAGCCACATTACTAAGAGCAAATCCTGGCTCCAGGTATAAATTATGGGTAAAATATAGTCATTAATCACCAATAAATAAAAATGTTTCTGCAAAACATACATAAAGGAGATAAGTGTACAGCAGGCGGCTCCATAAATTATCACTGGAAGGATCAATTGACATTGGTTAAAAACTGATGTGACTAATCTATAGAAGAGAGCTGACGGTCATGTATTGGTTGGTCTGGCACCATGCTCGAAAACTTTTACAAATGAATTGCAGCATCTTGTGGAAGTTTCCTGCATGTTCTTTGTGCCGTTTATAGCACAGTTGTCGTATTAGAACGTTGTATGGTGAAATTATAGGCTAGTTGTGAAACTTTAACGTTGAGGATATATATTAAGCTGTATACCTATAATGGAGGGTAACATTACATGATAGGCATTATGCAAATATCCTCTTCAGAGAGGCTAAGGACTGGATGTCTTGTGCCGCTATTGGATATAGCAATACTAAAAGTCAATATTAACCCTTTAACAAGCCTAGCTGCATGACTTAAGGTGCCTTCACATTGCATTCAGGCACTCATAAGTGGTGCCACCAAACGGGTGCCTGAATGCCGTGTGACAGCACCCTTAGGATAAGAAGCCCAACCAGAAACTCCAGTTGCAGACACGTGTTTCTGTGTTTTGCCCCTCATCAGTGCAAAACAGGAGATCTGATTGGCTAGGTGTGAGGCCTCTGACAGAAGGTCTAATGGGTAAAGTTTCTCCTTATTGAGAGAGAATTCTAGATCATTCAATGCTCCTCTGGGAATTTAAATATATGAATATCCACTACAAAGATACATACTCTGAAGAGGCTATTTGCATATTCAGATTCCTGGGGAATAATTGAATGGCTTATAAGTCTCCCTATACCGATTTGGCGCTCTCCATAAGGAGAAACTTTACCTCTTAGACCCTATGTTAGGCATTGGAACCCTAAACCTCATTTTGCTACTCTACCACGCTCTAACCACTTGGTCCATAGATCGGAGTCGTCTTAAATTAGAAGAAGGATACAACATTATTTCTTGATCACTGCAGGTCCAGCTTTGGGATCTTCATATGCCCCATGTCTGCTGCTTATCTCATAGGCAGCAGGATAGGTGATACATGTTTGATTGCTGGGGGTTCAATGGCTGGGCCTTCGCCTCCTTGATCACGAGAATAGTCCCGTTTGTGAATGGAATAGTAGCAAAAGTGTGTGACCACTGCTCTATTCATTGTCCATAAAACTGGTGCTTGAGTATGTGCACTACCGCTCTATTCACACAATGGGCTTTGGGCTTCCTGTTCTTGTGATTGGCGGGGGTCCTAGCAACTGGACCCCCCAGTGATCATACATGTACACCTATCCTCTCTTACTTGGCTTCATTTACTTGAATAAAGCTATGCTGCAGTTTTTTGCACAGCTGGTGAATAGGAAACAATCCTGTAAATAGAGACGCTAAAGGGGTTGTCCACTACTAGGACAACCCCCTCTTAAACTAAATGTTCGGCCCCGATAAAATAAGCAAACCTATACTCCCCTCCCGTGCCTGCATTCCAGCGGTGTCAGCACTCACAGTCCAAGAGCTGTAATGTGGTGGAATGACCGGTGATGCCATGCGCCCAAACAGTAGTTTACCCCCACATATGGGGTATCAGCGTACTCAGGGCAAATTGCACAATAATGCTTGGGGTCCAATTTCTTCTGTTACCCTTGGGGAAAATAAAAAATTGGGGGCGAAAATATCATTTTTGTGTAAAAAAAAATGATTTTTTTATTTTTACGGCTCTAAGTTATAAACTTCTGTGAAGCCCTTGTGGGTTCAAAGTTCTCTCCACACATCTAGATAAGTTCCTTGGGGGTCTAGTTTCTAAAATGGTGTCACTTGTGGGGGTTTCCACTGTTTAGGTACATCAGGGGCTCTCCAAACGCGACATGACACCCGCAGACTATTCCATCAAAGTCTGCAATCCAAAACGTCACTACTTCCCTTCGAACCCCGACTGTGCCCATACAGTAGTTTTCACCCACAGGTGGTCCCTAAAAAAAATGATTTTGTTGTAAAAATGAGAAATCACTGGTCAACTTTTAACCCTTATAATTTCCTAACAAAAAAAAATTTTGGTTCCAAAATTGTGCTGATGTAAAGTAGACATGTGGGAAATGTTATTTAGAAACTATTTTGTGTGACATATTTCTCTGTTTTAGGGGAATAAAAATTCAAAGTTTGAAAATTGCAAAATTTTAAAAATTTTCACCATATTTCCATTTTTTCATAAATAAACGCAAGTTATATCGAATAACTTTTACCACTATCATGAAGAACAATATGTCATGAGAAAAGATTCTCAGAATTGCGAAGATCCATTGAAGCGTTCCAGAGTTTATACCTCATAAAGAGGCAGTGGTCAGAATTGTAAAAACTGGCCCGGTCGTTAATGTGCAAACCACCCTTCTGGGTTAAGGGGTTAAAAACAATTCATAATTCAAAATTAAGCCTTTAATTTTTTTTACAGATTTTTGTCTCGTGGCATCGTCACTCCCTGTTATAAAGGCTTGTAGAAGTGGAAGGAGCAGAGAGCGCTTGCAGGAGCTCTGATGGATTTAAAACATTTTTGCAAATCATTCAACCAGATAGAGTTTACAGCACCAACATGCTAGGTAATCTTAAATGAAAGCTATTTTCAAAGTTTAACTTTATGTTCAGTAAGCAAATTACTAAAAAAACAAAATAGTGTGAAGATGTACATAGCCTTTAAAGATCTGTGTTTAATGGATCCCCATAGACTTTAATTGTCTGCCGTGTCTCTGTCCGCAAAATATTTCTACTAATTAACAAGAGGAAATTTTGAAAACAGGAGTGGATTAAGAAAGTATATAAGTTTTCATTATACAAATAATATTTGCTGAAAAATCAAAATGCTGTCTTCTTTTGCATCCTCTTAAGATAATTTTTTTCCATATTACACTTATTTTATATATAAACTGCTGTTTTGTAACACGGGGAATAAATATACCAGATATCTAGACCTTTAAATCCAAAAGGTGCCCAAGATATCCCCCTGCCCCATATGAAGAGACCAGTTTTATAAATGACTATAATTTTTACATGCAATACAATTTTACATACATATAATATTTACACAATATTTTAGCACCCCAGTTTCAGACTTAGGTTGGCCAAATGGCACTGTTACCTGCCAGGCGTCCAACTTCTTCGGACATCTGCCCTATATGTACAGCAAAAGTTGGTACTCGGTGGATGCCAGCTGTCCTACATGCCAGACACCAGCCAGCAACTGCAGTGATTGGAGCTGGCTCTGATCGCTGCAGTTTTTAACCCCTTTGGTGCCATGGTGAACTCCGACCACAGCATCAAAAAAGTTCTCTCGGAGCGAGGGCGGAATCCTCTGTCAATCCCATCTAGAACTTGGGTTCCGGATGAGCTGTTTAATGGCAGTCAGAGACCCGTGTAGGGGGTCCTTTTTATGTATCCACTTGGACTTAAATTGGGCCTCTGCTTGATGCATGATGTATCTATGCAGTAGGGAACTGCGGATTTATACAATCATTGCCAGACCATGTGGAATACAGCAGTAATATCAAATATTTTACTGTCTGAAATGTATCCTTCACCTCCTTACTATGGCATTTCTTCTCCAAATACCAAAATCCCGCCTGTGAAGAGTGGCGTAGTGGGATTTTGAAGAACGAGCATCTGATCTAGCTCCTAGAGTAATGTTGAGACGCCTTAAAGGTCACAAAATATACATTTATAATGTGCGTAGTCTGCAGTATTTACTCTATCCCCACACAGTTTGGCACATTTGTACGGCGAGGAATCTCCAATGACCCCTTATTAGATGCTAGTGTTTGATCAACCAGATGACCTTTCATTGCAAATCCCCAGTAAGAGCAGGAGTGAGAAAACTAATACAACTCTTTTTTTTTTTTTGGAGGAATTTCAATTAATTTTGTAAGTCCCAGGGCCTCCATTGCAAACAAACATTTGACGGGTCAACCTTAACCCCTTCCCCTTTTGTTCAAGAGTGGACTGAAGAATCCTACTAAAGGATGACTCCTCGGCTCGAGGATGTTTCCGATCTAATAATGGCTTTTGTGTCCAATGATGAGTCTAAGTAGTCGGGCTGATATTTGCAGTAACCTTCTGTACAAGAATAATTGTCTGCCGTGTCTCTGTACTCTTCTCACCAGCTCCCTCTGTGACTGTGACAAATGTGGATGCTTCAGTAAATTAGATACTTCGGCATGGCCTGCTCCTTCTTCCTGCCTGAAACCTCTACACCTCACTGTGTGATTTATGGACTACACATCACAGCAGGAATGACCTAAACACACTGTCTGTACTGACCCCACAACAACATCACAATCCCAGTCCTGGCAGCACAACAGGGCCGCCCTCTGTAGCCCCCACAGACCCAGATCTTATGAGACCCAACGCATTAATGAATGATTCTCAACTAAGACACTGACAAAACAACATTTATTGTGGACCTACTGATCCTCCGCCACAAGGTAATGACAAAACCTAAAAATGCACAAAAAATAAAGAATCTGCTCTGCCACACAAAAATATTAAAATTATCTGAAATTAGAAATAATTTATTTTTTCCTTTAGAAACAGAAATGCCCTGGTCAGTGGACTCTGTTATTTCAGCTCAGTCCCACATATGTCTATAAAGCTATGTGTATGCATACTCTCTCTATCTATATATATATTAGTGCAAAAACAGACAGTACTCCTATATTTCCCGAGCCCACCATGTATAGTGTGGGATCTGTCACTTTCCACCTGTTCTTCATGTTTAGTGTATGGTCTGTCACTCTCTACCTGTCCTCCATGTATAGTGTGGGGTCTGTCACTCTCTACCTGTCCTCTATGTTTAGTGTTGGGTCTGTCACTCTCTACCTGTCCTTCATGTTTAGTGTACGTGTAAGGCAGCCAGGGTGGTAGTCGTTGCAACGAGCTGTAGTGTTCCCACACCCTAGCTCCCCACAGATGAAATACACAGTCCCTTCTGTTGTGTCTGTGATGTGTGCAGCAGAGTACTCACTTCTGTTTCTGGCGTCCCCTTGGTCTCTGTCACTCCAGCTTCTGGTTTCCAGGTTCCATAAAACACTGCAGAGTCACAGTCCTTTTCAAACAGTTCAACTTTACTGATAACTTGGGTACTCATCACTTTAACAGCACACAGAGCCGAATATCCTGCACTTTCCCTGTCTTCCAGGCAGACTCCATTGTTCCTATATCCTCTCCTTCTGCTCTCCTGGCAATTCCGGCTGTCTCCATGGACAATCCGTGTCCCATCTGTACTTCCTGCATCACCAGCTCCCTGTCAGTCACTTGTCTAGTTCCAATTGGGAAAGGTGTCGGTAGTGCCATTCTAATGACTCCTGCCCCAGTCATAGACCCCGAATCCTTCCTGGGGATGCTCCTGTTTAGCTAGTGCCCGTTTGCACTATTCTCCAGCCTGGGGCCCCTTACTGCCATCCACATACTTATCCCCATGGTTTGCAAATGTCTCCTATTCTGTATGCGTCCTGCCATTCAGCAGGCTACCCAGGCTTCTGCCTCTAATCAGGAAGTATCCTAACTATACTTTCCTGCTCTGTGCTGTTCCTCCCCTTTAGTTAACCCCTGTGCTGCCTGTACTCTACTATCACTCTATGCTATTCTATCCCTTAACTCTATAATGCCCCTTCTACTCTAACCCTTATGACTCTGTTATCTAAGATCCTATCTTAACCCTAATTCTATGCAGTACATATTACGTACACAAGACAGCAACACACAGTACATTTGCATTACAATACATCACATCACAGTATATAAACCGTAGTAAACCAGGAGGTGCCCGCATGCGATCGTGCGAACAGCGACTAAGAGAGAGACAAGGCATGTAAGGCTCCCGCCACCTCCTTACATATGATCTGTCACTTTCTACCTGTCATCCATGTGTACTTCGGGGTCTGTCACTCTCTACCTGTCCTCCATGTGTAGTGCAGGGTCCTTCACTCTCTCTCTGTCCTACATGTGCAGTGTAGGATCTGTCACTCTCTCCCTGTCCTCCATGTGTAGTGTGGGGTCTTTCTCCCTCTACCTGTCCTCCCTGTGTAGTGCAGGGGTCTGTCACCCTCTACCTGTCCTCCGTGTGTAGTGTGGGGTCTTTCACCCTCTACCTGTCCTCCATGTGTAGTGAGGGGTCTGTCACTCTCTCCCTGTCCTCCATGTGTAGTGTAGAATCTGTCACTCTCTACCTGCCCTCCATGTGTAGTGTGTGGCCTGTTGCTCTCTCCTTGTCCTCCATGTGTGTTGTAGGTCTGTCACTCTCTCCCTGTCCTCCATGTGTAGTGTAGGTTCTGTCACTCTCTACCTGTCATCCATGTGTAGTGTAGGGTCTGTCACTCTCTCCCTGTCATCCATGTGTAGTGTAGGGTCTGTCACTCTCTCCTTGTCATCCATGTGTAGTGTAAGGTCTGTCACTCTCTCCCTGTCATCCATGTGTAGTGTAGGGTCTGTCACTCTCTACCTGTCATCCATGTGTAGTGTAGGGTCTGTCACTCTCTACCTGTCATCCATGTGTAGTGTAGGGTCTGTCACTCTCTACCTGTCCTCCATGTGTAGTGTAAGGTCTGTCACTCTCTCTCTGTCCTCCATGTGTAGTGTAGGGTCTGTCACTCTCTACCTGTCCACCATGTGTAGTGTAGGGTCTGTCACTCTCTACCTGTCCACCATGTGTAGTGTAGGGTCTGTCACTCTCTACCTGTCCTCCATGTGTAGTGTAAGGTCTGTCACTCTCTCTCTGTCCTCCATGTGTAGTGTAGGGTCTGTCACTCTCTACCTGTCCTCCATGTGTAGTGTAGGGTCTGTCACTCTCTACCTGTCATCCATGTGTAGTGTAGGGTCTGTCACTCTCTACCTGTCATCTGTGTAGTGTAGGGTCTGTCACTCTCTACCTGTCATCCATGTGTAGTGTAGGGTCTGTCACTCTCTCCCTGTCATCCATGTGTAGTGTAGGGTCTGTCACTCTCTACCTGTCCTCCATGTGTATTGTAAGGTCTGTCACTCTCTCTCTGTCCTCCATGTGTAGTGTAGGGTCTGTCACTCTCTACCTGTCATCCATGTGTAGTGTAGGGTCTGTCACTCTCTACCTGTCATCCATGTGTAGTGTAGGGTCTGTCACTCTCTACCTGTCCTCCGTGTGTAGTGTAGGGTCTGTCACTCTCTCCCTGTCATCCGTGTGTAGTGTAGGGTCTGTCACTCTCTACCTGTCCTCCATGTGTAGTGTAGGGTCTGTCACTCTCCCTGTCATCCATGTGTAGTTGTAGGGTCTGTCACTCTCTACCTGTCATCCATGTGTAGTGTAGGGTCTGTCACTCTCTCCCTGTCCTCCATGTGTAGTGTAGGGTCTGTCACTCTCTACCTGTCCTCCATGTGTAGTGTAAGGTCTGTCACTCTCTCTCTGTCCTCCATGTGTAGTGTAGGGTCTGTCACTCTCTACCTGTCCTCCATGTGTAGTGTAGGGTCTGTCACTCTCTACCTGTCCACCATGTGTAGTGTAGGGTCTGTCACTCTCTACCTGTCTTCCATGTGTAGTGTAAGGTCTGTCACTCTCTCCCTGTCCTCCATGTGTTGTGTAGGGTCTGTCACTCTCCCTGTCCTCCATGTGTAGTGTAGGGTCTGTCACTCTCTCCCTGTCCTCCATGTGTAGTGTAAGGTCTGTCACTCTCTACCTGTCATCCATGTGTAGTGTAGGGTCTGTCACTCTCTACCTGTCCTCCATGTGTAGTGTAAGGTCTGTCACTCTCTCCTGTCCTCCATGTGTTGTGTAGGGTCTGTCACTCTCCCTGTCCTCCATGTGTAGTGTAGGGTCTGTCACTCTCTCCCTGTCCTCCATGTGTAGTGTAAGGTCTGTCACTCTCTACCTGTCTTCCATGTGTAGTGTAGGGTCTGTCACTCTCTACCTGTCATCCATGTGTAGTGTAGGGTCTGTCACTCTCTCCCTGTCCTCCATGTGTGGTGTGCTGCCTGTTGCTCTCTACCTGCCCTCCATACACTGAGGGCAAAAGGGTAACAATGTTTTGACCTTCTGACTTTCTGACTCCATATCTCACCAACCACCACTACTTCGAACATGAGACTTCCATCATTTTATAGACAATCATCTTGGATATCTCCTACATAAATTTGACTTGCAGCTATTTAGCATATGATTAGTTGTGCAGATTCTTGTCCTGTCACTGCAATGTTACTGCTTTGCTCCTAAAAGTCTAAATTTAAAATTTCATAATTTTGTCAGTGCAGAAAAACAAAAAAAAATTCCAGTTTCTCCTGGAGCGCTTCCGGCTGATATATTAATTACTCCGAATATTTTAAGGAATATCCAATTTATTATAAACATACAAGCACAACGCGTTTCGGCTATACATAAAATTAGCCTTCATCAGGTAAAATCGATTTCTATTTCACCTGATGAAGGCTAATTTTATGTATAGCCGAAATGCGTTGTCTTGTATGTTTATAATAAATTGGATATTCCTTGAAATATTCGGAGTAATTAATGAATCAGCCGGAAACGCTCCAGGACAAACTGGAATTTTTTTTTGTTTTTCTGCGCTCCCTGACGAATCTCCTACAAGGTAGTTCGCTCCACCTGGTTTGAGCAGCAGGCCAGCAGATCCAGACGACTACTCCATTACCCAAACACAGGGTTACACGCTGAGTGACAAGACACCAAAAGGTGAGAAGAGTTTCTATCTGATATTACTAAAATTCTGCACTTAGATCTGCGCCCCCTTCTTTTTCCCTCTCACTCTTGTCTTGTAGACCTCCTTGTCTCCAAAGACGGTATTGAATTATTTTGTGAGTATTTTTTAAATCCACCTTTGGCTTTCATCACTGCCTGAAGTCTTCTGGGCAGCTATCAATCAGATTCAAGGTTGTCAAAATATGATCCCAGGTCTCTTTTGAAGCAGTAGCGGCTGGTGAGATATGGAGCCTGAAAGTCAAAAGTTTAAAACATTGTTACGCTTTTGCTCGTCAGTGTATGTAGTGCGGGGTCTGTCGCTTTCTACCTGAAACCCTGATTGTAAGGTGCCAGGGCAGTAGCCATGGACGAGGGCTGTCTTCCTACACTTTGGCACCCCACAAATACAGTGTCCCGTTTCACATGTGCTGTGTGTGTAGTGCAGACACTCACGGTTTGGCCGTAGGCCTTTGTATCCAGGAGCAGCCACACATAAATCAGGGGACACCCACTTCTTAACGACCAGTTCAACTTTACTTAACAGTGGAGCAGGTACGGACTGGGACTGAAATTCTGCCCTGGCATTAGCAATCACACCGGCCCATGCTGTCCCTGCACCAGATTGGATATATTACTAATATTGCCCTGCATGAAGGGAAGAAAGATTTACTACAAGACCCGATATTTCTAGTGATCCCCGTGGCTGCTGGGGTAAGTGACAAAGTCAGTGACTTTGTGCTCCGTCACCACTCTTAACAGTATGGTGGTCTTGAGAACACGATTCTGTTAACAATGTAGCAGACAAGGCGGCCCAGGAACAGACAGGCCCTTCTGGCATTTGCCAGAATTACCAGATGGCCAGTCCAGCCCTGAGTGATAATTCAATTGTTGACAAAGCACAGTGCCCTTTCATGTTCGACATTTGTTCAGCCTGAACTATCCCTTGGCTTACTTGCTTCTTCAGCCCCTGGAATCTTATCGTTCGGCTCTGCAGTGCTCTTGAGATCCTCCTTGGCTCGCTCACTCTTTTCCCTGTCCGGCTTCCACTTGTTGGAAGGGAATAAGACACTCTTCCTAGTGCCTAGTTCAGGCAGAAAGCATCGAACGTTACAGGAATGCCCGAAGAAAGTTGCCGGCATTCTCATACTGCCAGAACAATACATACTTTGTGTGCCTCCAGCCCTCTCGCCTTGAACTCTCACTACCTCTATCTCTATTTAATCTAATCGGGAAGTGCTCCCCTTTTGTATGACTTTACCCTATCCCATGCTGGGCTGGTCCCAAGCAAATTAACTATCTGTTCCTGTACTTTACTTCCTACAACTAATATGCCCGCCATTGTACATTTCCCTTCCTTAATCTAACCTCTAAACTCTGTACTAAATCTTATGTCCTAAATCTAACTCTATACTTTCTCTATACACTACACATTACTAACATTGTACATTGATTACATTATATTACAGGAACTTCATATGTTAGTGCTTTTAAGATTCTATGCATTTTCACATACTAAATTACTCCATAGAAATACAGCAAAATCACATTTCACAACATACATTTTATAAACATTGTCTTTCAGGAAGGAAAGCACATGACAGTCCCTGACCCACCATTATATGATCATCACAGGATCTGCACTAATAGACTGAACCTCTTTAATCCTATACAATAGAATTACTAGTGTATAGGATTAGAGAGGTTATCCCCTTTCTGTCAATTTTTTCTCCTTCCTAGGGTCTTCTGGTGAAGCTCCACCACTGCTCCCAGTGTTTGACATTGTAGCGCTGACTGCATGTTGACAGCCAATCGGTGAGCTTGGCGGCTTTCAAAGGGGCTTCTGTCTACACTAACAAAACTGCCGAGCTCACTGATTGGCTGCCATGCTGCCAACATGACATCAGTGCTTCAGCCAATGGTAGACACTGGGATCAGTGAACCTGTGGAAGGTGAATAGATCACTCTTTCTGAAGTTTTAACAAACTGCAGAGTGAGCTGAACTTTATCTATAACAGGACATTCCGTTTAAGAGGTTTATGCCTCAACCTTTTTATAGTGTCTCAAATTAATGACTTGCAGTATATAGTTAAAGTAATGAAAAAAATCACAGTTTCAAGTCCCCTAAGGGGACTAAAAAAGGAATTAAGTCTTTAAAACATTAAAAAAAGCTTGAATGAGTCACACTTCCCAATCCAATAATAAAGAAAATTTAAAAAATAAAATTATTTATCACCATTTTATCTCTATTAGTTTGACCTATGAAAATCTAAAATTAATCCAATGTTAAACGTTGTAAAGATAAAAATCAGAATGCCTGAAGTTACACGTTACAGACACTTTACTTCTGCCCCCAAAAATTTAACAAAAAGTATAATCTAGGAACTGAGCTGAAGAAGCGTGCTGTAAGATCATTTTTACAGCACACTGAACAAAAAACAACGTCAGAATTGCAATTTTTACCATTTTTACCTCTTTTGGATTTTTTTTCTTTTTCTCTCTGATAAAGTGATGACGTTTTGCATGTCGAGTGAATGGTGTCATTCAAAATGTCATCTCGTCCCCAAAGGCCGTCCCTTATTTGGCGACGGTTACTGCTCTTAGGAAGAAAGGGACAGAGAATCAAGTGCAAAATTTGGAAAATTTTACCAATAAGGAATGAGTTCAAGATCCAAAAAAAAATGTAATTGTGATCAGAGGTTGTATCTAATTTCTGACTATAAACGCCCAGCTAAAAATATATTATATAATGCCAAGGAGACAAAAAATATCACCTTAAAACACCATAGCCAATCATTGCTTTGATACTTTACTAATTCCCCCCTCCAAGACGCAACAAGCTCTCCTCCTTGTAAAAGTTCGTCTCTAATCTTAATTAAATGAGGCAGTTTTCAGACATCTTTTTATCACAAATTATCCTGACATTATAGAGCTCGGGTAATTACTGACTTTTTTTTACTTCTTTATTTTTGATATCACATGCGGGTTCGGTCGGTTAAACCGCCAGTGCGCATTAAGAAAGAAGAAAAAAGAACGTTAACGAGGGAGAAGCAATCAAGTTCATTATGATTTGAGTACGAGTCATTAACATGTTCAATGAGGTCACAGCCAATAAATTAAATAACTTCCTAATATGAAATTGTCATTTTTGCAGGTTTTTAACCAAGGTTAATGTCTTTAATTGGTCTATTTACACATTTGTTCAGTATAAGGGAAGAAAGTGTCTCTTCCGATGTCTTGAAATGTGGCCCTGGGAAGTGGGTGGAAGCGTTAGATGCGTTCTGATGTCATACATGACTTTGCCACCATAGTTCGAAGATATACGGCATTTGACAAATAGGAAATTGGGGTCTCGCTTGCAGTGACACCACTTGAAGTTCTTGGGTCCTAATGCAAAGTGTCCAACAGGGCTCCCAACTTTCACAGGTCTGCTCATATATACCAAAGGGCACTTTTTGGCCCCTCTAGGGTGGGTGTAACCTCAAACCCGAAAAGGGTGGAGAATTATTGCAAGGCGGGTTGTATAGAGTGAAAAGAAATGTGCGGGGCCATACAACACTTCTGCATGCTTCCAATTTTATATCTCTATTACTCTGTAAACGGTTGTGTGGCTTTTTTTTCCAAAAGTGGCCATTAAAGTTTTGCTACCCTGTGTTAAAAATGATTTTGATTCTGCAGGAGAGATCATTTTTTGGTCTTATAGATATGTGACCACTGCAGCCAGTGATTGGCCACAGCATTCATATACCATCCCCCCTTGGTAGAAAAGGTAGAGGCTGAGGGGGATTTCTGCCGCAGTACCGGAGGAGCAGCAGGGATTGGCAGGCGAGTAAGGACTATAAGTGCTGATCTGCTTATTGAAGTGGACGTGTCCGATCTCTCTCTGAGGTCAGTATATAATAACGGGAGAGATGCTGAGCTCGGGATATATCGTTTTTTACGATTTTATCACCCACTTCCATGTACAAAGATGTTAAATGCTCGTTTTTATACTTTCACGTCTTACTCTGAAGTATACTGGCTTTTACAACGGCTCATACATTTTTTTGTAGGAAGGTTTTTACTAATATAAGATTTATTAGTTCCACGTGAATAAAACTAACCTGATTCTAGTAGTAGTACTATAAACTATAGTACTATAAAGTTTAATACAATACCTTTATCACTGTTTGCCAAAAAATAAACTCTAAAATGCAACTTTAACCCTTTAAACTCATACGGTGCCTCCGTGAGACGCCGCTTTCTCCTCTAGAAACATACCGCAATTTTTACTCGGGCTCGGACTGGCCCTCGGTGAAGCAGGACAATCCTCTGGTGGGCATCTGTGAAGTAGTGCCGATAAACGGTGCTATTACACTTGATTTGCAGAAAAAGGTATCATCTAATAATTTAACAAGCTGGCTACATTCATATTATATAGAAGTAAAAGTACATCTGTGTGCTAGGATCAGGTTATTTTGCCATGTAGCTGCACAGTGGGCACCAAGAATCAGTCACTGCCGGGCCTTTGCCAGTCCAGTCCCACACTGTATTGACGGATTCTCTATGCCTCTGAAAGAAATCAGCATTTCACAAAGATTCAGAATGGACCCTCAGACGTCTCTCACAGATCTGTATAACATGGATCCAATATACCTTTGTGTGTAATTAATGTGTTCTCGATCTTCCATGGCCGTGCCTGAGGTCCATGTTTTTTTCTGCACCTTGTAGTTAATATAGATGGAAGAGAAAAAAAAAAAGAAAAAGCAAAACCTTTGATTCCATTTTTTTTTTTTTTCATTTACCAACATTATTGATTTTCTTTAGTTCATTTTGCTCTCAGGAGCTGCACTCGCTCCATTGTGAAGAGTCCACCATCTAATTTCCCTGGTGACTTTCCTTACGTGTGTATATGCATACATACGGGCCTATTATTATTTTTCAGGATTCTCCGGACCTGGAGAAAGTAAGCGTCAGTAAATCATGGCAGACACCCAAGATCCATGGGCAATGTTAGTAGTATAAAGAGAATTCCTAACGAGTGCAGCTGCCTTAGGGACAGACCATACTACCGCTACCAGGCTGCACTCCGTTCTCCTATGGGGCGCTATGATTTTTGTGTGCACGCGCCTAAGGGAATAACATAATTTGCGAGTTACTAATATAGTCACCGGGTCAAAAACAATCCCTTAACCCCTTAATTGTATAAACCAATATCTTTCCTTTACCATAACAGGTGATAATCTAAGGAACACCTCACTGGAAATATTACATTTACCTTCTTAACATACTCAAACACATTTAATAAACCACTGGTGCAAGGTGTGTTACACACTTGACCACCAGGGATTATACATCAGGAATTGCAAACTGTACACTGAGCCATCACTGGATCTTCATGAAATCTATATTACACGCATGGGACCAGCAGGGAATATATACCACACATAGCGAACCATCAGAGGCTATATATTACACATACACAGGACCACCAGGGAATATATACCACACATAGCGAACCATCAGAGACTATATATTACACGCATGGGACCACCAGGGAATATATACCTCACATAGCGAGCCATCAGAGGCTATATATTACACATACACAGGACCACCAGGGAATATATACCTCACATAGCGAGCCATCAGAGGCTATATATTACACATACACAGGACCACCAGGGAATATATACCATACATAGCGAGCCATCAGAGACTATTTATTACACATACACAGGACCACCAGGGAATATATACCACACATAGCGAACCATCAGAGATTATATATTACACATACACAGGACCACCAGGGAATATATACCTCACGTAGCGAACCATCAGAGACTATATATTACACATACACAGGACCACCAGGGAATATACTGTATACCACACATAGCGAACCATCAGAGACTATATATTACACATACACAGGACCACCAGGGAATTTATTCCGCACATACACTAGACTATCAGGGAATATGCAGCACATATAACGAGCCATCAGAGATTACGTAAAGCACATTCACTGGACTACCAGGGAATATAGCCAACACCTACTGAACCATAAGAGACTATATATCACACATACACTGATGTTGTGAATATGCTGGAGGCGGCTTCTGAGCTGGGTGTTATGTTTCGGTAGCTGAGGAGTGCAGGTAAAAAAGGAAATACACCAGAGCAGTTGGAATCTATGAGATTGCAGTACCCTGACTAACCACCACAACTAGAGGCAGCCGTGGAGCGTTCCTACGTTGGTCCTAGACGCCTCGTCACAGCCTGAGAAACTAACTACACCTAAAGACAGAAACAGGAAAGCTATCTGCCCCAGAGCGAACCCCAAAGATAATAGAAAGCCCCCAAACATGTAATGGCGGTTAGACAAGAGGAAATACTGACACAGACAGAAAATAGTATGAGCAAACGTTGGGGCCCAAACTACCTAAATAGAAAAGGATAGGAAGGGCACTTACTGCAATCCCAAAAAACCCTGAAAAGCACCAACTCTACTAATTTCAAAAACACCTGAGATCACACGACCTCTACCACCTAAATTAGTTCTCTGGTGTAACAAAATCAAAACAGCAGCCACTGAAAAAACTGGAAAAAGCAAATGTACAAACATCAGTGGCTGAACTAAACTGAGAGGCAAAAGCCCCCGGAGGGGACCCAGAAGGCCCCCACAGAAGTGCAGGACAAAATGCAAAAATCAAGCACAAAAACAAAAAGAAGAAAATGTCTTATCTGTTAGCAGGAGATGCAGACACGACACAGCAGGCTACAAAGGAAACAGGAATCAAGGATTGAGACCAGAACAATTGATCACCGGCAACCCTGATGGGAAGGTGACTCCCTTAAATAAGACCAGTCAGTAACACCTGATTCCCAATCCTCACAATCTTCACTGGACAGTCCAGTACCGCTTGTAACCACCAGAGGGAGCCTCTGCTCAGAACTCATTTCAAGTCCATTCACAACAGTACCCCCCCTTGAGGAGGGGTCACCGAACCCTCACCTGAGCAACCAGGTCGGTCAGGATGAGTTCTATGATACGCACGGATGAGTCTCCTAGCATGGATGTCCGAAGCAAACACCCAAGAATTGTCTTCCTGACCATAACCTCTCCACTTAACCAAATACTGGAGTTTCCGTCTAGAAAAACGAGAATTCAAAATTTTCTCAACCTCAAACTCCATATTGCCCTCAACCAGAACAGGGTCAGGAGGCAAAGCAGTAGGAACCACTGGCTCAACAAACCTCTTCAACAAGGACTTGTGGAACACATTATGGATCTTAAATGTCCCTGGAAGAAGCAAACGAAAAGAAACAGGATTAAGAATCTCCATGATCTTATAAGGTCCAATGAACCTAGGCTTAAATTTAGGAGATGCCACTCTCATATGAATATTTTTTGAGGACAACCAGACCAAGTCCCCCACTTTAAACCGAGGACCATCAGTCCTATGCCGGTTAGCAAACCGCTGGGCCCTCTCCTGAGAGAGGGACAACCTCTGCACTAACTGGTCCCAAATCTGTTGCATACGCTCTACAACAGAGTCAACACCTGGACAGACAGAAGCCTCCGTCTGTCCTGAAGAAAATCGAGGGTGAAACCCAGAATTACAGAAAAATGGAGACATCAAAGTGGTAGAGCTAGCCCTATTATTAAGAGCAAACTCAGCCAAAGGCAAAAAAGAGACCCAGTCATCCTGATCAGCAGACACAAAGCATCCTAGATAAGTCTCCAATGTCTGATTTGTTCTCTCAGTTTGACCATTGGTCTGAGGATGAAACGCCGAGGAGAAAGACAATTGAACACCAAGTTTAGAACAAAAGGTCCTCCAAAATCTGGAAACAAACTGGACTCTTCTATCAGACACAATGTTCTCAGGAATGCCGTGCAAACGAACCACGTGCTGAAGGAACAAAGGTACCAATTCAGAGGAGGAAGGCAACTTAGGTAATGGCACAAGATGTATCATCTTGGAAAACCTATCACAAATCACCCAGATGACGGTCATTCTCTGAGAAACAGGGAGGTCGGAAATGAAATCCATAGAGATATGGGTCCATGGTCTCTTGGACACAGGCAATGGCATCAACAAACCACTAGAGCGGGAGCAAGGCTTGGAGCGAGAGCAAGTCCCGCAGGACTGCACAAATTCCCTGACATCACGAGACAAGGTAGGCCACCAAAAGGACCGACTAACCAAGTCTCTGGTACCAAAAATTCCGGGATGACCGGCCAACGTGGAACAATGAATCTCAGACATCACACTCTTTTTCCAGTGGTCCGGGACAAACAATTTCCCAACAGGGCAGCGCTCGGGCCTATCCTCCTGACACCCCTCCAGAGCCAGTCTCAAATTGGGCGAGATGGCGGAAAGAACTACACCTTCTTTCAAAATAACAGAAGGATCAGATAACTCAGGAGAGTCCGCAAGGAAACTCCTTGAAAGGGCATCCGCCTTAACATTCTTAGTGCCAGGAAGAAAGGAAACCACAAAATTAAAACGTGTGAAAAACAAGGCCCACCTGGCCTGTCGAGGATTAAGTCGCTTGGCAGATTCCAGATAAACCAGATTCTTATGGTCAGTAAGGACCACCACCTGATGTTTGGCTCCCTCCAGCCAATGTCTCCACTCTTCAAAAGCCCACTTCATGACCAATAACTCCCGATTACCCACGTCATAATTACGTTCAGTAGGAGAAAATTTTCGAGAGAAAAAGGCACAAGGGTTACTTTTAGAGGTCTCTGGATCTCTTTGGGACAAAACGGCACCTGCCCAATTTCAGAGGCATCAACCTCCACCTGAAATGGCAGAGAAACATCAGGCTGCCGTAGAACAGGAGCAGAAGTGAATCTCTGCTTAAGTTCCTGAAATGCAGAGACTGCCTCAGGAGGCCAATTCACCACATCAGAACCTTTTTTGGTCAAATCAGTTAATGGTTTAACAATAACCGAGAAATTACCAATAAATTTACGATAAAAATTGGCAAAACCCAAAAATCTTTGAAGAGCCTTTAATGAAGTAGGTTGGACCCAATCACAGATGGCCTGAACCTTGACCGGGTCCATTTCAATAACAGATGGGGACAAAATGAATCCCAAAAATGAGATCCTCTGTACGCCAAAAAGACACTTTGATCCCTTCACATACAGAGCATTCTCTCTCAAAATCTGGAATACAGTTCGAACATGTTTCACATGAGAGTCCCAGTCATTGGAAAAAATCAAGATATCATCCAAATAAACAATCAGAAATTTATCCACAAAATCCCTGAAAATGTCATTCATGAAGCACTGGAAGACAGAAGGAGCATTAGTGAGCCCAAAAGGGGATCACAAGGTACTCAAAATGCCCCTCAGGGGTGTTAAATGCCGTCTTCCATTCATCCCCGTGCTTAATGCGAATAAGGTTATATGCCCCCCTGAGGTCAAGCTTGGTAAACAAAGTAGCGTTTTTCACCCTGGAAAACAGGTCAGAAATCAAGGGTAACGGGTATTGATATTTCACAGTAATATTGTTCAAAAGACGATAATCAATACACGGCCTTAATGAACCATCCTTTTTGGCCACAAAGAAAAAACCGGCACCTAAGGTTGAAGAGGATGGTCTGATATGACCTTTCTCCAATGACTCCTTGATATAAGACCGCATAGCGTCATGTTCAGGTACAGACAAGTTAAAAAGGCGACCTTTAGGGAATTTACTACCCGGCACTAATTCAATAGCGCAGTCATAGCTCCTATGGGGAGGCAAGGATGCAGATTTACTTTCGCTAAACACATCAGAAAAATCAAACAAAAAGTCAGGAACATCCTGAGCCTGGGGGGAGGCAGAAAAAACAGGAGTGTTGGTATTAACACATTGGCAGCCCCAACTGGTTACAGACACAGATTTCCAATCCAAAACAGGATTATGAGACTGTAACCAAGGGAAACCCAGCACGATAATGTCATGCAGATTATATAGAACCAAAAATTTGCAGCACTCCTGGTGATCAGGTTCAAACCTCATTATCACCTGAGTAGAAAACTGGGGTTTATTCTCAGCCAAAGGGGTAGAATCGATCCCCAGTAGGGGAATAGACTTCTGTAGGGGTATCAAGGGAAACCCACAACGTTTAGCAAAATCATAATCCATCAGGTTAATAGATGCTCCAGAATCAACGAAAGCCTGAGCAGAAAATGAGGACAGAGAGCATATCAGAGTGACAGTTAATAAAAACTTAGTCTGAACACTACCCAAGACAACTGAGCGTGCAAAACGTCTTCCCCGCTTAGGGCAGACTGAAATAGCATGAGAGGCATCACCACAGTAGAAACATAACCCATTGCGCTTTCGAAACTCATGACGCTGTGTCCCAGAAACCACTCTATCACACTGCATGGATTCAGAAGCAGGTTCACAAGGCAACACTATTCCACGTATACTTCTCCGCTCACGCAAACGTCTGTCAATTTGAATCGCTAATGACATAGAATCATTGAGACCAGAGGGGACAGGGAATCCCACCATAACATCCTTTACATTATCTGACAGACCCTTCCGAAAAAGGGCTGCCAAAGCGTCGTCATTCCATTTGGTCAGGACTGCCCCCCTACGGAATCTCTGACAGTATAACTCGGCGTCATCAAGCCCCTGATTTAATGCCAACAAGGCTTTTTCAGCTTGATCAGTGACATTAGGCTCATCGTACAATAACCCCAAGGCCTGAAAAAATGCATCAACATCACTCAAAACAGGATCCCCAGGTGTCAGGGAAAAAGCCCAATCCTGAGGATCGCCCGCAGGAGAGAGATGACAATTTGAACCTGCTGCGCTTGCGTTCCCTGAGGACTTCGATTTTAAGGCAAAAAACAATTTACAATTATTTTTAAAATTCAGAAACTTGGCTCGATCCCCCAAAAACAAATCTGGCATGGGAATCCTAGGTTCCACAACAGGCAACCTAGCAAGATAGGTAGCAATACTCCGAACCTCAATGGCAAGCTGATCCACACGGCCAGACAACTGTGCAAACTCCATTGAGAGAAAAAATCCTCCCCAGCACCCAGAGATACAGAGGGGAAAAAAAAAAAAAAAATGCAAAAACAGAAAAATATCTCTGACAACTCTGACAACCTTTTTTTTTCTTTCACAATATTTTTCCCTTCTGTGAGTACCATTCAATTTTTTGGGCCGGTGATACTGTTATGTTTCGGTAGCTGAGGAGTGCAGGTAAAAAAGGAAATACACCAGAGCAGTTGGAATCTATGAGATTGTAGTACCCTGACTAATCACCACAACTAGTGTCATGTATAGTGTACAGTTCCTATAGCGTCTTGTGCTTGGGTGCGAGGAAACACAGGAGACATAGGTTGAAATGAAATGACTTGTATTACTTCATACAAGCATGCTGAAAAGTTCACACAGTTTGCAGGAACAGCAGACAGGAGACACAGCAGGCCAGAGTAACTTCAAGCACTACAATAAATCTCCAAAGCAGGTTCAGGATCTCTTCTCTGTACCGTAATTCCTCTGCAAACATGGATTCACCAAACAGCAGGTTTCCAGAGTCCAAAAGTGTTCCAAGGTTCCTCAGTAGGGAATAGCTGGAGTACAAGTCCAAGGCTTCCAGGAGTCAGGTCACAGACTGACTGAGGCTTGATTCAGGAGCACTGATTGTTCAGCTGAGGCTGCTTAAGAAGCAAGAGGGAAGAATCAGGGCGGGAACATGAAAACTGGAAACTCCATATTAACTGAGGGCAAGAGCTGCAGAAAGACAGAAAGCAAAATGGCCGACGGAAAACTGAGTTTCAAGGAACATGTCAACAGAGACAAAGAACCTTACATTACTCCCCCCTTAGGGATAACCTCCGGATGACCTCAGACCTGGCTTGTCAGGGTACCTCTGATGAAACTGGCGGAGCAGGCGAGGAGCATTTACATTATTGACTGGTTCCCATGAGTTGTCCTCCACTGGGTAGCCCTGCCATTTAATCAAATATTGCAACTGATTTCTGTACAACCTGGAATCTAGAATCCTTTCCACCATAAATTCTTCCTGACCATCGACCAGCACTGGGTCAGGGCAAGGAGAAGAACGTCCAGGAAACGTATTGGGTGTTGCAGCCTTTAGTAGGGATACATGAAAGACAGGGTGGATTCTCATAGTTCTGGGCAGTTGAAGACGACAAGCAACAGCACTTATAATCTTATTGATCTTATAAGGTCCAATGTACTTATGTCCCAATTTAGACGATGGAATCTTTAATTTAAGATTTCTGGTTGACAGCCAGACCAAATCTCCTACCTTGAAAGCTGGTGCAGGTTTACGAAATTTATCTGCTGCTTTCTTGTACCTTTCCTGAGCCAATTCTAGATTTTCCTTTAGAAGATCCATATTCTTTTGTAAAGAAGTGATTCTTTCAGCCACTGCCGGCAAGGGCGTATCTATGGGAAATCGAGGAAGAATGTTAGGATGATAACCTAGATTGGAGTAAAAAGGAGACTGCTTAGTGAAGGCGCTCTGAGAGTTGTTATAAGAGAACTCAGCCAGTGGAAGTAGATCCACCCAATCATCTTGTAGGTGGCAGATAAAGCAGCGGAGATACTGCTCCAGGGTCTGATTGGTTCGTTCTGTCTGTCCATTAGTCTGGGGATGAAAAGCAGGAGAAAGTTTACTTTAATGTCCAATGCTGCACAGAAATTTTGCCAAAACCTTGAAGTGAATTGCACCCCTCGATCCGAAATGACCTCATCCGGTACTCCATGTAAGCGAAACACATTCTTAATCATCAAGTCTGATGTCTGTTTTGCAGTGGGTAAGCCGACACAAGGGATAAAATGAGCTGCCTTTGTTAGACGGTCAACCACCACTAAAATGGTGTTCTTCCCTTGAGAGGTTGGTAACTCCACAATGAAGTCCATAGAAATGGATCCCCACGGGCGGGACGGGGTGGGAAGAGGTTGCAACAGACCAGTTGGTGAGGAGCGAGGTGTTTTGCATCTTGCACAGACTTCACATGAAGTGACATAGTTTAAGACATCTTTCCTGTAAGTGGGCCACCAAAAGAAACGAGAAAGAAATTCTTGTGTCTTTAGAATTCCCCTATGCCCGGCTATCTTGTAATCGTGGATGAGTTGCAATACTCTCAATCTGACTGTTTCAGGTATATACAGACGATGTCCCTGAATCCACACACCATTCTTAAAGACAAGACTTACGTCCCTTGGGGGTTGAGCCAACAAAGAATCCGCATGGTATGCTTCCTTGATGTCCTTAAGTAGGTTTTGATTATGAATCACTCCCAGGAATCTAGAGTCAGGAAGAATAGTCTTAGGAGGAGTAAGTGGACGTGTCTCTGCTGAATGAATCCAGAGAGTGCATCAGCCTTTCCATTGCGCGATCCTGGTCTATAAGAAATGACAAAATTAAATTGGTTTAGGAAAAGATTCCAGCGAGCCTGGCGAGGAGTCAGGCACTTAGCCGACCTGATAAATTCAAGGTTACGATGGTCTGTCAGGACGACTATTTGCTGTGCAGTCCCTGAAGAAGGTGTCTCCATTCCTTGAAGGCGGCAATAATGGCCAACAATTCTCTATTGCCACATCGTAGTTCCTCTCAGCCGAAGACAACTGCTGGGAAAAGAAGGCACAGGGATGCAAGACATTCTTCTCACCTGTTCTCTGAGAGAGTATAGCTCCAACGGCACAGTCTGAAGCATCCACCTCTATTATGAAGGCAAGCTCGGGGTTGGGATGTACTAAGATAGGTGCGGTGGTAAATTTATCCTTTAAACAGGAAAATGCTTCCTGAGCTTGCGGGGTCCAGGAGAACCTAGACTGTTTCCGGGTAAGTTGGGTGATAGGTGACACTACCTCAGAAAAATTCTTAATGAAACGTCTATAGAAGTTGGCAAACCCGATGAAACTCTGCACCTCCTTCACATTTCTAGGAATTGGCCAATCCTTGATGGCTTGGGTCTTGCTTCCATCCATACTAATCCCTTGCGTAGATAGTACATACCCCAGAAATTGAATTTCGGTCCTATGGAATTCACATTTTTCAAGTTTGATGTAGAGATGGTTTTGTCTTAGGCGTTCTAAGACCATTCTCACATGTCCATGATGTTCCTCTGTGGAGTTAGAAAAAATTAGAATATCATCCAGATAAATCACCACAAATGTATCTAGGAGATCCCTGAAGATATCATTCACGAAGTGTTGGAAAGTGGCTGGGGCGGTACTCAGACCAAAAGGCATAACTAGATATTCAAAGTGTCCATAGCGTGACCTGAAAGCAGTCTTCCATTCATCCCCAGGTCTAATACGGACCAAGTTATAGGCCCCACGGAGATTCAGTTTAGAGAAAATTTTGGTATGCCGCACTCTCTCCAACAACTCAGGGATTAAAGGCAATGGATAACGGTTTCTAATAGTAACCTTATTGAGTTCCCTATAGTCTATGCAGGGTCTCAGAGATCCATCTTTCTTCTTCACAAAGAAGATGGGTGCACCTGCGGGAGATGAAGAGGGGCGTATGAAGCCCTTGGCTAAATTTTCGTCTATATAATCCTTCAAAGCTTTTAGCTCGGGCCCCGCTAGGGGGTAGATCTTACCAAAAGGTATCTCGGCTCCAGGCAATAATTCAATTGGACAATCATATGGACGGTGAGGAGGAAGCTGATCAGCGTTCTTCTTGTCACATAAATCCACATAGTCCTGGTATACAGCTGGTAGTTCAGGGACTGACATGGTTCCTTTAGGAACAGAGCAAGCTGAAACTCCTTGACTCATCTGTTTCTCCGGAAAGTGTAATTCCTTGGTCTCCCAGTTAATCGTAGGATTCTGCGCCTGCAGCCATGGTAGCCCTAGAATAATGGGAAAGTGGGGAGAAGAGATAAGCAAAAAAGACATTTTCTCCTGATGATCTTTACCCATAAGGACCCTCAAAGGCTCTGTTTCTTGATCCACTGGTCCAGAAGTCAGTAGAGAGCCATCCACAGTCTCCATCTGTACTGGAGTAGCCTTCTTCACTGAACGTATCCCCTGTTTCAGAGCAAAGGAGATATCCATAAAATTTCCACTTGCTCCTGAGTCGATCAAAGCAGAGCTAGACACCCAGACTGAGTCAACCCAGAGTTTGATGGAAAGGAAGCAATGAGAATTGTTTTTTTACAACTCAGCTGGGACACCGCTGAGGAAACTTGAAAAATTGCAGCGTTTATACCGTCATCGTCCCCAGAACTAACAGAGTTTAAGTCTGAGAAATCAAGATCTCTTGCAGCAGATCTCTCTGGAGCCTGAGGCTTGGACATGACAGAGCTCCTCTCGCAACACTCACAGTGAATGACTGCTGCAGTAGTCTTACGAGAACGGCTGGGGCAGTTTATAATGAAGTGCCCTGACTTACCACAGTAGAAACATAGATTTTCCTTTATACGATGTTCTTTGCGTGCATCACTAACCCGTCTTTGTAAAGAGTCCACCTGCATGGGTTCAGGTTCTGGTTCCCTTGTGATCCTACTCAAAGGTTCCTTAGCTGAGGAGGGAGGTAGTAAAAGGTTAGTGCGATTATTTTCGAACCATCTCTCTTGTCTGCGTTCAGTCAGACGAGCATCAATACGGATACAATAGTTAATAAAGTCACCTAACGCAGTGGGAGGGTTGGCACGAGCAAGTTCATCCTTAATCAGTGGAGACAACCCTTTCCGAAAAATAGATTTTTTAGCGGAAGTGTCCCAAGTGGTATCAAGAGCCCATCTCCTGAAATCCAGGGCATATTCGGCTACTGAACGCTTACCTTGGCGCAAAGTTAACATGGCTGCTTCAGCTGTTGCACCTCGATTGGGGTCATCAAACACCTGCCCCATGGCTGAAATAAAAGCATTAAGGTGATTCAAACAATCATCCTCAGTCTCAATCAGAGGGTTTTCCCACATCAAAGCCTTATTGGTAAGCAACATGATTATAGTTAACACTTTGGATCGTTCAGTGGGAAATTGTGAAGCATGTGCAGAGAAAAATAAATTGCATTGATTAATAAATCCCCTGAATTTCTCACGTTCACCGCCAAAACGAAAAGGAGGTAATTTGGGGATCCCAGAACTCGGGGTTATGGCAGGAGCCTGGGCTCGTTCCTCTAGAGCCTCAATCCTGGCTCGCAATTCCTGGGTAGTCTGTCCAAACACTTGCAAATTATGATTAGTGAGGTCCTGTAGGCTTGCAAAACGGGTTTTTAAAGTCTGTACATCTGAAAGGATTGTATCAGTCACTCCGCAAAGTTCCTTTATGCGGGCCTCCATCTTCCAGATCTTTTAAGGCAGAAGTGCTGGAAGAGGAAAGGAAAAAAAAAAAAAAACAATAGTGTTTACCTGTGGTAACACTCCAGAGTAAAATTTTAAGGGAATGCGCTCACCTGGAATGGTTGTGAGAAGTCACAACCACTGTCATCACATAAGGTATTAAACGGACATCTGATATCCACAGTCACAGCAGACACGGCTTTCCCAGACCCAGCAGACACTAAACATTGGCTCCTGAATCTTGTCATGTATAGTGTACAGTTCCTATAGCATCTTGTGCTTGGGTGCGAGGAAACACAGGAGACATAGGTTGAAATGAAATGACTTGTATTACTTCATACAAGCATGCTGAAAAGTTCACACAGTTTGCAGGAACAGCGACAGGAGACACAGCAGGCCAGAGTAACTTCAAGCACTACAATAAATCTCCAAAGCAGGTTCAGGATCTCTTCTCTGTACCGTAATTCCTCTGCAAACATGGATTCACCAAACAGCAGGTTTCCAGAGTCCAAAAGTGTTCCAAGGTTCCTCAGTAGGGAATAGCTGGAGTACAAGTCCAAGGCTTCCAGGAGTCAGGTCACAGACTGACTGAGGCTTGATTCAGGAGCACTGATTGTTCAGCTGAGGCTGCTTAAGAAGCAAGAGGGAAGAATCAGGGCGGGAACATGAAAACTGGAAACTCCATATTAACTGAGGGCAAGAGCTGCAGAAAGACAGAAAGCAAATGGCCGACGGAAAACTGAGTTTCAAGGAACATGTCAACAGAGACAAAGAACCTTAGCAACTAGAGGCAGCCGTGGAGCGTTCCTACGTTGGTCCTAGACACCTCGTCACAGCCTGAGAAACTAACTACACCTAAAGATAGAAAGAGGAAAGCTTATCTGCCCCGGAGCAGATCCCCAAAGAACATAGAAAGCCCCCAAACATGTAATGGCGGTTAGACAAGAGGAAATACTGACACAGACAGAAAATAGTATGAGCAAACGTTGGGGCCCAAACTACCTAAATAGAAAAGGATAGGAAGGGCACTTACTGCAATCCCAAAAAACCCTGAAAAGCACCAACTCTACTAATTTCAAAAACACCTGAGATCACACGACCTCTACCACCTAAATTAGTTCTCTGGTGTAACAAAATCAAAACAGCAGCCACTGAAAAAACTGGAAAAAGCAAATGTACAAACATCAGTGGCTGAACTAAACTGAGAGGGCAAAAGCCCCCGGAGGGGACCAGAAGGCCCCCCACAAAAGTGCAGACAAAATGCAAAAATCAAGCACAAAAACAAAAAGAAGAAAATGTCTTATCTGTTAGCAGGAGATGCAGACACGACACAGCAGGCAACAAAGGAAACAGGAATCAAGGATTGAGACCAGAACAATTGATCACCGGCAACCCTGATGGGAAGGTGACTCCCTTAAATAAGACCAGTCAGTAACACCTGATTCCCAATCCTCACAATCTTCACTGGACAGTCCAGTACCGCTTGTAACCACCAGAGGGAGCCTCGGCTCAGAACTCATTTCAAGTCCATTCACAACACTGGGGCTCCCTCCGGTGGTTGCTGAGGGTAATGAACTGATTACTGAATGGCCTTCAGCTGGCCTGAATGGTTGGATATAAGTGGCCTGAGTTCCCAGCAGCCTTGCCGGTTATCAATTGTTCCTTCTGGTCTTGCTTGAAGCATTGCTAGTTTCCTGCTCTCCTTCAGATAAGTGTTTGCTGTTTTTTTTTTCCCTGTTTGATTTTCTCTGCTGGTTGCTGCTTGCAGTGGACTGCAGCCTGTCCCCTTTTGGGGGTCTGGCGCTGCAATTGTGCTCCGTTTGTGTCTGCACTTTTGCTTTGCTCCTTTGTTTCTTTTTATTTGCTGAATAGCGTTTTGTTACACCAGAGATCTGATTTAGGTGGATGAGATCGTGTGATCTCAGGTTTTTTGGCAATCAGAAGTGTTGGTATTTTTGTTAGGGTTTTGTTGGATTGCAGTCAGAATTTTCCTGTACTTTTCTGTCTAGACAGATTGGGCCCCAGCGTTTGCTCATTCTATTTTCTGTCTGTGTCCGTGCTTTCTTCTTGTCTAACCCCATTACATGTTTGGGGGCTTCCTATTTTCTTTGGGGATCTGCTCCGGGGCAGATAGCTTTCATCTTTCTGCCTTTAGGTGAAGTTATCTCTCAGGCTGTGATGAGGCATCTAGGATCACCGTAGGAACGCTCCACGGCTACCTCTAGTTGTGTGGTTAGTTCAGGTTACTGCAACCAATAGGTTCCAGCCTCTCTGGTATATTACCGCTTTTGCTATTTTTTGCTATTTCTCCTCAGTTACCGAAACATAACACACTGAGCCATAACAGACATGCACCGGACTACCAGTGAATATATACCACTCATACTGAACCATCAGATACTATATAATGCACATACACAGGACCACCATGGACAATATCCCATACATACTAAGTCATCATAGAATAAATACCACACACATACAGAGGATTACCAGGGAATATATCCCATACATACTGAACCATCATAGATTATATTCCACACACATACACCAGACCACCAGGGAATATATACCACATGCAACTACATACCAAATGTGCAAAAACACTCTTGTATTTAAATATTATATACAATGAAAGAATATATGACACAGAACATGAGGGGTGCTGGGGAATATGCCGCAGACCGTCACCTATTAACCATTTGCTTGTAATTTGCAGCTGCTGTTCTATTTTGAAAGTAATGTAGAATTAACCATATTATTGCCTGCAGTACTATTCACCGGCCACTGGAGGCCACTGTTTCCCCTGTAACTGCTGGATGACTCTGGCTAAAACTGGAATGTGCAGGATTTTGACTCTGAGGCGGCGACTCCAGTTCTCTGAGGAAAAATAGAAACAGCGATTCTGTGGGCAGAGACTGGTGTTCTGTTACATGGACTCTGTTCTGCTGGTGTGAACTGCAGTTTGGACAGAGCCCCAGGCCAGGGGGCAGTACAAGCAATTGGGAAGGAGTCCCTGACAGGAAGGGGTTGATTTGGTGGCCATCTTGAAAATGCTTGGAGGGAGGAGGAAGTGTGAAATCTCCATGGAGCGTCATCCGCGGAGCTGAAATCCCCAGGACACACCCGGAGGGCCCTCCAGTAAGTCAGCTGTGGTACCACACACCGGTTAGAAACATGTTGGTCAAACATCCGTCGTCCAGGCGGTCTAATCTCTGCAACAACACAGCGACCAGACACAGGTCTGTAAGTCCTGAGCTCAGGCCCACGGCGAGGATTATGGCGGGAGCGTGCACGTGGGAGCATGCATGCACAGTTAGTTTGGCGACAAACTCAGACAGTCTGAGTTTCACAGTAAAAGTTAATTTGACAAGTTTAGGGTTTACTGCCTTCCTTGTCCACGGCCTCGATATATCCTGAGGAGCCCACCGCAGTCCACGGCTTACGAATGTAGGGAATATATACCACACAATAAGGGATTACAAACACTCAGGCACAACTAAGAGGGTAACGGGTGAAAAACAAAAATCTTCAGAATAAACGCCTCGCCGCTGCTCTATGTACAAAACACAAGTTGCTGAAGAAAAGTATGAAGTGAACTGGGGCTGTGAAGGGATCTTCCATCTTCCTGGAGAACAAGAGTCAGATCTGGTGCTGGGTGGGATGGAGGCGTCATGCTTCAGGGATCTCCATCCTAAATTAACACATTAATTAACACAATTAGCCATCGGCTGTGAATTATTGTCGCTTTCAGGGCTACTAAATAATCTGAATGGGGGTCGGCACACCACGATTGCGAGATGACGGGACTGGGTGATATTACCTATAAATGCACCTTACAATGTAATGGTTGTAAAGGTCTAAGAAATAATGTAAGGCGTTAAGTCGCCACAGCTAGTTTTCACTAAAATAGCTTAGAAAAAAAAAAAGACAAAAAGTCCCATTCTGCTCCTGATTTTTTTTTGTAATACTGTTTATCAGATAGAGGTGAGCATGATGGGTTTTAATGAGGTGAGTGCTGAGTGCCTCATGAATATGCATGTTCTCATGTCAGATGATAATGGCAATAAGAGGATTCATAGGGTAGTGATGTGGAGGTTATTAGAGACCAGGTAGACTCGCTAAAGCCAGTGGGGTGGATGGGAGACGTTAAATTGAAAAAAAGTGTATTACGGATTGTACATGGGATAATGTAAGATGTAAGTGTCAGAAAAGCCTCCATTAGCGGTAATGTAATATATTTTGCAAGTGAAAGTGAAGCTCAGGTTTGAAATCTTTCTATAAAATGTCAAGAATTGCCTTCAGCTTTGTTCACAGACAAATTCTGTGGCTTCTCATATAGTGTTTCAGCCTCTCACCATTCACAATATCCCTGAGAACATCCTCCTTTACAGTGGCTGACAATATCTATAGGTTTTAAATAGGACCTGTCACGTGCCATAATTGTGTATTTTTTTTCTACCAGGTGTAAATGCCGCTGTTCTCCTGAATCCGGCGTTATTTTTCTTTTCTTTTTGCGCCTCTCTGTTCCTGAGATATGGCCCCATCTTCTCTGAATGAAAATCTAAGCTTTTTAGCCAACTGGGCATGGTTCTCATGAGGCTGACCACACCCACTTATCTAACAAGGCTAACTTTATATACAAGGAAGAGAAGGCCATATCTCTGGAACGGAGAGACGCAGGAACAAAAGAAAAACAACGCCGGATTCAGAAGAACAGCGGCATTTACACCATTGTAAGATTTCCAGGGGATATAGCTCTAGGATCGCTGTCTGGGTAGACAGAGTGACATGAAAACAGTTCATTCAGACAGCAGTTCTGGTGTAAAACTGGCCGCAACCAGCTTTATTAAAGTCCACAGCAAACAGATAAAAATAAAGCATAAACAGAAAACCTAGGCTTGTCTAGCCACTAATTACACATAGATAGATTGCCCTGTCTATCCGGGTCCCGGCTCTACCAGCCTGACCCAAAACAACACATATGATATATGTTACCAGTATGGAGTTTCACAGATACTCCTCCTTGTGTCTGAAGGCAACTTCAATGTCCAGACTTGAGAGAGATCCACTCCTATTCAGCCGCTATTCGCACGGATTCTCACTGAGGCTACTCCTGTGTCCGGGGTACTTCCTGCACCCAGACTGAGATAGCTCAAACTCCTGGAGACTGCTTCTTGTGCCGGGACACCTTCCTGTGTCCAGACTGAGCCAGCTCCCACTCCTTGAGACTGCTTCTTGTGCCGGGACACCTTCCTGTGTCCAGACTGAGCCAGCTCTCTGACTGTGTTTCAACACACCTACTTCTGGTCTCCTAATTAACACCTGAGTGATTTCAGGCCTGAGCTGCAAGTGTGTACTGAATGTAAGGTGTAGTGACCTTTCTCTACCACTAGGTCTACAAAGCCACACACCTCCCTTATACCAGTCAGTAAAGTAGCTAGGTGAAATATACACCCCATTCAATACACATACTCTCACTGTCTCACACCAGGTTAAAAAAAATACATTTAAAGGTCAAGTATTGAAGCTATATGGGAACAGTTATACCATGTTCTGAAATAGATTTTTTCTTTGAGCGCTTACGTTATGCTTCAGTATTAGCTGAATAACTCCTGGAGTCGTAATAATGTTTGGCGCTTCATTTGTTGACTTAATGCAGAGAGCTTTCGTTCAACGCTCTGTGCTACATACACATTATCCCTATGGTAGACACACTATGTAAATGGTATAGGCATGCTGCAGAACTTGTCAATCTAGCACTTGCTATATGGGTACATTTAATAATTGATCTGATTTGCAATAATGTTTGAATCACTAAAGCTTCACGAGTTTATCCAGATTAATACAAAATGATGGTCTCCACGATAAATTGCTGAGATATATCTGATCATAACTTACTGAAGAAAACCCAATTTATAAGGTTCAATAGGAAGAAAAGTACCGTCAGCAGTAGTCCCGGAGAGTATAGTGTGCTCAAGGTAAGGACTCTTGGTTCTTACTTATAGGAGTGGAAACCTCAGCACCAAAGAAATAGATAAAAACTGTAGGTTTTGCTGCATGTGAAATTTATTTTGATACGGCAAGGAGTCAAAACAGATATGTCTTTGTCAAGGACATCTGTGTCATAGCAATAGCCGGGTTTAGGGAATGCAGCAATGTGCAGGCTGGAATCTGATTACTAGGGGGCTAAAGATAATGTGAAGGAGGACTCTCACAAACATGGTTTGCCGTCCAGACAGTGTGTTGTTGCAGGTTACTGAACTAGAATTGAGCAAAACATTGTCAAGACCCTGGTCCACCAACCATATGGGTAGGCCATCACTACGGGACCAGAGCCTTGCAAATCTCCTATCTGCAGCACCTCTTTTGATTAGTAGGCATGGTATGACAATGTAAGCAGGTGCTATGATGAAGGGATTGCAGAGCAATACGGTGTAACAATATTTTAACAATAAAGGTGAAAGTAATCTTGCAGGGAGTTAATAAACAGTGGACAAGAATTAATACAATAACAAGAAATAAATGGAATAATCAGAATGCGTGCGACAGTTTGAGATTCAAACATTTATCATAGCTCCTGCTTAGTCCAGAGTCCGATGAGAGTAGTAGTGTTGGGAACAGCCGGTGTAGAGTCCTCCGATGGGGTCCAAGATAAGTGATCCATCTTCTGGCGGCAGCGGGCAGTCTCCGGTTTTACCCGCTGAGCCCTAGTCCATAAGCCTGCGCAATCAAAGTGGAAGAAGCTGTGGGAGTGTCTGTACCAAGAGTGGGCTGATGCGCGCTAGCCAGCAAAGGGAACTGCACCTCAATGTCCTGTAACTGGCCCCTCTTCTCTGCACGAGCCCGGTCCTACGTTTAGCCGGGCGCACGGCGCTTCCCACACTCACTGTCTCACTGGAGTGCTCAGGAGCTGTCGGCCGCAGTACGTCGCAGCGCTGCTGCTCTGGGTGCAGAGCACGCTGCTTACTGTGCTGCACTCTCCCTAACGGCAGGAAACTGCTGCTTGCTTCGAGCGTTTTCAGCTCTGTGTTCCCCTTAAACACGCCCCCTTTTCCCGGGTCATAGGGTTTGTCAGGTCCCCTATTCCTTACCCTGGGCAATATGGGACGAAGTTTCAACAGGACCCGGCCCAATGCAGGTACCCACATCCTGGTCTTCCTCCTTACACTTCCCCTCTCCTTTAGCTCACCATTCCACAGGCGAGAGTTCCTTCATCAGACGTTCACACTCTTCCATTTCTCGAACAATAATCTGCCAAATGAACTGGTCTTGGGAGGTATTCCAGCTGTCATCCGCTCAGTACGGCATAGTTCAGGTTGAGTGGTAGAGTCAGATTGAGTGATAGAAGACAGGACCATGTCTGGGTCCAATGGATCAGTCAACTCTGGAGTTTCAGGCCTACGCACTTCACTTGGGCTGGCGGGTAGCGAACTGTCCAAGCCGGAGAGTGAATCATGTGGTTCCTCCTCATCACAGTCGGGGACTGTGGTGGGTGAGCATTTCGGTGGTGTCTATTACTCTCTCCTCTTCTTCGGGATTCTGGGATAGGCAAGGATGCAACATGTTACGGTGAACTATTCGGGTAGGCGGCCCTTCTTCCCTTTCTGGCTAAATCTCATATATTGGCCCATCGGACCTGACTCGGCATTTCACCCGATAAGGAGTCTTTTCCCATCGGTGTTCTAACTTGCCCCAAGACTGTTTGTCTCTGACTAACACTTGTTCTCCATCCTTCAGAGCTGTCCCTCGAAGAGGCATTGCTTCATGATGCTGAAGTTCCTGGAACTTAGTCTGTACCAGCCGGTGAAGAGTCTGCAGCCGATTATGGTGTTCTCGAACCCAAGAAGACACCCCTGTCCGTGGGTAGTCTTCTCCTGGATCCAGCTCCAGCTCTGTGATTTCCAGTCCTTTTCGCCCGAACAGTAGGGTATACGTAGTGTATCCTGTTGTACTGTGCGCTCGGTTGTTATACACCCAGACTAATTCAGCCACGTATTCAGGCCACCGTACTTTCTGATCTTCCTCCAATGTTCGGAGCATCTGAATCAGTGTCCGGCTAAATCGTTCACAGGCTCCATTCCCCTGAGGATGATAGGGCGTCATCCTTGACTTCTCGATCTAGTACAGGCGATGCAACTCTTCCATCACTTGACCTTGAAAACAAGCACCTTGGTCAGAATGGATCCTATTCGGGCAACCGGGATGAAGTCTCGGCAGATAGCCTGCACCGCTGACTCAGCAGTCTGATCCCGAGTTGGAGTCACCACAGCGAACTTGGTGTAGTGGTCGGTCATCACCAGACAATGTTCATACCCGAGATGAGCCAGGCCCATGGTCAAGTGTTATGATTTGGTAGCTGAGGAGAGCAGGCAAAAACGGCAATACACCAGAGAGGTTGGAATCTACTGGATTGCAGTACCCTGACTAACCACCACAACTAAAGGCAGCCGTGGAGCGTACCTACATTGGTCCTAGACGCCTCGTCACAGCCTGAGAGGTTAACTACACCTAAAGATAGAAAGAGGAAAGCTATCTGCCCCGGAGCAGATCCCCAAAGAACATAGGAAGCCCCAAACATGTAATGGCGGTTAGACAAGAGGAAATACAGACACAGACAGAAAATAGTATGAGCAAACGTTGGGGCCCAATCTTCCTAGACAGAAAAGGATAGGAAGGACACTTACTGCAATCCAAAAAACCCTAAAAAATACCAACTCTACTAATTGCAAAAAACACCTGAGATCACACGACCTCTACCACCTAAATTAGTTCTCTGGTGTAACAAAACTAAGCCGCAGCCACTGAAAAAACTGGAAAAGGCAAATGAACAAATAACAGTGGCTCCAGAAGAACTGAGAGGAGCCCAAGCCCCCCGGGGGGGGGGAGACCTGGCTAACCTCACAGAAATGTAGAGAAATATGCAAAAGGTAAGCACAAAAACAAAAAAACCCAGAAAATATCTTATCTGAGAGCAGGAGAGGAGGCAAGACTCAGCAAGCTTCCAAGTGAACCAGGAACCACAGTTGAGACAAGAACAATTGATCACCGGCAACCATGATGGGAGGGAACCTCCCTTATATAAGACCAGTCTGTAACTCCTGATTGCCAATCCTCATTGAATGGTTCAGTACTGTTTGTAACCACCAGAGGGAGCTTCTGCTCAGTATTCATTTCTAACATATTCACAACAGTGCCCCCCCTTGAGGAGGGGTCACCGAACCCTCATTTGGGCAACCAGGTCGGTCAGGATGAGCTCTGTGATACGCACGGATCAGTCTCCTAGCATGGATGTCCGAAGAAAACACCCAAGAATTGTCCTCCTGACCATAACTCTCCACTTAACCAAATACTGGAGTTTCCGTCTAGAAAAACGAGAATCCAATATTTTCTCAACCACATACTCCAGATTGCCCTCAACCAAAACAGGGTCAGGAGGCGCAGCCATAGGAACCACTGGCTCGACAAACCTCTTCAATAAGGACTTGTGGAACACGTTATGGATCTTAAATGTCCATGGAAGAAGTAAACAAAAGGAAACAGGATTAAGAATCTCCATGATCTTATAAGGTCCAATGAACCTAGGCTTAAACTTAGGAGATGCAACTCTCATAGGGATATTTCTTGAGGACAACTAGACCAAGTACCCACTTCAAACCGAGGACCATCAGTCCTGTGCCGGTTGGCAAACCGCTGGGCCCTCTCCTGATAGAGGGACAACCTCTCCACTACCTGGTCCCAAATCTGCTGCATACGCTCCACAACAGAGTCAACACCTGGACAGACAGAAGCCTCCGTCTGTCCCGAAGAAAATCAAAGGTGAAACCCAAAATTGCAGAAAAATGGAGACATCAAAGTGGCAGAGCTAGCCCTATTATTAAGAGCAAACTCAGCCAAAGGCAAAAAAGAGACCCAGTCATCTTGATCAGCAGACACAAAGCATCTCAGATAAGTCTCCAATGTCTGGTTTGTTCTCTCAGTTTGTCCATTGGTCTGAGGATGAAAAGCCGAGGAGAAAGACAATTGAACACCAAGTTTAGAACAAAAGGTCCTCCAAGATCTGGAAACAAACTGGACTCCTCTGTCAGACAAAATGTTCTCAGGAATGCCGTTTAACCGAACCACGTGCTGAAGGAACAAAGGCACCAATTCGGAGGAGGAAGGCAACTTAGGTAATGGCACAAGATGTATCATCTTGGAAAACCTATCACAAATCACCCAGATAACGGTCATTCTCTGAGAAACAGGGAGGTCGGAAATGAAATCCATAGAGATATGGGTCCATGGTCTCTTGGGCACAGGCAATGGCATCAACAAACCACTACAGCGAGAGCAAGGCTTGGAGCGAGAGCAAGTCCCACAGGACTGCACAAATTCCCTGACGTCACGAGACAAAGTAGGCCACCAAAAGGACCGACTAACCAAGTCTCTGGTACCAAAAATTCCGGGATGACCGGCCAACGTGGAACATTGAATCTCAGACATCACACTCTTTTTCCACCGGTCTGGGACAAACAATTTCCCACAGGGCAGCGCTCGGGTTTATCCTCCTGACACCCTTCCAGAGCCAGTCTCAAATTGGGCGAGTTGGCGGAAAGAACTACACCCTCTTTCAAAATAACAGCAGGATCAGATAACTCAGGAGAGTCCGCAAGGAAACTCCTCGAGAGGGCATCCGCCTTAACATTCTTAGTGCCAGAAAGAAAGGAAACCACAAAATTAAAACGTGTGAAAAACAAGGCCCACCTGGCCTGTCTAGGATTAAGTCGCTTGGCTGATTCCAGATAAACCAGATTCTTATGGTCCGTAAGGACCACCACCTGATGTTTGGCTCCCTCCAGCCAATGTCTCCACTCTTCAAAAGCCCACTTCACGGACCAATAACTCCCGATTACCCACGTCATAATTACGTTCAGTTGGAGAAAATGTTCGAGAGAAAAAGGCACAAGGGTTACTTTTAGAGGTCTCTGGATCTCTTTGGGACAAAACGGCACCTGCCCCAATTTCAGAGGCATCAACCTCCACCTGAAATGGCAGAGAAACATCAGGCTGCCGTAGAACAGGAGCAGAAGTGAATCTCTGCTTAAGTTCCTGAAACGCAGAGACTGCCTCAGGAGGCCAATTCACCACATCAGAATCCTTTTTGGTCAAATCAGTCAATGGTTTAACAATAACAGAGAAATTACCAATACATTTACGATAAAAATTGGCAAAACCCAAGTATCTCTGAAGAGCCTTTAATGAAGTAGGTTGGACCCAATCAAGATGGCCTGAACCTTGACCGGGTCCATTTCAATAACAGACGGAGACAAAATGAATCCAGAAATGAGATCCTCTGTATGCCAAAAAGACACTTTGATCCCTTCACATACAGAGCATTCTCTCTCAAAATCTGGAACACAGTCCGAACATGTTTCACATGAGAGTCCCAGTCATTGGAAAAAATCAAGATATCATCCAAATAAACAATCAGAAA
>JARQOD010000008.1:165816626-165843871 GCA_033576555.1 Oophaga sylvatica | reverse complement strand
TGCGGTTCTCCCCTGTGTGAACAGGTCTCTACCTGTTCCTCCATACACCATTCCTTCCAGTCTTTACCAGTATCTGCACCTGCTGTGTGAACAGGTCTCTACCTGTTCCTCCATACACCGTTCCTTCCAGTCTGTACCAGTACCTGCTGTGTGAACAGGTCTCTACCTGTTCCTCCATACACCATTCCTTCCAGTCTTTACCAGTACCTGCGCCTGCTGTGTGAACAGGTCTCTACCTGTTCCTCCATACACCATTCCTTCCAGTCTTTACCAGTACCTGCACCTGCTGTGTGAACAGGTCTCTACCTGTTCCTCCATAAACCATTCCTTCCAGTCTGTACCAGTACCTGCACATGCTCTGTGAACAGGACCCTACCCCTGTGTCTCAGCCGTGCCTGCCACCCGTGTCTCAGCCGTGCCTACCTACCCCGTATCTCAGCCGTGCATGCCAGCCCTGTGTCTCAGCGGTGCCTGCCAGCCCTGTGTCTCAGCCATGCCTGCCTGCCAGTGTTTCAGCTGTAGAGTTCATAAACACTGCACTCGTAAGAAAAGTTTGATGCTTAAAGTGGATATTTATTGAACGTATAGGCGAAAGCGATAAGTAATTTTTGACGTTTCGGCCTCCACTGGGCCTTGATCACAAAATCGCTGTGAAAGACAGAGAGTGAACATTATAGTACAAGACAAGAATATACAGGAAATATTTACAAATATTTACATATATTTACATTATAGGATAATACGTAACCATGTCATGGTATATGGATTGTAATTTAAATAGCATTTGGTTCAGTAGGTTGCAAGACATAGGAGGGGGCTAGGTAAGGAGAAGAATTCTACATTGAGATATCAGAACCCAGGAAAAATGCAAACAATTATTCGTTGAACACCTACCCTTATTGTGTTGATATAAAGGGAAGTATTCTGGACATCCTAGCATAGGATAAGTCCGGAGAAGAGGAATGAGATCCTTGTAAGAGTTACTGGAATAAATCGGAATAGAGTGAGTAATGGAGACCCAGAATAGAATATCTTATACACATGATCTATAGTGATAGTGGTAATATGATACCTTTAGAACAATAAACGCATGTAACACATGCTTGTAGTGTGATCCTCTAGGGGACGGGATCAGGATCAATTGTATAGGGTCTGGGTCTTATAGATAACACCGCTTAGGAGAGGTAAAGATAACATAATTATATTTTGTTCACATGGGTATACATGTATGTATTTAAATGGTAATTACCAGGAGTAAGATAGTAGACCGTCAGCTGAGGAGTTAAATATAATCACTGCTAGGCTGTAATGAGAATGTATAGAGTCAATTGGCTCACAATAGAGTAAATGTGTATCCACTTATGGCTAAGGATATTTACCATAATGTGCAGGAAAGACTTGCCAGCTATGGTGCTTGTCAGCATAAGAGATAGGCAGTAACTGTAGAAGCACATTAATCAGGGTAAATGGTGTGGAAATGCCGGTGGTATAACTTATCTTAGGTGGTGGGAGCTCACATCCGTGTTGGTAGCCGGTAGTCAGGTCCAGAGCATTGGTGGCTCAATGTAGAAGCTGGCACATCTGTGCCTGAGCGTGTGGGGACTGTGGTGAACTCACAGCAGCGCTATAAGAAGCGCTTGCTGATCGCATTGCCGGATGTGACGTCACACGCCGGCGCATGCGCAGAAGGGATTGATAGTGACGTGAGACGCCCACTGAGCATAGAATCGGTAGTGGCCAGTCAGCGCTTGCGCAGTGAGTGCTAGAGGATGTGCGCTTGCGCGGTGGAGTGCTAGAGGATGTGGCACTCACTGGGGTAAAGGCACTGTAAGTTGGTGAAAGCTCTAGCTGTTCCTGTCAGTGAAAATTGTGGCGGTCAAAATAAATGTAGTGACAAAACGGGGAATGAGTAAAATGGGGAAAAAAGAACATGATAGCGGTGTAAAGGAACAAAAACAATGGATAATAATGATACAATTGAATGGACAGTAGAATAAATACAAGATGCAAGTGGACAGGTAGTAGGGAAATCATAAAATTAACAAAAAAGGATAAAAATAACAAAAAAGGAGGAACATAAATAATGGATAATCATGGTATAATTGAATGATCGGTAAAATAAAAAATGCAAGTAAATAGATGGTGAAAGAAATCATAAAATTAACATTAATGGTAAAAGTCCAAACAAAAATAAATAGGAAAATCATAAACATAAAATAAAACATAAAAATAATGGTAGGAGTCCAAACGAAGATGATAAATAAATAGTAATGAGGGGCATGATACGGGAGTATGGGTCTTACCATCTCAACTGTAGTGTAAGGCCAAACTTATGAGCACCTACGGATTGTTCTAGGGGGAGAGAAGGAAATTAGGTTAGCCAGTCCATCTCCCTGTTAAGACCTTTGGGGTACAATGTATCTAGGGTGTATATCCAGTATGTCTCACGTTGTTTGAGTAATTTAATGTGGTTACCACCTCGTCTGGGTCTGGGGACGCTTTCTATGACTTGGAACCTAAGTTGGGCTACGTTGTGTTTAGCCTCCTTAAAATGGGCTGGCAGAGGTAGCCAAGTTTTTTCGCACCGGATAGTCGATTTATGACTAAAAAATCCGGTCCCTAACGGCCTGAGTGGTCTCACCAACATATAGCAGGCCGCAGGGACATTTGATAATGTACACAACGTATCGAGATTCACATGTGAAAAAGTCCCTGATGGGGAAGGATTTCCCAGTACGGGGGTGTACCACTTCGTTGCCTTTAATGATGTTCGAACAACTCATGCAGTTCAGGCAAGGGAATGTACCTGTTCTTTTTTGTCCAGTTAGGGTACTAGTGGTAGATTGTCTAAAGGGTCCCAGGTCAGCTCTAACTACCTTGTCCCGGATATTGTTGGCTCGTCTTGTGCACATGAGTGGTGGGTCACTGAGAGTTTGAATGGCAGGATAAGCCCTGGTGAGGAGTGGCCAGTGTTTCCTAATAAGATTGTGATTCTGCGCATGGATGGATGATGGTTATGTACAAATGGGATGCGTGGATTTCTATGGACACTGATAGCGGTGTCAGTGGTATATACTTCATCTATCGCTCTCCTGGATTCCACACTGAGGAGGTCAGTGGGGTAATTGCGCACCTTGAATTTATTGGCCATATCCTGGATTCTGGTCACCTTAAGCTGCGGATCGGATACAATTCTGGAAACCCTTTTGAATTGTGATCTAGGCAAACTGTTCTTCATTGGTTTTGGGTGACAGCTATTGTATAGGAGTAAACTGTTACAGTCAGTGGGTTTGGTGTAGATATCAGTGCTCAAGCAGCCCTCCATATTTTTGATGACACGGGTATCAAGGAATGTGACATTACTGATGTCATGTGTTATGGTAAAGGTAAGTTCTGGTGTGATGCTATTGATTTTGTTGAAGAATTCAAGAAGACTTGATTCACTGCCCGTCCAGATACAGAAGATGTCATCTATGTATCTGACCCACATAATGGCATGTTGAGTGAATGTGGGATTGGGGTAGATATGTTCTTGTTCGAAACGATCCATGTAGATATTTGCGTAAGCTGGCGCTACGTTCGACCCCATGGCGGTTCCACAGGTCTGTACATAAAATTCGTCGCCGAACATGAAGTAGTTCTCCCTAAGGACCAGGTTGAGTAGGTCTATACACAGTTGGTTGATATCTCTATCTATGTTGGCTTCCTGCAGGCTGAGGGACACCGCTCGAATGCCTTTCTCATGTGTGATGGACGTGTACAAGCTGTTTACGTCCATTGTGCATAAAATGCTGTCGGGAGGGATGTTATTAATGGCACGTATTTTCGTGAGAAAATCACTTGTATCCAAAATAAATGATTTGGTTGCATGGGCATGTGGTGTTAGAAGTTTGTCAAGGAAAATAGATAGAGGATTCAAGATTGAGTCTGTGGATGCTACAATCGGGCGTCCCGGTGGTTTGTGGAGATTTTTATGTATCTTAGGGAGAATGTATAAAATAGGGGTGACAGGATGGTGGTTAGTCAAGAACGTTTTAGTTTTGTTATCAATGGTACCCCGTTCCAGGTAGTTGTCTAAAACTAGGTTGATTTTATGGCGTATGGAGCTGGTTGGGTCCCTGTCGACTTTCTTATAGGTTGTGGTGTCACTGAGTTGTCTCGTGATTTCAGAAATGTAGTAGCTTCTGTTCATGACTACAGTGGCCCCACCTTTGTCCGCAGGTTTAATAACAATATTTTTATTGTTTTTAAGTGAGTCTAAGGCCTGTTTCTCAAGGGGGTTAAGGTTGTGGCGGACAGGGAGGAGACCAAGTTGTTGATCATGTAAGGTTTGCCTAATGTCCCTTTCTAGTAGTTCGACAAAGGTCTCAACTGCATGGTTAGTTTTAGGCGGCATGAAACTGCTGGGATTACGTAGCCCAAGCTTGTCAATTGAGATATTTGGTCCACTGTTGCTGTCAGGTATAGTGCCGGCAGAGTTGAGATTGGAAGTGGTGTTCCCTGCAAAGTGTACTTTGAGTCTGATGTTTCGGTAGAAACGGTGGAGGTCTTTCTCTAGTTGGAAGGAATCCCACTTAGGGGTGGGACAAAATGACAGACCCATATTTAGAACCTTAAATTCGAGAGGGGAGAGGGAATAATCGGAAATGTTAACGACTAAGTTTGGACTCCTACCTGGGATCTGAGGATCATCTGGCGGTCCGCTTCTTTTCTTCCTTGACCTCCTTGTTGTCGTGTAGTTTGTCCTAAAAAAGCCGGTCTTGTGTTTGGGGCACCGCCAGTTTCGCTGCCAGAGCCTGCGGAGGAACCCCCTGCAGGTGAGGAGCCCCCGGATTGATAGTAGCCCCCTTGTTGGCGGCGGAATCTTGGGCGTTGTCTCCGAGCTGGTGGGTCCTCCCATCTGTAGACCTTGTTGGATAAATAGTCCTCGGTGTTTCAGCTGTGCCACCGTCTCCCCAAGTGGGATCAGCAGCCACAGCCAGACACCACCCTGGAGTGGCACCTGGCAGCTGCCTGCCGCACAAATCGTAAGAAAAGGAAAGAGGGAAGCTCTATGCCATAAAATCAATATAAATTTTATTATGAACAGATTAAAAGTATAACAAATTGGTATGGTACATATGGGGACAAAAAAATGCAAAAAAGAAAATATGTCCAAGTGTTATTTATATAAACATAAATAATATGAATAGGATTATTCAAGGAAATAATGGAGCCTATATTATAAGGCTTCCTAAGAAAATCTTAAAGTCCAATCCTAACAAAAGATCAAAAATAAAAACCCTGAAAATCCCATTATGACAGGCCAGCAGAATCCTTAAATCCTAATGGTAACAGTAAATGTAAATTGCATAGATGCATAGTGCAGTATATGGGCCAATGTGCCACAAACAACTATAATACATGCAGATTACCAAAGGAAAGAAAAAGTCACTGCTGGCAGACAAATACTATACTTTGCAGGCCGTGGCACCCCTGAAGCGCGTTTCACGGTTAGGCTTCTTCTCAAGGGAGTGTGCGTACATACACTTGGACATATTTATATATCCCTGAAACCCTCCTACCTTCCTTTAGGCCTTTTCTTTTTTGCATTTTTTTGTCCCCATATGTACCATACCAATTTGTTATGCTTTTAATCTGTTCATAATAAAACTTATATTGATTTTATGGCATAGAGCTTCCCTCTTTCCTTTTCTTATGATTTGTTAGCGATTGGAAGTGCCTTATATTTAGGCATTATATGCTATATGAGTTCTGCCTGCCGCACAAGCCTGACTTCACCATCAGAGGCTCCAGTGAAAACCAAGGCAGCTGTCCTAGTCACGCTCCTTCCAGGGTAGTCTGGTTTGTGGCACAGTGGGGCCACAATCCCCTGGCTCACGCCCACCAGTCAGGGCGTGAGCGTGACAACAACATTGCTCACAGCTGTGATCTGGGAGTCAGAAATGCTTCCAGGGGCATTCCCCATGATGTTCCCGTGTCATTTGAGCAGCGTTTCCATAATTTTCAGACGTTTTTAAACTTTAAAAGGACCCCTGGGGGGGATCGCGGCAAAAATGCTCGGTTTTTCTATAGACTTGCATTGGGCCGTTGCTCGGGTCGAGTACCCATGTATTCAAATTTGATCGACCCAAATAATGAGCACTCGAGAATTTTAGTGCTCGCTCATCACTATTAATGACCAAATACTTATTTTACACCATAATTTGCAAAATAAATCTTACCAAATCAGACAAGGTGATTTTCTGGATTTGTTTTCTCATTGTGACTCTCATAGTTGTGGTCGACCTATAATGTCAATTTCAGGCCTCTCTCATCTTTATAGGGGGAGAACGTGCACAATTGGTGGCTGAATAATAACTTTTTTCCCCACTGTAGTAGGAGGTACACGTGGCCCTGGTCCAAGAGTGCTAGCAATCCTGCCAGGTAGGAAAAAGTACATATTACTCTGGTCTGGTGGTGCCGGGGATGCTGACAGGTTTGCAGTGCTTTGGTCCAGAGGTGCTGGGGATGCAGGTGTAACAAGGTAGCATGGGGTGGTAGTTATGGCCGAGTCACTTAAAGCTACAGTCCACTGAGCAAATGGTCAGCGAGCACACCGGCCCCTTGCACATAAAGCAGACAGGACAGATGCAACCCTAGGTGGTTTACCACTTCTCCTCAGTCGCTGCAGAACAGGAAACAGTGTCCAGGACCACAGCCATAATCCAACAGGGATAACTATTTATTTATGAGTAAATTAAGTAGTAAAAAGTAGAAAAAAGAAAGAAAAATGTAGTTGCAGGAAATTAGGTAACCTTCCTGCTCTTTCCCTGAGTTCTTTCGCTGCTGAATCAGTGGCAGCAGCAATGGCAGCCGCAGTAACAGACATGGTCCTTTAGTCGATTCCTAGACGCTTAAAGTCCTCGGTGGAGCACCACACAGTCCCAGTGCCTGCTTCACTGCCTGTGGGTCCGCGGCAGCAGTCTCTTTACCCCTCCTGGGGTTTAGTCAGCTCCCAGCATGGGAGCACACCCTGCAGTAGGCAATCCTTCCTTGGCTCCAAATGAGGAGCAGGAACTTCCTAGTTACTCCTTCTTGGGGCTTTTAGCCCAACTCCCTGGGTTAACCCCTTCTGTCCCTGTCACTAACATACATATAGTAAACAGGAAAACATTATCAGACATTACAAACACAGCACATACAATACAGTACAAGATAACATAGGGATAAAAAGGGTAATACATTGATACAGACCTTACTAAACGAGTACACCGTCCTGGTACCATATAATGCACGGGCCCAGCACACGGGAGAGAGGGGGCAGATGAGGGTCCCCCGCCACCTCCTTACACAGGTAGGAAGAAGTACAGAGGGCTCTGGTCTGGAGGCACTGGGGATGCAGGTAGGACGAGGTACAGAGGGCTCTGGTCTGGAGGCACTGGGGATTCAGGTAGGACGAGGTACAGAGGGCTCTGGTCTGGAGGCACTGGGGATGCAGGTAGGACGAGGTACAGAGGGCTCTGGTCTGGAGGCACTGGGGATGCAGGTAGGACGAGGTACAGAGGGCTCTGGTCTGGAGGCACTGGGGATGCAGGTATGACGAGGTACAGAGGGCTCTGGTCTGGAGGCACTGGGGATTCAGGTAGGACGAGGTACAGAGGGCTCTGGTCTGGAGGCACTGGGGATTCAGGTAGGACGAGGTACAGAGGGCCCTGGTCTGGAGGCACTGGGGATGCAGGTAGGACGAGGTACAGAGGGCTCTGGTCTGGAGGCACTGGGGATGCAGGTAGGACGAGGTACAGAGGGCTCTGGTCTGGAGGCACTGGGGATGCAGGTAGGACGAGGTACAGAGGGCTCTGGTCTGGAGGCACTGGGGATTCAGGTAGGACGAGGTACAGAGGGCTCTGGTCTGGAGGCACTGGGGATGCAGGTAGGACGAGGTACAGAGGGCTCTGGTCTGGAGGCACTGGGGATGCAGGTAGGACGAGGTACAGAGGGCTCTGGTCTGGAGGCACTGGGGATGCAAATAGGAGGAAGTACACAAGGCTGTGTTCTAGAGGCACAAAGAGGCACCAGGGATCCCAGGAGTTAGGAGAAGGTATGCAGGACTTTAATCTGGAGACATCAGGGATGCCGGCAGGTAGGAGGAGGTAAGCAGGGCTCTAGTCCGGAAGCACCTAGGATGCTGGCAGATAATATGTTCACAGGATTCATATCCAAAGGTCACAGACTATCGACATTGGACCAGAGTTCTCTAAATCATTTTTCACAACTCTATCCTACTGTTTTGTCGTGACGTGATCTACAGGTCTGCTCAGTGTCACCTGCTCATAGGCTGCTGCTTACCCCATTATTATTATTATTCATTTTTATAGCACCATTTGTTCCATGGCGCTTTACATGTGAGAGGGGCAAATGTAGGCAAGTACAATAAATATGAGCAATACAGGACGTACAGAAGGAGAGAGGACCCTGCCCGCGAGGGCTCACAATCTACAGGGATGGGTGAGGATACACTAGGAGAGGGTAGAACTGGTCGTGCAGCAGTTTCTGTAGACTGAGGATCACTGCAGGTTGTAGGCTTGTCGGAAGAGGTGGGTCTTCAGGTCCATTATAAAGCAATCACATGCTATTGGGATTTTCTGACAGATAACACGGCAGCTTTATCATTCTTTATCGCTGAGCATTTACCGAGCAGCTGCAAGATGGAGAACGTTTGATACATCGCATAAGATGAAGCGTAATGAATCTTACAAGGTTGTAGCTGATTAAATGTTCTTCTCTGTTTACCAGGCACCTGTTGAGGGGGATCACTTGAAGATCCCAACAATAATTACAGTGTTAAGGATGATAAACCCTCTCCTGTTCAGGGTTTGTTCCTCTCACTAGTCGGCAATATTGTAACCCTGCTGGCACTGATGCAGGTTAATGATTCCTGCTGCCCTCATTAATGGGAGCCTGCTCCTAGCCTTGGCTACACAGTAATGAGCAGGGAGCAGCAAGAGCGCAGGCTCACTCAGCAGAGAACAGTGGGGAGTTTTAAATGGAACTGACAAGGTCTGGACTGGGGCATCAGTAAAACTCATTTACCTTCTCGCAAAATGATCCCCTGCAGGTATGAATCACAGACTTACAAAGCCATACAACATCCATACTGAACATGCTCACGGGTCCCGGAAATTACGCCCAACTTGCCTAATGATTATCTTCTGCATTGTGGTGTACTGGTTTCATTGCTACATAGATCTGCTTGCAATAGTGATGTCGCTACTACCCAGTGTGAAATCTATATACCCCTGCTCCCTGGGGGTTATTGCATTAAAAATGTATAAAGATGTGTGCTAGGGTAAGAGTCTTCTCAGAGGGGCAAATATGGCTCCATGTGACCAGGAATGACTCTACTAGTGCAACAAAATACAGAGGAAGGCAAGGTTGCATATGATTAGCAAAACATAAAAAGCCCTTTTTTTCTGAAATAACGCCACTCTCGCCTAAAGGCTGTGACTAGCATTGCAGCTCAACTTTTCATATCTGTTCTCCCATCACCTCTGACACATCTTTCTTTTGGAGATAGCTTCTTTGCATACATCCCCTTTAAACCAGACAAAAATTAACATTTCATATGCTGATTGAAGACTTGATATCTCAGGGAACTGCAGTCCACCCTCTGTGGGATCTTCTGCCATCTCCACAAGTCATATATGACTCAGTGTGAGTTCATTCTTTTTCGGCGACATGTACAAAGAGAAATAAGCTAAGCTCACTCTGTGGTGGAGGAATGACTACACTAACTAAAAACTGTTGTCCTAAGTTGATATCATATTAGAGGGTATTACGCTCCAAGAGTGGACCCTCGGGATCGAGGTACCCGAACCCACCCGAGCGAGCTGGCCACGTGAACCCACCCCATATACAGGGAGTGTCAGGGGCAAGCCCGAGGGGACGGAATACCACTACTGCCAGTACCAAGGGGCGGCTCAGAGGAGGATGGTAGCAAACGGAGAACTAAGAGGTGACAGAGGGAAACACAGAGATGGTATAGGGACACAAGGGCAGACTGGGACACAGAGCACACTGGAGAAAGGAGAACGAGCAGGAATGGGATCCGAGGACTGAAAGCCAAAGAAGCAGGGCAGGGCGATGACACAGGAAGAAGCCAGGTACTGCAAGGCAAAAGACAAAAGGGTGAGAGAGGACCAGGGACCTGGGATAGCAGCGCTAGGTGGGACCTAAGCAAGGTACTAACGAAGCACTAGTTTAATCAGGCGCTTCCTCTAGCAGGAAGCGGCCTGTTATACCTGGTAGCCGCTGCCCTAATTGGGCAGTTTTTCTGGGAAGGAACCAACCCGACAGTATTAGATAGTCGGGAAAGCGCGCACCCACGACCTCAGCGGGCAACCGTGCATGCGCACAGCTGGAGATCCCCAGCGTGTCTGAGGACCCGGAAGTGTCAGGACAACGCGACGGGAGAACCGCCCGGCGCGAGGAGAGATGCAGTGAGGAGCCCGGCCTGCGGGTGAAGAGAGGTGAGTAACAGTACCCCCCTCCTTACATTCCTCCTTTTCTAGACTGGCAAAAAATCTCTTCAGGATACGAGGTGCCCTAATGTTCTCCAGTGGTTCCCATGACCTCTCCTTAGGGCCATTCCCCTTCCAATCAATCAAGAAGAAAGTCCTCCCACTAACTCTTTTCCTGGCTAGTATATCTTTCACTTCAAAGACGTTATCTGAAGGGACAGGGGGGAGAGGAACCAGAGGAAGAATGAAAACGGTTGAGTACCACAGGTTTGAGGAGAGAATCATGGAAGGTGTTGGAAATACGGAGCGAGGCAGGTAACCTCAATTTATAGGCCAAGTCGTTAATTCATTCCAGGACCACGAAAGGACCAATGTAATGAGGTCCCAATTTGAAAGAGGGAATCTTGAGTCGAATATACTTGGAGGAAAGCCAGACTCTATCACCAGGTTGAAAAGGAGGAACGTCCAAACGCCTTTTATCGGCATGCTTCTTCATCCGAATACACGACTTCTCGAGAGTCTCCTTGGTCTCCTTCCAAATCTTGGAAAATTCCATGGACAACGAGTCAGCAGCCAGAACCCCTGAGTAGGAGAAACTGGTAAAGGCAGGTTGGGATGTTGACCAGACTCGATAAAAATCGGAGAATTGGCAGCCGATTCACTGGTATGATTGTTGTATGCGAACTCCGCCCAAGGAAGAAGATGGAACCAATCGTCCTGGTAGGCACTGGTGAAATGTCTGAGATAAGTGGTCAAGATTTGGTTAGTCCGTTCCACCTGACCGTTGGATTGTGGATGATAGGCGGAGAAGTCTAGAGTCACATTCATGAGCTTACAGAGAACTCTCCTGAACTGGGATGTGAATTGGACTCCCCTGTCCGACATGATGTGTTGTGGGAATCCATGGATCCTGAAGACATGTATAAAAGTCTTGGCCAACTCAGGAGCAGAGGGCAAGCCCGGGAGCGGGACGAAATGGGCCATTTTAGAGAAACGGTCCACAACTACCAGAATAACCGTGCAACCCTTGGATCTAGGAAGGTTGGTGATAAAGTCCATGGCTATATGCCACCAAGGGACCAAAGGTACGGGCAGAGGATGCAGGGCCCCGGATGGTAGTTGTCTCGGAGTCTTGTTTCTGGCACAGGAAGAACAAGATGCGGTAAAATCCTCAACGTCCTGACGAAAGGAAGGCCACCAATAAAGATGGGAGATGAGAAGATAGGTCTTCTTGGATCCTTCATAACCGGCAATTTTTGAGGAATGGCCCCAGCGCAATACCCTCTCTGTCCTTCTCTAAAATGAATGTTTTACCCGGAGGAAGGGTAGCAAGATTCAGGGGAGCCATGGTGATAATCTTAGAGGGATCGATAATATGGGATGGGACGTCCTCCATGTCGATAGCCTGGAAGGACCTTGACAAAGCGTCAGCCTTGACGTTCTTCTCACCTGGCCGGAAGTGCAGCGCGAAGTCAAATAGGGCAAAGAACAGAGACCACCTGGCTTGCCAGGGGTTGAGCCTCTGTGCAGACTGAATGTAGGCCAGATTCTTATGATCGGTGAAAATTGTGAAGGGATGTACTGCTCCTTCCAGAAGCTACCGCCACTTCTCCAACGCCAGTTTTATAGCAAGTAACTCTCGATCTCCGATGGAGTAGTTGCATTCAGAGGTAGAAAAAGCTTTAGCGAAGAGACCACAAGTGACCAGATGAGGATTTTTGAGAAAGGACTGCCCAGCCCTGGTGGAGGAGGCATCTACCTCGAGAATGAATGGTCTCCTGGCGTCTGGACGATGTAGAACCGGAGCACTTGCAAAAGCTTGCTTTAAGGTCAAAAAGGCATTCTTGGCTTCTGCAGACCAGACATGGGGATTGGCCCCCTTGCAGACGAGAGATGAGATGGGCGTGGTTAGTGAGGATAAGTGGGGTATAAACTGCCTGTAATAGTTTGCGGACCCGAGGAATCGCTGGATAGCCCTTAAACCGAGGGGCTGTGGCCAATTGAGGATGGCGGAAACCTTCTCGGGGTCCATCTTGAGACCTGAATCAGAGATAATGAACCCCAAAAATGGCAAGGAAGTTTGCTCGAAGATGCACTTCTCAAACTTGGCGTATAAACGGTTCTCTCTCAGACTTAGTAACACCTGACGAATGTCACGTCTATGAGAAGGCAGATCCGGGGAAAAGACGAGAATGTAGTCAAGATACACCACCACACAGGAGTACAAGAGATCCCAGAAGATGTAATTAATTAATTCCTGGAACACCGCAGGTGCATTACAGAGGCGAAAAGGCATAATTAAAGGCAATTTTCTATTCGTCCTCGGCGCGGATATGGACCAAGTTGTAGGCTCCACGAGGGTCGAGCTTGGTGAAGATTCGTGCCCCTTTCAGGCAATCAAAAAGCTCCGGGATAAGCGGCAGCGGGTATTTGTTCTTGACCGTAACCTGATTCAAACCTCTGGAATCTATGCAAGGTCGGAGAGAGCCGTCCTTCTTCACGAAGAAGAAGCCCGCACCCGTGGGAGAGGAAGATCTCCGAATAAAGCCTCTGGCCAGATTTTCCTGAATGTTCTCCGACATGGCCTGTGTCTCAGCAAAGGAAAGCAGATAGATCCTGCCCCTGGGGGGGGAACAGAACCAGCTAAAAGCTCAATCGGGCAATCATACGGCCGATGTTGCGGAAGGGTCTCCGCCTCCTTCTTGTCAAAGAAATCCACAAAGGACCAATAGGCAGAAAGTAGTCCCTCAGGAACTGTAGGAGAATGAGTTAAACAGAGCGGACGAACCGGCATCAGACATTTGTTCTTGACAATGTTGTCCCCAGAGCAGTATGCCCCCTGTGCGCCAGTCGATGATGGGTTCATGAGCCCTAAGCCAAGGGAGACCCAGGAGGACGGGATGAGATACCTTAGACAAAACAAAAAAATGCTATCTTTTCCCGATGCAGGGCTCCAACCTGCATCTCCACTTCTTCAGTAACCTCTGTTAACATCTCCTGCAAGGGTTTGCCATCCACCGACGCTAACATCCGAGGATTCTCCAAGGTCTTGGTCAGAATCTAGAACCTGCTGGCCTCCTCAAGCCTAATGAAGTTACCTACTGCGCCCAAGTCCACATAAGCTACCTCAGAATAGCGCCTGGGACCCACGAAAAGCTGGACGGACAGAGTCAAGAGTAGAGAGGAATCACATACACCTAGGGAGGCCTCTCTTACCTGGCCTAGGTGGAGGAGTTTCCCGAATGTTCTGGACATGATCAGAGCAAATGGGAGGCATCACTGCAATAAAAGCAGAGACCCTGCATGAGTCTCTACCTGCGACGCTGCTCCGCCATTCTGAGGCGGTCCACCTACATCAGCTCAGGCGCGGATGCCGTGGAGGATGTTGCAGATCGGGAGCTGGGTAGCCTGCAAGGGGACAAAGATGGACGAGGAAAACCTCTCTCCTGAGTGGATTCACGAGAGCGTTCCTGAAAGCGTAAATCAATACGTGTAGCCAGGGAAATTAAATCCTCGAGGGGAATTTGGTGTGTCTCGTCCGGCCAGCTCATCTTTAATACAACCCGACAGACCTCGCGAAAAGGCCCCTACCAGAGTCTCTTGTTCCAACCCAGCTTGGAAGATAGAGTGCGGAACTGAATGGCATATTGACCCACAGAAAGAGAGCCCTGATGGAGATTAAAAAGAGACTCTGTAGTGGAGGTCAGGCAACCAGGCTCATCAAAAACTCTGCGAAAGGTCTCCAGAAAAGTTGACAACTGGGAAACGATGGGATCATCACACTCCCAAAGAGGGTTAACCCACGCCAAAGCCTCACCCTCCAAATGCGACACCACAAACGCCACCTTAGCCCGATCGGTGGGAAACTGCTGAGGCAAGAGCTTTAAGTGTAGACGGCCGACACAGCTTGGGGTCCCTGTTATACCTATGTGGTTTACCGAGGCTGGATGGAGGGGCGAGACCTGAGTCTGTGCCGAGGCCGTGGACTGGAGAGAGAGCAGTCGGTCGTCCACCGACGCCATGTAGTTGAGTATGTGGGCCTGAGTGTCTCGCTGCTGAGCAAGCTCCTGTTGGAGGCTGGCCAGCTGAGAGGCGTTCCCTGGATCGGAGGTCTGTAAGGCTGATAATCGGGAGTCCATGTACTTCATGAAGGACATGATCCGGGTTTGATTATCCCGCAAGAAAAGTAATTCCTTTTGAGCAGCGGACAAAGTACCAGCGTGGTCCATGGCCTGATTATTCTATTACTCTCCAAGAGTGGACCCTCGGGATTGAGGTGCCCGTTCCCACCCTAGCGAGTTGGCCACGTGAACCCACCCCCTATACAGGGAGTGTCAGGGCAAGCCCGAAGGGACGGAATACCACGACTGCCAGTACCAAGGGGCATCTGAGAGGAGGAAGGTAGCGAACGGATAACTAAGAGGTGACAGAGGGAAGCACAGAGATGGTATAGGGACGCAATGGGAAGACAGGGACACAGAGCACACTGGAGAAAGGAGAACGAGCAGGAATGGATCCGAGGACAGGAAGCCGAAGAAACAGCGCAGGGCGATGACAAAGGAAGAAGCCAGGTAGTGCAAGGCAAAAGACAAAAGGGTGAGAGATGACAAGGGACCTGGGATAGCAGCACTAGGTGGGACCTAAGCAAGGTACTAACGAAGCACTAGTATAATCAGGCGCTTCCTCTAGCAGGAAGCGGCCTGATATACCCGGTAGCCGCCGCCCTAATTGGCCAGTGCTCCCGGGAAGGAACCAACCCAGCAGTATTAGATAGTCGGGAGAGCGCGCATGCGCACAGCTGGAGATCCCCAGCGCAGCTCAGGACCCAGAAGTGCTGGGACAACTCGATGGGAGAGCCGCCCGGCACAAGGAGAGACGCGGTGAGGAGCCCGGCTGGTGGGTGAAGAGAGGTGAGTAACAGTGGGTAAGGTCCTGGCAGGGTGGCACCTAGATATATTCTTTTACAATATCTGCAGAAATATGATCAGGGTTCACACCTTGGAACATAACAATGGTTAGTCAAAGGATTTTCCATAAAAAATACTTAAAAAACAGAGCAAATCCACTGGGACTCAATAAGCAATTCTTCACTTTTGCTCCAGAATTGGAGAAACTTGCAGCTTCATCCAATTTACTTGAATGAAGATGAACCAATATTGAAGGTGCTTTTGTTCTGCATTGCTCATTTATTCATCTGGGGATGAGACCCTAACCAATGACACATTGGTAACCTGTCCTGAAAAGCTCTTTAAGATAGAGTACATGTAACATGACCCTTTTAATATATTGATATGAATACTAATTTCTGTGCCGTGCCACCTATTTCTTCTATTACTCATGATGGCAGACAAATAGTCCTCAAAGACGAGGACTAGTATGGAGAAGACCACAACTAATCCTGGCCGATTTTTCTGTGCTGGAGGGGGATTTTGGAGAGATCATGACATATTGTGGCAAAAGTTGGCACTCAAATTGGGTCCAAGGCCACGCTCTGAGGAGAAGAAAAAGCAGGAACCTGCTGAGGTAGGAGCTCAGCGTGTGGCCAGACTTCCGGACTTGTACTCATCCTTGTTCCTTTTGGGTGATTTTGGATTGAACTCACATTAGCTGTTATTGTTGTTATTTTTTATGTATTTCCAATGTATTGACTTTTATATTTTGAACCACAATTTATATGCATTTATGACATGCACTGTTCTTGATTTTTTTTGTTTCTGTATATATTTTCAGCGTTCCTTTGACATTTATTCTGATGAAGGACCCATTATTGGACCGAAAACGTTTAATTGTTTCATGTCTGGATGCATCTTCATTAAATGATTTTTCGTGTCACAATTTGAGTGCCAAGTTTTTTTGAGCTACATTTACCAGGCTGGATACCTGACTTGTGCACCTATTCTCACTTCAGTTGAGTGCCGTGGTTTTTTCTACATATTGTGGCAAAAACCATACTAATATACCCACTAAGACCAGACAAAGTGACACTAACTATTGAAATACAGTATTATACGCTTGTATTCGCAATGTTCTTCAGACTCCATCTCATTTACTAGGTTTTGAAAGGTTCAGACATATAAATACTGTCTCTATCATATTGCACATAGTTATTTTTCATCTGTGCGGTTTTTAACTATTCACTATCAGTTCAAGCAGTAGGTACTTGGCTTTTGCATGAAAGGTGATATTTCATCATGGATACCGTGCTAGGATCTTGACTCAATCACTCTTTTTAATAGCTCCAGAGCAGCCAGAAAATAAAGTATTCATGAAGATTGAAGAAGATGGTCCTCTGAACCTCAATTTAATTGGTGCAAATTAAAACGATCCATCTCTCCGCACTGTCCGTCTATCTCCCATCATCGCTCTCTCTTCAAAACGGCACCCTGATTACAATTATTTTTTAATAGGAAAACTTGTCAGATTTTTTTTTCCACTTTCTGATTTACATTAGCAAAAAAGTAATCCCATTAACTTGTTCATAGCTAAAGGGGCAGATACAGCAGAGCTGTAGCACGATGCGTGAGAAAGGCATCGTATCCGGTTATTTAGAACGGCAAATAAAATTTCACGGATGGACTAATGTATCAGAAGTGTAGCGTATTGCTGTAGGAGGGAGGGGGCCATATAGCAAAAATCAAAATGGTTTCTTTTAGAGTTGGTGCAAATCTACGCCCCAGTCCACAAACCACAACTGCAATCTGTGGCCACAACAGGACAGGAGCCCTAAGAACCAATTCCTACGTGATGGCATCTGCGGCTTTTCTGATGATGAGCCAGCCAAATCTCAAGTGTGTCACGCCACAACCATGACGTTGCGCCAGGCTGGCTAATCAAAAAAGGAACTGCAGATGCCAACAGCTGATTAGCTGTTCTTCCACTTCCTTCCAGCAGCTACAGATTACTGCTGTCGCCGACAGACTGGGACATGCAAATCAATTCGCACCAACTCTAATTTCTTTGTTTTCGGTGCTGAATTTCACCACCATGTAGATTGGAGTTTTGGTTATTTTACCATATTTGATTAAAGTATCCAAATCATTTACATTTTGTATTTTAAGTAATTTTCTAAAACCCTCTTTGGGAATATTGATAAAAATGTATAATCGAGCATCTGCAAAGAGTGTGTCTCACTCTAGAGCAGAGGTCTCAAATTGCATTCCTCAAGGGCCGCAAACAGGTCATGTTTTCAGGATTTCCTTGTATTGCACAGGTGATAATTTAATCACCTGCACAGATAATGATTCCAGCACCTAGTGCAATGCTAAGGAAATCTTGAAAACACGCTCGGTTTACTGCCCTCAAGGAATGCAGTTTGAGACCCCTGCTCTAGAGGATCCAATGCCTCCAAGCATAACATGGACAACCCACTGATTTCATTAAGATCTGTGTAATGCTCAATTTCCCTGGTCTTGGTGGCAAAGAAGAATGGTACAATTACTGCTTTGTTCTACCCCAACATAACAGCTAATTTCAGGTGAGCTTAGTGGCAGGACATCATCTGATCAAACTATATCCATGGCCCTAATACATATTAGACAAAATAATCCGAAATTAACAGTTTTGACCATAACAAATGTTAATATTCATTTCGACCGATGGCTGACGAACGTACATTTTTTTATTGTTCAAAAGACTGATGGCACATGTTGCATTTTTTCAGTCAATGATGAGTACTGCCTGTGTCATCTGCCGAAAAAGTCCTACCGAACTAATGCAGTATGAGATTGGGTCTTTACCGCTGTCGATCAACCATTTGTCTAATCAACAAACAACCTTTAATTGGCCCATTTTTATCTCATACATTTGGAGGCCTTAAATGAAAGGGTTCTCCAAAGCAGAAAAACCCTTGATGAATTTTTGCAGCATTGTGGTGGTTTATCCATATGTGCCTCCGTTACCTAATAGCTTTACTATGTATTAGTCAACTAGTAATAAAATCATATTGTAAACGTATAATTCTGCAAGTCTTCCCTATATTCTACTGTAGACACGTATCTACATGGATCTTCTGTAAGCACGTAGACACACTGTGTACATTGCTATGAAATTTTTCCGTTCAATGGGTGAATTCTTTGGAAATTACACTTCATTGATATATTTCTTTTCCACTATTAAATTGACATTTACATTCATTTACAGTGATTATTTGAATGAGATCCTTGACAAAACTTTGGCTTTTAATTGATTAGTGAGCTCAGGCCAATGGTCTATGTACGGCCAAATACTGTCTTAAATTCCTTCACTTGACCTGAAGGTTAAACAGGAGCATCTGTCCATATATGTCAAGTATAAATATAGAGTAATAGTAAAATGATATAAAATGTCAATTATTTTCATTGTCTTTAAGTGTTCCTTCGACATAGGATTTAGATTTTTTTCTTGGAAGTGCAGACCTCTGTAAAATCTATGCTTAAATAATTTGTGTAGTTTTATTTCATTGTCATCATGGAGTGAAATATTGAGCTTTTAGCAACAATCGAAAGGTAGAAGAAGGGGAAATTATGTAATATAGACAACCTTAATTGAGTTTTCTGCTTTGGACAAGCCAGAATTGTTAAATTAGGCCCCTGTCGCCTCCACAAGATTTTGTGGCAGGGAGTCAATGAGGTGACAGATAATCTCCCTTTCTCAGTCTAATCGCTTAGATGATACAGTCACTATTGACAGCAGCATGGAAGGGGGTTAGTCAGCATTATCACAATCCTGGCCATGCTTTTTCTTCTTGTATAACTATTAATGAGTTATTCTGTACAGGAAGGGGAAAGGAATTGTTCATGAATACAAAAATATGCCTGTTTTCTTCCAGAAACAGTACTAAGCCAATCCACAGGGTTTTCCTCTGTTTAGGGCTTAGGTAGTACAGATCATTTCCATTCATTTTTATGGAGCTAAGCTTCAATATTAGGCACAATCCATTTGGCAGGTGTGGCTCTGTTTTTAAGGGTGCAGTCGGACAACTGTATAAATCGAACCAAAGGCCGGGGGTTTCCTGACCTGAGCGTGAAAGGTTCATATATTTTATGAAACTGTCACGCTCGTGTCAGTAGAGTGATGGCCAGTCTGTTCACTGGGGGAGATTTTTTTTTTTTTTGCTTTAAGTTTAAAAAAATTACCATACAGATCAAATCATACTTTTCACACCAGTCAAATAAATCTAAAAAGAGATAATTACTGTGAAATATGAAACTGAAATACCACTTTTGATTAACCCCTTAAGGACCAGGGGTATTTCCGTTTTTGCGTCTCCTTTTCTTGCTCCCCTTATTCCCAGAGCTATAACTTTTTTATTTTTTCATCAATATGGCCATATGAGGGCTTGCTTTTTGTGGGACGAGTTGTACTTTTGAACGACACCATTGGTTTTGCCATATGTGTACTGGAAAATGGGAAAAATGCGTTGAAATTGTAAAAAAAAGGGCAATTCCACAATTGTTTTTTGCTTTTTTTTATGCTATGTTTACTAAATGCTAAAAATGACCTGACGTCATGATTTTCCATGTCGTTACGAGTTTGTAGATACAAAACATGTATGGGTTCTTTTTTATTTAAGTGGTGGAAAAAAAATCCAAAGTTTGTTAAAAAAAAAAAAAAGTCATCATTTCCAACACCCGTAACATCTCCATTTTTTGTGATCTGGGGCTGGGTGAGGGCTGTTTTTTTGCACACCGAGCTGACATTTTTATTTTCATTTTGGTGTAGATACAATCTTTTGATTGCTCGTTATTGCATTTTAATGCTATGTTGTGGCGACCAAAAAACGTAATTCTGGCGTTTTGATTTTTTTTTCACGTTACGCTGTTTACCGATTGGATTAATTCTTTTTATATATTGATAGATCTGGTGATTCTGAACCTGGAAATTCCAAATATGTGTATTTTTATTATTTTATTTTATTTAGAATGGAAGTGATTTGAACTTTTATATTTGTTTTATTTCTTTTATAATTTTTAAAACTTTTTTTTTTCACTTTACACTTGGTTCAATAGTCTCCATGGGATAAGTTGTTCCCACTCCCACTTTGTGGGACATAGATCCACAATTTGTAGTTATGTCAAACTGAGCCACATGAAAGTTTTTGACGTCTCAGTTGATACACCTAACATCCACCATCTTCCCGGAGATTGGCACATGTGGGAGTGAGGCCTTATCCAGGGTCACCAAACTTCGAGTCCATGAGACCAGTCACTTGCACCCCATTCACCGTTACCTGGCACGCTTGCGACCTCCCACCAGGATGAAGAATAGACCTACAGGTAGGGTAGGCAAAGTAGGAGCAGCGCCTGCCTTCGTCGCAGTCCATTGGCTTCGAGGTCAGGGGACAGTTGGCTGATATATGCCCCAGGGCACGACACCTCCAGCAGTTAATCTTATTAGGTGTACCAATTGAACCCTGCTCTCACCCCTCCTGGGACCTTGGATACTCCTCAGGTGTTTTGTGGCCACTTCTTTTGGATATCCCTGACATGTGGAATCAGACTTTCTTGATGACTCAAAGTTGTCCACAGCGGAGTATCTCTCTACCAGGCCCACCAGGTCATCTACATTCTATTTTTCTCTCTGGGAAACCAGAGATTGCACCGGCTTTGGGAGTGAATGGGTAAACCAGTCCATTAAAAAAAAAAAACTTGTTAGGGTTCCCTGTAATTTTCATAACCAGCAGAGGGAAAGCTGAGGCCTGTTGTTAATATTCAGGGAAGGACAGCAATATCCCTAAAGGTTCCCAGGCTATTAATATCAGCTCCCAGCTGTTTGGTTAGCTTTTTACTGGTTATTTTATTTGGGGACCCCATAAAAATGATGTAGGGTCCCTCCATAATTTCAATCCAACAAAAAGCTAAACAGACAGCTGTGGACTGATATTAATAGCCAGGGATGGGGCCAGGAAATTGGCCCTCCTCATAGGCTAAGAACATTAGCCCTCAGCTGCCCCCAGGAATGGTGCATCAATAAGATGCGCCAAATCTGGCACTAAACCTCGCTCTTCCCCCTTGCCCAGTGGCGGTGGCAAGTGTGGTTGTCAGCTTTATATTGTATTGGCAGCTGACATCAAACCCAAGGGTTAGTAATGGAGAGGCGTTTTAATAATCACTAACCTCTGGGCTTGTTGTCAGCGTCTATAAAACTGCTGACATCAACCCTACAACCATTACCCCACTTGCCACCCACCAGGTGGCACATCTAAAAGACACGCTCTTTATTGTGGAGGATGGGGTACAATATCCATGGCCCTTACCAGCCCCCAGCTGTTCTGCTTTAGCTTGGCTGGTTGTCAAAAATGGGGGACCCAATGTCATTTTTTAATTATTTATTTAAATCAAAAAACAACACTGTTGGGACACCTCAATTCTTGATAAACAGCCATGATAAAACTGACAAATGAGGGTTGCAGCCCACAGCTGTCAGTTTTGCCTACGCTGGTTATTAAGAATAGAAGAGACCCCATTCATTTTATTTTATCTGTAGCACAGGCGTCGGCTGATGAATACTCCCATCAGCAGCCCCAGATCTTGCTGTTTTCAGCGACAGCAGGTGTAGGCTGATGAAAGTAGTATTCTCTCATCAGCCGACGCCTGTGACCAGAGGTAACATATTTACCGCCAGTCACATCTGCTGACTCATGCTATCATTGGACAGCATGGGAACTGCAGCTCTCTGGCCAGCAGTAATGATTTTACCTACGATCAGAGCCCGTGTTTGCCATGCTGTCATGTTTTTTAAGATGTTTGACAGAAGCCGCCGGACCTGAACTGCCACGGGTTCACCCATCACTAATAAATGGTCATTGGGCATAAGGCAAAATAAAATAGTCCATACAGTTTTACAGGGCTAACCATTTCACAATATTGTCCAGATTCTCACTGCACAGTCAGACGAGAAGTAGTATGTCTCTCCTTGACACCTTTAATCCTTTGCTATTCCAAGAAGTAAAACCTCTCAGCACTCTATCAGTGCTGGATCCTTTTGGACGTGTCACATCACCGCGGCCATGTGCATTTGTGACACATCACTCCATCTCAGACTTTCTTTGCAGCAGGCTCTATATTGCTGGCTGCCTACACAACCTATAAAAAATGCTCCATTCAAGTTTTGTGTTCTTGAATTGAAGAAAATCATTGTGTGCAATGCAATTATAAGTCAATGGGATCCGTTATCATCCTTTATGAAAAGGGATCTCGTTCTGAAAATCTGCAACCTATCTAGTCTGTTGCATGGTCTTGGGCGGTAAAATTTATTTTAAAGCATTTTGTAACAGTGTGCCTCAATTTTCACATAGAAGTTCTTTTAGCTTAAAGCTGTCATTGGAAAATAATTTGTTGCTTGCTCCATTAGTTCCCATATTCCCTAAAAAACTGATATGACAACCTATAGACCACCTACTGTGGCACATGACTCAACTGTTCAAAAGTTGTGCCCGTTGGGCATCTCTCTCATATTTCAGAGCTGGACATACAGTGGCTTGTGAAAGTATTCACCCTCTTAGGCATTTGTTGTGTTTTGTTACCTCATAAACTAGAATTTCACTGTTTTTTTTTGAGGGTTTGCATCAGTTCATGTAAAGAACATATTTCTGTCTTTGCTTTTTTTTCTGTTCATTGGCCAGTGTGAACATGCGATTACAGGCAGCTCTCAGCAGCGATCAGGACAGCGACTATGTGGGTAACAAGCGACGCACATCGCTTGGTTACCCGCAGTGTACCTTAGATACCAGCGCGCTGGTGCAGGGAGCAGGTAACCAAGGTACACATCGGGTTTCTAGGCGCTGAGCGGCGCCTAGAAACCTGATGTGTGCCTTGGTTACCAGCTCCCCTGCACCAGCGCGCTGGTATCTAGCATACACATCGAGTTTCTAGGCGCTGAGCGGCGCCTAGAAACCCGATGTGTACCTTGGTTACCAGCTCCAGCTCGCTGAACGCTGGTCTCCCGCCTGCCACACGCAGCGATGCGTGCCTCGCCCTCGGGAGACCAACGATCAAAAAAATGTCCAGGGCATTCAGCGACAATCAGCGATACCCAGCAGGGGGCAGATCGTCGCTGCATGTCACACACAGCATATCGCTGGGGAGATCACTGTTGCGTTACAAAACTTGTGACTCAGCAGCGATCTCACTATGTGAAACGGGGAAAATACCAATCATACATAAGTAGGAGAAGGAAGGGAATTAGCACACAACCAAAACCTAGCAACAGTCTCAGATAACTCCACCATCTCCTAACCATGCAGCACAAAGCCAGCTCTGGCAATGAGTACTTGCCAGTGCCCAGAATATATATAGGAGAGGGGAGTGGCTGAAAGTGAACAGCTGAGAGCTTGAATGCAGGAAAGCTTCTAAGAGCTTTCAACTGAGCAGATTAACCACTGCATTACTAAAAAAAAAAAAAAACTGCACCTTTTAATAAGAAGGTGAAGTGCTTCTTAACAGTGCAGGAGTAGGAGAAATCAAACACTGTGGTCTTCTGGTTCCTCTCTGTCGCTGTAAACCCTTGACAAAGAACCTTACAATTTTTGTGTGTAAGTAACTGCTTTTTCTGCCCACTCTTACATAGAGGCCACCTCTATGGAGTGTACGGCTTATTGTGGTCGTATGGACAGACACTCCAGTCTCTGCTTGGGAACTCTGCGACCCCTTCAGGGTTACCTTTGGTATGTGTGCTGCCTCTCAGATTAATGCCCTCCTTGCCCGGGCTGAGAGTTTTGGTGGGCGGACCTCTCTTGGCAGGTTTGCTGTTGTACCATGTTCTTTCCATTTGATGATAAAGGATTTGATAGTGCTCTGGGGGATCATCAGAGATTGGGATATTTTGTTATAACCCTGAAGGGTTAAAAAACTTCTTGAATGTGGTTTTGAGCACCCTGGGGGTGAAGTTTTTAGAATGGTGTCACTTTTGGGTATTCTCTTTCATATAGACCCCTCAAAGTCACTTCAAATGTGATGTGGCCCCTAAAACAATGGTTTTGTAAATTTTGTTGGAAAAAGGAGAAATTACTGGTGAACTTTTAACCCTTATAATTTCCTAAGAAAAAAATATATTTAAAAAATTGTGCTGAAGTAAAGTAGACATGTGGGATATGTAACAAAATGTCACGAAAAAAAACATTCTCGAATCAGTGGGATCCATTGAAGCGTTCCAGAATTATCACCTCATAAAGTGACACTGGTCAGAATAGTAAAAATTGGTCTGGAGTGGACATCAACGTGCAAACCACTTTGGGGGTAAAGGGGTTAGCGAAAGGTAGTCCACCTGTGAGCAAACTAAGTGTCACATGTCAGTCCACAGAGGCTGCAGCGCCATTAACAAGAGGCACCACTAACCAAACATCATCAAGACCAAGGAGATCTCCAAACAAGTCAGGGACAAAGTTGTTGATAAATCAGGGCAGGTTCTTTACAGAAATTTTTGGATGTGGAAAAAATGAACATTTAACTTTTTTTTCACAAAAAAATTACTTTAGACCCAAATTTTTTTTATTTTCACAAGGGTATAAATGTACCTCCTATATTTGTTGTTCAATTTCTCCTGAGCATGACAATACCTGGCTTGTAGAGGAAAACCACTGTTTGGGCATACAGCAGAGCTCGGAAAGAAAGGAGCGCCACATGACTTTTTGAATGCAAAATTTGCTGAAACATTTAGTGAATGCCATGTTGTGTTTGGAGAGACGCTGATGTGCCTAAACAGTTAAAATCACCCACAAGTGACACCATTTTGGAAACTAGATTTCTCAGGGAACTGATCTAGATGTGTGGTGAGCATAATGAACCCTCAGGTGCTTCACAGAAGTTTGTAACGTTGAGTCGTGAAAATAAAAAAAATCACACTTTCCCCACAAAAATGTTACTTTAGCCGCAAATTTTGCATTTTCATAAGGGTAATAGAAGAAATTGCACTGTAAAATTTGTTGTGCAATTTCTCCTGAGTGCCCTAATACCTCATATGAGGGATAAAACTACTGTTTGGGCTCATGGCAGGGCTTGGAAGGGAGGGAGCGTCATTTGACTTTTTGAATATGAAATTTGCTTGAATCATTAGCGGACGTCATGTCCCATTTGGAGAGCCCCTGATGTTCCTAAACAATGGAAACCCCCAAGAAGTGACCCAATTTTGAAAGCTAGACCTCTCCAAGAATGTATTTAGATGTGTTGTGAGCATTTTGAACCCCCATGTGCTTCTCAGAGGTTTATAATCTTGAGCTGTGAAAATAAAAAAAATCACATTTTCCCCACAAAAATAGAAGAGCAGAATTCCCCCTCAATTGGCCACATTTTGGAAATTATACCTCTTTGGGAATTTATCTACAGGTGTAGTGACGATTTTGACTCCATGGGTGTTTTCCAGAAACAAGCAGTTGCCGAGTGAAAATTGCAAACTGCCCTTGTAGTCAGGGCTGCCACTAGGAATTCCGGGGCCCCATACTGGCAAAATTTTCGGGGCCCCCTGAGACTCCGCCCAGGCTCTACCCCAGCCCCACCTCCACCCTTCGAACTGTCCACAGTCCCACCGCTCTCTCACACGTACAGCCGACAGCTTTTGTTTTGGCCAAAAGATTTTTTTAAGCCGCCATCACAACACTATAGACACTTTTGACCGAGCTCTACTCTACGCTAACCTATTAAATATTTGTTAAAATATTCAATAAAAATTAAGTTATTTACGTATATTTTTATTTATTTTTCAATTTTTAAAATCACATGCAAGGGACAAATACCACCGCACCATGTCCAGACCACATTTTACCACCAGTGACTGAATAATATCACATTCAAGGAGCAAATACCGCCACACCATGTCCAGACCACATATTACCACCACAAAGTGACCAAATAATAGCACATACAAGGGACAAATACCTCAACACCATGTCCAGACCACATATTACCACCACATAATGACTGAATACTACAATACTGATCAGTAACAAAAAAACCCACAATACTATCACCATAAGTGCCATTATACACAGGGGATCTGTACTTAGTATGCAGTGTCTGTGTACAGGTAATAGGAGCTCTGTATATAATGTACAGGTGATAGTGATCACTGGTGACATTATATACTATATACAAGAGGTCCTGTGTATAAGGTCAGTGTACAGGTAACACACTAACTCACCAGTGACGTCTCTAGGTGAAGTCCTTCATCCTCGCTTTTCATCTTTCATCCAGCACAGACCGCCATCACTTCTTCCAGCCAGGGCTCGTCTCTGCAGGAAATAACAGTTATCTAGAGCTCCGCTTGCAAAACACATAACTTATTTTTTTCCCAACTTCTACACTACACCAGTTGAAGAAAAGAAAGGCGACATAGTGTCGCTCTACACAGTAACAGGACCGCCCCCCCATTTAAAACAATATACTCAAAAAATAAAATACATCACTGCAGTAATAATATCCCTTAATTAGCCCATATGGTAATAATATCCCCCATCCTGGCCCCGGTGTGTCTCATTCCTGGCTTCAGCCATATGTTCTCCCACCCCACCCACATGAGTATCCATTCTGCCCCATAAGATCTCCCCATCTGTCTCCATCGTATCCATCCTGCCCCATCTGCCTGCAATCCTGCCACCAGTGTCTGAAATCCTGCCACCAGTGTCTGCAATCCTGCCACCAGTGCCTCCAAACCTGCCACCAGTGCCTCCAATCTGCCACTCATGCCTGTCTCCAATCCTGCCCCCTGACTCCAATCCTGCCCACAATCCTGCCCCCTGTCTCCAATCCTACCCCCTGTCTGCAATCCTGCCCCGTC
>JARQOD010000008.1:165713655-165816526 GCA_033576555.1 Oophaga sylvatica | reverse complement strand
TTCCTACTCCTACTGATTTCAGGGGACATCTCCCCCAACCCTGGTCCACCATCCCCCAACCTCAATCCCTACCGACCTCATATAGACCATAATAATCTTATTAATATTACTTGCACTCCCTCATCTCCTTCTTTTAATTGTGCCCTATAGAATCCACGGTCTGCATGCAACAAGCTATCCTTCCTGCACAACTACTTTATGAACAACTCTCTTCATCTGTTGGCCCTCACGGAAACCTGGATTCAGGATTCTGACACTGTCTCCCCTGCTGCCATTTCCTATGGTGGCTTACAGTTCTCCCATTCCCCAAGACTCGCAAACAGACATGGTGGTGGAGTCTGCATACTCCTGTCCCCACAATGCACTTTCCAGGTCATCCCCCCAATTCCATCACTCTCATTCCCTTCTTTTGAGGTTCACACCATCAGGCTCTTCCGTCCCCTCTCACTCAGAGTAGCGGTCATATATCGGCCCCCAGGCTCGCCCACCCGGTTCCTTGACCACTTCTCAGCCTGGCTGCCGCACTTCATGTCCTCAGAACTACCAACCCTTATGCTTGGAGACTTCAAATCCCCATTAACAGCCCCACTTCCACATCTGCATCAAAGATTCTATCACTAACCACTTCTCTAGGCCTCTCACAGCTTTCAACCTCTGAGACACACAAGGATGGTAACACTCTTGACCTGGTCTTTGTCCGCCTCTGTTCAATCTCCCACCTAAATAACTCACCGCTTCCACTCTCTGACCACAACATTCTCTCCTTCATCCTCACAAATCCTCGACCACCCAGCGCACTCCTACCTACATACATTCAGAAATCTACAAGCCATTAACCCTCAGACACTTTAAGACTCCTACACTCATCGCTGTCCCCAATCTCCTTTTTTTCTTGTCCTAATCTGGTGTTCAGCACTACAATGACACTCTTAGAAGCACCCTTGACCAAGTAGCACCGCTCACCCTCAGAACTTCCAAACACACAGTAAAACAGCACTGGCTCACATTGCAAACTCGACTTCTTCAGCGATGCTCTAGGAGTGCTGAACGCCTCTGGAGAAAAACCCGCACACCAGAAGACTTCATCCACTTTAAATTCATGTTAAGAACTTAAAATGCTGCCTTTCACCTCGCCAAACAGACCTACTTCACCATCCTTGATCTCCTCACTAGCCAACAACCCCAAGAAACTTTTTGATACTTTTCACTCCCTCCTCAGGCCAAAAGCACAAGCCCCTATCACAGACATTTGTGCTGACGACCTGGCCTCCCACTTTATAGAAAAAATAGATACTATCCGTCAGGAAATCTGCTCTCAACCACCAAGTGCTGTGACTCCCATGCCACCCTGCTTTCCCCTGGCTCACTTTCCACATTTGATCCCATCACAGAAGAAGAAGTCTCCAGACTCCTCTCGTCCGACTACATGCACTACCGACCCCATTCCCGCACTCTCCTTCAGTCTCTCTCTCCAGTTGTCACAACTCACCTAACTACAATCTTTAATCTCTCACTCTTCTCTGGCATTTTCCTATATTCCTTCAAACACTCCATCATTACTCCACTACTAAAGAAACCCACTCTCAACCCTTCCTGCACAAACAACTACAGACTGGTCTCGAAGCTCCCCTTCATCTCTAAACTTTTGGAGCGCCTAGTCTACTCCCGCCTCACTCGTTACCTCTCCACTTACTCCCTTCTAAACCCTTCACAGTACGGCTTCCGCCCCTACATTCGACTGAAACTGCACTCATCAAAGTGACCAATGACCTTCTGACAGCAAAACGTAATGGCGACCAATCTCTGCTCATTCTTCTCGACCTTTCTGCAGCTTTCGACACAGTTGACCACTGTCTCCTACTGTCTAGGCTCCAGTCACTAGGTATTAAGGACACTGCTCTCTCCTGGTTCTCTTCCTATCTTTCTGACCGCTCCTTCAGTGTTTCGTTCTCTGGCTCCACGTCATTTCCTCTTCCTCTCACTGTCGGTGTACCCAGGCTCAGTCCTTGGCCCCCTTCTCTTCTCTCTCTACACGGCCCCAATTGGACAGACCATCAGCAGATTTGGCTTTCAGTACCATCTTTATGCTGATGACACACAACTATACACGTCATCCCCCGACCTTATCCCCGCTGTTCTACAGAACGCCACCGACTGTCCGCATTCTCCAACATCATGTCCGCTCTCTATCTGAAACTTAACCTCTCCAAAACTGAACTCCTTATGCTCCCGCCATCTACTAACCTCCCTAAATCTGACATTTCCCTCTCCGTGGGCGGCACCATAATAACACCCCAGCAGCAGGCTCGCTGTCTGGGTGTTATGTTTGACACCAATCTCTCCTTCACCTCCCACATACAATCTCTTGCCCGCTCTTGCCGCCTACACCTAAAGAACATCTCTAGAATCCGCCCTTTTCTCACCATGGAAACAACAAAAACCCTCACTGTAGCATTGATCCGCCTGGACTACTGCAACGCTCTATTACTTGGCTTCCCCATTACTCGACTATCCCCTCTCCAGTCCATCCTTAATGCAGCAGCCAGGGTTATCCATCTGGCTAATCGGTACTCGGACACGTCCGCTCTTCGCCAGTTCTTACACTGGCTGCCCATTCATTATAGGATCCAATTCAAAGTACTGGTTCTCATCCACAAAGCTCTCCACAGTGCAGCACCCCCATACATCTCCTCCCTCATTTCTATCTATCGGCCTAACCGACTGCTGCGCTCTGCAAACGACTTTTGACTAACCTCTGCACTAATCCGTACCTCCCACTCCCGACTCCAAGACTTCTCCCGCGCTGCACCAATCCTCTGGAATGCTCTACCCCAAGAAATTAGGACTATCCACAATTTGCATGGTTTCAGGCGCTCCCTCAAAACACATTTGTTCAGAGCGGCCTATCACATTCACTAATCAAAGTCATTCTATGTGTAAGTGTGTGTGTGTAGCCCATTCACTATCTCCATCCATCCCTCACTCCCTCAAGATGGCTGGACCATCATTGTAAATGCACCATTGTATATACACACCTGTACTTTTGTATCTCCCCACCTCATTGTAGATTGTAAGCTCTCTCGAGCAGGGGCGGCTAATTTTGCTTTAACCCCTTAACGACCAAGCCATTTTGTAGGTGGTTAAAGACCAGGCCAATTTTTACAATTCTGACCACTGTCTCTTTATGAGGTTATAACTCTGGAATGCTTCTACGGATCTTGGCGATTCTGAGATTGTTTTCTCGTGACATATTGTACTTCATGATAGTGGTAAAATTTCTTCAATATAAAATTGCGTTTTTTATGAAAAAAACGGAAATATGGCAAAAATTTTGAAAATTTTGCAATTTTCAAACTTTTAATTTTTATGCCATTAAATCAGAGAGATATGTGTGATGATACTGTAGCTCCATGTCTTGTGCTGTTGCTAGAACTACAACCCCCACCGTTTGCAAGCACAAGGCAAAGTTACCCCTCCCTCCTTCTCTCTGCAGCGCACTCTATCTCTCATCCCTCCCACCTCAGGAATTTTTCTTTGTCTTCCCAAACCCTGCAAAAGTCCTATAGCAGCCATTTTGGAGAATTAATCCTTTTGGCTTATAACACGGTGGAAGTTGCGTCAGAAACACGAACGTCACTGTGTTGAACCATGCACCGACGGGCATCGTTCCCGTGGTACCGGTGAACCCGTAACTCCAACAGAGCCCGAGAAATGGAATTCTCGGGTGCCCCATGAGCTATGTCACCCAAGTTTGGGTTCAGTTGAACCATTATTTCAAAGCAAGATCATTGATAGGTCTGCCGTTATTCTGCTAGGTTCACAGGACGAGGGATGGACCTTATGATATTTCAGAGCTCAAATCATACACTTCTGTCCCTGGGAGGTGGCCAGAAAAACCAGCCCCGTTTGTGAGGTCAGCAGCCCACATGTATAAGGCTGACAGTTCAGCCCCCCTTGGTCAGTCCCTGCTGTGAGGTCCTGAGTAAGAGATCTGCCAATGAACTATGATGTGTGGCTCCTTCCCCCAGCCTGGCTTGCCTATGCATATGTAACTATCATGTGAGTTATCTTTCATTCTTAATCCCATTTTATTTTATAACTGCATCTGTACATAACGATATTGTCTCAGTTTGTTACATCTTTTTATATTATATAAGCACTGCCTGTTTTTTAAGGAATAAACCTATAAATTTATTAGTTTGTTTCTCCTGCTCTATAAACGAATTTGCACGTGCCTGAAGCACTACGCTACTGTTTTGGGGTTGCTACGGACCCTCTTGATAAATTGTTCATCAAAAGCCGTAGCTGGTGGCAGCTAAAAGGAAGGGGTGTAAAGTGTTAATCTATTGGGTGACGCTGGCAGTGACGGAGCGGGGTTTATAAGGGTACTGCCTGGCTGCAGCCAGGAGTAATTATAATTCCCTCACTGCAGCATGCCCAATAGCCAGCACACATCCAAGTGACCCGTCTGGCGACCAATTATCCTAGGTGCAGTTCCCTGACTGACCTGAGGGTAAGGGGGGCGCCAGAGAGCTGCAAGTTCCTAAGTGGAAGTGGGATAATTATAAATCCCTGCAGTTTACTGGGTCGGACGGCAGCGGCCGTCGTGTGGGTGCACGTTCCATCAAATTTGCGGCACGGAGGGATCACAGGCCGTGATACCCCGGGCTATCGTGTGGCGGACCGTGTGCCCGTTCATCACATATTGGTGGCAGAGCGGTGGGATTATAGAGCATTAGTGATCTGGTTTGAGCAATCATTCCATTCACTAATAAACTTGCACGGTTCTTCAGCGACCCTGCAACTAAAGTTTTGGAGAACAGACTCAGTGTTTATTAGTCCTGAGACAATTGTGTGTACTTGCGGTTGCCCCTCCCTTCTCTTTGTTTTTCTATCCTATCTTTTATTTGGCAAACATGGCTACAATAGGAGCAAGTTGGTACAAACTGCAGAAAAGGGACGCTCTTGCTGGAATATGCATTTCCCGAGGCCTTGACCCCATGGGCCAAACCAAAGCTCAACTGATCAAGGTCCTGATGTCACAGGACCACGCTGAGAGCAAGGAGGGCACAGAAGCCGGCCCAAGCCAACGTGGGGCAGCAGCAGAGGCCCAAACCCTGCAGGCGTACACCCAGGGCGGGTTGGACCCTTACCTGCAGGCGGCCCTGGAGGAACTCCCCACCGACGACCGGGGGGAGCGCCTGAAGCTGATTCAGCAATACCAGCAGGAGGCCCGAGCCGAGCGCCAAGCCCAGCGAGAGGCTGAGAGAGCCGAGCGGGAAGCCCAAGCGCAGAGAGCCCATGAGCTGGAGATGGTCCAGCGAGGGGCAATGCCCTCCACAGCCCAGAGCAGTGTGCCCAGCAGCACTCAGAGTCCCAAGCCCCGGCCGGAGCACTTTCCGTGCTGGAAAGGGACGGAGACTTGGACACTTTTCTGCGGGCCTTTGAGAAAGTCTGCAGACAGTACCGGCTGCCTGCCGACCAATGGGCCAGGTACTTGACCCCCGGGCTAAAGGGCAAAGCTTTGGAGGCGTTTGCTTCCCTCGCGCCAGATCAAGACAGTGACTATGAGGCCATCAAGCAGGCCCTGATTGCCAAGTACCAGCTAACCCCTGAGGTATACCGAAAGAAGTTCCGGAACCTCCAACGTGGCCCACATGACAGCTATAGCGATGTGGTGCAAGGACTCAGGACCCACTTTGACCAGTGGATCCAGGGACTGTCAGTTGACACCTATGAGGAGCTGAAAGACCTGATGATCAAAGACCAGTTCCTGCATCTGTGCCCAGCTGAGGTCCGACAGTTCATCCTGGACCGAGAACCAGAGGACGCGGTCACAACAGCCCGGATCGCCGACAGCTATGAGGCCAACCGGAAACCCGAGGTGCGGAAGCCCGTCACCACCCGCTGGGGAGGGGGTAAGCCTGCAACCAACCCCAGTGCCCCTGCCAGCCGTCCCTCTGGAGGCACTATCCCCTTTGCCAGCGCCAGGCCTACATCAGACCCCCGCCAGTGTTTCTCCTGTAAAAGGACTGGTCACATCAGCGCCACCTGTCCGGAGAGGCAGAAGAACCCCCCAGTCAAGGCCTCCGGGCCCAACGCCTCTGTTCTTTTGGTGGGTGGTGTGGTGGGGAGGGTTGATGACAACGTGCAGCCCGTCCGCGTGGGGGCCCGTCTTGCTATAGGCCTCAAGGACACCGGGGCTGAACGAACCCTCATCCGACCCGAACTGGCGGCCCCTGAAGAGTTGATTCCGGGGAAAACCTTAACTGTCACCGGGATTGGGGGCGTCCACTACCCCTTGCCGATAGCCCGAGTTTTCATTGACTGGGGTGCCGGGAGCGGGGTGAAGGAAGTGGGGGTGTCCGAAAACCTGCCCACTGATGTTTTATTGGGGACTGATTTGGGGAGGATGGTCGCGTACTATGTCCCTGACACCCCTCCCCAATCTGATAATAAGGTTAACGTTAACCATGATGTTGATGTTGATGATAATGGGAAACTGAATGGGTTACCTGCCAATGCTTTGCGAAGTGATTATGCAACTGATAACCTTTCTTTCCCTAGGAATGATGTTGATAGTGATGTATCTGTGCCATCTGAATCTGTTAACCCTTTCTCTGAAGTGGTAGATGTGTCCACAGGTACAGGAGCGTTCAGCAACGTCGCTCTGCGGAGTGAGACGGCTGAGGAACCCCTAGCAGGAGCAAGCGACAGTGCTCAAGGAAATGGGGAGGTGCATGGGAACCGTGAGGAAGGTGAAGCCATGACACTGACCAGTGCCACCGAGGAAGGTAACTGGCCCATAAGTAGCACTGCTCCTGAAGTGTTGGGGGTGGATGGGGAGGTAGAGCCCATAGCAGCGCAGGCTGATGGGTCTGTAGAAATCCCCGGGGAGACTGCATATGTAGCTGCTGTCACCCGCAGTCAGAGTGCCCGGATCGCAGGTAGTGCCCTGCCATCTGGACCCTCCTCCGCTACAGGAGAGACTGAACCAGAGGTGGACCCAGAGCCGTCCCAGAGGGTCCCAGTGAGGAAGGAACCCTGACGTCACTTCTGGCTGCCTCCAGCCAGGAGTTCCAGGCTGCTCTGCACTCAGATGCGAGCCTGGAGAACTTGAGGCACCTCGCCGAGACGCCCACCTCCTTGACTGATAAGGAAAGGGTGTTCTGGGAACGAGGAAGGTTGTACCGGGAGACAGTACCCAGAGACTCCCAAAAGGAGTGGTTGAGGGAAAAACAGCTGGTCGTCCCGCACCAGTTCCGAGGTGAGTTGTTGAGGATTGCCCATGAGATTCCACTCGCTGGACACTTGGGGATCAGCAAAACTAAGGCACGGCTGTCTCAACACTTCTATTGGCCCAAGATGGGGACAGATGTGACTAACTACTGCCGCTCCTGTATCACCTGTCAAAGAGTGGGGAAGGCGGGGCCTGCTCTTAAGGCCCCCCTGATCCCGTTGCCAGTGATAGAGGAGCCTTTCCAGAGGATCGCGGTGGACATTGTGGGCCCGCTGGCCGTCCCCAGCAGCTCTGGAAAGCAATACATCCTTACTGTAGTAGACTACGCTACCCGGTACCCGGAGGCAGTAGCTCTGTCCTCAACTAGGGCAGATAAGGTGGCGGATGCACTGGTGACCATCTTTTCACGGGTAGGATTTCCCAGGGAGATGCTTACTGATCAAGGGACCCAATTTATGTCTCGCCTAATGAAGGCTCTCTGCAGCAAAATGCAGGTGACGCGTATGGTATCGAGTGCGTATCACCCACAGACCAATGGTTTGTGTGAGCGCTTTAACGGTACCCTCAAACAGATGCTCCGCATGCTGGTTGAGACCCAGGGACGCGATTGGGAGCGGTACCTCCCACACCTGCTATTTGCCTACAGAGAAGTCCCGCAGGCCTCAACGGGGTTCTCCCCTTCGAGCTCCTGTATGGTAGGCGAGTCCGGGGACCCCTTGGGTTGATAAGAGAATCCTGGGAAGATGAGCCAAACCCCACGGAAGTGTCCATCGTGGATTATGTCATGCGCTTCCGCGACAAGATGCAGACCTTGATGCAGTTGGTGCATGACAACATGACGCAAGCTCAGGCTGACCAGAAGCACTGGTACGACCAGAACGCCCGGGAGCGGACCTACCAGGTGGGTCAAAAGGTGTGGGTGCTGGTCCCCGTACCAAAGGATAAGCTTCAGGCAGCCTGGGAAGGCCCGTACGTCGTGCACCAACAGCTCAACCCAGCCACCTACATGGTCACGCTTGACCACACTCGGGGTAGGCGCAAGGCCTTTCACGTCAACATGATGAAGGCCCATCACGAACGTGAAGCCTGCGTCCTACCGGTCTGCAATCTGCCCGAGGACGGGGAAGAGGATCCCCTCCTAGACGTGCTGGCCCAAGCTAATGCCAATGGGTTCATTGAGGACATGGAGGTAAATGCCTCGCTAACCGTCTCCCAGCGGTTGCAGTTGCTGACCACTCTGGAACCCTTCTGGGCCGAGTTCACGAACCGACCCGGAAGGACCGAGTTGGCAGTCCACGAGGTGGACACCGGGAATCACGCCCCGTTACGGCGGACACCTTATCGGATCTCTGAGGAAGTGCAGCAGATTATGCGCCAGGAGATCCATGAGATGTTGCAGCTGGGGGTGATCCGGCCGTCCAAAAGCGCGTGGGCCTCACCTGTAGTTCTCGTGCCAAAAAAGGATCGGACCACCGGTTCTGCGTGGACTACAGGGGGCTCAACGCCATCACTACCTCTGATGCGCACCCAATGCCACGCATCGAGGATCTGCTGGAGCGGTTGGCGAATGCCAAGTACATATCCATCATGGATTTGAGCCGGGGATACTGGCAGATTCCCCTGAGCCCTGCGGCGCAGGAGAAATCTGCCTTTATCACCCCTTTTGGACTGTACGAGTCCACGGTCATGCCTTTCGGCATGAAGAATGCCCCTGCCACTTTTCAGCGGATGGTCAACCACCTGCTTCAGGGACTGGAGGAGTACGCTGTGGCGTACCTGGACGACATTGCCGTCTTCAGTTCCACCTGGGAGGAACACCTTCAGCATCTCCAGGAGGTGCTCAAGCGTATTCACCAGGCAGGTCTGACCATCAAGCCGGGAAAATGCCAGATGGGCATGAGGGAGGTCCACTACCTGGGGCACCGGGTAGGTGGGGGTTCCATGAGTCCAGAGCCCGAGAAAGTGGACGCGATCGTGTCCTGGCCCACCCCCAGGACCAAAAAGCAGGTGAAGTCCTTCCTGGGCACTGCAGGGTACTATAGGCGTTTCGTACCAAACTATAGCGCCATTGCAAAACCCTTGACGGACCTCACAAGGGCGGTCTACCCCAAACAGTCAACTGGACAGATGGCTGTGAGGCGGCATTCCGAGCTTTGAAAACAGCCCTGTGCAGCTCTCCAGTGTTGAAAGCCGTCGACAGCAGTCGGCCATTCCTGGTACAGACTGACGCCAGCGAATTTGGCCTCGGTGCTGTACTCAGCCAGGTTGACTCGGGGAACCAGGAGCACCCCGAATTGTACCTGAGCCGGAAACTTCTGCCAAGGGAAGTGGCATACTCCACCATCGAGAAGGAGTGCCTGGCCATGGTCTGGGCACTGCAACGTTTGCAGCCCTACCTGTACGGGCGCACCTTCAAGGTGGTCACCGACCACAACCCTCTGAGCTGGCTGCACACAGTGTCCGGAACCAATGGTAGGTTGCTACGCTGGAGCCTTGCCCTGCAGCAGTATGATTTTGCCGTACAACACAAGAAAGGCAGTGATCATGGGAATGCTGATGGGTTGTCCCGACGTGGCGAACCCGCTGAGGTGCGCATGGCGGATTACCGAGAGGTCATGCCTCCGTAGCGCCCTCTAAAGGGGGGAGGTGTGATGATACTGTAGCTCCATGTCTTGTGCTGTTGCTAGAACTACAACCCCCACCGTTTGCAAGCACAAGGCAAAGTTACCCTCCCTCCTTCTCTCTGCAGCGCACTCGATCTCTCATCCCTCCCACCTCAGGAATTTTTCTTTGTCTTCCCAAACCCTGCAAAAGTCCTATAGCAGCCATTTTGGAGAATTAATCCTTTTGGCTTATAACACGGTGGGAAGTTGCGTCAGAAACACGAACGTCACTGTGTTGAACCATGCGCCGACGGGCATCGTTCCCGTGGTACCGGTGAACCCGTAACTCCAACAGAGCCCGAGAAATGGAATTCTCGGGTGCCCCATGAGCTATGTCACCCAAGTTTGGGTTCAGTTGAACCATTATTTCAAAGCAAGATCATTGATAGGTCTGCCGTTATTCTGCTAGGTTCACAGGACGAGGGATGGACCTTATGATATTTCAGAGCTCAAATCATACACTTCTGTCCCTGGGAGGTTGCCAGAAAAACCAGCCCCGTTTGTGAGGTCAGCAGCCCACATGTATAAGGCTGGCAGTTCAGCCCCCTTGGTCAGTCCCTGCTGTGAGGTCCTGAGTAAGAGATCTGCCAATGAACTATGACGTGTGGCTCCTTCCCCAGCCTGGCTTGCCTATGCATATGTAACTATCATGTGAGTTATCTTTCATTCTTAATCCCATTTTATTTTATAACTGCATCTGTACATAACGATATTGTCTCAGTTTGTTGCATCTTTTTATATTATATAAGCACTGCCTGTTTTTTAAGGAATAAACCTATAAATTTATTAGTTTGTTTCTCCTGCTCTATAAACGAATTTGCACGTGCCTGAAGCACTACGCTACTGTTTTGGGGTTGCGACGGACCTCTTGATAAATTGTTCATCAAAAGCCGTAGCTGGTGGCAGCTAAAAGGAAGGGGTGTAAAGTGTTAATCTATTGGGTGACGCTGGCAGTGATGGAGCGGGGTTTATAAGGGTACTGCCTGGCTGCAGCCAGGAGTAATTATAATTCCCTCACTGCAGCGTGCCCAATAGCCAGCACACATCCAAGTGACCCGTCTGGCGACCAATTATCCTAGGTGCAGTTCCCTGACTGACCTGAGGGTAAGGGGGGCGCACGAGAGAGCTGCAAGTTCCTAAGTGGAAGTGGGATAATTATAAATCCTGCAGTTTACTGGGTCGGACGGCAGCGGCCGTCGTGTGGGTGCATGTTCCATCACATTTGCGGCACGGAGGGATCACAGGCCGTGATACCCCGGGCTATCGTGTGGCGGACCGTGTGCCCGTTCATCACAATATGTCACAAAAATTAGTTAATAAATAACATTTCCCACATGTCTACTTTACATCAGCACAATTTTGGAACCAACATTTTTTTTGTTAGGAAGTTATAAGTGTTAAAAGTTGACCAGCAATTTCTCATTTTTCCAACAAAATTTACAAAACCATTTTTTTTAGGGGCCACCTCAAATTTGAAGTGAATTTGAGGGGTCAATATGACAGAAAATACCCAAAAGTGACACCATTCTAAAAACTGCACCCCTCAACGTGTTCAAAGCCACATTCAAGAAGTTTATTAACCCTTTAGGTACTTCACAAGAATTGAAGCAATGTGGAAGGAAAAAATGAACATTTAACTTTTTTTTCCCAAAATTTTTCTTTCGACACAATTTTTTTAAATTTTGTCAAGGGTATCAGGAGAAAATGAACCACAATATTTGTTGTACAATTTCTCCAGAGTACACCGATACCCCATGTGTGGGGGTAAACCACTATTTGGGCGCATAGCAGAGCTCGGAAGGGAAGCAGCGCCATTTGACTTTTTTGGCTGGAATTGAGATTGGACGCCATGTCGCATTTGGAGAGTCCCTGTGTGCCTAAACAGTGGAAACCCCCCACAAGTGACCCCATTTTGGAAACTGGACCCCCCAAGGAACTTATCTAAATGTGTTGTGAGAGCTTTTAACCCCCAAGGGCTTCACAGAAGGTTATAACATAGAGCCGTAAAATTAAAAAATCATATTTTTTCCACAAAAATGATCTTTTCATCCCAATTTTTATTTTCCAAAGGATAAAAGAACCCAAAAAGTTATTGTGCAATTAGTCCTGAGTATGCTGATACCCCCATATGTGGGGGTAAACCACTATTTGGGCGCATGGCAGAGCTCGGAAGGGAAGCAGCGCCATTTGACTTTTTTGGCTGGAATTGAGATTGGACGCCATGTCGTATTTGGAGAGCCCCTGTGTGCCTAAACAGTGGAAACCCCCACAAGTGACCCCATTTTGGAAACTAGACCCCCCAAGGAACTTATCTAGATGTGTGGTGAGAGCTTTGAACCCCAAGGGCTTCACAAAAGGTTATAACGTAGAGCAGTAAAATTAAAAAATCATATCTTTTCCACAAAAATGATCTTTCCACACCCAATTGTTATTTTCCAAAGGGTAACAGGAAAAGTTATTGTGCAATTTGTCCTGAGTACGCTGATACCCCATATGTGGGGGTAAACCACTATTTTGACGCATGGCAGAGCTCGAAAGGGACGGAGCGCCTTTTTCCAATTGCAGACTTTGATGGAATGGTCTGCGGGTGTCATGTCACGTTTGGAGAGCCCCTGATGTGCCTAAACAGTAGAAACCCCCACAAGTGACTCCATTTTGGAAACTAGACCCCCCAAGGAACTTATTTAGATGTGTGGTGAGCACTTTGAACCCCCAAGTGCTTCACAGAAGTTTATAACGTAGAGCCGTGAAAATAAAAAAATCATATTTTTTTCCACAAAAATAATCTTTTTGCCCCCAAATTTTTATTTTTATAAGGGTAACAGGAGAAATAGGACCCCAAAAGCTATTGTGCAATTTGTCCTGAGTACGCTGATATCCCATATGTGGGGGGGAACCACTATTTTGACGCATGGCAGAGATCGGAAGGGAAGGAGCACCGTTTTTAAATGCAGACTTTGATGGAATGGTCTGCGGGTGTCATGTCGCGCTTGGAGAGCCCCTGATGTGCCTAAACAGTAGAAACCCCCACAAATGACCCCATTTTGCAAACTAGACCCCAAAGGAACTTATCTAGATGTGTGGTCAGCACTTTGAACCCCCAAGGGCTTCACAGAAGTTTATAACGTAGAGCCGTGAAAATAAAAAAATCATATTTTTTTCCACAAAAATGACCTTTTTGCCCCCAAATTTTTATTTTTCTAAGGGTAACAGGAGAAATAGGACCCCAAAAGCTATTGTGCATTTTGTCCTGAGTATGCTGATACCCCATATGTGGGGGGGAACCACTGTGATCGCCTTACTGCGATCTTTGGGAGGCACAATGAACAAATCCACAAAAGGTGAAGAATTGGTTTTCTTTTTTTACGCCGTTCCTCGTGCGGTATTAGTGATTAGGCGACTTTATTCCTCGGATCGGTGCGATTACAGCGATACCAGATTTGCATCCTTTTTTCATGTTTAGCTTCTGTCACACACTAAAAGATGCTTTTTTTTGGAATAATTTTTTGTAAGAAATTTTTGCATCGCCGTATTTTGAGAGCTATAATTTTTCCATATTTCGACCGACAGAGTTATCTGTGGGCTTATTTTTTGCGGGACGAGCTGACGTTTTTATTGGTACCATATTCGGGCACATAACGTTTTTTGATCGCTTCCTATTCCGATTTTTGTGGAAGCAGAATGAACAAAAACCAGCAATTCAGGAATTGTTTTTTTTTTTTTTCCTCCGTTCCGCGTGTGGTAAAATTGATAAAGGAGCTTTATTCTTCGGATCACTACGATTACAGCGATACCTCATTTATATATTTTTTTTTATGTTTTGGCGTTTTTTACACAATAAAAAATTTTATAGAAAAAATAATTATTTTTGCATCAGTTTATTCCGCGAGCTATAACTTTTTTATTTTTTCGCTGATGATGCTGTATAGCGGCTTGTTTTTTGCGAGACAAGATGACGTTTTCATCGGTACCATGATTATTTATATCTGACTTTTTGATCGCGTGTTATTGCACTTTTTCCAAGCGGTATGATGATACCGCTTGGAAAAAGTATAATTTACTACTTTTTTGTGGTTTTTTTTTTACGGCTTTCACTGAAGGGGTTAACTAGGGTTACGCTTTTATAGATGGGATTTTTATGGACGTGGCGATACCTAACGTGTATTTTTTTGTTTTTTATTTTTTTTATTACATAAAAATGTGTATTTTTTAGGGGATTTTTTTTAAATTATTTTATAATATTTTTTTTACAATTTTTTTTAAAAAATGATTTTTTTTAACTTGTCCCTTTATGGGACTTTCACTTTTTTTACTTTTTATTGCAGTTACAATGCATTGCAATGCTCCAGCATTGCAATGCATTGTACCTATGGGGAACACTGCTGTGACATGATCACAGCAGCTTCCGTAGCTAAATGACCCGGAGGTTGTCATGACAACCCCCGGGTCATCAAGGCAGAGATCGGGCCCTGCAAATACATTGCAGGGCGCCGATCTGAGGCAGAGGGAGCTCCCGACCCTCTGCCTCCCCCCTGAGCTCTGCGATCGCGCTCGATCGCAGCAGTCAGGGGGTTAACAGCCAGGGGCGGTGGGGGCTCCGCTTCTGGCTGTCAGTGCAGGAAGCCTGGCCACTGCAGCGCCGGCTCCTGCACTGATCGCGCTGGAGAAGCTGAAATTTCAGCTTTTCCTGCGCGATCGCTGCTGTGTTTGGTCAGTCAGATTGACTGACCAATCACAGCGCTGTGGGTGCGGGGACCGACGGCAAAGGTCCCCGCACCGCTTGCCGTGCCTGTCAGCTGTCTGTGACAGCTGTCGGCACTGATCTACCACTGCGTGTTTACACGCAGTGGTAGATCAAAGGCATGACGTGCACAGTCCGTCCTGATGCCGGAACTGGCACCTTGCCATGACGGACTGTGCACGTCAATGGACATTAAGGGGTTAATTATTCTCTTGTTAACGTTGTTACTTGTGTTTTGAAACTGTTAAACTGTAAAGCGCTGCGGAATATGTTGGCGCTATATAAATAAAGATTATTATTATTATAAATTCTGCAGGGGTCTAAGGGTGGAGATTATCATCCCACCCTCGGACACCGAGGGGAGGGACCTAGCAGGTTTAAGAATTGAGAGCTATGGGCAGACTGGTTCCATTCTCACAGCAGCAAGACAATGAAGAACTAAGGACCAAGGGACAGATCTGCCAAGGGAGCAGCGGTACACGTTTTGGGGGACTGTCCAGCAACTAAGACTTTCACCTGTGGATCGCAGGGCTCCCTGCCTCCACATGCCCCTACAACCTGGTAATATTGACCTCTAGCTAATACCTCTAAGCCTTGTACCATTATTGTTGTATTTTACTCTGACTGAAAATCCATTGTAATTCCGTTGTATAGCTTACTGTATATTTCTGTAATTATCTAGTGCGCCCTTAAGGCAATTAAACCGTAAAATTAATCTTGGGCTGATGCTTTTACTCTGATCATGAATCTTAGAATACCCAGTGGGTAACAGTACACCCTCCCCGGTGGCCATTTTCTCTAGGTGCAGTTCCTTACTGACCTGAGAGACGAAGGGGGCGCCGGAGAGCTGTGCCTGTGGAGTTACGTCACATTGGTGACGTGGGAGGTCGGGGGTTGTCCTTCACATTTGGTGGCCGCAGTGGGATCAGAGAAATAGTGTGCGTGGGACCCCTACTCCCAGACACTAAAGACTACCAGCGGTAACTTTCACTGCTGGGGTCTTAAGGTCAGCCCTGCACTAGACGGTCAGAGTGGAAATATAATAAGTTGTGTGCAAGGTCAGGGTTGCAGCTGTGTCAGTAACCAAAGGTTCCCAAGATGGCGGAAGGCACCAGGAGTAAGGCAAAGGGGGAGGCCAATGCTATGGTCTATGAGGGGTTCGATACCGATGTAGGCGAGGGAGAGCTCAGCCAAGGCTCCCCAAGGAGCCAGACCCCCGTGCTCAGTCTCGCAGTGGACTGTCCACCCCCTGCCCATCCCAGCTTGTCCAGATCGGAGGCCCTTTTCCAAGCGGCTATGGCACAGCTCGAGGCTGGTAATGACGCCACCCATGACAGGCTCCTGGTGGCAGGAGAGAAAGCGGCAGAGCGTGAGCAAGCAGCGGCAGAGAAAGCGGCAGAGCGTTAGCATGCAGCACGTGTGCTGCAGACTGCGGAGCACCGTGAAGCTGCGGAGCACCGGCACCGACTGGAGATGGCTTAGCACGGGCTCCCGCTGGACGCTCCAGCCCCACCGGAGACCAAGGCTTCCAAGGTCCGGGCGGAGGACTTTCCCTTGCTGGAAAAGGATGGAGACCTGGATTCCTTTCTGCTAGCCTTTGAGAGGACCTGCCTCCAACATCATCTGGCCCTGGATCAGTGGGCAAGGTACCTGACCCCCGTTTGAGGGGTAAGTCCCTGGAAGTTTTGGGGGACTTACCTGCCGGGGAGGAGCAGGACTACAACAGCATCAAACGGGCCCTGATCCAGCACTACAACCTCACTCCGGAGTCGTACCGCAGGAAGTTCAGGAGCCTGCAGCAGGGTTCAAAGGACACCTGGACCGACCACATGCGGGCCCTGCTGAGAGCTGCGAGCACTGGACCTCTGGTCTAGAGCTCACCACCCGCCAGGAGGTCCAAGAACTGTTCGTCACTGAGCAGTTCTTGTGGAACTGCCCAGAGGACCTCCAGCAGTTCCTCCGTGACCGGAAACCAAAGGGGGCTTCTGCTACAGCCGCCCTGGCAGACGAGTATGCCAACAACAGGGCGCCTGAGCCGAAGAAGCATGCCAGCAGCACCTGGAGGGAGGGTAAGCCCAGTCCTGCCCCAGCCACATATCCAGCCCCCAGAGTGCAAAGGGTGTACCCCCCTGCTGCTGCTTTCTCCAGGCCAGGAACAGAACCCAGGCGTTGTCATCATTGCAACCAGCCAAGACACTTTAAGGCTGCATGTCCCCAGCGCCATAAGGCCCCATCCCTGTCCCAGAAACCGTCCACTGTTTTGTGTGTGGGAGGGGGTGGTGGGAGGTCCCTGGACAATTACCAACCCGTCACCATCGGCCGCTTAGCGGTCATGGGACTACGGGACACAGGCGCTGAACGAACCCTGGGTCTTCCTGAGGTGGTGTCCCCTCAATACTTGGTGCCTGGGAAAACCCTTTCCGTCTCCGGAATTGTAGGCGTTTAACCGGCGCTGCCCGTCGCCAAGGTGTATTTGGACTGGGGCGCCGGGAGGGGGATGCGGGAGATGGGAGTAACTCCAAATATTCCTGCCAATGTGTTGCTTGGGACCGATTTGGGGCGGATAGTGTCCCAGTATGTGGCCACTGAACCCCCAAGTTTGGCTCCCAAAGAATGTCATGACTCTACTGTGAATTCTAATGTTAATGTATTGAATGTGCCTCCAACAGTGGAGGAGGGAATGAAACATGATGGTAAGCCATGCACTGACACTACACACACAGGGCTCACAGTGAGGACAGGTGAGGAGGCTGCAGGGGAGAGCTCAGAGGTGGAGGGAGGGGCTGCTATGGGCAGTATAGGGCCCAAGTGAATCCAGCCTTCTGAGTCTAGGGCCTCTGCAGAAGGAGGAACAGGCCATGGGGGGAGGGGGCGTCCCGGGAGAGGAGCCACCAGGTAAGACCCCAGGGCAGGAGTTCCCCACATCTGGGATGTCAGGAGGCCTGGGAAGTCTGCTTGACCTGGCGACTTGGTCGGGGGAAGAGGGGAAGCAGGCGCTTCCCGTGGTCTTAGCGGTCGTGGCCGCTGTTACCAGGAGTGGGAGCGCCGAAGCCCAAGGAGCCTCGCGGAGGTCCGACAGTTTCCCCCTCTCCGACCAAGTGGCTGCCGAGTCAGACAGCGGCCAGGAGATAGATCCCAGGGAACTGACAGAGGGTGTGGCAGTTTCATCAATTCTTGCCACATCAAGTCAGGGATTTCAGGCAGCGTTGGAAGCTGACGCTAGCCTGAAAACTCTCAAGGAGCAGGCGGCACAGCCTCCCCTTGAGTCCGACCGCGAGCGAGTGGTCTGGGACCAGGGACGGCTGTAACAGGTAACGGTCCAGCAGGGTTCACCGGAGGCGTGGCCCAGGGACCGACAGTTAGTGGTACCCTATCCGTTCAGGGCGGAATTGTTTCGGATCGCACACGAGATTCCCATGGCCGGACACCTAGGGATCACTAAAACCAGGGCCAGGCTAGCTCAGCATTTCTACTGGCCTAGAATGAGGACCGCGGTGATAGCCTACTGCCATTCGTGTGACACCTGTCAGAGGGTGGGAAGGCGGGGCAGCGCCTCAAAGCCCCACTGGTAACTCTGCCCATCATCGAAGAGGCTTTCTCGAGGGTGGCTGTGGATCTCATTGGACCTCTGTCCACTCCCAGCCACTCCGGGAAGTGCTTCATACTAACGGTAGTGGACTATGCCACCCGGTATCCGGAAGTGGTAGCTTTGTCGTCCATTCGGGCCGACAAAGTGGCCACTGCCTTACTGGAGATTTTCTCCAGAGTGGGGTTTCCCCAGGAAATGCTCACCGACCGAGGGACCCAGTTCATGTCGCAACTGATGGAGTCTCTCTGTAAGCAGGTACAGGTGCAACATCTGGTAGCCAGCCCGTATCACCCACAGACCAATGGCCTGTGTGAGCGGTTCAATGGCATCTTAAAGCAGATGCTGAAGATGTTGGTCGACTCCCACGGGAGAGACTGGGAGCGGCATCTCCCTGTCACGACGTATAACAGATATATTCTATGATAGTAACATATATCTAATGAGTCAACACTCTATATTTCATATTATAGAAAATATCAACATGTGTACGTAGAATCTGCCAGCAATGTCTTACCTGACATAATATCCAATGTATTGTGGGTCTATACTGTGCACGTGAAACGCTGTCTCAGGATAGAGGTGGACCGGGGTCTATGCTGACCCTGAACTGGGGTCCTGACTAGTCCCTCTACCTGGAGGTACTGTTAATGGTACAGAGGTCCAGGCCGCCAGCGTAACCCTGTCTCCTGTAGATCCCTGACCACTGTAATCTAGTCCTGAGAAGGACCCTGATTACCACCACAGGGAATGGGCAGGCAACAGCTTACACACAGTCAAATACAAACGAGACAGACAGGGGGTAAAGAAAACACTGCCTTGCATACAAAACTTCCACTACAGAGGAACACAAAAGGTTAAGAAGATAAACAATAAGCGAGGAGAGGAAAAACCACAACAGGCACTCTTAGCTTAAGTCTTCTCAGAAACGATCCGCTCTGCTGGTCTGAATGAATGCTCTCACCGGCAACTTCCCTAGCAGACCAGCAGGTATATGAAGGAAGCTAATTAACAAAACATCAATCGCAGCTGGGCGAGGCTGGTCTGTCCAGCATCGAGAGAGAAAGAATTAACTCCCTCAGTGCTGAAAAACACCCAGTACCAGAAACTCAGCTGTGCGAAGTCAGGGTGTGCAATCGCGACGATCTCCGCCGCGACACACCCGTGACAGTACCCCCCTTCTACGAGGGGCCTCTGGACCCTCAGGGCCTGGTCTATCTGGGTGAGTAGTGTGGAAGGCCCGAACCAATCGGTCTGCGTTAATATCCGACGCAGAAACCCACATCCTCTCCTCAGGACCATACCCCCTCCAATGAACAAGGTACTGAAGGGACCGGCGATTCAGACGTGAGTCAATGATCTTCGATACCTGAAACTCCAAATTACCATTGACCACCACTGGAGGAGGAGGTAGAGGTGACGGTATAACTGGTGCCACGTACCTCTTAAGCAACGATTTGTGGAACACATTGTGGATTTTAAACGTAGGAGGGAGGTCAAGACGGAAAGCCACCGGATTAATTATTGAACTGATCCTGTATGGCCCGATGAACCTGGGACCCAGTTTCCAGGAGGGAACCTTAAGTTTTATATTCTTGGTAGACAACCATACCAGATCGTTCACACTTAGGTCCGGACCAGACACTCTCCTCCTATCAGCCATACGTTTGTATCGGTTCCCCATAGTGCTCAGATTATTAAGCACTCCTCTCCACACTGAAGCAAGTGACGACGAAAATCGTTCCTCCTCAGGAACCCAGAAGAGCCCCCCCCATTGAAAGTACAAAACTGGGGGTGAAAACCATATGCCCCAAAAAACGGGGACTTACCAGTGGACTCGCTCCGCCTATTGTTAAGAGCGAACTCTGCCAGAGGCAAGAAAGAAGACCAGTCCTCTTGGTTCTCTGAGACAAAACACCGGAGATATCTCTAAGCTCTGATTCAGACGCTCTGTCTGACCATTAGTCTGCGGATGAAAAGCCGAAGAAAATGACAACTGCATCCCCCGACGAGAACAAAATGCCCTCCAGAATTTGGACACAAACTGAGACCCCCGATCCGACTCCACATCGGAAGGCAACCCGTGAAGTCTCACAATCTCCCCAATGAACACCTGCGCCAGAGTTTTAGCATTAGGAAGAGCAGGAAGAGCAATAAAATGTGCCATTTTGCTGAACCTGTCAACTACAACTAGTATGACAGTTTTACCTGAAGACGGAGGGAGGTCCGTAATGAAGTCCATAGACAGATGGGTCCATGGACGCTCCGGGATTTTCAACGGTAAAAGGGCCCCAGACGGACGGGTATGTGGGGTCTTAGAGCGTGCACATACCCCACAGGACGCGACAAAAGTTACCGCCTCTTTATTTAAGTTAGGCCACCAAAACCGGCGAGAAACGAGATCCACAGTTGCTTTACTCCCTGGGTGTCCTGCCAAACCAGAATTATGATGTGCCTCGATAACCTTTTGTCTTAACTGATCTGGAACAAACAGTCTCTCCTGGAGGTCCTACAGGGGCGTCCCCCTGAGCCTCCAATATCTCCTCCTTAAGCTCAGAGCATACAGCCGACACCACAACTCCCTCCTGAAGAATAGGAACCGGGTCATCCGTCTTCCCGGCCCCGGGAAACTACGAGACAAGGCATCAGCCTTTACATTTTTTGACCCAGGACGATATGTGACGACAAAATTAAACCTGGTAAAGAACAACGACCATCTAGCTTGTCTGGAATTCAGACGTTTTGCAGACTCTAAATACAACAGGTTCTTGTGATCAGTAATGACGGTGACCGGGTGGACTGCCCCTCCAAAAAGTGACGCCACTCTTCAAAAGCCAACTTAATGGCCAAGAGTTCCCTATTGCCGACATCATAATTCCTCTCGGCGGACGACAATTTTTTAGAGAAGAAAGCGCACGGATGCCATTTACCAGGGGACGGACCTTGAGATAATACCGCACCCACTCCTACGTCAGATGCGTCTACCTCCACAATGAACGGTTGTGATGCATTAGGTTGGATGAGTATGGGTGCTGAAGCAAAACATTTTTTCAAGGAGGAAAATGCTTGACAAGCTTTGTCAGACCACCTAGAAAAATCCGTCCCTTTTTTTGTCATGTCAGTGAGAGGTTTGACAACGGATGAGAAATTACGAATAAATTTCCGGTAGTAGTTAGCAAACCCAGGAAACGCTGCAGTGCCTTAAGATCCTCTGGCCGATCCCATTCAAGCACTGCCTTCACTTTCCCAGGGTCCATACGGAAACCAGAAGCTGACACCAGGAATCCTAAAAACTGAAGTTCCTGTACGGCGAATACACACTTCTCCCATTTGGCGTACAGTTTGTCTCGCAAGATCTGCAACACCTGTCTCACATGCTCCTGATGAGACACAAGATCCGGCGAGTAAATTAAGATGTCATCTAGATAAATGACAACAAACTGTCCCACTAGGTGGTGAAAGATGTCATTAACAAAATGTTGAAACACCGCCGGGGCAGTAGTCAGACCGAAAGGCATGACAAGGTTCTCATAATGTCCCTCCGGAGTGTTAAACGCCGTCTTCCACTCATCCCCCTCCTTTATCCTAATCAGATTATACGCCCCCCTGAGATCCAACTTAGAGAACCATTTGGCGCCCACAATCTGATTGAAGAGATCAGGAATAAGTGGGAGCGGATACGGATCTCGGACCGTAATCCGATTCAGCTCACGGAAATCCAAGCAAGGGCGTAGGCCTCCATCTTTTTTCTTCACAAAGAAGAACCCCACGGCCACTGGGGAAGATGAAGGTCTAATATGCCCCTTGGCTAGACTTTCCGAAATATAATCCTTCATAGCTTGCCTCTCAGGACCAGAAAGGTTATATAACCTAGATTTAGGTAACTTAGCATCAGGAAGCAATTTTATAGCACAGTCATACGCGCGATGAGGAGGTAATTCTTGACACCCCTCTTCTGAAAACACATCCTCAAAGTCCTCCAGAAAAGGAGGTAAGGTTCTAGGCACGACCGCACCGATGACCGTGTTCATGCAGTTACTATGGCAAAATTCACCCCACTGGCTTATCTCTCTGGATTGCCAATTAATAACTGGGTTATGTTTAGTTAACCAAGGAAGTCCCAACACAATAGGAGTGGGAAGGCCCTCCAACACATAACAAGACAATAGTTCTTTATGTATTGCCCCCACTCGAAGGTCTATGTTATGCACGGCTTGCACAAAGCTACCTTGACCGAGAGGCCTGGCGTCAATAGAGAATATAGGGATAGGTTTGGCCAATACACTCAGTTGCATACCTTGCACCTGGGCAAACCGAGCGTCCACCAGATTAGCCGCGGCCCCACTATCCAGAAGAACAGAAATCCTCTCAGTTCCTGTACCTACCACCACCTCCGCTGGTACGAGAAACTGAGACGGACTTGGGGACGAAATACATACTCCCAGATTGTCGTCCACCACACAACCTGGGATCAACAGTTTTCCGGCGACTCTTTGCTCAGCAAAGTACGGGATGGACACCCCCCAACAAAATGTCCCTTTCTCCCGCAGAAGTAACACTTTCCTGTCTTGCGGCGCACCGCCGATCCCCTCCCTCGAAACGATGTCCCTCCTAACTGCATAGGCTCCTCAGAACAAACCAGGGGAACCTCAATATGAGGGACTATAGTAGAAGGTGGAGTCATCACAGGGGGCGGAGTTACCTCGCACCTCTCTCGAAGCCGTCTATCAATGCGAATCGCAAGGGCCATAGCGGCCTCCAGTGATGGGGGAGAATCATACTGAGCCAACACATCTTTTAATTTGTCAGATAATCCTTGACAAAACTGGCTCCTAAGAGCTGGGTCATTCCACTGAGTATCTGTGGCCCATCTACGGAACTCAGAAGAAAATTCCTCCGCCAGACGATCTCCCTGCTGTATCTTACGTAACTTCATTTCAGCAAGGGAGACCCGATCCGGGTCATCATATACCAGACCCAGGGCTGTAAAAAATTGATCTACTGACTGGAGAGCCGGGGAGTCTGGAGGAAGAGAGAACGCCCAGGATTGAGGGTCCCCTTGTAAGAGCGAGATGACAATTCCCACCCTCTGGTCTTCACTCCCGAAGACCGAGGCCGTAGCCGAAAATATAATTTACAAGCCTCCCGGAAGGTAAAAAATTTGTCCCGCCCACCAGTGAACCTGTCCGGGAGAGCAACTTTAGGTTCAGATCTGGTTTGCTCCCGGGGGTACAAAACCTTGGACTTAACGTCCGTCAGCTCCATGGACAAACTCTGCAACTGCTGAGCTAACTGGGCTACTGGATCCATGGTAGCTGGGGAGAATCTTTTAGAAGTGGCCGGTGAAAATGTCACGACGTATAACAGATATATTCTATGATAGTAACATATATCTAATGAGACAACACTCTATATTTCATATTATAGAAAATATCAACATGTATACGTAGAATCTGCCAGCAATGTCTTACCTGACATAATATCCAATGTATTGTGGGTCTATACTGTGCACGTGAAACGCTGTCTCAGGATAGAGGTGGACCGGGGTCTATGCTGACCCTGAACTGGGGTCCTGACTAGTCCCTCTACCTGGAGGTACTGTTAATGGTACAGAGGTCCAGGCCGCCAGCGTAACCCTGTCTCCTGTAGATCCCTGACCACTGTAATCTAGTCCTGAGAAGGACCCTGATTACCACCACAGGGAATGGGCAGGCAACAGCTTACACACAGTCAAATACAAACGAGACAGACAGGGGGTAAAGAAAACACTGCCTTGCATACAAAACTTCCACTACAGAGGAACACAAAAGGTTAAGAAGATAAACAATAAGCGAGGAGAGGAAAAACCACAACAGGCACTCTTAGCTTAAGTCTTCTCAGAAACGATCCGCTCTGCTGGTCTGAAAGAATGCTCTCACCGGCAACTTCCCCAGCAGACCAGCAGGTATATGAAGGAAGCTAATTAACAAAACATCAATCGCAGCTGGGCGAGGTGGTCTGTCCAGCATCGAGAGAGAAAGAATTAACTCCCTCAGTGCTGAAAAACACCCAGCACCAGAAACTCAGCTGTGCGAAGTCAGGGTGTGCAATCGCGACGATCTCCGCCGCGACACACCCGTGACACTCCCACACCTGCTGTTTGCCTACTGGGAGGTCCCACAGGCCTCAACAGGTTTCTCCCCCCTTTGAGCTCCAGTACGTGTGATGTGTACGGGGGTCCCTTGCGCTAGTGAAGGAAGCATGGGAAGGGGAATTAGCCACCCCTGGAGTGTCGGTCATTGAGTATGTCGTGCGCTTCCGGGACCGAATGATGGCCTTGACACGGCTGGTGCATGACAATATGGCCCAAGCCCAGGCTGACCAGAAGTAGTGGTACGACCAGAATGCTTGTGAGCGGACCTACCAGGTGGGTCAAAAGGTGTGGGTACTGGTCCCCGTACCTCAAAACAAGCTTCAGGCGGCCTGGGAGGGTCCATACCTCATGCACGAGCAGCTCAACGCCGTCACCTATCTGGTCACCCTGGACCACGCCCGTGGAAGGAGGAAGGCCTTCCACGTGAACATGATGAAGGCCCATCATGAGCGGAGCGGGAGGCTTGTGCCCTCCCAGTGTGCAACCTTCCCGAGGAAGGAGAGGCAGAAACCCTCCCGGATCTGCTCACCCAAGCCAAGGCGGGTGGATCCATGGAGGATGTGGGGGTTTGCCACCAGCTCTCGGAGGACCAACGTTCCCAGCTGGGGGTCACCCTACACCCCTTTCGGGAGCTGTTCAGCAGCCTGCCAGGTAGGACTGAGACAGCAGTCCATGACGTGGACACCGGCAATCACCCCCCGATCCGGCGTTCAGCATATCGGGTCTCTCTTGAGGTGCAGCAGCAAATGTGCCAAGAGATAGACGAGATGCTGAAGCTGGGGGTGTCCAACAGCGTGTGGGCTTCGCCTGTAGTCCTCGTCCCTAAAAAGGACCGAACTACGCGGTTCTGCGAGGACTACCGGAGGCTCAACGCTGTACCGTTCACCGATGCGTACCCAATGCCGCGCATCGATGACCTGCTCGACCAGCTGGCCGTGGCTAAGTACCTGACCATCATGGATTTGAGCAGAGGGTATTGGCAGATTCCCCTGACCCCTGCGGCACGGGAACGCTCTGCCTTTATCACCCCATTCGGACTGTACGAGTCCACGGTGATGCCCTTCGGCATAAAGAATGCCACTGCCACTTTTCAGCGGATGGTCAACACGCTGCTCGAGGGACTGGAAGGGTATGCGACCGCGTACCTGGATGACATTGCCATCTTCAGTCCCACCTGGGAGGATCGCCTAGAGCACCTGGCGCAGGTGCTCGGGCGAATCTAGCGAGCAGGCTTGACCATTAAGCCGTAAAAATGCCAGCTGGGTATGAGTGAGGTCCACTACCTGGGACACGGGTAGGTGGCGGAGCTCTGAAACCAGAACCCGGGAAGGTGGATGCCATCACATCCTGGCCCACCCCCAGGACCAAGAAGCAGGTGATGTCCTTCTTGGGGACTGCTGGGTACTATATGAGGTTTGTTCCACACTATAGTGCCCTGGCCACGCCCCTGACGGACCTCACCAAGAAAAAGCTGGCAGTCGCAGTCGACTGGACAGTCGCCTGCGAGACAGCTTTCCAGGCGCTCAAGACCGCCCTTTCTAGCTCTCCTGTACTACAGGCAGCCGACTTCACGCGGCCTTTCTTAGTGCAGACAGACGCCAGCGACTAAGGCCTCGGTGCTGTGCTCAGCCAGGTTGACACTACGGGCCATGAACACCCTGTTTTGTACCTGAGCCGGAAGCTCCTGCCGAGGGAAGTGGCCTATTCCACGATGGAGAAGGAATGTCTGGCAATTGTGTGGGCCCTGCAGCGTCTGCAGCCATACTTGTATAGACGCCATTTCACTGTGGAAACAGACCACAACCCCTCAGTTGGTTACACACGGTCTCTGAGACGAATTTGAGGTTGCTACGCTGGAGTCTCGCTCTCCAGCAGTACCACTTCACCATTCACCACAAAAGAGGCAGGGACCATGGTAACGCTGATGGATTGTCCTGGCAAGGAGAGGGTGCGGAAGGGCGCATGGGGGAACACAGGAATGTGATACTCCCTAGCGCCCTCTAAAGCAGGGAGGTGTGAGGAAGTAACAGCCACCATCTTGGATATGGCCTGCTCCAGCCACCATGTTGTCTGAATTCACAGATTCACAGCAGCTAACTGCTGTAATTCCCTATGGCCTCTGAGCATATTCGATACAATAGGGTTTGGTCTTTGAAAAGGTCTATTAGTATGCTGAGTAGATTCGACTCAAGACAGGATTTACTGCTCAATGTGAATAGCCAGGACTGTTAGTATGCAAAGTAGGCCAGGCCAGAACAGTACTTCAAAGCTAGAGGCTTCAATTAGATTATACCTGCCAGCTAGACACAGAAAACACATCTATTGTGTCTCCCAGCCATGACGGCTCCATTCTAGGATTATGAATTATGAGCACATCTTTCTAGGTACAAACTCATAAAAAATATCTGCGTGATCCTGCGGACCTCGGGCATCTGATGGTGCAACTCTCGAGTCGGTGCTGGCTCAGGGGTCTGAGATATAGAGATTGGCTCTCCACAGAGACCCAATCGGGCCAGGTTTGATCTCCATGCGACAGGCAAAACATACTGCATCCGCTGGTACCTCTCGTGTCCTGATCCGATCGTCCTGGAGAAAGTTAACCCCTTTATTAGGTATTGGGAATAAATTCTGCAGAGGGCTAAGGGTGGAGATTATCATCCCACCCTCGGACACCGAGGGGAGGGACCTAGCAGGTTTTAGAACTGTGAGCTATGGGCAGACTTGTTCCATTCTCACAGCAGCAAGACAATGAAGAACTAAGGACCAAGGGACAGATCTGCCAAGGGAGCAGCGGTACACGTTTTGGGGGACTGTCCAGCAACTAAGACTTTCACCTGTGGATCGCAGAGCTCCCTGCCTCCACATGCCCCTACAACCTGGTAATATTGACCTCTAGCTAATACCTCTAATCCTTGTACCATTATTGTTGTATTTTACTCTAACTGCAAATCAATTGTAATTCCGTTGTATAGCTTACTGTATATTTCTGTAATTATCTAGTGCGCCCTTAAGGCAATTAAACCATAAAATTAATCTTGGGCTGATGCTTATACTCTGATCACGAATCTTAGAATACCCAGTGGGTAACAGTACACCCTCCCCGGCGGCCATTTGCTCTAGGTGCAGTTCCCTTACTGAACTGAGAGATAAAGGGGGCGCCGGAGAGCTGTGCCTGTGGAGTTACGTCACATTGGTGATGTGGAAGGATGGGGGTTGTCCTTCACAGCGGCCATGGTCACCACCCATCTTGAAAAGTTTTCCCATCCCATATACTAATGTGCCACAAACAGGAAGTTGATATCACCAACCATTCCCATTTTATTTAGGTGTATCCCTATAAATGGCCCACCCTGTACATGTAAATAATATAGTTTACTTAGTTAACACTATTATGATCAAAAAAACTTAAATGCCATCCTGCCGTGACTGGTTGTATCCCAATCGGGACGGAACCTAACTCTTGAAGTTCACCTCACTATGTGTCTGCAGACGTCCAAATAGATAAGGGCAGAGCAAGACCGGATCCCAACTGTGCAGCCACCGTGGATAGCTATATAGTTGGAAATGAGGGTTCATACGAATACTCATTCCCTGAATATTGGCTTGTATAAGGGGCCATATCTCTTCATATTGATTCTGTTGACATGAAACATAGGAAACTACAGCAGGTTGTGATTCCAAGTTGGCAGGTAGAAGACATAATTAAAATGCTAAAAATAAAATTCTTTATTTTGTTAATCAACTGTGACATTTTTATTCATCCTCTGTTTCCTCACTCTATCATAAAGTGAATAACCTCAATACCAGAAATGTATTAGATAATTGCTATATATATATATATAATAATCTAGTATTAGGTAATGTAAACTTAAAGGGGATATCCAAGACTGTGAAAAAGTGCTAAAGCACTTAGACAGGTAGCACTTACAGACTACCTACCTGTGCCATTCTTTGCAGCCACAGACCGCTCCTGCTGGTGATTCAGCTGACTCTGCTGACATCACGTTGACAGAGCGCCGGCTCCTTTTCCATCACCCTCTGTTGACGGGGGGGACTTCCGACATCATTCTGATTGACAGCTTGTTAGGCGCCGGGATTCTCCCACTGTGCGGGATAGATCCCAAGCATTGTCTGATGCTGTGGTCCCTCATTCGGGTCCGGCTGCTGCGGTCGCTGCTCAGTGCAGACGTCAGTCCCAGCGTCTTGATCAGGCTCGTGGTGTACGTTTGGTTACTGCTGGCTCTCCAGAGAAAGCCTATGATAACCAGTGATATACTGATGCAGCCTTGCACTCTGGAGTTTAAGTTCAGAGATTTCCTTACTGAGCATGTCTGATATGGAAGCTCCGAATTGGCCTGCGAGCAATGTCACGGCCGGCTGGGTGTGAGTTTTTGGGGTGGAGCTTTGGGTTTAAAAGGCTCTCAGTGGCGCATGTGGGCACGCTGGTATCATTTAGGTTGGTGGGTGTGAGTGGATACTCTACCACTCTGTCTGCATGTGTGTGTGTTTGTCTACCTCCTGATTCTGAGTTTCTTATTGTTTTTACTCTTGGCTTCGCATTTGTCTCGTTCATGTGTGCAGTTAGCACAGTTCAGATACAGAGCAAGCCCAACCTATGTGCTGTACTACTCTGTGGAGTCAACAGGGTTTTATACCTAGCATCATTTGAGTTACCTCTCTGTGAAGATAACAGAGCTGGGTATCCTGCGTTCTGTTCATACTGTGTGGAATTAACGCAGTCGGAATAAGATGAGCGCTCACTGCTTCATACTGTCATTGTTCACACTACCAGCAATTATACATCTCTGCGCGGTGGAGCCCGGGTTGCGATTGCACTTAAATTTATGTTTTATTTTAGTGCAATCCGCCAACCCTAACAGTATACTAGCCCCAGGGTCTGGCTAGAAATGGCGGATGAGCAGCGACTCCAGCGGTTCATCCAGCAGCTAGAGAGCAGGCTTTCCTCCTTTGAGCGGGTGGCTTCAGCTGTTGATGTTGCTGCCGTGGCAGATCAGGCAGCTAGCAAAGCAGCCTCTATGGTTTCTGCTGTGGCACCTGTTCCACCTGTACTACGTTTTGCACTGCCTGATAAATTTTCCGGGGACAGCAAGGTCTGCAGAGGTTTCATGAATCAGTGCTCAATTGACCTAGAGTTACTAGCTGCATGATTCCCAAACCCCGCGAACCAAGGTGGGATTTGTGATTTCCCTTTTGTCAGGCAGACTGTTGGAGTGGGCTACGCCATTGTGGGAGCGAGATGACCAACTGATTCTTAATGCCTCTCCTTTTTTGGGTGCCCTGAAAGAGGTATTTTTGGGGCCACAAGTAACCGATGATACCGCTCTCCAACTTCTGGCATTAACTCAGGGTTTGTCCATGGTTAATCAACTTGCCATCCAATTTCGTACTCTGGCTTCTTAGTTGGAGTGGCCTGATAAGGTCCTGATACCTATCTTTTGGAAGGGTTTAACAGATCATGTCAGGGATGCTTTGGCCACTAGGGAGTTTCCCCACTACTCTGGAGAAATTAATATCCGTGTCCACTCGCATAGATCTTCGGCATGCTGAGTGGGGATTGGATCGAGCGCAGAGTAGTTCTTGGATTGGGGTGGCTCTGAATTTCGACAGTCCCATGAATCCTCCAACTCAGGTTGATGACCCTGTAGAGCCCATGGATGTCTCTCGAGTGCAATTAACCACCCACGCAGTACTTCCACAACTGACCTGTTTTGCCTGCAGGCAAATCGGCCATTTTGCCAATAAATGTCCCAAGTGTCAGAGGGAGGTATAGCGTCTAGTGGCTTTAGGGAGAGGCTCACTAGTTCCAGTTGATGTCTTCCAAATTGACCTTTGGGGTTTCTTTGACATTTGGGTCAACTACTCACAATGCTGAGGCTTCTGTGGACTCCAGGGCTGAGGGCAATTTCATGTCTGTTACCTTCTCACAAGGCACACAATTCCATTAGTGATGCTTCCTAAGCCGATGTCCATTCTGGTAGCTAATGGGTTCATTTTACCAACTCCAATTTCCCATCAGACTATGCCTCTTACTCTCACTATGTCTCCGAAACATCAGTAGATAGTCTCTTTTCTTGTTATCTCTGAGGGTATGGATGAGGTGCTTCTGGGGACGCCTTGGCTGCGCCTCCATTCTCCCCAGATTGATTGGGCAACAGGGAGCATTCAGAAATGGGGCAATTTCTGTGAGAGTCTGTGTCTTAAGGCCCATGTGCCTCATAGCGAGATCTATGTATCATCTAATCTTCAGCCGGAGGGTCTCTCTGGGGCGCATGTCCTCAAACAGGGTGGTCTCTCTGGTACTAAAAGGACCACTGAGCGGTTGGAGCGAAGGAGAGCTTCGGCTGATGAACAAGAGCACATCCTTGCCCCCCAGCTTGTGGCGACTTTCAAGCGTGGCGCACTAAGCCTGGGATGAATGTTAGGGAGTTGGGTACTGTTAGGCGCCGGGATTCTCCCGCTGCACGGGATAGAACCCAAGCATTGTCTGATGCTGTGGTCCTCCATTTGTGTCCAGCAGCTGCGTTTGCTGCTCAGTGCAGACATTGGTCCCCGCGTCTTGCTCAGACTCATGGCATACGTTTGGTTACTGCTGGCTCTCCAGCCAAGCCTATGGTAATGAGTGATATACTGATGCAGCCTTGCGCTCTGGAGTTTAAGTTCAGAGATCTCCTTACTGACCATGTCCATGATGTGGCAGCTCTGGATTGGCCTGCTGGCGATGTCAGGTCAGCTGGGCGTGAGTGTTTGGGGTGGAGCTTTGGGTTTAAAAGGCTCTCAGTGGCGCATGCGGGCATGCTGGTATCATTTAGGTTGGTGGGTGTGAGTGGATACTCTACCACTCTGTCTGCACGTGTGTGTGTTTGTCTACCTCCTGAGTCTGAGTTTCTTATTGTTTTTTCCACTTGGCTTCGCATTTGTCTCGTTCATGTGTGCAGTTAGCACAGTTCAGTTACAGAGCAAGCCCAACCTATGTGCTGTACTACTCTGTGGAGTCAACAGGGTTTTATACCTAGCATCATTTGAGTTACCTCTCTGTGAAGTTAACAGAGCTGGGTATTCTGCGTTCTGTTCATTCTGTGTGGAATTAACGCAGTCGGATTAAGGTGAGCGCTCACTGCTTCATACTGTCATTGTTCACTCTGGCAGCAGTTATACATCTCTGCACGGTGGACCCCGGGTTGCGAAGGCACTTTAATTATATTTTATTTTAGTGCAATCCGCCAACCCTAACACAGCCGGATTCCTGTTGCCTAACTGAGGGAGCTGACTGTCGATCTGCATGGGTCGCAAGTAATGCCCCTTCGAAATGCCAGGGTGGAAAAGAAGCTGCCGCTTTGTTGACGTGGCGTCAGCGGAAGCAGCTTAACCCCTTCCCGACCCATGACGCCTACGTTGGCGTCATGAAAACCTGTGCCATCCCGACCCATGACGCCAACGTAGGCGTCATGCTATAAATCAAGTTCTTGCGGGTCGGGGGACCGAAATCACTGAAAGGTCATCCGACCCGCAGGCACAGGACCCCTTGCGCATCACCACAGTGGGGGTGGCTTAACCCCCACGTGGTTACGATCGCTCTGATTGGCTGTTAAAAGTGAAACAGCCAATCAGAGCGATTAGTAATATTTCACCACTGAAAAGTGGTGAAATATTACAATCCATTCATGGCCGATGCAGCAATAGCATCGGCCATGGCTGGACACTGTGTTCCCACCCTCCCCACACCGAGTAACGGTGGTGATCAGCCGCCGCCGCCGATTCATGGCGGCGAACGGTCACCGCCGTTACTATCATCTGCTGGCCGCTCCGATCCTCTCCCCTCCGGTGTGCTCCGCTCCCCCCGCCCTCCGATCACCCCCCCGCCAATATACTCACCTCCTCCGGTCTTCTGCGGCCTCTTGATCCGTCCCGGCGGCCGCCCGGGACTCTTCATGGGCGCCGCCATCTTGGAAAATGGCGGGCGCATGCGCAGTGCGCCCGCCGGCCGGCGCATGCGCAGTGCGCCTTCCAAATTACAATTTATTTTGATCACTTTGATAAACTCTAACAGTGATCAAAATAAAAGTAAATTAACCCCCCCCTGTCATAAGTAGGGACAAAAAATAAAATAAAGAATTTTTTTTTTTTTTTCCTTTTAGGCCCTGTCCACATGTTGCGGATTTTGCTGCTGATCTGCAGAGGATTTTGCTGCGTATCCGCAGAGGATTTCGCTGCGTATCCGCAGCGGATTTCTCTGCTGATCCGCGGCGGATTTCGCTGCTGATCCGCTGAGGATTTCGCTGCGTATCCGCAGCGGATTTCGCTTCTGATCCGCGGCGGATTTCGCTGCGTATCCGCAGCGGATTTCGCTGCGTATCCGCAGAGGATTTCGCTGCGTATCCGCAGAGGATTTCGCTGCGTATCCGCAGAGGATTTCGCTGCGTATCCGCAGCGGATTACGCTGCTGATCCGCAGCGGATTTCGCCCCTGATCCGCAGCGGATTTTGCTGCGGATCCGCAGCTTATTTCGCTGGGGATCCGCAGCGGATTTCGCTGCTGATCCGCAGCGGATTTCGCCCCTGATCCGCAGCGGATTTTGCTGTGGATCCGCAGCTTATTTCGCTGGGGATCCGCAGCGGATTTCGCTGCTGATCTGCAGCGGATTTCGCCGCTGATCCGCAGCGGATTTCGCCTCTGAGGATCCGCAGCTTATTTCGCTGGGGATCCGCAGAGGATTTCGCCCCTGATCCGCAGCGGATTTTGCTGCGGATCCGCAGCTTATTTCGCTGGGGATCCGCAGCGGATTTCGCTGCTGATCCGCAGCGGATTTCGCCCCTGATCCGCAGCGGATTTTGCTGCGGATCCGCAGCTTATTTCGCTGGGGATCCGCAGCGGATTTCGCTGCTGATCCGCAGCGGATTTCGCCGCTGATCCGCAGCGGATTTCGCCTCTGAGGATCCGCAGCTTATTTCGCTGCTGATCCGCAGCGGATTTCGCTGCTGATCCGCAGCGGATTTCGCTGCTGATCCGCAGCTGATTTCGCTGCTGATCCGCAGCGGATTTCGCTGCTGATCCGCAGCTGATTTCGCTGCTGATCCGCAGCGGATTTCGCTGCTGATCCGCAGCTGATTTCGCTGCTGATCCGCAGCGGATTTCGCGCTGATCCGCATCTGATTTCGCTGCGGATCCGCAGCGGATTTCGCCGCTGATCCGCAGCGGATTTTGCGCTGATCCCCAGCGGATTTTGCTGCGGATCCGCAGCTTATTTCACTGGGATCCGCAGCGGATTTCGCTGCTGATCCGCAGGGATTTCGCTGCTGATCCGCAGCGGATTTCGCTGCTGATCCGCAGCGGATTTCGCTGCTGATCCGCAGCTGATTTCGCTGCTGATCCGCATCTGATTTCGCTGCGGATCCGCAGCGTATTTGGCGCTGCGGATCCACAGCAGATCCAGAAACCATGTACAGTACAATGCAAATAAATGGTAAAAAAAAAAACCCTGTGCACATGCTGCGAATTTTTCAGCGCGGATTTGCTGCGGTTTTAAATCCGCAGCATGTCAATTCTTTGTGCGGATTCCGCAGCGATTTTACACCTATTCCATTATAGTTGTAAAACCGCAGGGAAAAACCGCAGCAAATCTGCGCTAAATTCGCAGGTAAAAGGCAGGTCATTTTACCTGCGGATTTTAGAAAAATCCGCAAGTGAATCCGCAACGTGTGCACGGGGCCTCAGGGTTAGGCTGGGTTCTTATTGCATTATGGCAGTCCGTTAGATGGACTGCGTTTCACTGCGGTATAACGCGGTGTAACGCAGTCCGTTAACGCTGCCATTCACCCCATTTGTGTGCGCATCGCAACGCATGCCGTAAAGCGGCATGCGTTCGCGACGTGCTGTCAATCAGTGACAGAGCCTCGGACACGGACTGCAGCATCTGGGCTCCATCACCGCTAGCACAGATGAATCATCTGATGATTCATCTGCGCTAGCGGGTATAGCATAACGCGATCGCGTTATGCTATACCATTACCAGCCGGTCAACGCTACGTGTTGAACGGGCTGGTAAAACGCAATATGAACCAAGCCTTAGGGTTAGGGTTAGAGTTTGGGTTAGGGTTGGAATTTGGGTTAGGGTTGGAATTTGGGTTAGGGTTGGAATTAGGGTTAGAGTTGGGATTAGGGTTAGGGGTGTTTTGGGGTTAGGGTTGGGATTAGGGTTAGGCTAGTGGTTAGGTTTATGGTTAGAGTTGGGATTAGGGTTAGGGGTGTGTTGGGGTTAGGGTTATGGTTAGGGTTTGTATTATGGTTAGGGGTGTGTAGGGGTTAGGGGTGTGTTGGGGTTGGAGTTAGAATTGAGGGGTTTCCACTATTTAGGCACATCAGGGGGTCTCCATACGCGACATGGCGCCACCATTGATTCCTGCAAATTTTGCGTTCAAAAAGTCAAACAGTGCTCCCTTTATTCCAAGCCCCGACGTATGCCCAAACAGTGGTTTACCCCCACATATGGGGTATCAGCGTACTCTGGAAAAATTGCACAACAACTTTGGGGGTCTAATTTCTCCTGTTAACATTGGGAAAAAAAAAAAAATTGGGGACTAAAGATCATGTTTGTGGAAAAAATATGATTTTTTTATTTTCATGCCCGGGCGTTATAAACCTCTGTGTAGCCCTTGGAGGTTCAAAGTGCTCACTACACATCTAGATAAGTTATTTGCGGGGTCTAGTTTCCAAAATGGGGTCACTTGTGGGGAGTTTCTACAGTTTAGGCACATCAGGGGCTCTGCAAACGTAACATGACGCCCGCAGACCATTCCATCAAGTGGGCATTTCAAAACGTCACTACTTCCCTTCCGAGCCCCGACGTGCGCCCATACAGTAGTTTTCTCCCACTTATGGGGTATCAGCTTACTCAGGACAAATTGGACAACAACTTTTGGGGTCTAATTTCTCCTGTTACCCTTGGGAAAATAAAAAAATTAGGGACTAAAAGATCCTGATTATGGAAGAAATATGATTTTTTGTTTTCATGCCCGGGCGTTATAAACTGCTGTGTAGCCCTTGGGGGTTCAAAGTGCTCACCACACATCTAGATAAGTTCTTTGCGGGGTCTAGTTTCCAAAATGGGGTCACTTGTGGGTAGTTTCTACTGTTTAGGCACATTAGGGGCTCTGCAAACCTAACATGACGCCCGCAGACCATTCCATCAAAGTCGGCATTTCAAAACGTTACTACTTCCCTTCCGAGCCCCAACGTGTGCCCGAACAGTGGTTCCCCCTCACATATGGGGTACCAGTGTACTCAGGACAAACTGTACAACAACTTTTGTGGTCCAATTTCTCCTGTTACCCTTGTGAAAATAAAAAAATTGCGGGTTAAAAAAATCAGTTTTTGAGGATAAAAATGATTTTTTATTTTCACGGCTCTGCATTATAAACTTCTGTGAAGCACTTGGGGGCTCAAGGTGCTCACCACACATCTGGATAAGTTCCTTTGGGGGTCTAGTTTACAAAATGGGGTCACTTGTGGGGGGTTTCTACTGTTTAGGCACATCAGGGGCTCTGCAAATGTAACAAGATGCCCGCAGACCATTCCATCAAGTTGGCATTTCAAAGCGTCACTATATCCCTTCCAAGCCCTGACGTGTGCCCAAACAATGGTTCCCCCCCACATATGGGGTACTAGCGTACTCAGGACAAACTGAACAACAACTTTTGGGGTCCAATTTCTCCTGTAACCATTGTGAAAATAAAAAATAGTGGGCTAAAATATCATTTTTTGAGAAAAAAAAAAGATTTTTTATTTTCACGGCTCTGCGTTATAAACTTCTGTGAAGCACCTGGGGGTTCAAAGTGCTCACTTTGCATCTAGATAAGTTCCTTAGGGGGTCTAGTTTCCAAAATGGGGTCATTTGTGGGGGAGCTCTAAACTTTATGCACACAGGGGCTCTCCAAACATGACATGGTGTCCGCTAACGATTGGAGCTAATTTTCCATTCAAAAAGTCAAATGGCGCTCCTTCCCTTCTGAGCCGTGCCGTGCGCCCAAACAGTGATTTATGACCACATATGAGGTATCTGTGTACTCAGGAGAAATTGCCCAACAAATTTCAGGATCCAATTTATACTGTTGCCCATGTGAAAATGAAAGAAACTGTGGCTAAAAGAAAATTTTTGTGAAAAAAAAGTACTTTCTTTTTTTTACGGATCAATTTGTGAAGCACCTGGGGGTTCAAAGTGCTCACTATGCATCTAGATAAGTTCCTTAGGGGTCTAGTTTCCAAAATGGGGTCACTTGTGGGGGAGCTCCAATGTTTAGGCACACAGGGACTCTCCAAATGCGACATAGCAACCGCTAAATATTCCAGCATATTTTCCATTCAAAAAGTCAAATGGCGCTCCTTCCCTTCTGAGCCCTGCCGTGCGCCCAAACAGTGGTTTATGACCACATATGAGGTATCTGTGTACTCAGGAGAAATTGCCCAACAAATTTTAGGATCCAATTTATACTGTTGCCCATGTGAAAATGAAAATAACTGAGGCTAAAAGAAAATTTTTGTGAAAAAAAAGTACTTTCTTTTATTTACGGATCAATTTGTGAAGCACCTGGGGGTTCAAAGTGCTCACTATGCATCTAGATAAGTTCCTTAGGGGGTCTAGTTTCCAAAATGGGGTCACTTGTGGGGGAGCTCCAATGTTTAGGCACACAGGGACTCTCCAAATGCGACATAGCAACCGCTAAATATTCCAGCATATTTTCCATTCAAAAAGTCAAATGGCGCTCCTTCCCTTCTGAGCCCTGCCGTGCGCCCAAACAGTGGTTTATGACCACATATGAGGTATCTGTGTACTCAGGAGAAATTGCCCAACAAATTTTAGGATCCAATTTATACTGTTGCCCATGTGAAAATGAAAATAACTGAGGCTAAAAGAAAATTTTTGTGAAAAAAAAGTACTTTCTTTTATTTACGGATCAATTTGTGAAGCACCTGGGGGTTCAAAGTGCTCACTATGCATCTAGATAAGTTCCTTAGGGGGTCTAGTTTCCAAAATGGGGTCACTTGTGGGGGAGCTCCAATGTTTAGGCACACAGGGACTCTCCAAATGCGACATAGCAACCGCTAAATATTCCAGCATATTTTCCATTCAAAAAGTCAAATGGCGCTCCTTCCCTTCTGAGCCCTGCCGTGCGCCCAAACAGTGGTTTATGACCACATATGAGGTATGTGTGTACTCAGGAGAAATTGCCCAACAAATTTTAGGATCCAATTTATACTGTTGCCCATGTGAACATGAAAAAACTGAGGCTAAAAGAAAATTTTTTGTGAAAAAAAAGTACTTATTTTTTTTACAGATCAATTTGTGAAGCACCTGGGGGTTCAAAGTGATCACTATGCATCTAGATAAGTTCCTTAGGGGGTCTAGTTTCCAAAATGGGGTCACTTGTTGGGGAGCTCCAATGTTTAGGCACACAGGGACTCTCCAAATGTGACATGGCAACCGCTAAATATTCCAGCATATTTTCCATTCAAAAAGTCAAATGGCGCTCCTTCCCTTCTGAGCCCTGCCGTGCGCCCATACAGTGGTTTATGACCACATATGAGGTATCTGTGTACTCAGGAGAAATTGCCCAACAAATTTTAGGATCCATTTTATCCTGATGCCCATGTAAAAATGAAAAAATTGATGCTAAAAGAAAATTTTTGTTGGAAAAATTAAAATGTCCATTTTTTCCTTCCACGTTGCTTTAGTTCCTGTGAAGCACCTGAAGGGTTAATAATCTTCTTGAATGTAGCTTTGAGTAGCTTGAGGGGTGCAGTTTTTATAAAGGTGTCACTTTTGGGTATTTTCTGCCATATAGACCCCTCAAAGTGACTTCAAATGTGAGGTGGTCCCTAAAAAAATGGTTTTGTTAATTTTGCTGTAAAAATGAGAAATCGCTGGTCAACTTTTAACCCTTATAACTTCCTAACAAAAAAAAATGTTCCCAAAATTGTGCTGATGTAAAGTAGACATGTGGGAAATGTTATTTATTAACTATTTTGTGCCACATAACTCTCTGGTTTAACAGAATAAAAATTTAAAATTTGAAAATTACAAAATTTTCAGAATTTTCGCCAAATTTCCATTTTTTTCACAAATAAACGCAAAAATTATCGACCTAAATTTACCACTAACATGAAGCCCAATATGTCACGAAAAAATAATCTCAGAATCGCTAGGATCCGTTGAAGCGTTCCTGAGTTATTACCTCATAAAGGGACACTGGTCAGAATTGCAAAAAATGGCAAGGTCTTTAAGGTCAAAATAGGCTGGGTCATGAAGGGGTTAATATCCGGCAGGAGCTGTCTGTGTCGGGGAAGATCGGAAGTAGCAACTACCCACTTGTTAGTTCTCGGGCACATTTTTGTTTTTTTCACAAAGTCCAGATAACCCCCTTTTAAAGTTTGATAACATTTTAAAAGAAATTAGCTAAGCAAAAATGTATAAAAATGGACAGATAAGATGCAAAATTCAGACATAGTATTTTATAAAATCTACAGATTTATTTATTTTTTGTTTTTTTTTAGCTAAGAAGCACAACACAAAAACTCTTCATAATAACTTAGAAAGAAATGTCCTAAGCAGCAATATATCCCCAAGAAGTCAATGAACAGAGCTGTGGCGCTCTATAACTAAATTAGAAAACTGACAACGGCGTTTCATTGAGAGGGATCTGCATACTGATTGCCAAGTCTGAATGCCCGATTAATACTGAGATCACAGCAATGTCCGTGGCATCCTGCGAACCGTGGCAGTGAAATGTAATTACATTCAATTCCTCGGCTGTCCGGCCCTTCTCACAGTGCCTTCGACCCCCTGGTGACAGGAGATTGCTATCGTCACGAGCCATCGAGCCCCAGAATGGCCAGAAATTCAATTCCTCACTTGGATGCCCCCATGGGTACGGCTCTGCCCCACAAAGTGTTCTTTCATTATATTTTAGGGGCAGCTTGCTGCCTGAGCTCCTGTCTTGTCTGCTTAATGGCAGCACTCCTTAGGAACAGGCCTGTCACTCACACACAGCAAACTGTATTACCGGTCTCAGCTCATTTAATTTACAGACAAGAGGGAGGGTTGGGGGCTGCAGTGCATGGAACATCTTGCACAACATTTCTGCAGTGGCGTCTTCCTCATCCGAAGTCCTGCGCCCGGTTACAGCACAGGCAATCCATTGCTTTATTTTGTGAGCAGGTTCTAAACTTTGCGCCGCGCATCCCAAAATTATTACATCTGAAGGTTTTACAGCAGGTGTAATATTTGTTCTGCTCGGAGAACTAAAACACCGGACCAAACTACAAATGAACTGCGAAACCGCTTTTTATGAAAATTACCTAAGTGAAAACTTGAAAGGTTAGCGGTGCACGAGAACAGCGAGAAAGTATTATGTTCCGGCAACGTAATATAGAAGAGTGAAGAATTTAGAGGTTACTGTGGGCTGCAAGAAGCCTTACAATAAAGCTTGGAGACATTAATAGAAAAATGGGTTTTTGACAAGCACAGCGGATAGGGAGTGTAGAGTAAATCGCTAATAACGGGTGTAGGAATTGTGCCAGATTTTACCGGTAAATTTAGAATATAGCATTAGCTTCGGAAAACGTAAAGCGCTCACAAATGATAAAACATGCAAATTGTTTCTTTCTTGCTTAAGCTGCACTTAAATTGCATGATTATCGTGAACAGAGGTTCTTAGGAATTCATGTTTCACGACCATTGTGCAGGCTAAAAAGGCTGATCATCCAATGAATGAGCAAAATTCTCATTTGACGAGTGAAAGGGTCTTTTAACTTGCACATAAGATCATTGCTCTTGGCAGCACATCATCCTGTGTAAACAGGTCCTGTGCTGCCGAGAACAATTTTTAAATCTATTACAGACAAACAGACAAACAACAGCCAATCAGAAAACGGGCAGCGGATTGGATTTCAATTGGTGCAGTTCAACAGCTGGTTTATACAGACCTTTAAAAAATACTTTTTTCCCTTTTTAAAGGTCTGATGTTTGGGGATAAAAAACTGAGCAATTGCCCAAGTTAACTGTTATCTTAGGGATCTTGACGATAAAACTACAGCAGCACCTTAAAGAATAAAGGAAATGTGTCAACAAAATATGACTTATTGTTTAAATAATTTTTTTGTGTTACATTTATTTAAAAAAAAAGCATTTTTTTCTTCATACCATGATTTGTTGAAAAACAAAAAACCGTTTGAAATTTTCACTGGCCGCTAGTTTTTTTTTTTAGATTCCTGTTTTTTCATGAAGTTTTTAAGGCATTTACTTATCATCACAGTAAGTATTACAATGACCAATAAAATCTCTCTTCAAAGCTGATAACACAGGCTCCACCAATCACAATAGCTGATGTCATAGCTCACCTCCTCCCCCTCCATTCACAATGACCTATACACACAATCATTAGATGCTCCAACACAAAAGATAAGGTTGGGATCTGTTCGTTGTGGTTAAAGTATCGCCCGGCCTGTATTCCCCATAAGGGACTTAAAAGGAGGGCCACATGACTAAGGAGGTTTGCTAGGCCATAACTTTAGATAAGAAGGTGTTAATGTGAGGGATAGAGTTTGGGCGCAAATTTGGAGGGGAGGAGTATAGGGTCAGGGAAATATGGGATTTTGTGATTGGTCAGTGGGAGGTATCCTGTGGGGGTGTACATAAGGTGAGGGGCGGTACATAAGGTGAGTGGTGGTAGGGGGTAGTTTCAGATAGTAGCTTACCTGGAATGTCATGGAGGCACTTGTCCAGGAGATCCGTGCCTTGGCAGAAAGCCTAGAACAGCACTGGCTCCAGGATCAGCTGCAGCTGTGGAACACAGATGAGGGGACTGCTGAGGTGGCTGCAGCTGCTGTGTTAAGTCGTTCCAGGAGGTCCCGACCACCGGGCGACTTAGCCCTGATGCAACTCCCTGGACCAGCCGCTGGCTGCGGAGCCCATCCGGAGATCCATCCGGATCATCGGCATTGCTCCGGCCTCCGGCTACTGGGTGCCGATATGGAGGGATTCCACGTTGTCGGCCTGTGTAAGGAGCTGGGGGAAGTGATGTTGTTGGCTCCACCCACTGCATGATATCATCCTGGTCAGATGGTATCCCTGACCAGGAAGTACAGTCAGCCTGGAGGAACTGGGTGTTGTGAATGGGTTTGAGATGAGTTCTGAGCAGAGCCTCCCTCTGGTGGTTACAAGCGGTACTAGTGAGGATTGTGAAGACTGGGAATCAGGTGTTACTGATTGGTCTTATTTAAGGGAATCATTTTCCCATCAGGGTTGCCGGTGATCAATTGTTCTGGTCTGAATCCTTCTTTCCAGTTTCCCTTGTAGCCTGCTGTGTTGTGTCTGCATCTCCTACTATCAGATAAGACAATTTCTTATTTTGTGTTTTTGCTATATTTTTGCATTTTGTCCTGCACTTCTGTGGGGGCCTTCAGGGTCCCCTCCGGGGGCTTTTGCCCTCTCAGTTTAGTCCAGCCACTGTGTTTTGTACTTTTGCTTTTTCCAGTTTTTTCAGTGGCTGCTGTTTTTGTTACACCAGAGAACTAATTTAGGTGGTAGAGGTCGTGTGATCTCAGGTGATTTTGAAATTAGTAGAGTTGGTGTTTTTCAGGGTTTTCTGGGATTGCAGTAAGTACCCTTCCTGTCCTTTTCTATTTAGATAGTTTGGGCCCCAGCGTTTGCTCATACTATTTTCTTTCTGTGTCAGTATTTCCTCTTGTCTAACCGCCATTACATGTTTGGGGGCTTTCTATTATCTTTGGGGTTCTGCTCCGGGGCAGATAGCTTTCCTATTTCTATCTTTAGGTGTAGTTAGTTTCTCAGGCTGTGACGAGGCGTCTAGGACCAACGTAGGAACGCTCCACGGCTGCCTCTAGTTGTGGTGGTTAGTCAGGGTACTGCAATCTCATAGATTCCAACTGCTCTGGTGTATTTCCTTTTTTTGCCTGCACTCCTCAGCTACCGTAACATAACAACTGGGCCTCTGCTACTGCAGGGAGGCTGGAGCTAGCAGAGGAGCGGCAGGTGCAGCAACACCGGGACCAGGCAGCTGGATGCGGGACGGGAACGCAGTCATCGGGAGCGGATGTGGCAGCGCGCAGCCGCGCCGGGCCCATGGTACAGCGGTGGGTAGGATGGAGACCTGGTCAGCTGGAGCTGACCAAGAGGAATGGCTGGAGCATCTGCTCGGAGCCAGTGCTGTGGAAACAGCTGAACCTAGGCGGCGGAGATCTGGAAGATTGGTGGGGGCCCAGGAGGCGACCCATCTGTGATGTTGGCAGCAGTGGGGGCCAGTCTGCTGTCCATGGTAGAGGGCAGATCGCTGCCAGAGATGCGGGCTGCAGGCATGCAGCTGAAGTCTCTCCGCCTTCCAGATGACGCGCCACGGTGGATAGGAGGTCTAGGTCTAGTGGTTGGTTGACTACGTCGGGTTTACCTGGCAATGTCCCCGAGCCGGACTCTGCCTCTGAAGGGGAAGGTCAGATTTCATCTGATAGTGGAGACAGCGAAGGCGATCGTCACGGAGGACACGAGACGGCTGTTATGAGGCTCCCTCATTGTCAGACTGGCAAGACACCTGGTCTGCTTGCGCCTCTGTAAAATGTGAATGATGTGGATGTGAGTGAGCAGTATTTTCAGAGAGGTATGGCGGCTAATAGTGCAACGGGTAATGAATGTGTGAGCGAGATGGTGTCGGAATTTTTTAGTATGGTGCGTGGTTTTTTGTCACCTGTGTCAGGTACTAGTTGTGTTTGGCAGGGTGGTGCCGGTGGTTCGGGGTCAGCAGGGGTTGTGGAGACCCAGCTGGTTGTTAGTGGTGGGATTCCTGAACCGGTTGCGGTTGCTCCAGTGGCGGTTAATGAGACTGTCTCGTCACCAGCGACTGTGGTGACTACAGTGGATGTGGATGGTTGGATGACAGAGCGAGGGGTGAGGTTTATGCGTGCTTTGATGGCCCTTTAGGGGCTCATTTGAAGCAGGAAGTGCAAGAAGAAATATGGAAAGACGAGTACATGGAAATTTTTTCTCTGTTGCCGTTGGAAAAGTTTAATCTGGACAGGGGTAAGCCTGATGAGAGTAAGGAGGAGTGCAGGTGTCATCGCCTGATTCCTCGCACTTTTCAGAACTGGTTGCAGGTGTTTACCACATTAGCGAGTGTTATTGGGGAGAAAGCTCCAGAGAATTGTTCTGCATTATTTTTCTATTTAGATTTCATTGGTGAAGCATACCGAGTTTATGGTGGGACGACATAGCTTAGGTATGGCGAGCAATTCAGGCAAAGGAAGGCGGTCCGTCCGAGTTTGCGGTAGGACCACAAGGAGATTAGTTTGTGTTTGCGGTTATGGCAACACCGACGTTGGCCTCGTAGTCCTTTCCTGGGAGTACCGGGGGCGCTGCCAATTCGGCAGGGTCCTTGGCAGGTTCCAGAAAGGGTGTGTGTTGGCAGTTTAATGAACGGGAGTGCCGTTTCGGCACATTCTGCAAATATAAGCACGAATGTTCGGGCTGCGGAGGGTCTCACAGCCATTCCAAGTGCTTTAAGAGAGGAAAGGGGAAGTCAAATAAAACTTACTAAAAAAGGGAGGACGCTGCTAAGAATGCTTCCGTTTATAAATAAAAATAAAAAAAAAATTCTTGAAGGAAAGAAAGCGCAATAGGGTCTTATCCAATATTAAAAGATTAATCCAATTAGATTATTCTCAACAGACAGAGCCAAAACAAGGCTCATAGAAATGTCAGCTACTGCAGATCCACCGATCAGACTTGTGATCAACCAAGCATACAAAGATGGGAAAAAAAAGTGGATTCACTCTGCGCTGCTTGAAGGATAAAGTCCAGATGGCTGTTTCAAATGAATATGAAATGATATACATTTGTGGTATCCTGATGAAGAAGCCTTAGTGCTTTGAAACTCGTACGATAAAACCACATATTCATTTGAAACAACCATCTGGACTTTATCCTACAAGCAGTGCTGAGTGAATCCATTTTTTTCCCATCTTTGTCCGTTTCTAAATAGTGTGAGACAGTGAAGGGGCGCGTACTGGACGGGGTGTATATCTCGCCCAGGTTTCTTAGCTGGGTCGCATAAGGAATATAGGAGTGAAGGTAGGATGGCAGTACGACGTTCACTCCACTCCTCATCCAGTGATTGCAGCTCAACCCTGAGTACACACAGCTGCTTAATTAAGCAGCCAGAAATAGGTGGAAGAGTTACACAGACAGAGCTCTCAGTCTGAATCTGGCTTCAGACGCTGCTGGAGTCTCCTGAAAGCCCATCCCTGGTAATTATAAATTTGTGTTGTTCTGGCCAGGCTGCTAGAGCCTAGTTCACGGTAGTGAGGTAACTGACTGTGTTTAGCTAGAATCCTGACAGGCTTAGGATTTTATTTTATGGTTTGATTTATGTGTATTGCTGTGGACTTTCAATAAAACTGGCTGCGGCCAGTTTACACCAGTGCTGCTGTCTGTGATTGGACTTTTTATGCCACTCCGTCTACACGAGACGGCGATCCCGGAGCTAAACCCCCTGAACAGTCTACAATTGGTGCTCGAATGCGGGCAGCACAGTGGCTAAAAACAGCAGCAAAGAAACGTTTGTCCAAAGCAGCCTTAAAGAGACAGTAGTCCTAATAGTGTCTGCACAGAAAAAAAAAAAAAGCTGAACTTGCTGTAGAAAAGACTTTGGAGAGTGCATGTCCTGGGTAAAGGCTGTCGGAGCCGGGATAGACAAGTCTGATAGCATGGAGGCGCTGCTCTAACATATGGCGCAAGTTAGTGTGCAACAGCAGGAGACTAACAGATTGCTAATGGAGCAGATTGCAGCACTACGCCAGGCTCTCAGCACCTCGTCCCAGAGTGATGACGCAAGGTCACCTGCGTTGTCCGCGGTAAAGAAGGCGGTTAAACAGACCCTGCAAAAGATGACGCCTCATGACGATGTGGAGGCATATATCGCTATATTTGAAAGGCTGGCAGAGAAGGAGAATCTGCCACCATCTGAATGGGCCATGGTGGTCGCACCCTATCTGACTGGGGAACCCCAAAAGGCCTATTTTGACCTTAGCGAGCAGGACAGCAGAGACTATGCCAAGCTGAAAGCAGAGATTCTTGCCCGCCTGGGTGTTACGGTTGCAGTCCGTGCCAGGAGAGTCCATAACTGGAGATACAGTTGGGACAAGCCTGCTCGCTCACAAATGTATGACCTGATTTATCTGGTAAAGAAGTGGCTGGAGCCTGACGACAGCAACCCTGCCCAAATGGTCGAAAAAGTTGTGATGGACCGGTACATCTGGGCCCTTCCTCCTGAGGTGCAGCACTGGGTCGGACAGGGAGACCCCAAAGACGCCAATCAACTGGTCAGCCTGATAGAGAGGTACTTCGCCACCAAAGACTACCTCCGTGCCCAGCCGTCCGAGCGGTCGTCATTTCGGAGTTCCCGGCCTCCGACACATCCCGGTAAGAGAGTTCCAGCTGTTGGGGTCAGGGGGACTGCTGATAGACCAGCTCATCCCCGAGGGGACATGTGTGAGGCAATGGCTGATGCTTCCCTGTCGGAAGTCCCCAGGCCTAGAAAGGTCTCCACGTCTGAACCACCAGACCTGAGACAGTGTTGGAGATGCCGTGAAAGGGGTCATATTTCAGCCTACTGTCCACTAGTGGGGGAACCTATGGACTGTGATGCTGGAAGGTCCCTCTCTTTCCTCGCGGAACCCGTGTGCGTGGCCACCCCAGCCGAGGAGACTGGCACACAGGTGTCCCAGGTGGTTATAAATGGCTGCCCAGTACAAGCCCTCCTAGACTCAGGGAGGCGAGTGACTCTGGTACATGCCAGCCTGGTTGATAGGGACTTCATCCCCAATAAAAACCTGAGCGTAGGGTGCATCCATGGAGACGCCAAAGTCTACCCGGTGATTTCCGTGGACTTGGTCACAAAGCTCGGGGAGGTCTCCTATGAAGTGGGGGTAGTGAAGAACCTGATGCACCCAGTCATATTGGGCCGTGACTTTCCCCTGTTTTGGGGTCTCTGGAAAAAAAAAAGTTCTACCGGACAGTGTGGTGAAGCTCCTACTGAGGTTGCGCGGTCCATAGGGGCGGAACACAATGCTAATGTGTTGTTGAATTTATGTGATGATAATGATAATGATGAATTTCCTTTGCAGGTGATGTTGGGGAAAGAGGATAGTGGTTCTCTGGAACAGAATGTCCCTGACCTACCTGTGTCCCGTGACCATTTTGGGAGTGAGCAGTTGCGAGACCCCACTCTTAAAAATGCCAGGGAAAGTATAACTGTTCTGAATCAGATCCCACAAGAGCCCGGCTCTGATAAACGGTTTCCCCATTTTGCCATGAACAATAACCTGCTATATAGGGACACTAAGGTTATGCCATTGGTTAAGGATAACCTGCAGAGAGCCCAAGCAGCTCAAAGCAGAATATATAATCAGTCAGCAAAAGTTAGGACTTTCAACCCCGGAGATCGGGTCCTGATCCTAATTCCCACGGAGGAAAGTAAGTTTTTGGCTAAATGGCATGGCCCCTACGAGATAGTACAGAAAGTGAGCGAGGTCACCTACAAAGTACATCAACCAGGGAGACGGAAGCCCTACCAGGTCTATCATATCAACCTGATCAAGCCCTGGAGGGACAGAGAGTCATTGTTGGCCTCGGGTAAATTAGAGAAAGGGTTAAAACCACCTATACCTCCTGTGATAGTTGGTGAGATGTCATTACACCAAAAACAGGAAGTACAGGAATTGCTGCAGAAAAATCAGCAGAGGTTTTCAGACTTGCCCGGCCGGACTTCTCTAGTGAAGCACCATTTCTCGGTAGAGCATAGGCCTGGGAAGTTATAGGGTAATGCCGATGCCTTATCCAGAGTTCACTGTCTCTTTGGGGTTGTTAACCAGCCCTCCGGTCTGGAGAAGAGGGGGGGGATATGTGAGACAGTGAAGGGGTGCGTACGGACGGGGTGTATATCTCGCCAAGGTTTCTTAGCTGGGTCGCATAAGGAATTTAAGAGTGAAGGTAGGATGGCAGTACGACGTTCACTCCACTCCTCATCCAGTACAGGCTTGCAGCTCAACCCTGAGTACACACAGCACTTAATTAAGCAGCCAGAAATAGGTGGTAGAGGTACACATACAGAGCTCTCAGTCTGAATCTGGCTTCAGACGCTGCTGGAGTCTCCTGCAAGCCATCCCTGGTAATTATAAATTTGTGTTGTTGTGGCCAGGCTGCTAGAGCCTAGTTCACAGTAGTGAGGTAACTGACTGTGTTTAGCTAGCAGCCTGACAGGCTTAGGATTTTATTTTATGGTTTGATTTATGTGTATTGCTGTGGACTTTCAATAAAACTGGCTGTGGCCAGTTTACACCAGTGCTGCTATCTGTGATTGGACTCTTTATGCCACTCCGTCTACCCGAGACGGCGATCCCGGAGCTAAACCCCCTGAACAGTCTACAATAGGTATCCAGATAGGGAGGCGGCCGCGTTGTTAAGTGATGGTTTTAAGTTTGACTTTAAGATTCCGTTGGCCGCGATGCCACGTTCAGGGCGGCCTAACAACTTGCTGTTGGCTAGGAAGCATGCAGAATTGGTTAGGGATAAATTGGATAAGGAGATTGCATTGGGTTGCATAGCGGGTCCATTTTTGGAACCCCCGTTACCGTGTTTGTTTTTCGCCACTTGGTGTCGTGACCAAGAAGGAGCCTAATAAGTTTCGCTTAATCCATCACTTGTCTTACCTTCGGGGCAGTTCTGTTAATGATGGTATTGATCCGAGTTTGGCTTCGGTATCCTATGTTTCTTTTGATAAGACCATGGAATGTGTGCGGAGGCTTGGAAAAGGATCTCTGATGGCAAAAATGGACATTGAGTCCACTTTTCGCTTGCTTCCCGTGCACCCTGAGAGTTTTAATTTACTCGGTTGTTTTTGGGACTGTCCGTATTATGTGGATTGTTGTTTACCGATGGGTTGTTCGATTTCATGTTCCTATTTTGAAAAGTTTAGTTGTTTTATTGAGTGAGTAGTGAGGGAGGAATCCGGCTTGGATTCAGTCTTGCACTATTTGGATGATTTTTTGTGTATTGGGCCGCTAGGTCCGCAGTTTATTCTTTGCTGCTTAGGACGGTTGAACAGGTGGCTTCTCATTTTGGTATTTCGTTGGCTCCAAAAAAAACAAAGGGCCCCTCAACGGTTTTAAAATTTTTAGGAATTGAATTGGATTCAGTTAAGATGTAATGCCGATTGCCAGAGGACAAGTTGGTAGTCTTGAAGTCTTGTGTACAGGAGGCTTTGCAGGCAAAAGAAATTGCGCCTGCGTCAGTTGCAATCTCTTTTGGGTAAGTTGAATTTTGTATGTAGAATTTTACCCATGGGATGAGTTTTTTTCACGGTGTTTAGCTTAGGCGACGGCCTGTGTTACACATCCATTGCATTTTATGAGATTGAATTCACAGTGCAAGGCGGACTTGTCTGTTTGGGCGGAATTTCTTCAATCTTATAATGGCAGGTCGGTATGGTTGGATCGTGTGTCTAATGTGGATTTTGTTTTGTTCACGGATGCATCTGGTTCATGTGGTTTTGGGGCTTATTTCTGCGGGAGATGGTGTGTGGGAGAGTGGCCGGAATCTTGGAAAGCGGCAAGTCTAACAAGGAACATGGTGCTGATGTAAATGTTTCCTATTGTAGTAGCTTTGGAGGCACTGAGCTGAGGAACAAGAAAGTGCGTTTCTTTTGTGACAATCTGAGTGTCGTGCACTGTATTAACAACTTGTGATGGAATGTGATCGTCCCTATATATTATTGTTTATGATTGGCAAAGCATTTCAGGAGGGTTTGTCTTTTTCGGTGGTAGCGGGTAGGTTAGCAGGTTTGGCGTTTTTCTTTAAACTTATGGGTTGGAGGGATTTTACTAAGGATTTTTGGTTTGTCAGGCGATGAAAACATTTTGCAAGAGTTATCTGGTAAGGGATTGGCGGTGCCCAGTATCGTTTGAAAAACTGGGTCAGCTGTTACATTGCCTTGGTGTTGTGTGTAATTCGGAATATGAATGCCGGCTGTTTGGGGCAGCCTATGTTTTGGCATTTTTTGGTGCATTTAGGGTGAGTGAGCTGGTGAGCAGCAATGTTAAATGTGATGGTGGGCTGTTATTACAGGATATTGTGTGCTCTGAGGAGTCTGTAAGGTGCTATCTGAGGCGGTCAAAGACTGATACGGCCGGTAGGGTTGTTTGGTGAAATTGTGGGGTGTGGTCAGTTTGTTTGAATGCCCACTGAGATGGGTTTCCTCGTTCCTGGAGGTGAGAGGTCCTACATCGAGTTCCTTTTTGGTACATCAGGATGGATCTGCATTATCGGTGTATCAGCTTATTACCATTTTTAGTCAGGGACTGGCTCATTGTGGTTTGAATGGCTTAGAGCTTGGTTCTCATTCATTTCAGCCACGGAGGCTGCTCGGTGGGGTTTGGGGGTTAAAACTGTGAAAAAGATTGGTCGCTGGGAGTTTGCAAGGTATAGGTCTTACGTTCGGCCTCATATGTTATAGGCTCCCCGCCATCCCCCCCTCCACTTTTTCTGGCAGTTTGGTTGCATTATTAACTTGTAGAAGGGTGCTGTGAATGTGCTAGAAATGAATTCTGAGCAGAAGCTCCCTCTGGTGGTTACAAACAGTACTGAACTATCCAATGAAGATTGTGAAGATTGGCGATCAGGTCTTATTTAAGGGAGGTTCCCTCCCATCAGGGTTGCCGGTGATCAATTGTTCTGGTCTCATCTTTGATTCCTGTTCACTTTGTAGCTTGCTGTTTCGTGCCTGCATCTTCTGCTAACAGATAAGACATTTTCTTCTTTTAGTTTTTTGTGCTTGCTTTTTGCATTTTGTCCTGCACTTCTGTGGGGGTCTGCCGGGTTCCCTCCGGGGGCTTGTGCTCCTCTCAGTTTAGTTCTGCCACTGTTGTTTGTTCATTTGCCTTTTCCAGTTTTTTCAGTGGCTGCTGTTTAGTTTTGTTACACCAGAGAACTAATTTAGGTGGTAGAGGTCGTGTGATCTCAGGTGTTTTTGTAATTAGTAGAGTTGGTACTTTTCAGGGTTTTTTGGGATTGCAGTAAGTGCCCTTCCTATCCTTTTCTATTTAGGAAGTTTGGGCCCCAACGTTTGCTCATACTATTTTCTGTCTGTCAAGAAAAGGGGGGAAGCCAGCGCCGCACATGGTCAGAATGAAATACATTAAGTGCATCTATTAGTTTCTAACTGTTTTTTTAAAAATGAGACATTTGGCAAATAATTGATCAATTCTTTGAGCCACCCCGCCACGACAAGGCATTCTCATATGGGGCAGTCCTACTCTACGTTTTCTATTTTCGCTGTGCCATTGCGGCCTCCTAAATATAAAAAAAACTGCAAAAATAAGACTGCAAATAAACTGCAAAAGTACCTGAAGCATTGCTGAATCACTCCCATGGTGCCAGTAAGGCAAGCACAGGTAAAAGCCGACCAGGTCCAAAGATGGACATTTCAGGTCTGACCTCCACACTTGCCAAACCAGCAACCACAGATGAAGGGTGAAACAGGCCCAGACACAGGTGCACAATTACACAGAGCCTGGGGCAGGGCAGGGCTGCTGTATGTGTGTACAGCAGCCTAGGTCAATCACCAAAAGAAAAAAAACAGATAAAATAGCCTGCATAACCCGGCGCGCACGGCAACAAGTGGTGGTTATCTGTGGTTGCTGGTTTGGCAAGTGTGGAGGTCAGACCTGAAATGTCCATCTCTGGACCTGGTCGGTTTTTATCTGCACTTGCCTTACTGGCACCATGGGAGTGATTCAGCAATGCTTCAGGTACTTTTGTAGTATTTTTGCAGTTTTTTTTTTTTTTGCAGTCTTGCTTTTAATATATTCAGGAGGCCGTAATGGCACAGCGAAAATAAAAAACGTAGAGTAGGACTGCCCCATATGAGAATGCCTTGTCGTGGCGGGGTGGCTCAAAAAATTTATCAATTATTTGCCAAATGTCTCATTTTTAAGAAAACAGTTAGAAACTAATATGTGCAGATGCACTTAATGTATTTCATACTGATCATGGGCGGCGCTGGCTTCTCTTTTTTTCTTCGTTATTGGTATGTGGCTGACCACCACTTGTTGCCGTGCGCGCCGGGTTATGCATGCCATTTTATCTGTTTTTTTTCTTTTGGTGATTGACCCAGGCTGCTGTACACACATACAGCAGCCCTGCCCTGACCCAGGCTCTGCGTTATTGTGCACCTGTGTCTGGGCCTGTTTCACCCTTTATCTGTGGTTGCTGGTTTGGCAAGTGTGGAGGTCAGACCTGAAATGTCCATCTCAGGACCTGGTCGGTTTTTATCTGCACTTGCCTTACTGGCACCATGGGAGTGATTCAGCAATGCTTCAGGTACTTTTGCAGTATTTTTGCAGTTTTTTTTTTTTGCAGTCTTGCTTTTAATATATTCAGGAGGCCGTAATGGCACAGCGAAAATAAAAAACGTAGAGTAGGACTGCCCCATATGAGAATGCCTTGTCGTGGCGGGGTGGCTCAAAAAATTTATCAATTATTTGCCAAATGTCTCATTTTTAAGAAAACAGTTAGAAACTAATATGTGCAGATGCACTTAATGTATTTCATGCTGATCATGGGCGGCGCTGGATTCTCTTTTTTTCTTTATTTTCTGTCTGTGTCTGTATTTTCCTCTTGTCTAACCGCCATTACATGTTTGGGGGCTTTCAATGTTCTTTGGGGATCTGCTCCGGGGCAGATAGTTTTCCTCTTTCTGTCTTTAGGTGTAGTTAGCTTCTCAGGCTGTGACGAGGCGTCTAGGACCAACGTAGGAACGCTCCACGGCTGCCTTTAGTTGTGGTGGTTAGTCAGGGTACTGCAATCCCATAGATTCCAACCTCTCTGGTGTATTTCCTTTTTTGCCTGCTCTCCTCAGCTACCAAATCATAACAGAAGGGTTGTTGCATTCCATCTTTTGTTTTATGTTTCAGGACCCCCTTGGCTGATCTGGGTGTTAGGCCACTCGTACGTGTACTGGGGCGCTATTAGGGCCGACACAAGACCGACAGGGCGTCAGTTGGGCATATCAACGGAGGAGGCTTTGGTTCGGTGGATCGGTGTCGAGGTTTGTTGTGGAGCCGGGTGTTGTCCGAATTTCATTTTCACGCTACTCTGGATAAGCCCCCGGATATACTTATACAATGTCCATTTAAATGACATTGGTTTAGATATGTGGGCATTAGCATTGATTGGGGTGAGTTGAAAAGGCTCTTTTGTTGTGCGGGACTCACAGGCATAAGGAGTCATGCCTGCTCGCTGTGGCGGAAGAGGAGGGGAGTTTTTGAAGGAGGTTGCTTACACTAAAGGAGGTCGGGGGAGCCCATTGCAGGGATGGGTGACTCTCATCGGTCTTAAGCGGGTGTTTTGAATTAAAATAGGTCCCTACTGAGAGAGGTCTCAGCAGGACATTTTTGGTATGGGCAACAATCAGCCCATACCCCCTGGGCCGGTTGTGGTGCGGCCAGGGGCGGCATGGTGGAGCTGTTTTTGTTGCAATTTTCTCAAAATGGTTGAAGTATGGGCAACATTCATCTGGGTCCCCCTGGGCCGGTTGTGATGCGGCTGGGGGTTGACATGGTGGAGCTGTTTGTTCTAATCTTCAAAAATGGTTGAACCTTCAATTCCCCTCCTCCTTTTCAGAGAACAATTAATGTTATTTGATGTTATTTAATGTTATTTATGTTTACATGTTATTTAATGAATGGGGCTGCTGTGACCTTTATATCCAATGTCACGCAGCATGGTGTTTTTATTTATAGTTAAGTGGGGATAAGGGTGTTCATATAAACTGCTCAAAAAAATTAAAGGGAACACTCAACACATCCTAGATCTAAATGAATGAAATATTCAGGCAGCAGGTTCACACTCAGCACGTGACAGACATGACAGAGTCTGGAGACACCGTGGAGAGCGATCTGCTGCCTGCAACATCCTTCAGCATGACCGGTTTGGCAGTGGGTCAGTAATGGTGTGGGGTGGCATTTCTTTGGAGGGCCACACAGCTCTCCATGTGCTCACCAGAGGTAGCCTGACTGCCATTAGGTACCGAGATGAGATCCTCAGACCCCTTGTGAGACCATATGCTGGTGCAGTTGGCCCTGGGTTCCTCCTAACGCAGGACAATGCCAGACCTCATGTGGCTGGAGTGTGTCAGCAGTTCCTGCAAGATGAAGGCATTGAAGCTATGGACTGGCCTGCCCGTTCCCCAGACCTGAATCCGATTGAGCGCATCTGGGACATCATGTTTTGCTCCATCCACCAACGTCACGTTGCACCACAGACTGTCCAGGAGTTGACGGATGCTTTAGTCCAGGTCTGGGAGGAGATCCCTCAGGAGAACATCCGCAACCTCATCAGGAGCATGCCCAGGCATTGTAGGGAGGTCATACAGGCATGTGGAGGCCACACACAATACTGAGCATCATTTTGACTTGTTTCCACTTTAATTTTGTCTTGTTTTGATTTTCATTTTGACTTGTTTCCACTTTCATTTTGGGGGTCTCTCCAAATCCAGGCCTCCATGGTTCAAAAATTTGATTTCCATTGATGATTTTATGTTGACAGCACATTCAACTTTGTACAGAACAAAGTATTCAATGAGAATATTTCATTCATTTAGATCTAGGATGTGTTATTTGAGTATCCCCTTTATTTTTTTGAGCTGTGTAGTTATGGGAAGAAATCCGGTTAGTCATAAATTCCTAAGTCATGTAAGAAAAATATTTAGACTTGAGAGTCCTCAGTGGTTGATACCTTTTAATGGCTAACTGAAAAGATGGTAACAAATTGCAAGCTTTTGAGACTACTCAGGTCTCTTCATCAGGAGTAGTCTCGAAAGCTTGCAATTTGTTACCATCTTTTCAGTTAGCCATTAAAAGGTATCAACCACTGAGGACTCTCAAGTCTAAATATTTTTCTAACTACTGGCTAATACAGTACGAAGATACACATCTTTCTTAAGTCATGTAAATGTGCAGTTCCTGAAACAGAATGCTAAAGTCTGAAAAATGGCCAGTGTGAAAATTGCTATTATTTATTTATATTTTTAATAATGATTGTAGTATGGGTAAAAAAAAATATTGCAAATTTTTTTTTCATAAAAATACATGTTTCGTATAGCGGGCTCACACAGTGTGGTGGATACTCTAATCCCAAGGTCCAGGTGGACACACAGGCCACTGGTGTGGGTGCAGCAGCCAGATGGAGCTGATGGAACATAGAAACCTAGCATGCAAATTAAAAGTTTCATAAATTTCTGGAAAACACAGACAGATTGCAGAGATGCTGTAGAACTCGAACCACTGTCCATAATCTTTGAAAATTCTTGGAGAACAGGAGAAGTCCCTGAAGACTGGAGAAGAGCAAATGTTGTTCCTATCTTCAAAAAGGGGAAGAAGGTGAACCCAGGGAACTACAGGCCGGTGAGTCTGACTTCTATACCAGGAAAGATCTTTGAACAAATTATTAAAGAACATGTATGTAAGTACCTGGATAAGAATGAAGTGATTAAACAGAGTCAGCATGGGTTTGTAACTAATAAGTCATGTCAGACTAACTTAATTTCCTTCTATGACAGAATCACTGACTGGGTGGAACAGGGAAATGCTGTAGATATAGTATATCTTGACTTCAGCAAAGCATTTGACAAAGTATCTCACACAATCCTTATTGAAAAAATTACTAAGTATGGAAAGGACAAGGCAACTGTTAGGTGGATTCATAACTGGCTTAGTGATCGAACCCAAAGAGTGGTCGTAAATGGCTGCACATCCACTTGGAAGAATGTCTCAAGTGGGGTACCACAAGGCTCTGTTTTGGGCCCTGTATTGTTCAACATCTTTATCAATGATTTAGATGAAGGAATTGAGGGTAAACTGATCAAATTTGCTGATGACACAAAGCTAGGAGGGGTAGCTAATACTACAGAAGAGAGAGAGGATTCAAAAATATATAAATAAACTGGAACAGTGGGCAGCAACTAACAGAATGGTTTTTTAACAGGGAAAAATGCAAAGTACTACATCTGGGCAATAAAAATGAAAAAAGCATATACAAAATGGGAGGAATAGGGCTAAGTAACAGCACATGTGAAAAAGACTTGGGTATACTAATTGATCACAGACTGAACATGAGTCAACAGTGTGATGCAGCAGCAAAAAAGGCAAATACAATTCTAGGATGTATCAACATAAGCATACAGTCTAGATCACGTGAGGTCATTATTGCCCTCTACTCCTCTTTGGTCATACCTCATCTGGAATACTGTGTCCAGTTTTGGGCACCACATTTTAAAAAAGACATCAACAAACTGGAGCAAGTTCAGAAAAGAGCGACCAGAATGGTGACTGGCCTGCAAACCATGTCCTATGAGGAACGGTTGCAGGATTTGGGAATGTTTAGCTTGCAAAAAAGAAGACTGAGAGGAGACTTAATAGCTGTCTACAAATATCTCAAGGGCTGTCACATTGTAGAAGGATCATCTTTATTCTCATTTGCACAAGGAAAGACTAGAAGCAATGGGATGAAACTGAATGGGAGGAGACACAGATTAGATATTAGAAAAAACTTTTTGACAGTTAGGGTGATCAAAGAGTGGAACAGGCTGCCACGAGAGGTGGTGAGTTCTCCTTCAATGGAAGTCTTGAAATAGGGCTGGACAGACATCTGTCTGGGATGATTTAGTGAATCCTGCTTTGAGCAGGGGGTTGGACCAGATGGCCCAGGAGGTCCCTTCCAACTCTACCATTCTATGATTCTATGTGGAAAGGTCACTGTAAACCTCAGAAAGGTAGCAGGGTTACTGTAGACCTCAGGTTGCTGAGTTTCTGTAGACTTTGGACAGATAGCAGATTTACTGAAGAATATAGGCAAAGATGAGGCATCATTAAGATGCAGACAGTTAGAAGACAAAACTCCAGAGTGACAAAGTCTAATACCTTGGTAGCCGCTAACAGTCAGGAAGACGTCCGGGAAATTGTAGGCAGGTAGGCAGTGATACTAGAAACCACAGGCAAGTAGGTAGCGGTGCTGGAAACCGCAGGCAAGTAGGTGAAGTCCTCCATAGACAGGTAACAAGGTTACTAAAAAGCGCAGATAAGTAACTCAGGTACTGATAACCGCAGACAAGCAGGAGACGTTCTGATGAGTGTCGACTGGAACTGTGCAACGAAAACTAAAGGGTATGCCACACTAAACAATATCGCTAACGGGATCGCTAAAAAACGTCACTATTTAGCGATCCTGTTAGCGATGTTGTTCAGTGCGGCAGCTTCCAGCGACGAGCTTCCTGCTGTGATCTCGCTCGTCGCTGGAATCGTTCCGGACCCTATTTTCTCGTCGGCGCTCCCGCTGGGTAAGTATCTAATCGCTGTGTGGCACCTTTTCTTAGCGATTTAGCGGTACTTTTGTACCGCTAAAGTCGTTAAGAAGATCGCTAACGGCGATAGCGTCGTTAACTATATCGCTAAATGTGGCCGCATTTAGCGATATAGAAACAATCCCGCTAGCGATCGCATTAGTATGCGTCGTTATTGTGATCGCTAGCGGGATTGTTTAGTGTGGCAGTACCTTAAGAGAGTTACTATCAAGACCCAGGTGTATCTCCAGGGAGCTTTTATAAAGGCCTTGGAAATACAACACATGGATTTTGCTGGGTGATTGCCAAGCTCCACATAGATCCACATAGCATAGCGACGTTTCGTCTCACAATGAGACTTTATCAAGCTATCTATCTATCTTCTATCTATCTATCTATCTATCTCTATATCTAATCTATACTCTAGTGTGTGTAATGGAGTGTGGATTGGACAAATGTAAAGAGGAGGTTGGACAAGAAATGACATCACAAATCTTTTTTTTTTGTTAAATAACATATCTTTATTTAGCTTACAAAATCTGCATGAAAAAAACGCATGAAAGTCCACATCAGAAACGCATCAAATCCGCATCTGCGTTTTCTGCCAAGAGCTGCAGATTCTGTGCAGAAAATTCTGCAGGCAAATCTGCAACGTGTGCACATACACTAAAGGGTATGCCACACTAAACAATATCGCTAACGGGATCGCTAAAAAACGTCACTATTTAGCGATCCCGTTAGCGATATTGTTCAGTGCGGCAGCTTCCAGCGACGAGCTTCCTGCTGTGATCTCGCTCGTCGCTGGAATCGTTCCGGACCCTATTTTCTCGTCGGCGCTCCCGCTGGGTAAGTATCTTATCGCTGTGTGGCACCTTTTCTTAGCGATTTAGCGGTACTTTTGTACCGCTAAAGTCGTTAAGAAGATCGCTAACGGCGATAGCGTCGTTAACTATATCGCTAAATGTGGCCGCATTTAGCGATATAGAAACAATCCCGCTAGCGATCGCATTAGTATGCGTCGTTATCGTGATCGCTAGCGGGATTGTTTAGTGTGGCAGTACCTTAAGACTTTGAGTAAGGCTGGGGTCACACTTGCGACTCTTTAGAGTCTCTCGCATCAATACCCGGCACTGCCGCCGGCACTCGGACCGGAGAGTCTGGCTGCATAGAAATACATTTACTGCACACTCCGGTCCCGAGTGCCGGAGGCAGTGCCAGGTATTGATATGAGAGACTCGCTCGAGTTTCTCGCATCACACTCGCAAATGTGACCCCGGCCTTAGATCTTAAGTCTGTGTCCTAGAACGATAAGTAACAGCCTATATTTCCACCATAACAGTTGTACACAGATTATTGCCTTTCTTTCCTAGAGTCCTAAATGGCAAAATTGAGGTGCGTAAGAGACCATGATTTCAATTATATATTGAAATACTAAAGTATTCTAGTACATAGAACAGGCGATCAGAAGATCACAGGTTCAAGTCCCATATGGGGTCTAAAAAGTTAAGTGATATTTTAAAAAAGTTGTAAAATGATAAGGTGGTGGATGTTTAGTACCCGTACACGTCCACTATAGTTTTCACAGAGCTGTTGTGTTCCAGAAGCATCTGAGAACTTCCCACCTCCACCAGTAACGGCTGGAGCTCCGCTGCCTTCAGATATGAATTCTTATAATTAATTTAAGTCCTCTTCCATGGTATATTAACTTTTTTTGTGACTTTATGATAATATAACTGTCCATCACATGCTGTACATCTATTTGTATATGTAAACTCAACATATACTTAATCATACCCATGAGCTCCTTTCCTGACCAAATAATTCACCTCCATTACTGACTTTCTATTTGCTATTGTCTCTGTTACTCTCCTGTCCTGGCTCCAGCGCCGGTCTTGCTCCCTTCTCACATTGTCAGCTTGAATTGTACTAATTTGTGCTGGGTTAGTCTGGTAACCCTGCAAATATTTCTGACATCATCAGCCTTGGCCTGTTATGGATAGGTCATTGATTAAAAAAAAGTAGTGGCCAACCTCTTTAAGTGCCAAGTCTTTCATGAGTTTTATGGGTTTTGAGAAAATGTCTCAACCAAAGACTCCCTGGCAATGAATGTTGAAAGTTGAGGTGTGAAACAGGAGGGGAATAATATGATGCCTGCTGCTTTGTCATTGAGTGAAGCCGAGCAAAACTATGAAATGCGAATGAGAGATAGCAAGTATTAGAGAGAAAGATGGATTTAACAAGACGAGAGAGAGAACAAGAGAGGGGGAGAGAGAGAGGTGCATTAACTGGTGAGTCATAAAACTTTCTAAAGTTCCTTTTATTTCTGTGGGGTTATTTTATATGGGTTTTTATGTGCAGCTCAAATGGCACATCAAAGAGGATAATGCATCTTTAAGCTGTTAAAATGACTTCTAAATTTTTCATTTAATGTCACCGTAGTGGAAAAAAAAAAACGCCACTTCTCACAATGGCTGCGTTATACCGGCTGGATGGCTGTTTCATTCCATAAAGTGTCTGCATCGGATGTGAACAGCAGGAAATCGTAGGGTGATAAATAGCTATTTCTAAGTAAATTTCATGCAATTGCCCTTTGGTTAAAGTCTTTCCTCTTAGCACTTTCCCTCGAGCTCAGGATCCATCTAATATTATTTGGTAGCAAGCACTTTACACTGTGACACACGAGTGCACTTTAAGGCAGTAAGTGGCTGATTTCATAATTGGTATAATTTTTCACATGTACCTGAATGTCACACGCAGGAAGAATATGGAACCTGGGCTAACGCAGTGTAGCAGCATTTTCAATCAATAGAGTATTAACACCCTCCGGCCTGATTAAACTAATGTGCTCTCAGGGCAGATTCGGTCAGGGTGGCAGCTGATGGATGGAGGGTGGAGGGGTTAATGGGAGAATATTTTACGCATGGAGGTGTTTTGGTGCTAATTGAACATTCACAATCCCCCCCAATTCTGGAATTATAGAAAGGTTGAAATAATGGAGCAGCAATGATCTTATAGACAATGAATATAGGTATAATGCGTTACAAACCTGTGTGCACAATAAAAATGTCAATTTACGGTAATTTTTTTGTTATTAAAGCTATATATTGATAAATCAGCAGATAAAGTTTCGGAATTATATTTCCTTTCCTCAAAAATAAAAGAAGGTTAAAGGCACCAGACATTCTCCTCCAAGGAATGTCTTTTTTGGTTACGGCATACAAAAGGTAAAAAATACAAGCGACATTTCAGCCACATAGGGCCCTTTTCAAGCCAAATATAATAAGAGGTGTGTTTTTCTTTCCTTACGGAAATTTTGCATTTTTTTTTGCTTCATTAAGAGGAGCAATTTTGGAAATAGCAATGGGAAGTGCTGCCATATTGGATGTTTCCTTTAGTTGTAAAACAAGTTTTTTGGAAAATATATATTAAAAAAATATTTTGGGAATCTATGAATAGCTTAACACTGGAGACCAATTATCTCCTCCAACTTTGAACTGTCTCCCAAGCTGTGAAATAATATAGCAATGCAAATGGTTCTAGACCCTTGATACCTTCAACATCAATTTTCCGTACGTTTTATAAAAAAAATAAGATTTGAAAATTTTTCTTCAAAGAATCACCATAACATTGGGATTTATATGGAGAGTGTAAAGATTAACATTTATCCAAATACTTATGTGCACGCTAGCTCCTAATTTTTTACGCCATTTCTTTCAAGAGCCATAACTTTTTTTAATCAATATAGATACCAGTCAATTAATTATTTAACTTCTGCTCTTTTCATTTATTTTAAAGTATTCACTGTCATGATTGCACTTTTGTAGACACGACAATACCAAATATGCTTATTTTTTCATTTTTTTATTTTGTTATTTCCAGAATGGGAAAAGGGAATTGTTTTTGTTCTAGGTTTTTTTTATAAATCTTTTTTAATTTGTAGCATTTTTATTTAATATAGTTTTAAACCCTCCTGCGCTGTATATTGACATTATTTTGTTACTTTATGATAATGGAACTGTCTATCATGTGGATTTGTACGGAGGGGGGTAGAAGAAGATGCTGAGTCAAGAAGATTTAAATGATATAAGAATGTTCATTAATGTTTCATGGTTTTTACTGTTTTATATAAATTTGCACAAAATCCTTATATCTGGTTTGTGTCTTGGTTTTCCTGGAGGTTCTGCCTCAAGGCCGTCCCCAGAGATTGGGGAGGTCTGTCTATAGTGGAACCATAACACAGCATAGGGATACAGTTGCAGCAGTTTGGGTAAGACACAGTTAACAGTATGGGATTAGCCCACATTTGGGGAGGACTTAGATTAGAGGAAGAGTTAGAGTGGAGAGGAGTAGAGTGAGATAGTAGTTAGTCTCTGAGAGTGTGAAGTGCTACAGGTTCAAGGTCAGAAGGTGCAGAGGTGTCGAAGTGTCCTGTCAGTGTGAAGTCTCCTATAAAGCATAAGGACACATCTGACGTTTTCCGGAGATCCCAGGGCAGTCCACAGAATAGGACTCAGCAGACGCATCGATATCCATGACTCTTTCTTCCCTGGATGGAAGAGACCGGTCGGGTCACAGCGAGAGGGAAAGATGGTGGGCCTCAGGGATGCTGTAATGCCAGATAGGAAGCTCCTGGAACCAATGCAGCTGTTGAGGAAGGGGAAGATCGGGCAGAACAGAGGCAAGAACTGATAACATACTGGGCAAAGGCAACACCAACCGGAGGGGACTCTCGTTCAAACTATATAACGCAACCGAATGTACGTGAACTGTACAGTGAAACCAAACCTGTTGAACTTGACCCAAGGTCTCCTGTTATATGTACAACTGTATCTGGTCCCATGGGGAGGTAACAAGGACTCCCGAACAACAAGTGAATGCAATACACATCCTACAGGACAACACACATATGTCAGATTACTGTTTAGAAGAGGGGTCTCAGGTCAAAGAGAACTCAGTTCCGGCCCATAGCACCAAGCCCTGTCTCCCCCTTCAAGTGGCGAGGCAAGCTGGCTCAGGCCCTTGCGAACAAAGTAACCGAAGAAAACTGAAAACTAAGTATCTTAAAGACAAGATGGCGGACAGCGACATGAGCTCCATAATGGCAAATGGTGGCATGAATTCTAAGATGGTAGATTGCAGCGTGAGTCCCAAGATAGTGGTTACTGATGGTCCGAAGCAAGGAGATCCTGCTCATCATGGGAGTGGTCAGCTTCTAAAGTTGTGAAAATTATTTGTCCAGCCCACCGGAACGAAGACCTCAAGGAGGTGGTGTGTGGGATCCAAGGTCCAACCCAAAAAAGGTGGAGTGGCACAGAAGGAGACATGATCCAGGAAAAGAGATGGCTCACAAGGTAAGGGACTATGTGAAGAAAGGGCGTGTCCAGGGGCAGAGCCAGCAGGGTGGGAAGCGCACCGGAAGTAACTAGTAGGTGCCATCTTGTTTACAGCATCAGACTGGAGCAGACTTGTGTGATTCCTCTCCAGCGATGAGTTATGTACCCAGCAAATTCCCTAGTTCCATGATGGATATCTCATCCAAAAAAGAAATCCTTTATCTCAACACAACAAAGAGCAGGAGATGACGCTGTCTATGGTGGTTCAATGGCAAAAGACTCTGCAACTGCAGGTGGGCCTCTACCAGTACCAGCGCTTCCTGATCCTCTTGTCAGTCTGTCTTGCCCTGATCTTTGCTAATCCACGTGAACTCTGGCAAGACCGCTCCACTGCATCGTACACTCTGGATCCATGCCGCTTACCTTGGTGTTTGGCTTCGAAAATCCACCTGAACAGGTGAGCCCCTAACAGTTCCCATGACAACTTTTAACTGTTTTAATTCAAAACTACATTTGTCCAAATGATTTAGAAGTGCATATAATAAATGTAATATAATCTCATACACGTTAAGATGGGAAGTAGCTTCTTCATATCAAGATTATCTCCTACTGCATGGCCTTATGCACCAAATGTTGACAGCTTTTAAAACAACACGATTTATTCTGTTCTCTTTTTTCCATATAGTTTCTTTGTATATAATCATTAAATCAATTCGCTGAATATATATTACTCCCATAACGCTCACTAAGTATGCAGTTGGAAGTCTGTTTTCCCATTGAAATGTAACGCTTCCTGCCAGATATACATTAGTGAATAATTTTTCAAAAACATGTAAAGCATTTAAATTATATTTAAAGAAAAAAAAGAGTCGGCAATGGACAGGGTAATTAGACCTGTGCATTTTTTTTTTATCAGCGTGGGGGTGCTTTAAAACAGTTCCCCCTTCTCTTTCCCTGTGAAGTTTTTGTACTGCTCAATCCTGCTTGGTGACAGGCCTGAAATTACCAGAAACACAAGGAAAGTGTTTGTTACTAAGAATAAACAAGTTAATCTTTCAAATTCCCTGCCCTTTTTTGTGCAAATGAAGTGGTGTCTTGTCAAATGGCCCAGTCTGTCAGTGTTCCGGTGGAGGTGCCAGCCAAAACTTTTCTTTCTAGCAACATGAAAAAATAATTTATTTCATTTATTTTTTCCCTCAAACAATAGGAGCTTTTCACGCTGTTTAAGAAAACAAGCAGATTTGTCATCGTGTATTCTAATACCCTGCGGGATTTAAGTGATCAGGGAGAATTCAAGTCAGCAACGGCTAATCTAACTCGTTGCTGTTGTCCATCCATTACTAAAGAAATTATACTTTTTATTTTCTAAAGTTCTTAAAAATGCTTTTTTATTACTTTGGTAAACATTCTAAGTTTATATTGGCTGAAAAAAAGACTAAACATGCGGACAAAGTTTGGTTTCATGTAAATTGACCACGTTGGCCGTTAAGGTTGAATTGGTTTATCATAAATGACCTAATTTCCAAACCCCAATTTACAGGTCTTGAATGTTCTTTTTGCCAACTGTCAAGATCTAAGGTTGTGGGCTGTAATAATCACCTAGGCAGGTTAACAATGCAACTATTTTTATTTCTTTCGACCACAGTCTTGCAGCAACTCCAAATAGATTACCACAATGCAATGCCTCCAGCCCTCGATATTCCAACCGGGAGCTGGTCATTTCACTGCCCCCGTACCAGGTGATACCAGGCTTTTGGTTGGCTCACAGCTTTTGTATCTCCTGCTGTAATAGACTGCAGTCTCTGCCCATGTGCCTCCAGACAATGGATACCACGACTGTAGCACGTGCATCCAGCTCCAGCCAGTAACAACATATAGTACAGTCTCAGCCGGGGTTCTTCCAAATGTCTTTGTGAGTTCAGTAATGGGTAGTGGAGCAGATCTGTATTTCACCAGCTGGAGCCATGGTCCCTTGAGCTGATCCTGTAGAGTTTTTCTGTAGATAGAGGAAGCCCTATTTTTATATTCCACAGATCTCATTCAGGGCATTCTCTCACAGGCTTGGGGAAGGTGAGGGGAGGTAATCAATTATTTTCAATTGTTTAGTTAACCTGCATTTCTGTCCTTCATGGTGTATAGACTAGTAAACCACAGAGGGATGATACAATGCATAATCAGCAGGCATTCCACAAATTAACATGCAGTAAGAGTCAACGTCCAGGCTGATGTACCTTGGCCTACTGAACAATACGCCTGGCATAATTTAGAATAAACTCTGCGTCGTTACATCAAACATCACTGTTTTCATGGAACTATGCCATGATCCATGATCCATCCATGAATAGCAGTGATTCAAAATAATAATGTTTTGTACAAGGATTGGATGGATCATAAAACCTCACCATGTAGACAATGGGAGGTCATAAAACAAAAATAAAATATGACCAGGAAAATCTATGCAATTTCCATATCCTAACTAAGGTTTTGGGCAATCTGGAAATTCTGGGCAAAAATTAATGGCCTGTTACATAGTTACTCATGTCCGATCCTGTACCCATCACTACTGTCAGTCACTGCCACTCTGTTCTTAGAGGTTGGCCTGATGGAAGTGATGGATTACATGTGCCATCAGCCAGCACATTGTTTCAGGAATTTTGAACTTGTTTCCTCTTTTGATGACCATTTTTTTGTTTATTGTATATGGGGGTAGCTCCTCCTGGTATGCACCTATTCACACTAGTCTGAATGTGCCAGTCAGTTTTTTGTCTTTTGTATGTTAGTTTATTGACGAGCACTCCGCTCCCACCAGGTGGTGATTTTAATTACAGCAGGTCCCTACTTACCCATAAATGCAGGCATTGCTGTCAGTGGTGTCCACATTCACCCAGGAATTCAGACATCAGCCTTAGGCCGGAGTCACATAAGCGAGAAATACGGACGAGTGCAATGCAAGTAAAAATATTGCATTGCACTAGGACCAATGTTAATCTATGGGGCACCTCCCAGCAGCCCATTTTTTCTCGGCCATTTTATATGTATATATTGTATATCGGCCGAGAATCGCCAATGCAAGTCTATGGGGGCGAGAAAAATATGGATTACACACGGACCACATGTGTGACTTGCGAGAAATACGCACCGGTGTCCTTTAGAAAAGCTGGCAATTCAGTGCTCTATACTGTAAAATCACACTGACATGTTTAATAAAGAATGGAAAGAATACATATACACACATAGAATACATATATATATATATATATATATATATATATATATATATATACAGTACAGACCAAAAGTTTGGACACATCTTCACATTCAAAGATTTTTCTGTATTTTCTTGACTATGAAAATTGTAGAATCACACTGAAGGCATCAAAACTATGAATTAACACATGTGGAATTATACATTACACTTTACAAAAAAGTGTGAAACAACTGAAAATATGTCTTATATTCTAGGTTCTTCAAAGTAGCCACCTTTTGCTTTGATTACTGCTTTGCACGCAGAAAAGGTGAACGGATGGACTCTACATGCCTGGTTCCCACCGTGAAGCATGGAGGAGGGGTGTGATGATGTGGGGGACTTTACTGGTGACACTGTTGGAGATTATTCAAAATTGAAGGCATACTGAACCAGCATGGCTACCACAGCATCTTGCAGCAGCATGCTATTCCATCCGGTTTGTGTTTAGTTGGACCATCATTTATTTTTCAACAGGACAATGACCCCAAACACACCTCCAGGCTGTGTAAGAGCTTTTTGACCAAGAAGGAGAGTGATGGGGTGCTACGCCAGATGACCTGGCCTCCACAGTCACCAGACCTGAACCCATTCGAGATGGTTTGGGGTGAGCTGGACCGCTCACCGCTTCAATTTTGAATAAATCCCCAACAATGTCACCAGCAAAGCACCCCCACACCATCACACCACCTCCTCCATGCTTCACGGTGGGAACCAGGCATGTAGAGTCCATCCGTTCACCTTTTCTGCGTGCAAAGCAGTAATCAAAGCAAAGGTGGCTACTTTGAAGAACCTAGAATTTAAGACATATTTTCAGTTGTTTCACACTTTTTTGTAAAGTGTAATGTATAATTCCACATGTGTTAATTCATAGTTTTGATGCCTTCAGTGTGATTCTACAATTTTCATAGTCATGAAAATACAGAAAAATCTTTGAATGAGAAGGTGTGTCCAAACTTTTGGTCTGTGCTGTATTATATATATATATATATATATATATATATATACACATGTCTTTGTGACACACACAATATATATATATATATATTATTATTTATAGTTCATACACTTCTACATAGCATAATAGCAGCTAATTCAATTGGTGACTTCTGTAAAATCATAACAGAACCCGACATGAAATGACACATGGTTTACATACAGTAAACCATTTCATTTCATGTAGTTTGATATATGGTTTTCATTAACAACTAGATGAGTGTATGTGTGCAAAAATTCATACATGGAGGTGTTAATTTAATGTGTAAATTCGTTGAAAAAAAATGCTTGGGCTCCCGCTGTATTTTCTCCGCCAGTCAGGGAAAGCCAGTGACTAAAGACAGATAATAATAGCCTAGGGAGGGAGCATTGTTTTTGTGCCCCCCCCCCCCCTGGCTACTAACATCTGCTCCCAGCCACCCCAGAAAAGGAACATCTATTATTAGATGTGCCTTTTCTGGCACTTAGCCCATCTATTCCCATTGCCTTTAGCAGTGGCTAATGGGTTAATAATGGTGAGTTGTCAATTAGACAACTATCCATTATTAATCCTATTGTAGGAAATGGTTATAAATATGCAGTTTTATTGTATTTTCTTAGCAGTGTGAAATGTAAAGTGCATAGAACCTTGTAGGCACTAATGGATGTGGGTCTTCTCATGTATGATTATTAATGTTCAATGGTATTAATGTATAGTGTATAGGGAAAGCATAGATGAGAAATAACACGGCACTCAAAACAAAGAGCGATACTTGGTGCACAAGTAGGGTATCCAGCCCCAAAATCAATATAAATAATACTCGGCACTCAATGGAGAACACAATAGAAAAGGGTTGAATTGCTGTGGTTTTTGTTTATTGGCATCCAAACAAAATAGATGTGTTGTTAAATGTTTTCGGCCCCTTAACATGGGCCTTCATCAGAACAAATAGTACACAGAGCTGAAACATAATAAATGAACAGACAAATAAATGTCATTAGATAACTGGATGCACTAATATTAATAAACACAATGGAACATATAAGGCAAATAATCGTGATAAAAATTAAATAAATCAATTAAAGAAATAAAATTAAAAATAAATAGGGATTTGAAATTTTCCAGAGGTGCAATATAAAGTTCACATTGGTATATGTGACCTTATTGTTAAGGAAATCATGCCAGAATAGATGAAAAGAGGTGTAAAGAAAATTGAACCGAAAAAACCAAGAAGGATATGGTGGTCCCATATAAATAGTGACTGGTGTGCCAATAGTAATCTCAAGAAAATTGCCTGAAAAGAGAGAATATAATATTTAGTATGTGGCAAAATTACTACTATTAAGTGTATCCCAGTGAAATCAGATTAAAATAGACATAAGGCAGCTTTTTCAGGTAATACCTGATCAAAGACTTGCTCAAAACAAAAGAATTGGCATCTATTTTTTTGAAAACCACGCTGAAAGGAGAAGCTGTAAGCAGAAAAATGGTGAGCGTGGGTAAAATAATGCTGAACGCCAGTAAATGGTGTCACTAGATAATGCTGTACCTGGGTAATGCTGGGCACCGGTATGCAGATTAAGCGCCTAAAGCTAAAACTAGCAGAGGAGGAGCGCTGAAATAAAATAAGTAAAGCCAATAAGATGAATGTTGAACAGGAGTCCGGCTAGCTGCCTCATCTCCTGTGAATTACCTGGTGCCGGGAGCCACAGCGCATGGGACCGCCTTCAGTTAAACTCACCAAATCATTCTTGTTAGACACAAATGATTTCTTGCAACCCTTGTCAGCCGGTTTTATCCGAGGATAATGACTCAAGTGATGTTCTCTCAAGTGTAGAAAGGTTAGTTTGGAAATGGAATTTTCCTTGGTTCATGTCATGAGCGCTTTACATCATGTCATCTATACTAAGTCCGTCCCAGGTACTGCGCAGGCGCACAGCATTACATGTGATCAGCTGATTGCGGTAGCGTCATCATGACGCAGCGTCAGCTGACTCTTATACCAGGAAGTTCAGCTTCCATAGCTTCCTCACTGAAGGCGGTCCCATGCGCCGTGGCTCCCGGCACCAGGTAATTCACAGGAGATGAGGCAGCTAGCCAAAAACCACAGCAATTCAACCCTTTTCTATTGTGTTCTCCATTGAGTGCCGAGTATTATTTATATAGGGAAAGCATAGAGTTAGGATTAGGACATAAGGCATAGTATAAGGCTTATAGTTTAAAAAAAGAAAGGGAAATATGCAGTGATAGGCATATTAGTTATAGGAAGTAATGCACAAGTTTACATACGGTTAAAATGTTTTAGACCAGCCCAGCATGGGAGGGGCAAGGTCATACAACTTCCTAGTTAGATTAGTTGGAGTTATAGGTAGATAAAGTATTAGTAAGTGTTCAATGGCAGACGGCTTGAGGGCATGAGAAGTGCAGATTGTTTTGGCCATATGAGAACATCAGAAACTTTCTTCGGCAGACAAACCTGTAACGTATGGGACCTACTTCCCGAGTTAGGCACTGGAATGTGTGCCTTATTCCCTTCCAACAAGTGGAAGCCAAACGCAGAGACGCGTGAAGGAGACAGGACAGGTCGTGTGAACTGCGGAGCCGGATGGAGTGTCCAGGGGGCTGAAGGAGCCAGTAAGCAAAGGGATAGCTCAGGCATTGCTTGGCACCTGAAGTTTATGTCGAAGAGTCCAAAATTTGAGGCCAATTCTATGGAAAGGCAAATATACGATGACGTTACATTCTCCAGTTTCTTGACTGGACAGTTTTCAGCTTATTTTTTTCTATATAGAGTGGTTTATGTTAGGCATCATATGGTGCACCCTAAGGGAAAACATACACAGAAGGTAAAGTGAAGGACACCAACCTACTGTACCTACACCATCCCTCCTGCAGACAGAAAACCTACACAGATGAGCGCTCATGCCTGCTGATTGCTCCTGTCTGGTTCAGATGAGAGTTGAAGCAAAAAATGCCCTCCATACCCTTCCTAATAAGGGATAAGTTCCATTAAATAGGGTCCATAAACATCAGAACATGACATAGAAGTTCTGTTTGACAGGTTGGTAGTTTAGACCTACAGAGCAATGAATGAAAAAAATGTTGAGTTCAGAAAGCTAACTCCGTTCAGAACATGGGTCCAAAATAATATCCAGAATTTTAAAGGAAGTATGTCAGCACAAAATGACTGTTCAAACCTGCTCCCGTTGCACCTTTTGCATGGACAAACAGTTCAATGATCCTTACCAACTACTTATTTTCCATCTATATCTGTCCTTCTCTGGCTCCTGTGAATCAATAAAGAGGAGATGCCACAAAAGTCGGTGGGAGGGTGCTCTAAACTGCCCACATCACGGATGCCCCAAGCACTTGTACTTGGTTTGCACATTCAGTTTGTCATAGCTATTTCATTTTGCTGAACCTTAAAATACTAAACATTTCTACCATTAGGTTCTGGGATACACCATTTATTTTTTTATGCCTCGTTTTTAGCATTTTAGATTTTGGCTTCTTCACATGTGACCTGATCCCGACAGCAAGACCCCTATGATAACTGTGTTTGCAAAGTTAATAAATTTTATTAACAAAGTTAATAATCAGACCCCATTTAAACTCATTTGCTGACAAAGCTTTTTGGGCTTTTCTTCCTTTCCTAGTTTTTCTCTTAAAATTGAGCAGGAGAGTAGAATTCACTTTAACGTTATGATACCCTGGGCTGCTCCCGTTCTTCTCAGCAGGTTTTAAAATGTGCCCAACTTTGTGTAAAAGTTCCAAAAATACCCCAAAAATTGAAAACAATACTTGGCACAATTTCCACTGCCTAGTCACAAGTTAGCTTTTTTTCTTTAAATTATACTAATGAAAGTCAGTCGATTAAACGAATTCTATGCACCAGACGGTTACAAATTCTTGCCACTATTAATATGTGAGAATTTTGGCATGCGGTGCACTCTACGGCTATGGCCCGCACACCTGCCTTCACCTTGCATACAGGGAATTGGTAACATAGCGTTACATGTTGCAGTGACAGAGGGGAGGCTAGAAAGCTCGTCCATGCCTCAGGGTGGCTGCTACATCTGCTGTCACTTATGCTCCATATTCCAAATGACAGCCTGTATTTCCCTCGAGTTACTGATTCTGTCATCTTTATGGTGACACTTATTATTGTCACATGTCGGTGTTGTGTCTGTGAGTGGCACCGCTCATACTTCTCACCTTTCCTTCCAACAACTTGCATTCTAACACATCTGCTCTCCCATTTGCACTTTGCCTCTCGCAGCACTTAATACTATCAGGAATGCTCCCTAAGCTTTAGTAATATTTATTGCAACAGGAGGAGTGCAATGTCAACCAGAGTATCAGCGGCATGTGTCATTCTGGAACCATTGTGTGCCTGGAAATACAGGGAAATAATGCAATGCAATTCAGTAGTCTCAGACTTCTGTTACTAACTGAATTTAAGCAAGATTAAGATCCAAAATGCACATTTCTATTTTAGGAGCCTAAAGCCCCCGTCACACTAAGCGAGATCGCTAGCGAGATTGCTGAAGCGTCACCGATTATGTGACGCAACAGCGACCTAGCCAGCGATCTCGCTTAGTGTGACACGCAGCGACGACCGGCCCCCCTGCTGGGTATCGCTGATCGTCGTCGAATGACCTGGACCATTTTTTCATTGTTGGTCTCCCACTGGCCAGCGCGAATCGCTGCGTGTGACAGCGGGACACCAAGGATCAGCGAGCTGGTATCCAATGTACATATCGGATATCGGGTAACTAAGCACCGCGCGGCACCTAGTTACCCGATATGTACCCTGGTTACCGGCTCCCAGCGTCTGCTGTAGAGCACTGAAAGCCGGTATCTAGGGTACATATCGGGTAACTAGGTGCGCGCGGTGCTTAGTTACCCGATATGTACCCTGGTTACTGGCTCCCAGCGTCTGCTGTAGAGCACTGAGAGCCGGTATCTAGGGTACATATCGGGTAACTAGGTGCCGCGCGGTGCTTAGTTACCCGATATGTACATTACAAACCGGCTCTCAGCGCTCTACAGCAGAAGCTGGGAGCCGGTATCTAGGGTACATATCAGGTAACTAGGTGCCGCGCAGTGTTTAGTTATTTAGTTACCCGATGTGTACATTGGATACCAGCATGCTCGCTGGTCCTGATCGCTTGTGAGTCTGCCCATGTGACAGCTCACCAGCAATCAGCTAATGATGTCCCAGCGATACCATACACGTCGTATCGTTGGTGGGATCTCTGGGACATTGAAGAGTGTGACGGGACTCTAAGGTTAAAACACTGAGTTTTTGTTGATTTTTTTTATGCTGCATATTTTTTAAAAAATGCAAGTAATGTATTTTACTTAATAGGTGCAAAAAATCTGCAACATCAAAAATGCACCAAAAGCTCATCGTGGGAACATAGGCTTAGGTCGGGTGCCCACATCCGGAAGTAGCAGCGCTTTGGACACAGTGCATGTCTATTGAACACAGATGAATCCGCATGTTTCATTGAATCTTGCGGATTTACCATGTCTAATACATTCTATTGATAATAATAATCTTTATTTATATAGCGCCAACATATTCCGCAGCGCTTTACATTTTAACAGTTTCAAAACACAAGTCATAAATAACAACGTTAACAATACAGTAATTAAAGCAGAATAAGCCGCCCCTGCTCGTGAGAGCTTACAATCTACAATGAGGTGGGGGAGATACAAAGTACAGGTGTGTATATACAATGGTGCATTTACAATGATGGTCCAGCCATCTTAAGGGAGTGAGGGATGGATGGAGATAGTGAATGGGCTACACATACACACTTACACATAGAATGACTTTGATTAGTGAATGTGATAGGCCGCTCTGAACAAATGTGTTTTGGGGGAGCGCCTGAAACCATGCAAATTGTAGATAGTCCTAATTTCTTGGGGTAAAACATTTAAAAGGATTGGCGCAGCGCGGGATAACTCTTGGAGCGGGAGTGGGAGGTACGGATTAGTGCAGAGGTTAGTCGAAACTCGTTTGCAGAGCGCAGCGGTTAGGCCGATAGATGGAAATGAGGGAGGAGATGTAGGGGGTGCTGCACTGTGGAGAGGACGGGCAGGGTGATAGATAGAAATGAGGGAGGAGATGTAGGGGGGTGCTGCACTGTGGAGAGGAGGGGCAGGGTGCTAGAAATGAGGGAGGAGATGTAGGGGGGTGCTGCACTGTGGAGAGGACGGGCAGGTGATAGAAATGAGGGAGGAGATGTAGGGGGGTGCTACACTGTGGAGAGGACGGGCAGGTGATAGTGACTAGAAATGAGAGGGAGGAGATGTAGGGGGTGCTGCACTGTGGAGAGGACGGGCAGGTGATAGAAAATGAGGGAGGAGATGTAGGGGGTGCTGCACTGTGGAGAGGACGGGCAGGGTGATAGATAATGAGGGAGGAGATGTAGGGGGGTGCTGCACTGTGGAGAGGAGGGTAGGGTGATAGATAGAAATGAGGGAGGAGATGTAGGGGGTGCTGCACTGTGGAGAGGACGGGCAGGTGATAGATAGAAATGAGGGAGGAGATGTAGGGGGTGCTGCACTGTGGAGAGGACGGGTAGGGTGATAGATAGAAATGAGGGAGGAGATGTAGGGGGGTGCTACACTGTGGAGAGGACGGGCAGGGTGATAGACAGAAATGAGGGAGGAGATGTAGGGGGTGCTGCACTGTGGAGAGGAGGGCAGGGTGATAGAAATGAGGGAGGAGATGTAGGGGGGTGCTGCACTGTGGAGAGGATGGGCAGGTGATAGATAGAAATGAGGGAGGAGATGTAGGGGGGCGCTGCACTGTGGAGAGCTTTGTGGGTGAGAACAATTACTTTGAATTGGATCCTATAATGAATGGGCAGCCAGTGTAAGGACTGGCGAAGAGCGGACGCGTCTGAGTACCGATTAGCCAGATGGATGACCCTGGCTGCTGCATTAAGGATGGACTGGAGAGGGGATAGTCGAGTAATGGGGAGGCCAAGTAATAGAGCGTTGCAGTAGTCCAGGCGGGAGTGGATCAATGCTACAGTGAGGGTTTTTGTTGCTTCCATGGTGAGAAAAGGGCGGATTCTGGAGATGTTCTTTAGGTGTAGGCGGCAAGAGCAGGGCAAGAGATTGTATATGGGAGGTGAAGGAGAGATTGGTGTCAAACATAACACCCAGACAGCGAGCCTGCTGCCGGGGTGTTATTATGGTGCCCCCACGAAGAGGGAAATGTCAGATTTAGGGAGGTTAGTAGACGGCGGGAGCAGAAGAAGTTCAGTTTTGGAGAGGTTGAGTTTCAGAAAGAGAGCGGACATGATGTTGGAGACTGCGGACAGACAGTCGGTGGCGTTCTGTAGTACAGCGGGGGTAAGGTCAGGGGGATGTAAATTCTCTTGTGAAGACTAGAGAAATTGATGCGCTGCGGTCTGGAAAGATGGCCTGCATGTCTGTCTCTGCCGGTGATCTGTGGGTGTCTGTGGACTCATAGTGGGTATGGGCTTTCTAGAAATCCATCCACTATGCTGTAACATCTGGATGCTGCGGGTTGAAAGCTGCATAAATACGCAGCCTCAAACCTGCAGCAATTACTGATCGTGGGCACATACCCTTACAAAGCAAAACTTTTTTTTTTTTTGCTTTACACACTTGATCTTAGACCACATCTGATATTGGAGCTCAATCACAATGAGGATTGATTCACACATCCGTGTGTCACACTGTGAGCACAGAGCGGCTGCGGACCCAAACAAAGCAGCTTTATATACTACTATGTGGCTGCTGAGTTTGCATCAGGAGATCTGCGGCTGGTCTTGGCATTGAGCTCCGTGCTCAAAGCCTGACACCCGCCTATATGAACGCAGCCTTAAGGGGTTGTCCAAGACTTTGATATTGATGACCTACCTTTCGGGTAGGTGGTTAAAGTGGCAATCCACTACTCAGATGCCCCCTTCTCAATTCTTACACTGTTTCCTATCATCCACAGGACCTGCCAACAGCTGATCCGAGGAGGTCCCTCCATTCTGATATTAAAGTGGTTGTCCACTACTCAGACAACCCCCTTCTCAATCCTTATGTTAACCCCTTGTAAAATAATAACACCTACAGTCAGGGCCAGAAATATTTGGACAGTGACACAATTTTCGCGAGTTGGGCTCTGCATGCCACCACATTGGATTTGAAATGAAACCTCTACAACAGAATTCAAGTGCAGATTGTAAGTTATTTGAAGGGTTGAACAAAAATATGTTAGAAAATGTAGGAATTGTACACATTTCTTTACAAACACTCCACATTTTAGGAGGTCAAAAGTAATTGGACAAATAAACATAACCCAAACAAAATATTTTTATTTTCAAAATTTTGTGGCGAATCCTTTGGAGGCAATCACTGCCTTAAGTCTGGAACCCATGGACATCACCAAACGCTGGGTTTCCTCCTTCTTAATGCTTTGCCAGGCCTTTACAGCCGCAGCCTTCAGCTCTTGCTTGTTTGTGGGTCTTTCCCTCTTAAGTCTGGACTTCAGCAAGTGAAATGCATGCTCAATTGGGTTAAGATCTGGTGATTACTTGGCCATTGAAGAATGTTCCACTTTTTTGCACTCATGAACTCCTGTGTAGCTTTGGCTGTATGCTTGGGGTCATTATCCATCTGTACTATGAAGCGCCGTCCAATCAAGTTTGCAGCATTTGGCTGAATCTGGGCTGAAAGTATATCCCGGTACACTTCAGAATTCATCCGGCTACTCTTGTCTGCTGTTATGTCATCAATAAACACAAGTGACCCAGTGCCATTGAAAGCCATGCATGGCCATGCCATCACGTTGCCTCCACCATGTTTTACAGAGGATGTGGTGTGCCTTGGATCATGTGCGTTCCCTTTCTTCTCCAAACTTTTGGCTTCCCTTCATTCTGGTACAGGTTGATCTTTGTCTCATCTGTCCATAGAATACTTTTCCAGAACTGAGCTGGCTTCTGGAGGTGTTTTTCAGCAAATTTAACTCTGGCCTGTCTATTTTTGGAATTGATGAATGGTTTGCATCTAGATGTGAACCCTTTGTATTTACTTTCATGGAGTCTTCTCTTTACTGTTGACTTAGAGACAGATACACCTACTTCACTGAGAGTGTTCTGGACTTCAGTTGATGTTGTGAACGGGTTCTTTTTCACCAAAGAAAGTATGCGGCGATCATCCACCACTGTTGTCTTCCGTGGGCTCCCAGGTCTTTTTGGATTGATGAGTTCACCAGTGCTTTCTTTCTTTCTCGGGATGTACCAAATTGTAGATTTTGCCACTTCTAATGTTGTAGCAATTTCTTGGATGGGTTTTTTTCTGTTCTTGCAGCTTAAGGATGGCTTGTTTCACCTGCATGGAGAACTCCTGTGACCACATGTTTCCTTCACAGCAAAACCTTCCAAATGCAAACACCACACCTCAAATAAACTCCGGCCCTTTCATCTGCTTAATTGAGAATGACATAACAAAGGGATTGCCCACACCTGTCCATGAAATAGCCTTGGAGTCATTTGTCCAATTACTTTTGGTCCCTTTAAAAACAGGGTGGCACATGTTAAGGAGCTGAAACTCCTAAACCCTTCATCCAATTTTAATGTGGATACCCTCAAATGAAAGCTGAAAGTCTGAACTTCAACTGCATCTGATTTGTTTTGTTTCAAATTCATTGTGGTAATGTCTAGAACCAAAATTAGATAAATGTTGTCTCTGTCCAAATATTTATGGACCTAACTGTATACTCACATCTGGTGCCGACACCATTACAGCAGTATCTGCACTGGCTCTTCAGGGATCGTGTGACATTGTCACACAATCCCTGCAGCCAATTAGCGATGGTTTCATTCCTCCATCCTTCGGCTGAATCGCATACATCCGGATCAAGTGATAGAGCAGCCGCAGCTGCAACTTATTCCTGGTGTATGTGATCTAAAGGCGGGAAGAGTGAAGTCAGCACTGATTGGCTGCAGGGATTGTGTGACATAACAATGTCTCATGCTCCCCTGAAGAGCCAATGCAGATACCGTTGCAATCGCGCCGGCACCGAAGGTCAGTATAGGAGATATTATTTTACAAGGGGGAAACATAGGGATTGAAAAGGGGGTTGTCCAAGTAGTGGTCTGTGGTCATAAATCAGCCAAGAGGAGCTCAAAAAGGACATATAAAAGAGATACAAACTCCCAGTCAGATCATCATAGTGGGCTGACTGACTGATTCTCAGTTATTTCATTCTGCCTGTAAGGGGGTGAAGGGGTATTCCTGTTTCGCCCTACCCCTTAAGCGTACTAATGTTTTTATCATGTAAATAGTCATTGTGTAGTTATAAACATTTGGTGGTATTGCTACATAATATGATGTATTACTGCTAATAGTTATGGTACTGACACATCCATGATGTGTTACCATTATATAAATATATATGTTTTTGCCTATGTTTCGTATTCTTTTGTATAACATTGTATTATGTGGTGTTCCTTACATATGTATAGCTTACGGAAAGTTAAGTGCGTCCTTTTGGGACATTAGAGAAGGGCACTTTAGCATATAGTTTCTAAGTCTGGGTAAGTGTAGTTCTGTTGCGGGCCACTAGGTGGGGGCATACTAGTGGGCCTTGTTAAGTACAGTTGCTAGGTAGTTTCACATAGGGTTAAGTGTAGGAGGGGCTGCTGGGTAGTAGTGAGAGGTTCCTAGGAAGTTAGTTCAGACGAGGCCAGCGTGCCCAAGTGTCCACAAGGGCTTAGGCCCGGACAACCGGCAGCCACGCAACATTTAAGTACCGCAACCCACGTTACCCTCGGCCGCTGCATAGTCTCGCAGTGGGCCCTTACAGAGAGGAAAGATGTGGCGTCTTACTGCCTGGGCCAGTGCTTTTAGGGCAGAAGTTAGCTGGACCAAGGAACTTTTACTGTTTCTCTTATTCATTCTCGTCTGGACTATTGTAACTCTCTACTAATCGGTCTCCTCCTTACCAAACTCTCTCCTCTCCAATCTGTCTTGAATGCTCCAGCCAGGATCATAATCCTCACCAATCGTTATACCGATGCCTCTACCTTGTGCCAGTCATTACACTGGTTACCAATCCACTTCAGAATCCGGCACAAACTTATTACCCTCAGTCACAAAGCACTCCATGGCTCAGCACCACCCTACATCTCCTCACTTGTCTCAGCCTACCATCCTATCCCTGTGGTTCACAATAATCAGAACCTCCCACTCCCATCTCCAAGACTTTTAACGTGCTGCACCAATTCTTTGGAATGCACTACCCAGGTTAATACAATTAATCCCCAATCCCCACAGTTTTAAGGTGCCCTAAAAACGCACTTGTTCAGATTGGCATACCGCCTCAACGCATTAACCTAACTATCCCTGTTGGCCCATTCAAAAAAATTTCTCACCCGCTTTATGCATTTAATAGCCCTCTGTGTCTGTACTGTTACATACTTTGGCTGTTAACTGGTTCATGCAGCATTACAGGAACACCCGATTCTTACACTATGGCTGGTCCGAACAATGAAAGCAATTGTTACCATCTACCTTTTGTGTCTTCCCTTTTTCCTCATAGATTGTAAGCTTGCGAGCAGGCCCTCATTCCTCTTGGCATCTACTCTGATCTGTGTTTATTGTTTGCTGTAATGTCTATTGTCTGTACAAGTCCCCTCTATAATGTAAAGTGCTGCGGAATAGGTTGGCGCTATAGAAATAAAATTATTATTATTACAGTAACTGAGGGGAGCTGGAGCTTTGATGAGTTCGGTACAGACGGGTCGGATGCTTCACCTGGGGCCACCAAACGTACTGATTGATGAATTCAGTTTTGAGGCGAAGCAGGCTGAAGGAAGTGTCATTATGGCGAGGTCAGGCCTGGAAGGAATAGGAGCAGTCTAGGACTGTCCGGTCCGGGCGTGTACTACACAGAAGTGACAGCAAAGCAGGGAGACATAAGGAAACAAATGAAACACCTGTTGTGTCAACTGTGGATGTAACGTGTGAAGAGTTTAGTAAAGAATGTGTTCAAGGTATTCTGGACTGTGTCTTTATTACCGGGGGTCTCAAAGAAGAGGGACCGTTGGTGCCTGGGAGGTGCCCAGGAGAAGTAGAATCTGGAGATGCAAGTACGCCAGAGGGAAGAACACCGTTTCATGTAGGGGAAGGGCTGGACATGGATGTTACAGTAATCCAGGTCACGAGTACAGTCCGGGCCCTCCCTTACACAGCCATCAAACAGCAGAGGCTATCGCACTGGTGGAGATCAGGACCCCTGGGCAAGCTCAGTATATGGGCCCTTTGCAATCCAATATCTCATCATAATGTACAATTCCATCTGTTTTGAACGTGGTAGTGGCCTCGTTGCATCTTGGGCCCCTGTGTGGCCGCACAGGTTGCACCAATGGTATGTCCGCCCCTGGGCTATTAAACGCAAATGGTGAAACATTATTTAGTTAAAGCCGATTGCAAACATTATTTATTAGCCCCAATTACATACATGTAAGTATAAAAAAATGTTCCTTAAAACCCTTGAAGGAAAAACCTCGTTAACCATTACCTGTATGTGGTCTCAGATTCCCACAGTGCACCACCACTCAAAACGGGAATTCAGGTGAAATTTTAAATTTACATTTATGCCCAATAAGAGATTGAAAGATCACATATAAATGACTATATATTTACATAATTTAATTTATATATATATTCATACGCACTCTTAAGTACTTTATATATTGAAAATCTTTTGATTTGGATTATATGTTACACACAGGAAGCGTTTTCATTCTTTAATTCATTTTATATCCAGAATATTTTGCTCTCTTGTACAATCCTTTTGTTGGTGCAGTTTTGCCTTTTTTCCATCATTATCGCCTGATTATAGTAATTGAACCACTATTGATTTTTGGAGCGGCCTTCCTGCCCGACCTCTGGCCATCCATGTCATGACCTCCTGTTGGAACAATCATTATTTTTAATCTCCAGTTTAGTACCCCCACCCCTCTTCCTTTAATTCTACAATTATTTGGATAGTCTCACTACCTATAGAAAACACAATCATCCCTCATGACATGACTACATTTTTTGAAGCTAAAGGCTACTGTTAAAATCTAAATTATTCAGCCCCACCATTCCAAATCTATAAACCTTCTGCTGTGTGCAGTAAACCAATCAACAATTTAAAAAGCTCAACACAAATAATATAACAAAAAAAATAAAAATAAACTTTTGCAGACAAGTTTGACATCATTATTATTGAACACCTTCATGAAAAGCGTCTTTAACCCCTTGTCCCTCCCTTTGATGTGGGCTCAAAGACCACATCTTTTCCTGCACATGTCAGCTGTTTCAAACAGCTGACATGTGCCTGAAACAGCTGCCGATGGAATCGCGATCCACCCACGGCTGTTAACCCATTAAATGCCACTGTTGATCTCTGATAGCGTTATTTAATGTGATCGCGCCAGATGCGAGTGTGGCACCCCAGGAGTTTGGTTGCCACAGTGACCTTGCCTTCCTCCAGGGGAGGGTGATGTCATGCCTGAAAGCAAAGAGGGACCCCTTCGCAGGTATTCAGCATGCAACACCTTTCTGACTCCAGACCAGAAGGGGGAGCTCAAACACCTGATTTGAGGGGAGCTTCCCTGGAATATTCTGGCTGAGGGAGGAGTTAGGCCTCTTTCACACATCCGGCGGGCGCCTTGCGGCGCCCCCGGCATTTTCCCGCAGCGCTGCATCTGAAAATCTGATGCGCCGCATGCGGCTTTTTTCGCATTGACATGCATTAGCGCCGCATGGCGCGCATGTCAATGCGTTGCATGCGGTTTTGTCCGGATGCGGCGCAAATGTACTTGCGGCGTCCGGAAAAAACGCTGCATGTAACTTTTTTTTTTTTGCCGGATGGTTGCTTATCTCTCCAAGCATCAGAACCATCCGGCAAAAAAACGCATTTTGGGCGCCGGAAGTGTGAAAGCTTTTCACATGCGGCGCTGCGGCAAAATGCCGGGGGCGCCGCCAGGCGCCCACCGGATGTGTGAAAGAGGCCTAGGTCAGTCGAGCTGAGAGAACCAGAAAGGGAAGACGTGGAGAGACAAGCTGGGGGACTGAAGCCATAGCAGGGCTGATCCCCAGGTCTAAGCGCCAGAGACCGGACCCCTGGAGTCCGAGGCTCAGAGGGTGTAGTAAAATCCCAGCAGCAGAATCCGGAGGGCAGAGGACATTAAGACTCTTCCACAAAGCAGCAGCACAAGTGAGCCGGAGACTCAATAACGGATTAGTTCCTGAAGCAGGCTACAGCTGCATGTAATGAGAGTGAAGTTCAACTTAACAGAGAGAGAGAGAATCCAGAAGACTTGGAAGGAGCTTATAGCAGCCAATGCCTCACAGAACAGCGCTAGAAAGGAGTCCTCACATCCCACCTGTAATAAGGGGATCTTAAACTGCTTTCAGGCTGACCTACTCCAGTACGACCTGTATTCAATGCTCTGGACGCTTTGCCTGCAAAACTGTAAGTAAAGCTTTGGAAACTGCAACTCACTGACTGTCTCTCAGTTTCTTCCTGTGTTACACATTGCACTCAGCTACATCCTGCAGCACCATTACCACCTACTACAACATCTGTCTGCCCTGGGATCCCTAGTCTCACCTGTGGGAGACTGTACCAACTCTGCTGCATCTCACCATCTATCCCAGTAGATCTGCACTGCAGCGCTGGTCGCCATTGACCAGATACCACAGGTGGCGTCACGAATACCTACACTACAAACTCTAAACATCCCCTGTAAATAATTCCCCTTTCATTGGACGCCCAGGGCCACGGACCGGGTCATTGCCGCTGTGACACATCCCCTCAATTCACCAGCCCGGTACCGAGTATCCCACTGCCTTGGCGGGCGATCCACGAGTCACTAATCTAGCCCATCGGTGACCCTGTCACATGATTGTGGGTCACCGATGGGTTAGCAGGACAACCATTTGGTATTGCTGCGTTCAGAAATTCCCGATCTGTCAAGCTATAAAAATAATTAAATTGTGTAGGAAAATAAAAGTCAAAACGCCAGAATTATGTTTTTTGGTCGCCACAATATTGCATTAAAATGCATTAATGGGCGACCAAAAGATCATATTCACCCCAAAATGGTATCATTAAAAATGTAAGCTCGGCATGCAAAAAATAAACTCTCACCCAACCCCAGATCACGATAAATGGAGACACTACGGGTCTCGGAAAATGGGGACCTTTTTTTTAACAAACTTTGGACTTTTTTTCACCATTTAAATAAAAAATAATCTATACATGTTTGATATCTACAAGCTCGTAATGACCTGGAGAATCATAATTGCAGGTCAGTTTAAGCATTTGGTGAACATGGTAAAAAAATCCAAAACACAGTTGTGGAATTGCACTTTTTGCAATTTCACTGCACTTGGAATTTTTTTCTCATTTTCCAGTACACTATATGGTAAAGCCAATTATGTTGTTCAAAAGTACAACTCGTCCCGCAAAGAATAGTCCCTCACATGGCCATATTGACGGAAAAATAAAAAAGTTATGGCTCTGGGATGAAGGGGAGATAAAAAATAGAAACGCAAAAGCGAAAAAGGGCTACGGTGTGAAGGGGTCTCTGGCTGTAATGACCTGCTGTGATACATCTCTAGATAACAGCTTCTGGCAGCGTTCCGGAGGAATCTTAAAGGGATCTTGTCACCCCCCCGGGCGTTTTTAAGTAAGTCCCCTGCATGTTTAGCTGCGTCTTCCCCCCTTCTCCCAGTCCCTCCACTTTCATTTTCATACCCTGTGCAGTGTCGGCTGGGAGCAGGCGCAGCTAAACATATAGACTGCGCAGGCGCCAGATTGCCAGCCCCGCAGTGTGAATACATGATGACACACTGCGGGGAGGGATCTGGGGAAAGAGAAAGACGCAGGCGCAATAGTCTTCTGACAGTTCCCGGGCAGCGCGCACTGTTCATGCCCGAGGACTGTTACAACAGCGCAGGCGCCACACAGAACAGAACTGAGAGAAAAAAAAACTCTGAAAGAGGTGCGGTGAAGCTGAAGGGGGTTGATGGACGGCTGGGGGGAGGATGAGTCGGGAAGAGGCCATACCTCAGGGACGCATTTAACACTAGGACTACTGGACTCGTGACCCCGCCTAGAACTACTGAAAGGAGTCATTTTGACTCCTTGCTTGTTTTCGTTTAGTTTTAGAGTTTCATTTGTGGTTATTTATTAATAATTATATTTTTTGTAATGTATTATTATTGTGAGATCCAACAGTAATGCTTTTGATTGTTTTTTTTCTGCTTTTCTTATTTTTCTACAGAAAATAACAATAATTATAATAGACGTTTTTCAAACATTTTTTTTTTATTCAAGTGCACACATATAAACAACAACTGAAGAACAAAAAGCAGAGAAAATGTAGGTGGAGGAGCATAAAAATGAAAATATGGCGCAGAATTCACCTTCTAAACATTTGGTGTTTCGCATTTTAGGCATTGCCTTTGATTTATGGCAGTACATTGCCCACACAAAGACTTACCACAAGTCTTACAATTGCCGACAGATCTATTTTTCTTGCACTTTTCTTTGATCTGGCAAAATTTTGTTTGAACCATCACTTCTGAGCATGTAGAAACTTGGGACGTGGAACCCTTTTCCCTATCTGTGACATAAGGACCACTCAACTCTCTCACAAGCGTTTGCAAAAATGCCTTGCGTGACATTTTTTGGTGGGTTATCTCATTGAATATTATCCATGCATTTATACCCGCAAAGTCTAAGGCATTTTCAAATGCATGAACAGGCCATCTCCTTGTGCATGTTCGTGTGGTATATTTTCGTGCCATCTGATCCACTACATCTACTCCATATTTTGTTTCATTGTAAAACTTTACCGTTTCTGGAGTTTTTTTAGCGGAATCAGACGCAACAACAACATCTGGATGGACGGAACTCAAAATGACAACATTTTTGTTGGGCTTTCCTTGATCTACTGTAAGTGTAAAATTGTCTTCATTTCTAAACACTTTAGTGTTGTACAATTCCTCTTTCATGGATTTTATTTCTTTAGGCACTTCTCGCCTTATCTTGTTCAGTGTTCCCACGATGGTTGTTCCTTTGCTTTTTAGCTGTTTAGCTAATTTTACTGAAGTAAAATAATTATCGGTTGTAACATTGCGACCTTTTTTCAAAAACGGGTCCAATAACTTCATTACCACATGGTCAGCTAAATGATCCTCAGCACGGCGTGTGTCATCTTTGCCTAGATAAGGGAAGCCATTTGCCAGATATTTGCTCTCCTTATCAACAGCTAGCCAATATTTGTGGCCATATTTATCTGGTTTGGAAGGCATGTACTGCGTGAATGGACACCTAGTTTTGCTTGGGAAAAGTTGCTCATCCACCGTTATGTATGGGCCAGGTTTGTAACACGCAATACAATTTTCAATAAACCTGTCCCACACAGTAGAAAATAGAGCAAACTTGTCCGTTTGCAGTCTCTCCGATCGAGTAGATTTCTCATCAAATCTGAGAAACCTCATAATTTCAACAAAGCGGTCCCTAGACATTGACGCTTTGCAAAACGGTATTCCCCAGTCATTACACCAAATACTGCTAATCGAGTGACGGTTCGTGCCAGATATTCCACGAGCATAGAATATCGCAATGAATGCATCTAGCTCCTCATCAGATAGAGTAAACTGTAAATTATTGTTCCTGCATGCTTCTGCAAGCGTACAGTTCTTTATATGTGTCAATATATAGGAATCAAAAATTAGCATAAGATAAGAGCCTAGAGTAAACAAGCTATTTTGTTCAGCATTACACAGTAATACAAGCAGGTAAAACACAAGGAAAATGTGAAAAGTTGACATGTAAATTGAACTACATCTATATGAACATCAGGGTAAATAAGACAGAGTGAAAAAATTATGCACAAAACTTTATAGCAACATTTAGTGACAAAAGGACCTCAAAATATAGTAGGGAGTCAAAATGACTCCCTTCAGTAGTTCTTGGTAAATTTTGAAAAAAACGCGCAAATTTTTCACCAAAATTATTTATTCTCACAAAATCTTTTTTCACATCATATTTGAGGAAAAGTCACCGAGTTTCAAGCCGGAATTCTGAAAAATGTAGTCACAGAAGAGAAATAAAAAACGAAAGGAGTCAAAATGACTCCATCAGTAGTTCTAGTGTTAAGGTATGGGGACCTAGTTTTAAAACTGAATATTTCAGCGCTGCAGGGGACCAGAAAAAAAAGAGCCACCTTCACAGACTGCTGCCTTAGTGCTGCTGAAGGTGGCTCTTTTGCTTAAAAACACCCGGGGGGGGGGTGACAAGTTCCCTTTAACCCATTCCTTGTGGTCAATTACCACCCGTTCACTAATATTCTTGGGATGTTTGGACAGTGGTCTAAAAAGTAAAGTGGTTTTCCTGCAAAGTACATTAATAATAAACAGATTTTGGAACAATAATGATTTCCACAATTTGATGTGTTAAAAAATGTTTCTGTGCTGAAATAATCTTATAAATGTGCTCCTACTGTGTACTGTGCAATGGCTGTGTCTGACCGTGCAGGAACATGGTCAGAGCGTACCACATCTCCTGACTAAGAGAGGAAGCAAAAGAGAGTATACAGACAGTGCTGCATGGGATCACAGCTGTTGCATTTTGTGAGGACAACCCTTTTAAAATGACCCTCATCCTGTCACTGTAAAGCGAGTATACATTCGTTGTGCCATCCATTAGCCTATAGACAGAGGCTCTGCCACACTTCACCTCTACTTATTGTTTTTTTTTTTTAATGCCAAGACACAACCAATTGCCACCATATTATCAGTAGGTTGACCCCCTTTTTAAAGAGCAGCATTTCTAAAACAATGGTTTGCATAGACTTTCCCTAAGACAGCACTAAATATGGAAGCAATGCAGTCACCTAAGTCACTGTTTCCTTGCCCGTTTAGCCTTTCAGTTTGTCTTTTCCCGTTTAGAACAGACAAACAAAATAGATGAGCGGAATAAGGATCTCTTGCAAACAAAAGTAGGAGGGCCACCATTGATTTATATGGGGTCCATCTGGTTTCCGATTAGTGACTACCTTTTATAGGAGTTTTGAGAGCAGAAACTCTCCAATCCTCCTCCAAATGTCAAAACTCCTCAAAAACTTGAAGATTCTACTCAGTTTCTGCTCTGTAAACCCCTCAAAAAACTCCATATATGTCTGGATTTCATTTTCACAGGCCAACATAGAAGAGAGGGGGACATCATAGCTAAGATCAGAATGGACCTACCATTATGGCATTGGGTTTTGGTGTCACATTCTGGACTTTTCATGGGTTATTTCTCTTCACCTCTTTTTTTTTGCAGACAATGCAGGTGTAATATTTGACCAGGGGTGTAGTCATGGCCGAGCCCTCAGTTTACATCAGGGCCCTGGCCTCCTCTTACATGAAAACAGTGTCTCCTCAACAGCGTACCTGTGTCTTCTTTTGCTGCACAATCAGGGACTCCTCTGTGGCGCTGGGAACCTTCTGTAGCCGGTTCCGGAATAACTGAGACACAGTCTGATTCCAATGCAAAACAAAGAACTTTACTAGGCACACTTTGCAGCACACTCTTGTCAGATACAGAGACCGCATTGGATACCACAAAGTCCAACTTCTACACTTTCCCTGTGCTTCCTTCTACGTCCTCCATTACATTATGGGTTAATAGCACCTTAAACGGTACCGTAGAGTTCTCCTTGTCCAGAATCACTACTTCTGGGGACTCCCTCATCCGTTTTGCCACGGATCTGAGTCCGTCTGCCCATGCAATGATCTGCCACATCTTGAACAATCTGCGCCCTGTACTTTCTGGAACGTTTCCTTGTTCCCACTCCAAGCTGATGACACTCTGGTGCTGCACACTGTCCTTCTGACCTAGGGAACTCTGAATGGCTGTAATTCTTCTTATATGAACGTTGTGTGGCTGCTGCGGTGTCCAGGGCCTATGGCTCGTCTGGACGACTCGGGCACTACGCCTGTTGTGAACGTTTGGAGACGACTTTGGAGCTGAAGCTCCCTCTGGTGGTTGCTGAGGATATTGAAACTATGTTGAATATCAAGAGTCCTACACCTGCAGATAACGAGTGGTTGTCAGGTGGTACTGACTGGCCTGATATAAGTGAGCTGACCTCCCATGATCCTCGCCGGTGATCAATTGTGCTTCCTGGTCTAGGTTGGAATTCAGCTTGCATTCCTGCTGTCTCCTGCTTGCTTTCAGAAAAGTCTCTTTCAGTTTTTTTTACTGTGGTTTGAATTCCTTGCTTTTTGATGCATTGCTTTTTGTCTTCAGCCGGGTCCCCTTTGGGGGGCTTTGGCTGGTCTCCATTCGTTTTTTGTATTTGTTCATTTGCTCAGTTCTTGTGATATTTTACTGCTGGGTAGCTACGTGTCCAACACCAGAGATCAGATATAGGTGGTCGAGACCGTGTGGTCTCAGTGTTTTTGGATTCAGAAGTGTTGGAGTTTTTCTAGGGTTTTTTTGGGTTGCATACAGTATTCTCTCCTGTGCTGTCCTATCTAGACAGTTTTGGGCCCCAGCGTTTGCTCAATCTATTTTCTGTCTGTGTTCATATTTTCATCTTGTCTAACCGCCATTATATGTTTGGGGGCTTCCTACTCTTTTGGGGTCTACTCCGGGGCAGTTAGCTTTCCTCTTTCCATCTTCAGGGATAGCTATCTCTCCGGCTGTGCCGAGGCGTCTAGGACCACTGTAGGTACGCTCCATGGCTGCTTCTAGTTGTGCGGTTAGTTTAGGGGTCTGCAACCTATTAGTTTCCAACCTCTCTGGTGTTAGGCTGCCTATGCGTTTTTTTGCTTCTGCCTGCTCAGCTATCAAAACATAACATACGCCCTAAATTAACTATTCTACAAAAAATTCCCTGACTTACGACACAGCTGCCCCTCCTATGTTTAACCATTATTTATCCTAAGCTCTAATTACCCATACAATATCCTATAATGCCCCATCTAGTGGCCATACCTAACCATGACGCTTACCCTAAGTCTATGCATAGATATACTTTACAATGAAAGAGAACATGTTATATTACACATATCTACACGAATAGAAATATACTGTTTACAAACATGGTAATACACATTCAAGTGTAGCAATACCAGTGCAGAACAATAGTAATACACATTTAAGTGTAGCAGTACTATTCTTATCATAATAGACATTATTCAATCCCCTTACAAAGCTTCTATACAGGGAAAAGTTCTACAAAGGGTTTTTCTACCTGATAGTAGATGTAGATAGGACCAACACTGGTGGACACGGACAGACTAGGCCCCTGTGCAAGAACAGAATATGAGACCTTTGCAGTGCAATAGTTCAACATAATGCAAAATTCCATCTGCTTTGGAGGTAGGCTCCCTTTACATTTTGGTCCCCTGCACCAATAATATGTCTGCCCCTCAGGACCAACTAAAATTTGGTTCTAAGCTCCTCAAAAGCCCCATTGTATGCTTGTGTCGTATTGTTTTGGCTTTGGCTAAGATCAAGTGTAATATTGTTCAAAATGATAGCTTTTGTCCAGGGACCAGCCTAGTAGATCGGTACATGATGCACGCTGAGTACAATCGCTGGGAAGTCTCCTGGTGTCATCCAGTAGAAAACCTGACCCTCCAAAATTAAAGCAATTAGAATGGGTAGTTTGAAAGCCCAAGCTGCAAAGTGCCCTAATTCACTGGACATGGTAAACCCACATGCGTTTTGGCACATTTGCACTGCACTTCAACTTTTCATTCTTTTGAGCACTCACCGTTTCCCAGACCTTCTGGCTAGGATGGGGAATTTTTACAATTCCCGATTGAAGGTCTATATTGCACTGTAAAACATCTCACTCTTTATTTTAATTGTTTTACGTTGTGTGTCACCCTATTGTGAGCAGGTTGCGGGATGCAGTGATGGACAGGAGACAGATCAAGTGTTAACACGTTTACTTTGACAGGTAATATGCTCCACGCAGGAAGACAAACAGTTAAACAGGGGTGATAAAGTCAATGCAGAAATACAAGGTATTAGGTAGAGGGAAAAACACGAGTCAAGGTGGCAGGGGTAGTTCTTAGGTATGACTTATCCGGTCAGACGACTTCCAGGCAGTGGAATCCAAGAAACAAATGATGGCACCGTCAGCAGTACGTGCAGGCTTGATCCGGTGAAGTCCTGAAGAGACCGATGACGCGGGTCCCGACGGCAACGGATAGTCTACGATACTCTCCACGGGATCCTTAGTCCAGAAATTGTTGTGGTGGGAAAGGTGCAGGCCACCGCATTGTCTGGGCCCAACGTGGCTCAGCAAATATAAACCGGGGGGTCAGGGAGTAGTTCACAGTCACGTACCGGGTCTCTCTTAGACAGCAAGTGTACAGCACTCAAGGACTCAGGGTGTCTGGCTACTTGTTTTACGGGGACCAGCTAGCACTCAGCACGTCTCTGTTCACAGTCTCTGCGGGCAGCAATGAGAGTGCTTGGGCGTGGGCCTATGCTGCTATGGTGCTCGAGCGACGGAGCACTCACTTCTCCCTGCTGTGCGCTGTCTGCTCCTGACAATTCTACCAGTTTCTGTGCGCGCTGAGACCTCTGACCCTTAGCCACGTCCCCTGTTGCTGAGTGCAAAGGTTGGTCCGATTCCTTAAGCTTTCCCCCGCACAACAGGGGAGACAGCCCCGACAGTTCCGGACCTAGCGCAAGAAAGGTACCCCTAGCCCGGTCCTTCTGCTTACACCATCACTGTGCGTCTTCAGCACAAGGACTTCTCAGGGTGTGGTTCCCTTATGGTTTCCCTCTAGATCGGTCGGTGAGTGAAGTGGAGCCAACCTAGATGTCTCCTAGTTCTGCTGGTGTGGAAGATTGGGTTTCCCTTGGCTGGAGAAGGTAAGAATTGACCACGTCCTTGTGCACTTCTTTTGTGGGCACTAGTCACTTTTTTAAGTGCACTTGGGTATTGAGCACAGTTCTCAGGCACTTAATAAATATCTTTATCCGTTCCTCTATTATTATACCCTTTACTAGAACGTCCCTTTACTGCTGTACATGAAACGACCACTAAACAACTACACAGAAGTCGGCGAAGGTCTTCTCAGAATCTGCAGCTCTGTCCAAGCCTCGACCATTATCAGCCATGAGGAATTATTGATCTGCATTGCAGTTCATTGCAAGCAAAAGACACAAGTCCCGAGAAATTTGTCCTCGACACCATGAAAATTGGGAGTTCTGATGAATCTGCCATGAGATAGATATGTTTCTCTTTTCTTCCACAGTTTAGATGTTTTATTTATTGGCCCAAAGTAAGCAGTTTTGAGCAGAAATTTTCGTGCAGGGAAGCTTTAGTGTTTTTGCGTCAGCATCCTCCGATGCTGCTCAACATTTTCTGTGCGCTGTAGACATTTAAGTACTTCTCTAAAGATTTCCCAGGCAATCATATTTATCATTGTTTCTGTCTCCTGTCAGCTTTCATCCATGCTCCATTTGTCAAGATTTCTCCAAACTTATTTTTTAATAATATTAATTGTTCTTTTTAGATAATAGTCAAAAACCTTACTTTAACTGTTGTGTTTTGTAATACATCACAGCTACTTTATACCATACAGTATTCATCTATATTCATCTACAGCGCAGGGGAACAAATCTCACTCCAACACTTGGTTCTGGTGCAAAATGTTACTAAACCTTCTTGGCTTGAATATCCATAATAAGTCAGATATGTAAATCTTAAAAGCCAAAAAGTTGGGTAACGGTTTGACAAAATATTTATTGCTTAAGAAAAAGTTAACATTTTCGACTGTGTTCAGACTGCGTGTATTGCAATAAAGTCCATGGCAGAAAACTTAAGCCACCGGTTCACATACAAATGTGCTTTATTCAAAATGACTAATCATAGGCTGCTTGCCACAGATTCCACGCAGAAATTGCTTGATAACCCATTTGAGAACAGCATAATTGAGGGGCAAACATCCTTATTCCAGAAATTACAGTGCTGATTGCTGTGTGCTACCCTCACTATAATTTTTTTAAGAGTCTTTATGATGCCCGCATTAAAATTTTTTAATATATCTATAACATTCTTTGAAATATATGCATACCACCCAGGGTAAATATTTTTTAGCCCATGCTCTTAGTGCATATGTATTAACAGTCTACGATACTTAATAATGGGAAAAAAAAATGTCTTCTGAGGCCCTCCACTATGTCTTTTCAAAGGGGTATTGGAGTGCTGCCTTCTAATTTTTGGCATCCCTTGTATATGCTTAAACAGTCTAGGCGTCCCACTTCTTAGTAATGGGAAAAATTGCTTTTTTGAAGATCCATCTTGTAGTTGAGGGAACATTTTGGGAACCCAAAGAGCCGGTGGGTTCTATTAGTCTATGATCCAGTGCCTTGTTGTGGGTTGTCATGTGGTTGTCACATAGAGCGTTCTCACACTAATACAGATTTAATAGCTGGGACAGCAGACTTTGTTACAGTAAGTGGATCGCCCGCCAGGGCAGTGGGATACTCGGTACCGGGCTGGTGTATTGAGGGGGATGTGTCACAGCGGCAGTAACCCGGTCCGTGGCCCTGGGCTCCCGGCGTACTTCCCTGAGAGCCTCAGAACAGCGTGATGTATCACGCTGTTCCGAGGGTCCCTCCTCCCTGCAGGACCCCGGATCAAGAAGGCTGCGGGGTCCTTCCGGATCCTGCAGGGAAGCGGCTTCCTCAGTGCCTGCTGACAGCAGGCGCTGAGAAAGCCTGCAGCACTGCCAGTCAGATCGCTGGTCTGACAGAGTACTGTGCACAGTGTCAGACCAGCGATCTGATTATAAGGCCTCATTCACACATCAGTATTTTTCCATCAGTGTTTGTATGCCAAAACCAGGACTGTCTCCAAAACACAGAACAGGTGTCAATCTTTCAATTATAGCTTGTCTCTGTAAGTTCCAATTCCACTCCTGACTTTGAGGTACAAACACTGATGGAAAAATACTGACGTATGAATGAGCCCTAATACAGTGATGTCCCACCCTGGGACAAAGTAAAAAAGTCAAAAAAATAAAATAACATGTAAAAAAAAAAATTCATAAATAAAGAAAAAAATATTCCCAATAAATTCCTTTCTTCATGTAAATAAAAAAAAAACAAAACAATAAAAGTACACATATTTAGTATCGCCGCATCCATAATGACCCGCCCTATAAAACTGTCCCATTAGTTAACCCCTTTAGTGAACTCCTTAAAAAAAAAAAAGGCTAAAAAAACAATGATTTTTCATCATACCACTGAACAAAAGTGGAATAACATGCGATCAAAAAGACAGATATAAATAAACATGGTACCACTGAAAACATCATCTTGTCCCGCAAAAAACGAGCCACCATACAGCATCATCAGCGAAAAGATAAAAAGTTATAGCTCGCAGAATAAAGCGATGCAAAATAATTATTTTTTATATATAATCGTTTTATTGTATGAAAGCGCCAAAACATAAAAAAAAATACAAATGAGTTATCACTGTAATCATACTGACCCGAAGAATAAAACTGCTTTATCAATTTTACCACACACGGAACGTATAAACGCCCCCCCAAAACAAATTCATGAATTGCTGGTTTTTGTTCTTTCTGCATGCCAAAAATCGTAATAAAAAGCGATCAAAAAATGTCATGTGCCCATTAATGGTACCAGTAAAAACGTCAACTCGTCCTGCAAAAATAAGACCTCACATGACTGTGGCCAAAATAAGAAAAAATTATAGCTCTCAAAATGTGATGATGCAAAAACTATTTTTTGCAAATAAAAGCGTCTTTTAGCGTGTGACAGCTGCCAGTCATAAAAACCTGATTTAAATAGTAAATCAAACCCCCCTTTATCACCACCTTAGTTAAGGAAAAATAATAAAATAAAAAAATTGCATTCATTTCCATTTTCCCATTAGGGTTAGGGTTGGAGGCTAAAGTTAGGGTTAGAGTTGGGGCTAAAGTTAGGGTTAGGGTTGGGACTAGGGTTACGGGTGTGTTAGGATTAGGCTTGTGGTTAGGGTTATGATTAGGGTTGGGATTAGGGTTAGAAGTGTGTTGGGGTTCGGGTTGGAGTTAGAATTGGGGGGTTTCCACTGTTTAGGCACATCAGGGGCTCTCCAAACGTGACATGGCGTCTGATATCAATTTCAGCCAATTCGGTGTTGAAAAAGTCAAACAGTGCGCCTTCCCTTCTGAGCTCTGCCATGCGCACAAACAGTAATTTACCCCCACATATGGGTATCAGCGTACTCAGGACAAATTGCACAATAACTCTTGTGGTCCAATTTCTTCTGTTACCCTTGGGAAAATTAAAAATTGGGAGCAAAAATATAATTTTTGTGGAAAAAAATTTGATTTTTTTTATTTTTATGGCTCTACATTATAAACTTCTGTGAAGCACTTGGAGGTTTAAAGTTCTCACCACACATCTAGATAAGTTCCTTTGGGGGTCTTGTTTCTAAAATGGGGACACTTGTGTGGGGTTTCCACTGTTTAGGCACATCAGGGGCTCTCCAAACGCGACATGACACCCGCAGACCATGCCATCAAAGTCTGCATTGCAAAACGTCACTACTTCACTTCCAAGCCCGATGTGTGCCCATACAGTAGTTTTCTCCCACATCTAGGGTATCAGCGTACTCAGGACAAATTGGACAACAATATTTAGGGTCCAATTTCTCCCCTTACCCTTGGGAAATAAAAAATTAATGACTAAAAGATCATTTTTGTGGGAAAAAAAGGATTTTTTAATTTTCATGCCCGGGCATTATAAACTTGTGTGAAGCACTTTGGGGTTCAAAGTGCTCACAACAGATCTAGATAAGTTCATTAGGGGGTCTAGTTTCCAAAATAGTGTCACTTGTGGGAGGTTTCCACTGTTAGGCACATCAGGGACTCTGCAACCTGAACATGACACCCATCATAGTCTGCATTCCAAAATGTCATACTTCCTTTCCGAACCCTGCCGTGCGCCCAAACAGTATTTCCCCCCCCACATATGGGGTATCGGCGTACTCAGGACAAATTGGACAACAACTTTTGGCGTCCAATTTCCTTGGGAAAAATCAAAATTGGGGACTAAAAAATCATTTTTGTGGAAATTTTTTTTTTCACACCCAGGCATTATAAACTTTAGTGAAACACTTGGGGGTTCAAAGTGCTCACAACAGATCTAGATAAGTTCCTTAGGGGGTCTAGTTTCCAAAATAGTGTCACTTGTTGGAGGTTTCCACTGTTTAGGCACATCAGGGGTTCTCCAAACGCTACATGGCGTCCAATCTCAATTCCAGCCAATTTTGGTTTGAAAAAGTCAAACGCGCTCCTTCCCTTCTGAGCCCTGCCGTGCGCCCAGACAGTGGTTTTGCCCCACATATGGGGTATTATCGTACTCAGGAGAAATTGCACAACAACTTTTCTGTCCATTTTCTCCTTTTACCCTTGTTTAAAATAAAAAAAATTGTTTGTAAAAGATCATTTTGTGACTAAAAAGTTAAATGTTAATTTTTTTTTCTTCCAAGTTGCCTCAGCTCCTGTGAAGCACCTGAAGGGTTAATAAACTTCTTGAATGTGGTTTTGAGTACCTTGAGGGGTGCAGTTTTTAGAATGGTGTCACTTTGGGGTATTTTCTGCCATATAGACCCTCAAAGTGATTTCAAATGTGAGGTGGTCCCTAAAAAAAAAATGGTTTTTAAAATTTGTTGTAAACATGAGAAATCGCTGGTCAACTTTTAACCCTTATAACTTTGTAACAAAAACAAATATGGTTTCAAAATTGTGCTGATGTAGAGTAGACATGTGGGAATGTTATTTAGTAATTATTTTGTGTGAGATATTTCTCTGTTTTAAGGGAATAAAAATTCAAAGTTTGAAAATAGTAACATTTTCAAAATTTTCTCCATATTTCCATTTTTTTCATAAATAACCGCAAGTTATATTGAAGAAATTTTACCACTATCATGAAGTACAATATGTCACGAGAAATCAATCTCAGAATCGCTAAGATCCGTTGAAGCGTTCCAGAGTTAAAACCTCATAAAGAGACAATGGTCAGAATTGTAAAAATTGGCTCGGTCATTAACGTGCAAACCACCCTTGGGGGTTAAGGGGTTAAACCGTCTCTATATTTGACTGTAACCACTATGTTCCCTTATTTGTAGGCCTTATTCCATTTACAGTAAACAGTTGAATGTTGTGCTTTAACAAAAAAGCTCTAGCTTGGTTTCATCTGTCCATAAGATAGCTGCTGGCCCTCTAAAAAATAGTTAGGCAGCCTGCTGGCCCTCTATAAATTGTGAGGGCCAACTGCTGTTTCTCCATGTTTCAAACTTTACAGTATTAATATAAAAAAGAAAATTTTTCCCTCCTCAGATGTATAAAATATTTCAGTATTTTTATACGGATATTGTAAAGCATAGCTACTGCTGTCCCTCCAATGCTTAGTGAGGTCCAGCTGTTGGCCCCCTAAGCTGATGAGTGAGAGCCACCTGCTGGCCCTCTAAAAATAGTGAGGCCTCTACAAATAGTAAGGGCTGCCTCATGTCCCTGAAAGGTCCTGAAAAAAAAAACTTTATGACTTTCAGAGTCTCTCCTTCATAAATTAAACAGGATGTGTCTGATATTGTCTCGCATACCACATGACCAGATAAGGTAATAAAATGTTAAAATGACATTTCCTGGTTAACTAATGTTTTTTTCACCATTGAAAGCACGGCAAACGTTCAAAAACTCAGCAAAAACACTCCATGCGAACGTAGCCCTAGGTGTGGAGGAGCATTTTTCTTTATCTTATTTATTTTGTCTTATATGCAAGTCATTATCCTGGAAAGAATGTTTCTTAACATTTTTTAGCAGCAAAATCCATTTTGACTTCGGTTTTGTATGTGTTATTGTCAGTCCGTAAAAGTGGCGTAATACTCTAACAACATTGTTCACAGCAGTGACCTGGAATTCAGAGATGCTTCCAGGGTTCTTTCCATACTGTTCCCATGCCATTTCTGGGGAACAGGAATGGAACTTGTATTAAAGAGAACCTGTCATTAGGTTTGGCTGATAAAAGATGCGGCCACTGCCTTTCAGGGCTTATCTACAGCATTCTATATGCTATAGATAAGCCTCCATTCCGACCTGAAAGAGAAGAAAAACAAGTTATATTATACTCACCCGGGGGCGGTCATGTCCGATGGGTGTCGCGGGTGTAAGAGGATGAACTGTGCTTAAACCCCAGAGAACACTAGGACCCTGTGGTATTTGTCTGCTGCAGCTAAGGGCAGGTGCTGCCTGTGCCCGGGAATCTGTGTGTGCTGGGGGGTGGGGCCTGGTGTCAGCAGTCTAGAGCTGAAAGGGAAGCTTCCTGAAGAGAAAAGGAGAAATTTGCTCTGAGAGATTTTGTGTGGAGCAGCTTGCGAGAAGCAAAGAGACTGAATACTTAAAGAGACTGTTTACTGCTACCCTCCCTTTATCTTGGAGCCTGAGGCTTTGCTGTGAAAGGAGGCACAGTGTTCCTGGGAGATGTGAGACTGTGTAGCTCCGTAGAGTCCCTGTTTTGTGAGGAGGGAAGAAGCCATATTGGACAGAAATTTTATACATAAACTGGCGTACTGCTTCTAGGAGAAATCGTGAGGACTGTAGGAGGAGAGACGGCATCTTGAGGAGACAGAACTATAGACCCCTGCGTTTTGGCTCGGCAACGGCCAACAAGACAAAGAATCTGTGTTTCTGCAACTTTTTGGCGCCGAAGATTTGGGACTTGGCTGGAGCCTATGCATTCTTCATGCCTGAGAGGAAACTCACTTCAGGTAAAGGTACCATATAGTCTTAGATACCGGGTATCCCTAGTAGAAGCGCCTAAAGCTCCCTGTATTATATTTATATGTATTGTATTTGTAGGTTGTGTCGGTTATACTCACGTATGCCATTCCATGGGGTCCCTTGATATCACTACATGCATGCGATTTACACCTGTTCTCTGAGTACCTGAATTGACCTTCCTGATAGGTAAATTGATTCCACATCCTGTTTATAATACACTTTTCAGGAAACCTTGGATGGCATAGTGATTTCAGTCCAGCTGAGAGTGTGTACTGTAAAGGGTATTTCAATCTGTTTCTTCCATATATTAAGTTCTACAATTTCGGCTGTTTGAGTAAAGACAACTTTTGGGAATTTCTGCCTCAGCCTTGGTTTGTTGACACACTGGATCTTATTCAGACCTCTGGTCATTACACGGGTCCGGGTCCGGCGCCTCCCAACTTCTTGCGATGCCGCCCTCCTGCTTGCTTCACAGGCTCCCTGGCATTGCGCTGCTGCGCAGGTGTACTTATCTGACCTGTTGAGGGCAGAGTAAAGTACTGCAGTACGCAGGCGCTGGGCCTCTCTGTCCTTTCCTTGACACCTGCTCACTGCAGTACTTAGGTCTGTCCTCAACAGGGCAGATAAGTACGCCTGCGAAGGAGCGTGATGACGGGGAGCCATGAAGCAAGCAGGAGGGCGGTGATCATAAGAAGATGGGAGGCGCCAGACCCGGACCCACGACACTCATCGGACCGGACCCGCCCCCCGGGTGAGTATAGTAAAACTTATTTTTCTTATCTTTCAGGTCAGATCGGTTGCTTATCTACAGAATTATGGAATGCTGTAGATAAGCCTGAAAGGCTATGGCCCGTATTGTTGTGAATGGGTTGAGATGAGTTCTGAGCAGAGGCTCCCTCTGGTGGTTACAAGCGGTGCTAGTGAAGATTGTGAGGATGGGAATCAGGGTTACTGATCTGGTCTTATATAAGGGAGTCATTTTCCCATCAGGGTTGCCGGTGATCAATTGTTCTGGTCTGAATCCTTCATTCCAGTTTCCCCTTTTGCATCTCCTGCTTACAGATAAGACTTTTGCTTCTTTTGTGTTTGTGCTATATTTTGCATTTTGTCCTGCACTTCTTTGGGGGCCTTCAGGGGCCCTCTGGGGGCTTCTGCCCTCTCAGTTTAGTTCAGCCACTGAGTTTTGTTCTTTTGCTTTTCCAGTTTTTTTCAGTGGCTGCTGTTTTTATTTTGTTACACCAGAGAACTAATTTAGGTGGTAGAGGTCGTGTGATCTCAGGTGATTTTGAAATTAGTAGAGTTGGTGTTTTTTCAGGGTTTTCTGGGATTGCAGTAAGTACCCTTCCTATCCTTTTCTATTTAGATATTTGGGCCCCAGCGTTTGCTCATACTATTTCTTTCTGTGTCAGTATTTCCTCTTGTCTAACCGCCATTACATGTTTGGGGGCTTTCTGTTATCTTTGGGGTTCTGCTCCGGGGCAGATAGCTTTCCCATTTCTATCTTTAGGTGTAGTTAGTTTCTCAGGCTGTGACGAGGCGTCTAGGACCAACGTAGGAACGCTCCACGCTGCCTCTAGTTGTGGGGGGTTAGTCAGGGTACTGCAATCTCATAGATTCCACTGCTCTGGTGTATTGCCTTTTTTACCTGCACTCCCCAGTACCGAAAAAAACAGTATCACCGCCTAAAAATTGAAAATTGTATGGTACTCACAGAAGGAAAAAAAATATTGTGAAAGAAAAAAAGTTGTCAGAGTTGTCAGAGATATTTTTCTGTTTGTTGCATTTTTTTTTTTTTTCCTCTGTATCTCTGGGTGCTGGGGAGGATCTTTTCTCCCAATGGAGTTTGCACAGTTGTCTGGCCGTGTGGATCAGCTTGCCACTGAGAGGGTTCAGAGTATTGCTGCATATCTTGCTAGGTTGCCTGTTGTGGAACCCCAGGATCCCCATGCCAGATTTGTTTTTAGGGGATCGAGCTAAGTTTCAGAATTTCAAAAATAATTGTAAATTGTTTTTTGCCTTAAAACTAAGTCCTCAGGAAACGCAGCGCAGCAGGTTCAAATTATCATCTCTCTCCCGCGCGGCGATCCTCAGGATTGGGCTTTTCCCTGATACCTGGGGATCATGTTTTGAGTGATGTTGATGCGTTTTTCAGGGTTTGGGGTTATTGTACGATGAGCCTAAGTCACTGATCAAGCTGAAAAAACCTGTTGGCATTAAATCAGGGGCTTGATGACGCTGATTATACTGTCAGAATTCCGTAGATGGGCAGTCCTGACCAAATGGAATGACGATGCTTTGGCGGCCCTTTTCCGGAAGGGTCTGTCAGATAATGTAAAGGATGTTATGGGGGGATTCCCTGTCCCCTCGGGTCTCAATGATTCTATGTCATTAGCGATTCAAATTGACAGACGTTTGCGTGAGCGGAGAAGTATGCGTGGAATGGTGTTGCCTTGTGAACCAGCTTCTGAACCCATCAGTGTGATAGAGTGGTGTCTGGGGCACAGCGTCATGAGTTTTCGAATGCGCAATGGGTTATGTTTCTACTGTGGTGATGCTCTCATGCTATTTCAGTCTGCCCTAAGCGGGAAGACTTTTTGCACGCTCAGTGTCTTGGGTAGTGTTCAACTAAGTTTTTATAACTGTCACTCTGATATCTCTCTGTCCTCATTTTCTGCTCAGGCTTTCGTTGATTCTGGAGCAGCTATTAACCTGATGGATTATGATTTTGCTAAACGTTTGGGTTTCCCTTGATACCCCTACAGAAGTCTATTCCCCTACTGGGGATCGATTCAAACCCCTTTTGGCTGAGAATAAACCCCAGTTTTCTACTCAGGTGATAATGAGGGTTGAACCTGATCACCAGGAGTGCTGCAAATTTTTGGTTCTAATATAATCTGCATGAATTACGTGCTGGGTTTCCCTTGGTTACAGTCTCATAATCCTGTTTTGGATTGAAATCTTGTCTGTAACCAGTTGGGCTGGCAATGTGTTAATACCAAACTCCTGTTTTTTCTGCCTCCCCTCAGGCTCAGGATTTTTCCTGACTTTTTGTTTGTTTTTTTCTGATGTTTTAGCGAAAGTAAATCTGCATCCTTGCCTCCCCATAGGAGCTATGACTGCGCTATTGAATTAGTGCCGGGTAGTAAATTCCCTAAAGGTCGCCTTTTTAACTTGTCTGTACCTGAACATGACGCTATGCGGTCTTATATCAAGGAATCATTGGAGAAGGGTCATATCAGACCATCCTCTTCACCTTAGGTGCCGGTTTTTTTTTTTGTGGCCAAAAAGATGGTTTCATTAAGGCCCTGTATTGATTATCGTCTCTTGAACAATATTACTGTGAAATATCAATACCCGTTACCCTTTATTTCTTACCTGTTTTCCAGGGTGAAAAACGCTACTTGGTTTACCAAGCTTGACCTCAGGGGGGGGTATAACCTTATTCGCATTAAGCACGGGGATGAATGGAAGACGGCATTCAATACCCCTGAAGGGCATTTTGAGTACCTAGTGATGCCCTTTGGGCTCACTAATGCTCCTTCCGTCTTCCCGTCCTTCATGAATGACATTTTCAGGGATTTTGTGGACAAATTTCTGATTGTTTATTTGGATGATATCTTGATTTTTTCTAGTGACTGGGACTCTCATGTGAAACATGTTCGAACTGTATTCCAGATTTGAGAGAGAATGCTCTGTATGTGAAGGGATCAAAGTGTCTTTTTGGCGTACAGAGGATCTCATTTCTGGGATTCATTTTGTCCCCATCTGTTATTGAAAGGACCCGGTCAAGGTTCAGGCCATCTGTGATTGGGTCCAACCTACTTCATTAAAAGGCTCTTCAGAGATTTTGGGTTTTGCCAATTTTTATCGTAAATTATTGGTAATTTCTCGGTTATTGTTAAACCATTAACTGATTTGACCAAAAGGGTTCTGATGTGGTGAAATTGGCCTCCTGAGCAGTCTCTGCATTTCAGGAACTTAAGCAGAGATTCACTTCTGCTCCTGTTCTACGCAGCCTGATTGTTTCTCTGCCATTTCAGGTGGAGGTTGATGCCTCTGAAATTGGGCAGGTGCCGTTTTGTCCCAAAAAGATCCAGAGACCTCTAAAAGTAACCCTTGTGCCTTTTTCTCTCGAAAATTTTCTCCTACTGAACGAATTATGACGTAGGTAATCGGGAGTTATTGGCCATGAAGTGGGCTTTTGAAGAGTGGAGACATTGGCTGGAGGGAGCCAAACATCAGGTGGTGGTCCTTACGGACCATAAGAATCTGGGCTATCTGGAATCTGCCCAAGCGACTCAATCCTAGACAGCCAGGTGGGCCTTGTTTTTCACACGTTTTATATTTTGTGGTTTCCTTTCTTCCTGGCACTAAGAATGTTAAGGCGGATGCCCTCTCGAGGAGTTTCCTTGCGGACTCTCTGAGTTATCTGATCCTTCTGTTATTTGAAAGAGGGTGTAGTTCTTCCGCCATCTCGCCCAATTTGAGACTTGCTCTGGAGGGGTGTCAGGAGGATAGGCCCGAGCGCTGCCCTGTTGGAAAATTGTTTGTCCCGGACCAATGAAAAAAGAGTGTGTGTCTGAGATTCATTGTTCCGCATTGGCTGGCATCCCGAATTTTTGGTACCAGAGACTTGGTTAGTCGTCCCTTTTGGTGGCCTACCTTGTCTCGTGATGTCAGGGAATTTGTGCAGTCCTGCGGAACTTTGCTCTCGCTCCAAGCCTTGCTCTCGCTCTAGTGGTTTGTTGATGCCATTGCCTGTGCCCAAGAGACCATGGACCCATATCTCTAATGGATTTCAATTTCCCGATCTTCCTGTTTCTCAGAGAATGACCACCATCTGGGTAATTTGTGATAGGTTTTCCAAATGAACATCTTGTGCCATTACCAAGTTGCCTTCCTCCTCGAATTGGTGCCGTTGTTCCTTCGCACGTGGTTCGTTTCACGGCTTCCTGAGAACTTTGTCTGACAGAGGATCCGTTTGTTTCCAATTTTGGAGGACTTTTTGTTCTAAACTGGGTGTTCAATTGTTTTCTCCTCGGCATTTCTCCTAGACCAATGGTCAAACTGAGAAAAACAAAACCAGACATTGGAGATTTATCTAAGAACTTTGTGTTGCTGATCAGGATATGGGTCTTTTTTTCCTTTGGATGAGTTGCTCCTTAATAAAGGCTGCCTCCACGTGATGTTCCTTTTTTTTGAAATTCGGTTTCACCCTCGATTTTCTTAGGACAACGGAGGCTTCTGTCTGTCCAGGTGTGACTCGTTGTTGGCGTAAGCAGCAGATTTGGGACCAGGTATGGGAGGTTGTCCTCTCTCAGGAAAGGCCACGGTTTGCAACCGGCATAGGATGATGGTCCTCGGTTTAAAGTGGGGGACTTGGTTGGTTTCCCAAAGAATATTCCATGAGAGTACATTCCTAAATTTAAGCCTAGGTTTCATTGGACCTTATAAGATCATGGAGTTTTTTAATCCTGTTTTTTTTTTCGTTGCTTCTTCCAGGACTTTAAGATCCATAAACTGTTCCACAAGTCCTTGTTGAAGAGGTTGTGGCCATGGTTCCTGCTGCTGTGCCTCCGACCTGTTTTGGTTGAGGCAACTGGAGTAGTGGTTTGAGAAAATATTGGATTCTCGTTTTTCTAACGGAATCCATATTTGGTTAAATGGAGAGTTATGGTAGGAAGACAATTCTTGGGTTTTGCTTGGACTCCATGCTAGGAATTATCCGGCGTTCAAGAACTCCACCGACCGACCTGGTTGCTCAAATGGGTTTCGTGACCCCTCCTCAAGGGGGGGGTACTGTTGTGAATGGTTTGAGATGATTCTTTGGAGAGGCTCCCCGGTGGTTACAAGCGGGCTAGGAAGATTGTGAGGACGGGGAATCAGGTGTTACTGACGGTCTTATATAAGGGATCATTTTCCCTCGGGTTGCCGGGATCAATTGTTCTGGTTGAATCCATCATTCCAGTTTCCCTTGTACCTGCGTGTCGTTCTGCATCTCCTGCTTACAGATAAGACTTTTGCTTCTTTTGTGTTTGGCTGTATTTTTGATTTGTCCTGCACTTCTTTGGGGCCTTCAGGTCCCCCCGGGCTTGCCCTCTCAGTTTAGTCACACGAGTTTTTTTCTTTTGCTTTTTCCAGTTTTTTCAGGGCTCTGTTTTTATTTTGTTACACCAGAGAAAATAATTTAGGGGAGAGGTCGTGGATCTCAGGGATTTTGAAATTAGTAGAGTTGATGCTTTTTCAGGGTTTTCTGGGATTGCAGTAAGTACCCTCCTACCTTTTCTATTTAGTAGTTTGGGCCCCACGTTTGCTCATCTTTTTCTTTCTGTGCATATTCCCTGTCTAACCGCCATTAATGTTTGGGGGCTTTCTGTATCTTTGGGTTTCTGCTCCGGGCAGATAGCTTTCCTCTTCTATCTTTGGTGTAGTTATTTCTCAGCTGTGCGGGCTCAGGACCAAGTAGAACCTCCACGGCTGCCTTTTGGTGGGGTTTGCAGGTACGCAATCTCATAGATTCCAACTGTCGGTGTATTGCCTTTTTACCTGCACTCCTCACACCGAAAACATAACACCGTATCTTATATAGGCAAACCTGATGAAGGTTCGCTTTAAGCACTTT
>JARQOD010000008.1:165594144-165713555 GCA_033576555.1 Oophaga sylvatica | reverse complement strand
GCCACCAAAAGAAACGAAGTAGTAAGTCTTGTGTTTTTGCAACTCCAGGATGTCCTGCCAGTTTAGAATCATGGACACTTTTGAGGACTTCAAGGCGAGAAGATTCAGGTACATATATTTTGTGTTTCTGCATCCAAAACCCCTCTTTGAATGAAAGATCGACGTCTTCCGAAGGATGGTTAAGGAAAGAGTCCTCTTGATATCCATCTTTAATTCTATTACATAGTCCTCTAGAGTGCAATATTCCCAAAAAATTTTTTAGGGCCTAGAATTGTATCGTCATTACTGGACCTCTCCTGAGGTTCCGAACACATCCTGGACAGGGTGTCAGCCTTGCCATTTCTTGAACCAGGCTGGTAAGAAATTATAAAATTGAATCTTGAGAAAAATAAGGCCCATCGTGCTTGTCTTGCAGACAATCTTTTTGCTGTACGGAGGAATTCAAGATTCTTGTGGTCCGTGAGGACAGTCACAGGGTGATTGGCACCTTCCAAAAGATGTCTCCATTCGGAGAAGGCAACTTTAATGGCTAACAGTTCTTTATTACCGATGTCGTAGTTCTTTTCTGCAGATGACATGGTGTGGGAAAGAAACGCACATGGGTGAAGTTGCATTTTGTCCCCAACTCGCTGAGACAGAATGGCTCCCACTGCAGAGTCCGAGGCGTCCACTTCGACAGTAAATGGCAATTCAGGATTTGGGTGTACTAACAATGGAGCAGACGTAAAAAGAGTTTTCAATTTGTCAAAAGCCTCCTGTGCCTCCGGAGACCAGAAAAATGCTTTGGTCTTTTTTGTTAGTGTAGTAATTGGTAGTATGATCCGTGAAAAGTTCTTTATAAATTTTCGGTAAAAATTTGCAAATCCTATGAAACGCTGGACGTCTTTTAAATTTCTTGGAACAGGCCAGTCCACTACAGCATTGATTTTGCCGGGATCCATGCTCAGACCTTCTGGGGAGATGATATATCCCAGAAATTGGATACTGGTTTGTTCAAACTCACATTTTTCAAGTTTAATGTAAAGATGGTTCTCCTGTAGTCGTTCCAAGACTAACTGGACGTGCCTGCGATGCTCTTCCAAGGTGTCTGAAAATATAAGAATGTCATCGAGATAAGCCACAACGAATTGGTCCAAGAAATCTCGAAATACATCATTAATAAAATGTTGAAAGGTGGCTGGGGCATTGCTAAGACCAAAGGTCATAACCAGAGATTCAAAATGTCCATATCTCGTTCTGAAGGCGGTCTTCCACTCATCTCCTGGGCGAATCCGTATGAGGTTGTAAGCCCCTCTAAGATCCAGCTTCGTAAAGATTTCGCAGAACGGAGTCTCTCAAATAGTTCAGGAATCAAGGGTAGCGGGTAGCGATTCTTGACAGTGATATTATTCATCTCTCTGTAGTCAATACATGGCCGCAGAGTGGAGTCTTTCTTTTCAACAAAGAACAGGGGTGCCCCAGCTGGAGATGTGGAAGGTCGAATAAAGCCTTTCTCTAAATTTTCATCCAGGAACTTTCTTAATACCTTCAATTCAGGTTCGGAAAGATTGTAAATCCGTCCAAATGGAATGGTTGCTCCTGGCAGCAATTCAATGGGACAGTCGTAAGGACGGTGAGGAGGTAATTGATCTGCTTTCTTCTTACTGCAGACATCAGAGAACTGCTGATATTGAGGTGGTAGTTTCTCTTCCTTCTCATGCGAAATCTCAGAGATTTGGACTTGTTGGAGAACAGGGGGTTCCTTATGACAATTATTCTTACAGTAGTCAGATGGAAAGGTGATGGTCCTTGATGCCCAGTTGATAGAAGGGTTATGGACTGAAAACCAGGGGATCCCTAGAATAACCGGAAATTTCGGAGATGAGATAAGGTGGAAACTGACAGCTTCATGATGATCCGGTTCGATACAAATCTCCAGTTCGATTGTCTCATGCGTGACAGGTCCAGAAGACAAGGGTGATCCATCCACCGTTTCCATTTCAATTGGTGTGGATTTGGTCCTACTGGAAATATTATTATCACGTGTAAATTTTAAGTCCATAAAATTCCCTCCTGCTCCCGAATCCAACAGGGCAGAGCATTGTATTTTTTGGGTGCCCATTACAACCTGAATGGGGATTACAAAATGAGATGATGTAGTATGTATTTTGTCTATTTCTGGCGTTACTGATGAGATAGTCTGCAAGATGGAATCCGACTGCTGAGAAAGGTCCATATTGCTGGCAGACCTGTTGTTGGTAAAGGCTATAGTCCTTTTGTTAGGACAGTTGATGGCATAGTGTCCAGGGTCCCCACAATAGAGGCAGAGATGTTCTGCACGTCGCCTCTCCTTCTCCTGTGCAGAGAGTGGTCTTCGGATGACGTCGATCTGCATCGGTTCAGACACGCCTTGCGTCTTTTCTTGGTGGTCCGATGCTGAAAATGAGAAGCCAGGGCTATTCCCAAGTGCTCGCAGTCTCTCCTTTCTCCTTTCAGTAAGTCTCTGGTCAATCCGGATACATAGTTGAATAAAGTCCTCCAACTGGTCAGGGGTCTCAACCCTGGCAAGCTCGTCTTTCACTGGTTCTGATAACCCTCGTCGAAATTGACTTCTCTGGGCCGCTGGATTCCAGGTGGTGTCGGCCACCCAGGACGGAACTCCGATGTGTATTCCGCAACAGAGCGACGTCCTTGGCGCAAATTATGTAATTTGGTTTCTGCTGTGGCACAGCGGTTTGGGTCATCAAAAACTTGATTCATAGCTGCGGTGAAGGCTTCCAGGTCATTAAGGAGGTCATAGTCCTTTTCTACATAAGGTGAAGCCCAAGCAAGAGCTTCATCCGTCAGGAGATTTATCATGAAAAAAACTTTCTTCCTCTCACTGGTAAAGGGAGCAGGTTGCATCTGGAAGTATATGCGGCATTGATTGAGGAATCCTCGGTACTGCTTGCGATCCCCACTGAACTTTGCAGGCAGCGGCAGCCGCGCGTTTGATTCGGACCCTGAATTGCGCATGTCCAGAAGTTGTTTTTGTAGCTCAATTACTTCCTGTTGTATCGCCGTGAAATCAGTTTGTAACTTGGCATATTTTCCTTGAGAGTCAGTACAAAAACTTTGAAGCTCCGTAACTTGCCGTCTCAGGGTGTTCACAGCGGACTCCATTTTGGCGCGAGATTATTCTGTCAAGATCCCGTCTGGGTTGGAGCCGATGTTACTGCAAACACTAGGGGAAGCAGAGGCAGGTAGCGTAGTCAGATGGCAGCCGGAGGTCGGTACACAGGAAAGGCAGTTCGGTAAACAGAGGAGCAGGCAGATAACGTAGTCAGGTGGCAGCCGGAGGTCGGTACACAGGAGAGCAGTGTTTGTAGCAATGGATCAGGCGGATAACGTAGTCAGGTGGCAGCCGGAGGTCGGTACACAGGAGAGCAGTGTTTGTAGCAATGGATCAGGCGGAGAGCGTAGTCAGAAGGCAGGCCGAGGTCGGTTCACAGGAGAGCAGTGTTTGTAGCAATGGATCAGCAGGAAACGCTTGACTAAAGGCTTGGAGCTCAATAATCTCGCAATGACACACCCACAGGGCCAGGTTTATATAGGGTGTTGTAATTGGCAATCAGAGGCCCAATCAAAAGAGCACTAGGTGTAGCCAATCAGGAAGAACAGTCAATGGTATCTGGGTTCAGCAAGGAACTTTGGAGCCAGCAGAATAGCTCAGATGGTAGAGCTGCTGGCCAGTGGACAAGAGGTACTGGGTTCGACTCCTGACAGTCGCCTTTTTAACTTGTCTGTACCTGAACATGACGCTATGTGGTCTTATATCAAGGAGTCATTGGAGAAGGGTCATATCAGACCATCCTCTTCACCCTTGGGTGCTGGTTTTTTCTTTGTGGCCAAAAAGGATGGTTCATTAAGGCCGTGTATTGATTATCGTCTCTTGAACAATATCACTGTGAAATATCAATATCCGTTACCCTTGATTTCTGACCTGTTTTCCAGGGTGAAAAGTGCTACTTGGTTTACCAAGCTTGACCTCAGGGGGGCATATAACCTTATTCGCATTAAGCACGGGGATGAATGGAAGACGGCATTTAATACCCCAGAGGGGCATTTTGAGTACCTAGTGATGCCCTTTGGGCTCACTAATGCTCCTTCTGTCTTCCAGTCCTTCATGAATGACATTTTCAGGGATTTTGTGGATAAATTTCTGATTGTTTATTTGGATGATATCTTGATTTTTTCCAATGACTGGGACTCTCATGTGAAACATGTTCGGACTGTGTTCCAGATTTTGAGAGAGAATGCTCTGTATGTGAAGGGATCAAAGTGTCTTTTTGGCATACAGAGGATCTCATTTCTGGGATTCATTTTGTCCCCATCTGTTATTGAAATGGACCCGGTCAAGGTTCAGGCCATCTGTGATTGGGTCCAACCTACTTCATTAAAGGCTCTTCAAAGATTCTTGGGTTTTGCCAATTTTTATCGTAAATTTATTGGTAATTTCTCTGTTATTGTTAAACCATTGACTGATTTGACCAAAAAGAGTTCTGATGTGGTGAATTGGCCTCCTGAGGCAGTCTCTGCATTTCAGGAACTTAAGCAGAGATTCACTTCTGCTCCTGTTCTACGGCAGCCTGATGTTTCTCTGCCATTTCAGGTGGAGGTTGATGCCTCTGAAATTGGGGCAGGTGCTGTTTTGTCCCAAAGAGATCCAGAGACCTCTAAAAGTAACCCTTGTGCCTTTTTCTCTCAAAAATTTTCTCCAACTGAACGTAATTATGACGTGGGTAATCGGGAGTTATTGGCCATGAAGTGGGCTTTTGAAGAGTGGAGACATTGGCTGGAGGGAGCCAAACATCAGGTGGTGGTCCTCACGGACCATAAGAATCTGGTTTATCTGGAATCAGCCAAGCGACTTAATCCTAGACAGGCCAGGTGGGCCTTGTTTTTCACACGTTTTAATTTTGTGGTTTCCTTTCTTCCTGGCACTAAGAATCTTAAGGCGGATGCCCTCTCGAGGAGTTTCCTTGCGGACTCTCCTGAGTTATCTGATCCTGCTGTTATTTTGAAAGAGGGTGTAGTTCTTTCCGCCATCTCGCCCAATTTGAGACTGGCTCTGGAAGGGTGTCAGGAGGATAAACCCGAGCGCTGCCCTATTGGGAAATTGTTTGTCCCAGACCGGTGGAAAAAGAGTGTGATGTCTGAGATTCATTGTTCCGCGTTGGCCGGTCATCCCGGAATTTTTGGTACCAGAGACTTGGTTAGTCGGTCCTTTTGGTGGCCTACTTTGTCTCATGACGTCAGGGAATTTGTGCAGTCCTGCGGGACTTGCTCTCGCTCCAAGCCTTGCTCTCGCTCTAGTGGTTTGTTGATGCCATTGCCTGTGCCCAAGAGACCATGGACCCATATCTCTATGGATTTCATTTCCGACCTCCCTGTTTCTCAGAGAATGACCGTTATCTGGGTGATTTGTGATAGGTTTTCCAAAATGATACATCTTGTGCCATTACCTAAGTTGCCTTCCTCCTCTGAATTGGTGCCTTTGTTCCTTCAGCACATGGTTCGGTTACACGGCATCCCTGAGAACATTGTGTCTGACAGAGGAGTCCAGTTTGTTTCCAGATTTTGGAGGACTTTTTGTTCTAAACTTGGTGTTCAGTTGTCTTTCTCCTCGGCTTTTCATCCTCAGACCAATGGACAAACTGAGAGAACAAACCAGACATTGGAGACTTATCTGAGATGCTTTGTGTCTGCTGATCAGGATGACTGGGTCTCTTTTTTGCCTTTGGCTGAGTTTGCTCTTAATAATAGGGCTAGCTCTGCCACTTTGATGTCTCCATTTTTCTGCAATTTTGGGTTTCACCCTCGATTTTCTTCAGGACAGACGGAGGCTTCTGTCTGTCCAGGTGTTAACTCTGTTGTGAGCGTATGCAGCAGATTTGGGACCAGGTAGTGGAGAGGTTGTCCCTCTCTCAGGAGAGGTCCCAGCGGTTTGCCAACCGGCATAGGACTGATGGTCCTCGGTTTGAAGTGGGGGACTTGGTCTGGTTGTCCTCAAGAAATATCCCTATGAGGGTTGCATCTCCTAAGTTTAAGCCTAGGTTCATTGGACCTTATAAGATCATGGAGATTCTTAATCCTGTTTCCTTTCGTTTACTTCTTCCAGGGACATTTAAGATCCATAACGTGTTCCACAAGTCCTTATTGAAGAGGTTTGTCGAGCCAGTGGTTCCTATGGCTGTGCCTCCTGACCCTGTTTTGGTTGAGGGCAATCTGGAGTATGTGGTTGAGAAAATATTGAATTCTCGTTTTTCTAGACGGAAACTCCAGTATTTGGTTAAGTGGAGAGGTTATGGTCAGGAGGACAATTCTTGGGTGTTTGCTTCGGACATCCATGCTAGGAGACTCATCCGTGCGTATCACAGAGCTCATCCTGACCGACCTGGTTGCTCAAATGAGGGTTCGGTGACCCCTCCTCAAGGGGGGGGTACTGTTGTGAATGTGCTAGAAATGAATTCTGAGCAGAAGCTCCCTCTGGTGGTTACAAACAGTACTGAACTATCCAATGGAGATTGTGAAGATTGGCGATCAGGTGTTACTGACTGGTCTTATATAAGGGAGGTTCCCTCCCATCAGGGTTGCCGGTGATCAATTGTTCTGGTCTCATCTTTGATTCCTGTTCACTTTGTAGCTTGCTGTTTCGTGCCTGCATCTTCTCCTAACAGATAAGAAATTTTCTTCTTGTAGTTTTTTGTGCTTGCTTTTTGCATTTTGTCCTGCACTTCTGTGGGGGTCTGCCGGGTCCCCTCCGGGGGCTTGTGCTCCTCTCAGTTTAGTTCAGCCACTGTTGTTTGTTCATTTGCCTTTTCCAGTTTTTTCAGTGGCTGCTGTTTAGTTTTGTTACACCAGAGAACTAATTTAGGTGGTAGAGGTTGTGTGATCTCAGGTGTTTTTGTAATTAGTAGAGTTGGTACTTTTCAGGGTTTTTTGGATTGCAGTAAGTGTCCTTCCTATCCTTTTCTATTTAGGAAGTTTGGGCCCCAACGTTTGCTCATACTATTTTCTGTCTGTGTCTGTATTTTCCTCTTGTCTAACCGCCATTACATGTTTGGGGGCTTTCTATGTTCTTTGGGGATCTGCTCCGGGGCAAATAGTTTTCCTCTTTCTGTCTTTAGGTGTAGTTAGCTTCTCAGGCTGTGACGAGGCGTCTAGGACCAACGTAGGTACGCTCCACGGCTGCCTTTAGTTGTGGTGGTTAGTCAGGGTACTGCAATCCCATAGATTCCAACCTCTCTGGTGTATTTCCTTTTTTGCCTGCTCTCCTCAGCTACCAAATCATAACAAGGTCCGGTCTGTAGCAAAGTGGGTCCACGAACCACGTGTGCCACCTGAGTGCATGACAATAAGGATATCCATAAAAGAACCACTGAGTGCCTATAGTCTCTAAAAAATAGAACTTTATTAAAAAACACCAGTATGAAATCATACAGCAATCTAGCAGAGTTAAATTAAACTAGAAAGGAATGTGATCCTGGTTTCCCTGATGAAGCAAGGGTGAAACGTATATTGGGGCACCAGGACCACATTTCTTACTACTCTTCAGCATAATGTAAGTTATTTTTTTGTCATTTTCTACTATACAGATCTTCCTACACAATTGATAGACAGGCCATCAACCTGATTTAGGGCTCTTTCACGCGTCCTAATATTTCTGGCACCGGAAAAAACAGTATCGGAGATATCAGTGTCCGTGTGTAAGTGTATGTAATACTTGTGGCATAAGTGTGTAACCCACTCCGTATTTTTAATAAATTAAATAATTTAAATAAATAATTTAAAAAAATGCTTGGGGTTCCCCCCATTTTTGACAACCAGCCTTGCTAAAGCAGACAGCTGGGGGCCTGGTATTCTCAGGCTGGTAAGGGGCCATTGATATTGACCCACCAGCCTAAAAATAGCAGCCCGCAGCCACCCAGAAAAGGCATATCTATATCTTAGATGCCACAGTTCTGGTGCTTTGCCCGACTCTTCCCATTTTCCCTGTAGCGGTGGCAAGTGGGGTTCATATTTGTGGGGTTGATGTCACCTTCGTATTGTCAGGTAACATCAAGCCCACGGCTTAGTAATGGAGAGGTCTATGAGACACCTCTCCATTACTAATCCTATAGTTGTATGGTTAATAAAGACACAGCCAGATTAAAGTCCTTTATTTGAAATAAGACTAAACACAGTTTTTTATTTTTTATTTAAACGCCTAATTCCACCGAAGCCCTCGTTCTCCTGTAATAAAACTAAAATAAAAAAACAACAATATACCATACCTGTCTGTAGTTCTGTCCCACGCCGTAATCCATGTCTGGGGGAGAAACAGTTTTTAACCTGGATGGTGCCAAGATGCGACTGTCTATGCTGAGAACCACTGGTGAATGAGCTGTTGCGAGCACAGAATTATTGACCAGCGGTGACATCATCGAGGCTGATCGAGATCTCGGAGAAGCCGGAAGCCGAACGCCAAACCCCGGAAGAAGAATGGCGGCTGACATATGCGCTTGCCGCCGTAACACCACCGCAGTTCCACCGCTTGCTGCCGTACCACCACCGCAGGACCACCGCACACTGCAGGACCACCAACGCACACTGTAGGACTGCCACACCACCACCGCAACACCCCAGCTCTGGGCCCGCAGCATTGACCCCTCAGTAAGAACAGTGTTCGGGAATTAGACAAACCCCCATTTTACCCCTAATTTTGGGGATCATAAAAGTGCATCTTATAATCCAAGAAATATGGTGCTTTATTTTAATTATTAGAAATAAAAACTAAATTTTATGGTCTTCTAGTGAGGGTTTGCTTGGGGTTCTCTACAATTTGGAAATTATGTTTGGGGATAAACAGTTTTCAACCTGGACGGTGCCAGATGAGACTGGTCAGGTTGAGAACCACTGATGAATGACTGAACACGCGGTGACCTCATCGAGGTTACTGCGGGTCACTGAGGCTGCGATCCCAGCTGGGCTGAACTGCGGTGACCTCAGCACTGTGAGAAAAAGTCAGTTCATCGCAGTTCAACTCAGTGAGTTTAACGCAGATCAGTGAGAAATTTCTGACATTTTTAGACTGGTTCTTTCATCCCATATAGTGATTGCATTCCTATCCTGTTTTGCCCTAAACTTGACCCTGGCTGGTGCATGGAGCAGCAGGAATGCTAGTCCTGCTCTATAATACAGACACAAAGGGAAACAGACAAGGGTAGCAGAAAGCAGCAATCACTCAATGTGCACCATTACTATGAAATGGTATATAAAGGGAAAGGAAGAGAGAGAGGCAAACCAAAAGGGAGATAAGGAAAAGGAAGACACTGGACAAACTTCCAAACAAGAGTGTTTAACCCTTGCAACAAATGAACAGGAGACATCTGCATAGCAAACTGGAAAGCAAAGCAGATCCAACAAGTGCAGGCGTGCATGTAGCCAAACGCTGCGATCTTCTAACCCCAGAAATAGAGGAGACCACTCTGTCATTGTATCCCTGTGACATGGCCAGTGTGAAAAAAAGATTACTATTTTTTAATAAAGAAAAAAAACATTGACAACATTTTTTAAATACATGTAACTCAGAAGAAGAACTGATTAGAAATAATAGGTCCATTTCTGATGACACATTCCCTTTAAGTATTTTTGCTACACCCAATTTGTCCTTTATGATTCCAGCCAACAGACACAATGTTGAAGACTTGAATTTTTCTTTATAAATTTGCAGATACATTTAATTGTCACTTCATTTAAATGTTTCTAAAAACGTAAAAAAATAAATGCAAAATAGAAATCATTCTTCGGAAGAAACATATGCTTGATTGTTGCTAATTATGATGGATATCTGCAGTAAATTGAAAAAGATTTACTACATATGTTCCCGACAATCTTAACAACATGGATAACAGCTATCTTGATAGCTGGTAGGTGCTTGTGAATGGGACGCCGTCGTTGACAGGATGAAAGTTTTTACCACCTCTTCTCTGCCTGTTAAAACAAGAATCATTACATGACAATGTGAAAACAGAGAAACCAAAATCCGCATCTTATCAGAATGCTGTTTCCAGACAAGGAAGAAGAAATGGTCACTTCCATTACTGGCAATATGTTAAACTGACGTGTGATTTTTGCTCACTATGGTACAAAAAAAACAAACTAAGGCTATGTTCACAAGTTGCATTTTTGTTGCACTTTTTTAATGCAAATTTTCAGCTGTGTTTCACAGTACCAGCAAAGTCTGAGATTTTGGAAATCTCATGCACACACCCTGTTTTTTTTTCCTGTTTTGTTATGTCAAAAAGCTTTATCCAGCATCATTTAATTCATTTTCATTGCGCAAGGCCACGCCTGTCTAGTCAGCACGAGACCCCAAGTATGCAAATTTCATTATTGCTGTTTCGTGGCCTCCTACTCACCGCCGGCACTAGTGAATCCTGACAACATGCAGTTCAGAAATCATTCTATGTGAGTTATTCTTTGTGACTGCAGACTCACCACAAACTTAGACCCTTTAATGCTCCTAACATAAATAAAACATAGTAACCCTTAACTTGTCAGACAGCACAACACTTTATTAACGTATCTAGAAATCTTTCAAGTTATGGATTGTTACATGTGTAAAGGATCAGATTCAGAAACAATAAAAGCCCAATAATCCATAACTAGAACCACGAGCAGTACAGAAATACATCATCAGAACCACCAACAGTACAGAAATTCATCATGAGAACTACCAGCAGTACAGAAATACAACCCTATATCACCCATCACCAGTACAGAAACACAGCATCAAAACCCTCATTAGTACAGAAATACATCACAAGTACCACTGTAACGCTGCTGCCGGTGCCCCTGCATGATGTCCCCTTCCCACTCCATACAGGATTATGTCTTAATCACCACCCCAGCCCCGTGGTGTGGTCCCCGGCGTCCTCCCTACTTCCCTGTCACATACTGCTTACATGTGTGCGTGCCATAGTCCTTGTCCTTTCAAAGTACATCCGTTCGCCAGCCTGTTGAGGTAGCTACCAGTGCAGAAGCCATGAAGGTCAACATTGTTTGGTAGGCTAAGCAAAAGCCGGAACTCACTCGTCAGATGGGATTGCGGTATCACTGCGGTTGTGTGGAACATCCTGATGGTCTTTGTCCATTGAAGCTTAAACTCCAAAACCTTGGGCCAGTAGGAGAGGCTGCCCTTGGTGGGAGTATTCCCTCTCCACTGTGATGACTGTAACTGTACCTGTGGCAAGTGGAGGTTTCAATTTGGCGGGAGAGTTTGTGCTGCAAGCTGTGAAGAGTCGGTGTCAGACTCCCATCCAACAGCTCCAGAATCCGGTGAGGGTGTTGTCAGGTGAAGGACGCTCAGAAGGAGTCAAGTCATGTCGGAACAGCTTTATCTCCAGATCGGAGCGTTATACAAGGAGAAGATTGCCTTCCATGTGCTGTCCTGTATTACCAGGAGTCGTCCAGAGCTGAGAACTCAGGTGCACATTCTAGTCTGGAGACCCCGCATGGTGCTTACTTGGGGACAACTGTTTCATAAGAGGTTTCTGGTCCCCATACATCCAAGACAGCCGGCAATGTCACCATCTTCTCCACTAGGTCTGCTACTCGCCGAGTCTCTGTGTGCTTGTGTCTCTGAAGAAAGGGAAGGGGAGTCGATGTCCCCACACAGTCTCGATGATTGTACCAATAATCTGCTCTCAGGAACATCCCTGCCTCGTGGACGTGTCATCTTGGAGACCTGGCTGAAGACGGATTCAGAGCAGGTATTTTCAGTCACTAATAGGTCTGGTGAATAGAGTGTCAAGGCGGTGGCATCTGCTGAGTCTCTGCAATCCACCAAGCAGGAGGATGAACTCCAGTTGGTCCTTGAATTCTCTGGTGTGGTAGCTGTTTTCAGTGTATGGAGACTTTACAATGCCCAGTATCTGGTACTACGCCCATTTCATCCTATGGTGAGGATGGCTTGATGGAGAGAAGCATCCTAGTCATGAAGATGGTGAGAGGTGTCACTTTTCTTCTAGTTGACGGAAGTTGTGGTCCTGAAGAGAAGTCGTGGGAGTCCTTGAAGAAGTGTCGGGCTCCATCTTCTCTGCAGAGAGTTCTCGTGGGCTTGAAGAAGAAGGAACATAAGGGGCGATAGTGTAATGCTGCATCCAGCACCTCTGCATGGTGTTCCCTTTCCTTCCATGCAGAGAAGCTGGCTTACTCACTCCCCCAGACCCGCTGCGTGGTCTCAAGCGTTCTCCTGCTTCCCTGTCAAATCCTGCTTTCCGTGTGTGCGCACCATGATCTTAAATGGGTAGTGTGCATTATGCTAAATCAGAGATCTCAAACTGCATTCCTCAAGGGCCGCAAACAGGTCATGTTTTCAGGATTTCCTTGTATTGCCCAGGTGATAATTTAATCACCAACACAGATAATGATTCCAGCACCTAGTGCAATGCTAAGGAAATCTTGAAAACACGCACGGTTTGCGGCCCTCGAGGAATGCGCTAAATGCTCTCAGCTTTGTTGCTGGAAGGCACTTTGCATAAGTAGTACATGTGCAAGATGGCTACCAGTCAATAGCACTCCCCCTCGCTTCCCATACTGTGTCTTCACCATCCTCTCCTCACTCCCCATGCTCTGTCCTCAGATTTCTTACGCCCCCAGTTTGCTCCCCAAAATGTGTCTGCATACACTTTCCTCTTGCTTTGCATACTGTGTCTGCACCCATCCCACCTCACTCCCCATACTGTGACTGCATACATTCTCCCCTCGATCCTCATGCTGTGTCTGCACCCATACCGCCCCCTTGCTCCCTATACTGTGCACTCAATTTTACTCCCTTGTTCCCCATGCTGTCCTCAAATTCCTCCCTTGCTCCCTATGCTTTGTCTACATCCTTTCACCATCACTCTTCATACTGTGTCCACATACATCTCCCCTTCCTCCTCATACTGTGTCCGCACCCATCCCGCACCCTCGCTCCCCATACTTTATTCTCAAATTTACCCCCTCGCTCCCCATGCTGTCCTCAAATTTTTCCTCCCTTGCTCCCCATACTGTGTCTGCATCCAACCTCCCTCACTTCTAATAATCTGTCCTCCAATATCCCCCTTGCTCCAAATACTGTCTGCACTGATCCTGCACCTGTCACTTTCCATACTGTGTCCACATCAATCCTCTCCTCACTCCTCATACTATGTCCTCAAATTTCTTACCCCCAGTTTGCTCTCCATACTGTGTCTGCACACCCCCCTCACTTCCCATACTGTGTCTGCACCCATCCCCCCTTGCTCCCCATACTGAGTCTGTATACATTCCCATCGCTCTCTCTCCCAAAACTTCTTACTTAAATTCCCCCCCTTCGCCTAATTGCAATAAATCTTCAGTGTCTTCAGCTCCACTGGAGCACTTACCACACCAAACTTCTGCTGGCTATGCAACACCGAAGAGTGTCATAAACAGTGTGATCACCTGACCTGATCACACTGCTGACATAGCCCTGACCCAGAAGTGCCGTCAGTCAGGGCTTTAATTGTGCTCCTGCCTGAAATACATGAGTGTTATGTTACGGTAGCTGAGGAGTGCAGGTAAAAAAGGCAATACACCAGAGCAGTTGGAATCTATGAGATTGCAGTACCCTGACTAACCACCACAACTAGAGGCAGCCGTGGAGCGTTCCTACGATGGTCCTAGACGCCTCGTCACAGCCTGAGAAACTAACTACACCTAAAGATAGAAATAGGAAAGCTATCTGCCCCGGAGCAGAACCCCAAAGATAATAGAAAGCCCCCAAACATATAATGGCGGTTAGACAAGAGGAAATACTGACACAGAAAGAAAATAGTATGAGCAAACGCTGGGGCCCAAACTATCTAAATAGAAAAGGACAGGAAGGGTACTTACTGCAATCCCAGAAAACCCTGAAAAACACCAACATACTAATTTCAAAATCACCTGAGATCACACGACCTCTACCACCTAAATTAGTTCTCTGGTGTAACAAAAACAGCAGCCACTGAAAAAACTGCAAAAAGCAAAAGTACAAAACACAGTGGCTGGACTAAACTGAGAGGGCAAAAAGCCCCCGGAGGGGACCCAGAAGGCCCCCACAGAAGTGCAGGACAAAATGCAAAAATATAGCAAAAACACAAATAAGAAATTGTCTTATCTGATAGCAGGAGATGCAGACACGACACAGCAGGCTACAAGGGAAACTGGAAAGAAGGATTCAGACCAGAACAATTGATCACCGGCAACCCTGATGGGAAAATGATTCCCTTAAATAAGACCAATCAGTAACACCTGATTCCCAATCCTCACTAGTACCGCTTGTAACCACCAGAGGGAGCCTCTGCTCAGAACTCATCTCAAACCCATTCACAACACATGAGTGTAATTGATAAGCCAGAGCATTGCACCCTCTCTGAGGTGGCTGGCAGCTTGACAGAATGCTCAGAGAATGGCCAACTCAACCTACGAGGTGGTAAAATGCAGCTGCCGGGGAGACACCTCGGACCCCCGCATCTGGCGTCCCCACTGCTCCCTCTGACATGTGCCCACCTGCTTTCCCCCCAGATATGTCCTTGAGTAAGGTTGTACATGTGATATGTTATGATTTTTGAAAGGAGATAAATAGGTATTGGGCATCTTCCCCGTGTCATCGAAAGACCACCATACAAAAGATTGTTTGCAAATTTGGACATTATTGACCTCTTTTTTTTAAACCATTTAAATAGCAAAATGGAATTTGCAATCCATATTCCATACGTAGGCGACATACAGTAACCTTCAGGCGATGAACGCTGATCTTTGTACATGACTTTTAAAACATATAAATGAACAAAGAGAAAAGGAAATGGAGATGAAAGGAGAAAGCAAGTGATAAAATAAGCTCTTGTTCCAGTAAAGACATTATCAGGAACATAGAAATCTTAACCAGAACAGAAGAAGAAAAAAAACAAAAAAAACCCCTCACCATTGTATGAAAGTTAGAAACGAGCAGGCATCTGTCGACTGCTCACGCAGGCTGCAAAATGATATTAACATTTTCTTATTTTAAGGTGAGGTTTTTAAAACGGAATTTTAAATGGTACCCCGCTGGTTCACAATACAGAAACCTTTCATTTTATGCAAATAAGCAGCTCGGAGCTGAGTCCTTAATGTAAACGAACACTTTCTTTGTACGAGAAACTGCATGAGATAGAGGCAGGAAAAAATATATTCAGTTGGATTCTTTAATTGCTGTCTGAAATTATGTAAATCCCTTGATAAGTTAGGGCATAATTATCCCGTGGCCTCCACATGCCAGTTTTACTAACGTCTAACAAAATATTCGTGTGTGACATTTAGTAGAGGTAATGCTAATGAGTATTTAAATGTTTTTTCACTTTTTTTTCATAGCACAAAGCGGCAGAAGTGAAGGATGAGGTCAGTAAAAGAAAAATCCAACCCCCTCCAAAAAACAAAATGCAATATTATATTATGTTAGCTTTTCATGGGTTGATTGAAAAAAGTGACTCTCGGCATGTTACCTAGATAAGAGTAGACTTTAAAAGACAATCTATCACCTTGTTTTTTGATACCCCTTCTGAAAGCAGCAGGGCAGAGACCCTTATTCCAGCAGTGGGTCACATACTGGGCTGCTTGCTACAGTTTTAATAAAATCACTGTTTTTTCTACCAGTGCTCTGAATGCTGAGCTCTGTATAACCCCACCCACACCTTTGATTGGCAGCTTTCTGTGAACACTGTGCATAGGCAGAAAGCTGTCAATCAGTGGGTGGGGGCGGGGTTACACAGAGCTGATGAAAATATAGAAAGATCAAATCGCTAAGCATATGGTAAACCTACAATACTGTAAACGATGGGTATGACCAAGAACATTCTGAGATTAACTATAACGAATAATCAGCTTAGAAAATAGAGAGAATGAGCACAAATTAAGTAGAAAGAGAAAGCCAAGAAAAAGACAGGTTATGGTCAGGAAGGGCACAGGGAAAGGGCTGCTGCAGTTTACAAAGGTATCACTACAACTACAATTCTCCATTTTAATAGAAAGTGGCAAATAAAACCTTCATTGTACAGTACAAATGACATGGAAACATGATTCTCTAGGTCAATGCGACTGCAGAGATACCAAACACTTCTAGTTTTTACAATTTTATTAGCTTAAAAAATTCAGAATTTTTAAATAAAGAAAAATTAGGTTGTGTCGCCATTTTCCGCATCCCATAACTTTTTTTAATATACATTAAGGAGCAGGGGGGGGTGTTATTTTTTTATGTAGTGAGCTGGTGTTTTATTTATACAACTTTTGGGGTACATACTATGCTTAGATCACTTTTTACTTCATTTGGTTGTGCTATTGCTGCAAACAAAAGACCGCAGTTGTGGTGTTTTGATTTTTTTTTTTGCTGTGGCGTTAACCAGGGGTGGGCAATTAATTTTCCCGAGGGCCACATGAGAGACCATGACTGTTGTGGAGGGCCGAACTAATAGCTTGAAATTAATTCTACTCAATATTAATTTATTAATATTAATTGTATCGCTTAATATTAAGCATAATTAAGTATGCTGACACCCCCTATATATCTTTGAACCCCCCAAAGCCCCTTATATACAGCATGAGCCTCACACAGCCTACTACATATGCGGCATGAGCCCCACACTGCCTCCTCATGTACAGCATGAGCCCCACACTGCCTCCTCATGTACAGCATGAGCCCCACACAGCCTCCCCATGTACAGCATGAGCCCCACACAGCCTCCCCTTGTTCACACCATAGAATCCCCATGTTCACTCCCATAGAATCCCCATGTTCACCCCCCATAGAATCCCCATGTTCACCCCTTAGAATCCCTATGTTCACCCCTTAGAATCTTCATGTTCACCCCCATAGAATCCCCATGTTCACCCCATAGAATCCCCATGTTCACCCCATAGAATCCCCATGTTCACTCCATAGAATCCCCATGTTCACCCCATAGAATCCCCATGTTCACTCCCATAGAATCCCCAAGTTCACTCCCATAGAATCCCCATGTTCACACCCCCATAGAATCCCCATGTTCACATACCCTAATAGAATCCCCATGTTCACCCCATAGAATCCCCATGTTCACTCCCATAGAATATCCCCCATGTTCACTAATCCCCATAAAGAATCCCCAAGTTCACCCCATAGAATCCCCATGTTCACACCATTGAATTCCCATTCCCCATGTTCACTCCTATGAATTCCCCCATGTTCACCCCATAGAATTCCCCCATGTTCATCCCTCAACCCCCCCATAGAAATTTCCCACCCATGTTGACTCCCATAGAATCCCCATGTTCACCCCATCGAATCCCCATGTTCACATCTCCTTCCCATAGAATCCCATGTTCACCTCCATCGAATTCCCCATAGTTTCACTCCCATAGAATCCCCATGTTCACCCCATAGAATCCCCATGTTCACTCCCATAGAATCCCCATGTTCACTCCATCGAATCCCCATGTTCACACCATCGAATCCCCAGTTCACTCCCATAGAATCCCCATGTTCACCCCTTAGAATCCCATGTTCACCCCTAGAATCTCATGTTCACCCCCATAGAATCCCCATGTTCACCCCATAGAATCCCCATGTTCACTCCATAGAATCCCCAAGTTCACCCCATAGAATCCCCATGTTCACCCCATAGAATCCCCAAGTTCACTCCATAGAATCCCCATGTTCACACCCCCATAGAATCCCCATGTTCACCCCATAGAATCCCATGTTCACTCCATAGAATCCCCATGTTCACCCCATAGAATCCCCATGTTCACTCCCATAGAATCCCCAAGTTCACTCCCATAGAATCCCCATGTTCACACCATTGAATCCCCATGTTCACTCCTATAGAATTTCCCCCATGTTCACCCTCATAGAATTTCCCCATGTTCACCCCCATAGAATTTCCCCCATGTTGACTCCCATAGAATCCCCATGTTCACCCCATCGAATCCCCATGTTCACTCCCATAGAATCCCCATGTTCACTCCATCAAATCCCCATGTTCACACCATCGAATCCCCATGTTCACTCCATAGAATCCCCATGTTCACCCCATAGAATCCCCATGTTCACTCCCATAGAATCCCCATGTTCACTCCATCGAATCCCCATGTTCACACCATCGAATCCCCATGTTCACTCCATAGAATCCCCATGTTCACCCCATAGAATCTCCATGTTCACCCCATAGAATCCCCATGTTCACTCCATAGAATCCCATGTTCACTCCATAGAATCCCCATGTTCACTCCCATAGAATCCCCATGTTCACCCCATAGAATCCCCATGTTCACCCCATAGAATCCCCATGTTCACTCCATAGAATCCCCATGTTCACTCCATCGAATCCCCATGTTCACACCATCGAATCCCATGTTCACTCCATAGAATCCCCATGTTCACCCCATTGAATCCCCATGTTCACCCCATAGAATCCCCATGTTCACCCCATAGAATCCCCATGTTCACCCCATAGAATCCCATGTTCACTCCATAGAATCCCCATGTTCACCCCATAGAATCCCCATGTTCACTCCATCGAATCCCCATGTTCACCCCATAGAATCCCCATGTTCACTCCATCGAATCCCCATGTTCACTCCATAGAATCCCCATGTTCACTCCATCGAATCCCCATGATCACACCATAGAATCCCCATGTTCACCCCCATAGAATCCCCATGTTAACGCCCATAGAATTTCTATGGTCACTCCCATAGAATTCCCATGGTCACTCCCATAGAATCCCCATGTTCACTCTATAGAATCCCCATGTTCACTCCCATAGAATTTCCCCCATGTTCACCCCCATAGAATTTCCCCCATGTTCACCTCTATAGAATCCCCATGTTCACTCCCATAGAATCCCCATGTTCACTCCCATAGAATCCCCATGTTCACCCATAGAATCCCCATATTCACTCCATAGAATCCCCATGTTCACTCCCATAGAATTTCCCCCATGTTCACCTCCATAGAATTTCCCCATGTTCACCCCATGTTCACCCCCATAGAATTTCCCCAATGTTCACCCCCATAGAATCCCCATGTTCACTCCCATAGAATTTCCCCCATGTTCACCTCCATAGAATTTCCCCCATGTTCACAACCCATGTTCACCCCCAAAAGAATTTCCCCAATGTTCACCCCCATAGAATCCCCATGTTCACTCCCATAGAATCCCCATGTTCATACACATGAAAAAAAAATAAAAACACCACATACTCACCTCGGTCCCGTTTCCAGGCGCCCTGCTTCTTCCTCCGGTGCACTGACTCTCCAGCGGTACACAGCTGACGTGATGACATGCCGTCATCACGTCAACTGTTTCACACACTGATTGGTGGAGGAAGTGGCCAGAGGCCCCTCCTCCACCAATGCTGACTGCGGGAGACAGCGAGTGGGCGTGCACGGTGCAGCCCGCGGACCTCAGGTTTTCAGCCTCACGGCTGTCTCGGCCGCACTTTGCCCAGGTCTGGCATTAACCGATCGACTTAGTTAATTTTATATTTTGATAAATCTGACTTTTCTGGAAGCAGTGATACCAAATATGTATATATTTTTTTACATTTCTGGGGTAAAGGGAGGGTGATTCGAATTTTTATATTTTTTAATATTTTTAAAAACTTTTTTTTTCTGTTTTTTACTTTATCAGTTTCCTTGGAGGATATGAACTTGCAATCACCTGAATTGCTGTATATAGTGAAAATAACTGTCTCCTATTGTGACTCACTGCTAAGTCACTGCTAAGTCACAAATGTCTATGAACTTTGATCGTGTGAGAAGGCAGCTCTTCAGCCATTGTTACACACACACAAACACACACGTAATTAGTGTAAGGGCTATTGTGAAGTTTTGCTGATAGCAACCACCCATAGGAGAACTACTAAGCCCAGGAGAAGCAACCCTGCACCCCTGGGTTTAAGTGGTGCTGGAGATTAAAGAGGCCAGCCAGTGCCTTTGCTGTGGTGGCTGTCGGGACTACAGCAGAATCTATGCAGCTGTATGGGACATAGTGTCCTGCGCGATTCAAGAAGAGCCCAACTGACAGACAACATCAGTTAGGGATCAGAGGAGACATGTCTAGACACGAGCTTTAAGGTACTGTCACAATAAGCGAGATCGCTAGCGAGATCGCTTAAGCGTCAGCGATTTTATGACGCAGCAGCGACATCGTTAGCGACGTCGCTGTGTGTGACATGTAGCAGCGATGTGGCCCCTGCTGTGATGTCGCTGATCGTTCATGAACATTCTGGACCGTTTTTTGATCGTTGGCGTCCCGCTGGTGAGCCTGAATCGCTGTGTTTGACACCCTTTAAGAACGACGAGCGACCTCGTTGGCGACGCATATGTCAGCGGCGCAGGCGGGACTAGGTTTTCTTTAGCGGCACAGACTGGATCGCAGTAGCTGCAAAGCAGGCTAGCAGGACGCAGTGTGGAACGATGCTGGAAATTCCTATGAATCAGATGCGCTCGAGAACAATGGAAGAGAGCGCTAATACGTCATCTTTCATGACGCGGTCGTCAAAACATTAATTATAACATATAGAATTATAAAACATATACAGTGACCACCAATCTGTGCTGAGGGGCGTGGAAAAGGTTGTGCTCAATCCATGCTGTGTGACAGGTCCCAACGACCGCCGAGGTCTTTATACTGATCGCTGATGTGTCGTTTATGAGATCTTCCTGTTTGGAAGCTACTAGCGACCATATAGCGATCACACCAACGATCTCGTCAGGTTGTGTCGTTGTCGTGATCGCTGGTGCGATCTCTTAGTGTGACAGTGCCTTTAGTTGTCAGAGGTGGAAGGAGAGCTGAGGTACTTTCCCGTTAAGCCTGTGGTACCGTGGATGCCTGCTTGCCGGTGAGACAACTATCGCCATTGGCCTCCATTACGCCACGGCTCTGTGAAGGCCGACCCAGACACTATGTCGCCCAGCCACAGGCTGGACATCACTGGAGAGACCACAAGATAGGCAAGGGAATATTCAGCCGGTCCTCGGCTGTCATAGCAATCCAACATCTCTCTGTGATCGCATTGCACCCAAACTGAGGTCCAGACCGGATCGTGGCACTTTAAGAGGTTGTCCACTACTTTTTCATTGATGACCTATCCTTAGGATAGGTCATTAATATCTCATCGGTCTGGGTCTATCACCCAGCACTCCAGCTGATCACCTGTTATTTGTGGAGTTGGCCTGCTGGAAACGCTCACTTTCCGAGCTGCTCCGTTTACTGATCGAGGCCGTGGCAGGGTACTGTACATCTGCCTGATATTCAAATCAATAGGAGGCAGATGTGTAGTACCCTGCCTCCGCCAGCAGACGGGGCAGCTTGGCAAGGGAATATTTCCGGCCGGCGAAAGGATAGGTCATCAATGAAAAAGTAGTAGACAACATCTTTAAATGCAGATGTCTGTGATTGACAACAGCATTTAAGAGCTAACTCACGCCAATTGCTGCTGTTAGAGACAGATGCCAGCTATTTAATATAACCGGGATCTGCCCTGTGTGGAGATTCTGATATCCTCCATGACGTAAAGTTTTGACATGGAGTATGAACAGGATAAAGGGGTTGTCTAGGACTAACAATGACGATTTGTCAATAGAATCCATTTTCATCAGTTACATATAGGTGGGTGTCCAACACCTGACATCCCTACTGATCAGCTGTTATCTTCCCTAATAGCGGCTCAACAAAAACAATTTGAAGAGTCAGAACAGCACAGCTCCATACTGTACGCTATTCAGTGACCACTCCCAGGTACTACAGATCAGCAGCTATTCAAGTGAGCCTGGTTCAGAGTGTTAATCGCCTATCCCAGTCCCAGGTTCCTTTCCCTATGACCGCTGACCCTTACTGTAATCCATGGCAGGTTTTACAAGCTGCCTGATGAACTCTAGCAAAATTAGTGTGACGACATAGTATTTTATCTTCATTAACCTGACCTACTTTCAGAAAGCCAGGAGGAATAGACTGTTATCTATATGTTGACTTTTCTATTTATTCCTTTTGTATTCAGTGAGTCAAGATAGAACCACACACTTTTGTCATATGAGCCTTAAACGTTGATTTTTTTTATTTTTTTGAATGGCTAATGTTTTCCTGTTATATCCGCTCCAACAACTTATTGTCTGATATCTTTGCAAGACAGTGATGCAGGGTCATTGAACAATGGATGGATGTTTGATTAATATGTTGAATGACCATTGTGTGGTTCTGTGGCTTGTTGACTTTCAAAACAGAGGAGATAAAACTATGCAAATTGATTAAATAGTCAAACAATGTGAGTTAACCTCATCTCATCTCCCCCTTGACCTCTGGATGTTGGCTTGAAGGACAACAGTTGTGAGTTATATAAGTGGGATATGCTTCTGACATAGTGTATACATCCAGACATACAAATATCCAAGAGATCCCAAGAACCAGAGACTCTTTACAAAACCACAGACAGAAACACTCTACAGGATAGCTGCCTGATTATGGCTCCATCATGAGGGACACAGATTTGACATTTTACAGGATACCAGCTTAGGGTACCATGGCCACTGCTGAAAGAATACAGATCTGCTAGTTTACCATCACTGAACCATGGATACATTTGGAGTAGTCAGGATTTGGACCCACCGGTTACCTGAGCCCCAAGGATACATTTGTGAAAGCCTGAACTGGGACCCACAGTTCACCTGGCTTCATGTAGATGTTCAGAGATACCAGGATATGACCCTCCAGTTACCTGGCCTTGTACCTCAATGGAATGTCCGCTTTCTAAGCTTGCCATTACCTCCTGTCTGTGCATGCCACAGGTGGGGATAGTCTACCATGGAAGCTCTGAATTCACAGCTGCTCTTGTTCTTCTTTTGTATGTAACACCTGCACATGGAACTGTCAGAGCAGCTACTGGTATACTGGGATTTACAGACACTAAGAAGAGTTTTGCAGCTGCTGTTAAACAGGGACCTTCAGACATTAATGGTTTTTTCCCTGAGCTGCAGGGGACTACAATTCCCATGGACCCTTGTTTCAGTCAGATGACACAGCTTGGAGGGATAGGAGGGAGAAGGGATTTGGGGGAGGGAGCTGGAGAGGAAGTGAAAGAAAGTGAGAGAGCGGATGGTTCATGTAAAAGATGGAGCGCTGTGGACTTGTATTCCTCTAAAGAGCGGAGCGTTCCAGTCCCCTCTGATATACCTGCGAATCTGGAGAGAGCGCAGCCCGGTCATCAGGTGAAGCAAGCAACATTAAGGACTCGGAGAGTTCTACCGGCACTCCCCCCGTATAAAGGCCTGAATCCTGCCGCCCCCAGTTGGGGTCCAGGGAAAACTACAACAGGTGGAGACGCACCGGGAGTGCCCCTTTTCGAGACTTGTGGTTCAACCAGCCCGTTACAGTGAGTACACTACGCCCCAGACTATTTACCTTCGTGAGCATCTAAGTGCACCAACGGTTATAAATTTGCGCGCCAACATCCTCGGCAACTGGGCCCCAACTTTTGGACTGGGTTAATACAAGAAAAGGGGAACCCTGCTACGTTATATTTGCAGGGTTTGGGAAAGAATTAGGTTGTGATGTGTATATGATTTTTATAGAGCACCGTTACCTGTATTGCATGTTGTTTCTTTAAATACACTTCATTTCTGCTGCATATCCATAAACCAGTTAAACTGTTTTACTCCTGTTTTGGGTGAGTGTGTACTGAGCTATAGGCAGGGGTTTCCCGAATCAGTCCCTGGCAGAAGATAACAGTCCTTCTGCAGTCCTAGAGAGAGCTCCAATCAAGATTCGGGTGGAGGCACTGCGCCCTAAAGAGGTGAGACCCCCCATAACACCCAGCGTACCGTGGTAGCCCTGAAGGGGTGTTACAGTGGAGGCACTGCTGAGATTACAGAACTAACACAGGAGTATTTACTATGGAGACTTTAACAGAGCAAGAAGTATATTTGTGGTGTGAAGAGATGGATGTTACAGCTAGACAAAGCTTTGCAGTGAGTGGTGAGCTCTGTGATGCATCTGATGAAGAGATACTGAAAATAGTTAACCGACTCACTGAACTTGCCCACCCTGAAGTGGTCGACCGCAGAAAGGAAAAGGGGGGACAGTTACCCATAGCCCTGATCTCAACCGGGCAGATCTTGAGGAAAGATTACTTCCCATCCATGATAGCCGTGTCCCCAGAGTATGGTCGACAATGGAAGATCACTTGGCCTAATGAGTCCGAAGTTGAGACCCGGCAACAGGAATCAACCACTCAGTCTGGGAAGACTAGTATACGTCCGCCCTCTACTCCCCTTAGAACCAGTCCTGAAGAGACAGCGGCCCCTGTTGATGTGCTTATGACAGCTATGGAAAAGTTAGTCAGTCAGTTTGCAAAGATGCAGCCAGAAGGGAACTACCGTCGTTTAAGAACCTTCTCGGGTGCCCTCCCCACCCCTGCTGGAGAAGAAGAATATGATACTTGGAGGGATGTCACTTTACTGTGCTTAGAAGAGTGGCAGTGCACTGATGCCGTGAAGAAGCAGAGAATAGTAGAAAGTTTGAAGGGTACTGCTATGGAAGTGGTGCAGGCTGCTTGGCGGAGCAAGCCACTAGCAACTTATCAAGATTATATGAGTGCTTTAGAAGATGCTTTTGGATCCCCTGAAGATGCTACTGATCTACTCTATAAACTTCGTACCACCTACCAACAACCAGATGAGAAGATGTCCGACTATCTATACCGATTGGATAAGATGGTTCATAGAATAGTATCTAAAGGTGGAGTCAGCCCTAAAGAAGTTGATCAGTGTCGTCTGGACCAAGTACTCAGAGGAGCTCTCACTCATGATCCAATTGCTCAGCGGATGAGGTCTTGTGATAAAGAGAAGATTCCTGGTTCTTTTCATGAGTTGCTTAAGGAAGTTCGCAAGGAAGAGGTTATTTTGGCCGCAAGAGAGAAGACCTCCCCTCGGGTGACTACTGTTGCCTTGAAGCCAGCAGCCGACTGCCGAGAGAGGGAACTGCTGAAAGTCATCGAGAAACAGGGGGAGCAGATTACTCAATTGTTAAGTGCTCAGGCCAAGACAATACAGCGGTTACAAAGTGCTGCAGAGGTAGCCGAGAAGCAGACCCTGGCTTCAGGAAGAGAGAATGATGACCTGTGTAGAGTGGAAAGTAGGAAACCAGAAGGGTGCTTTGTCTGTGGGAGTCCAGGCCATATAGCTCGTCAGTGTCCAAAGAGGTGGAGCTCAAAGAACTCTTCACATTCTCCCCACCTCCCTCCGAGGCAGTCGGGAAATGGGAAAGGGGGCCAGTAGAACCCCATACTGAGCCCCCATCAGCAACAAAGACCTACTCTACCTCTCCATCCAATAGTGCCTCATCGAAAACACTGCCTGAAGGGTTAGTGGGACCTGCCCCGCATGTCCCCGCATATATCAATGGTAAATCTTGTTCAGTATTGCTGGATAGCGGATCTCAAGTGTCCATCATTTTTGAAGGATGGTATAAGAGATATTTATCCAATGTGCCTCTGAAACCGCTGTCTGGACTCGTGGTGTGGGGACTGAGTGAACACAGCTCAAAAACTGACCGGCACATCCAAACATAGATTCAGTGTGAACAGGTGCTAAACCTAGAGTCACCAACTCATATACATACAAGAAAAAAAGGTAGCACACTGTAGCGCTATAGCTTGCAAACACGAAATATGAAAAATATGAAAAATGAATTGCATCATTACCTTAGAAATATGAAAAATTGAGAAGTCTTAGCGCATAAGATGGCCAAATTATGTGAGCCTGATAGCCACGTCAAGGCTCTTCTCGTATATCAGGTCCTAACTAATGCCTATCCTCGCTTAGAAAAGTCTGTCTGCATGGGAACATATGAATCCTCTCTCCAGACTAAAATCTACATCTCTGTGGAGGGGTGATGAACCTGTTGTAATTAAAAAGCCTGTGACCACCAGGTGGAGTGCTCAGGTAGAAGGTAAATGAATACATATCAAAAAACTGACCGGCACATCCAAACATAGATTCAGTGTGAACAGGTGCTAAACCTAGAGTCACCAACTCATATACATACAAGAAAAAAAAAAAAGGTAGCACACTGTAGCGCTATAGCTTGCAAACACGAAATATGAAAAATATGAAAAATGAATTGCATCATTACCTTAGAAATATGAAAAATTTCCTCTCTCCATCTTATGCGCTAAGACTTCTCAATTTTTCATATTTCTAAGGTAATGATGCAATTCATTTTTCATATTTTTCATATTTCGTGTTTGCAAGCTATAGCGCTACAGTGTGCTACCTTTTTTTCTGTCAGTGTAATGAGTGGGCTCATAAGATTTCACCTTTCCCCCCTCCCGAGCAGTTGGGAATGGCGGAAGGGCAGTAGAACAACCCATACTGAGCACCCACTCACAGCAACAAAGGGTCATCACCTCTCCACCAGATAGTGCCTCATCGAGAAGGATCATGCCATGAGGTGTTAGTGGGACAGCGCATTGTAGACCGATATACAATGGTAAAGCTTGAGTGGTTCAGAAATTTGGATTAGCGCTCAAGTTCCATCATATTTTGAAGGTATGTATGCAATATTTATCCAATTGTTGCTTTCGTGTTGAACGCTATGCGCTACGTGTGTTGTTGTCTGAGTGAACACAGCTATCCCTACCGAGGATACGTGTCCGTGACACTACGATTCCCAGAGACTGTTGTTGGAGTGGATAAAGAGATACCCATTATAGCGCTAATCTGCCCGGAGGCAGAGGCAGATGAGAACCCACACCTGTCATAGTGGGAACAAATGCCAACATTTTCCGTACGTTAGCTCAGTGGTGTCGTGAAGCTGGGGAGAAAAAATACTCGCAGACCCTATCCATCCACCCAGTCTGTCTGGAAGCCTATGTGAGGACGGAGGAGGAGAAGAGGGAACTGCAGCCTGAAAGCTTTGACCCTTGTTTTGAAGGAAGTGAGCTGAAAGGAGAAGAGAGGAGGCTAGTCATCGACGGCATGATGATGCGGGGGGCGGCTTTCTCCTTGGGCGAATGGGACATGGGCCTCGCCCAAGGAGTAGAGCATCGCATTCGGTTGAAAGATCAAAAGCCTTTCCGAGAGAGATCCCGAAGATTGGCCCCGGCGGATATCGAAGATGTTAGGCAGCATCTACGCGGTATGTTAGACACAGGAGTCATCATAGAGTCTAGTAGCCCATATGCTTCCCCCATTGTGATTGCTCGAAAAAAAAATGGAGCTATTCGGATGTGTGTGGATTATCGTACTTTGAACAAACGTACGGTTCCTGACCAGTACACTGTGCCCCGAATTGATGAAGCTTTAGATTGCCTGCAAGGGAGCCAATGGTTTTCTGTGTTAGATCTCCGGAGTGGTTACTATCAGATACCCATGTCAAAGGAAGATCAAGAGAAGACCGCTTTTATCTGCCCCATTGGGTTCTTCGAGTTTCAAAGACTGCCTCAAGGACTGACAGGTGCTCCGGCCACTTTTCAGAGATGTATGGACAAAGTAGTGGGGGACATGCACTTACGTGAGGTCTTGGTTTATCTCGATGATCTTATTGTTTTTGGGAAGACTCTGGAAGAACACAACCAGCGGTTGTTCAAGGTGCTGGATCGGTTGAAGGAGGCTGGGTTGAAGTTGTCCCTTGATAAGTGCCGGATTTGCCAGACGACTGTGAAATATGTGGGGCACATAGTCAGCAGAGAAGGAATTTCCACCGACCCCCCAAAGTGGAGGCTGTGGTAAACTGGCCTAAGCCCACCAAGCTGGGGAGCTTAGGTCCTTTTTAGGATTCTGTGGATACTACCGAAGATTTGTACCCCAGTACTCTCGGATTGCGAAGCCATTAACTGCTCTTACCCAGGGGTATCCCCCTTCCGGCGGGACAGCCCGCCCTCAAGGTCAGGGAAAAGAGACTACTTCCGAGTTAATGAACCTTTTGGGGAAAGATGGACACCCTTATGCGACGAGGCATTCGAGAAACTGAAGTCATGTTTGACCCAAACTCCAGTGTTGGCCTATGCAGACGCCAGTAAACCATATGTGTTACATATAGATGCTTCTCTCGACGGACTAGGAGGGATTCTCTATCAGGACCATGATGGCTGTCTACGTCCCGTTTACTACATTAGTCGAGGATTGACTCCCAGTGAACGCAACTACCCAGCTCACAAACTGGAGTTTCTGGCTCTGAAATGGGCTGTAGTGGACATGCTGCATGACTACCTCTATGGGGTACGCTTCGTGGTTCATACCGACAACAATCCATTAACCTATGTGAGAACCACAGCAAAACTGGATGCCACGGGGTACCGGTGGCTTGCCGCACTCTCTCTGTATGATTTCAGCTTAAAATATCGACCAGGGATCAGTAACATTGATGCAGACACACTCTCTCGCCTGCCTAGTGAACCTTTAAATGAGGAAGAAGAAGGAGGATGGATAGAGGTCCCTGCCCCTGAGGTGAAGACTCTGTGCCATAGACATCGAACTGATGCCCTCACTCTGCAGTGCTGTGCTAAATTCTTAGGAGCATCTAGCGAAGCGCTCCCGTTGTCGTACTGTCGAGTGACAAATGTAACCCCAGACTATCTCCCTCAACTGACTCATAATCAAGTCAGGACGGCGCAGCAGGAGGATCAGTCAGTGGGGGTAGTTCGATGGTGGGTGAAGAGGGGCTGGAGGCCCGAAAAGAATGCATTAAGAACAGAGGAGTCTGTCCTGCTGACTCGGCAGCTAGAGTCGCTAGTAGTAAAAAATGGGCTACTATACCGAGAGACAAGGGGCCAGAAGGGAGGAGTCCGCAGACAGCTGGTGTTACCCACCCGATTTCGGAAGATGGTCATGAAGTCCCTGCATGATGACCATGGACATCTTGGCATCGAAAAGACTACGAGTCTCGTGGCCGACCGATTCTATTGGCCTCGCATGGAAGCGGATATTGAAGAATACTGCAAATCATGCTCCCGGTGTGTGTTGAGAAAAACCTTGCCTTTGAGAACAGCCCCCCTTGTGAACATTACCAGTGATGGCCCACTTGAACTAGTGTGCATTGATTTCCTCTCCATGAGCCTGATGAAAGCAATGTCAGTAATGTGTTAGTGGTCACTGACCATTTCACCCGATATGCCCAGGCCTACCCCACTAAAGATCAAAGGGCAATTAATGTGGCAAAAACATTATGGGAGAAGTTCTTTGTACATTACGGGCTGCCTGCCCGCATCCATACCGATCAAGGAAGAGATTTCGAAAGTAGACTAATCAAGGAGCTATGCGCTCTCTGTGGGATCAAGAAATCCAGAACCACGCCATATCACCCCCAAGGGGATCCTCAACCTGAGAGATTCAACCGTACCCTTCTGAACATGTTAGGCACTTTAGATCCCAGGAAGAAGGGACACTGGAGCAGGCATGTGAGCCAGTTGGTTCATGCCTACAATTGCACCACAAATGAGTCAACTGGATATTCTCCTTATTTCCTCATGTTTGGAAGAAAAGCCCGACTACCCGTGGATATTAGTTTTGGGACATCCATTGACCGTTCTAATGGGAAGACCTACTTAAAATATGTGTCCCAGCTAAAAGAGGATTTGACAAAAGCTTACAAATTGGCAGAGCAGGCCTCTGGTCGGTCAGGGAAGCGCAATAAGACTCGCTACGACTGTAGGGTTCGAGAACAAGTTTTACTACCTGGAGACAGAGTTCTTATTCAGCTTTTGGGCCTTCCTGGGAAGCACAAGCTTGCTGATCGGTGGTGTCCTGACCCTTACGTGGTGATGGAGAAGTTGCCCGGTGTTCCGGCCTACAGAGTGAAGCCCGAAAAAGGGGGTGGAGCTGTTAAAACCTATCATCGACATCATCTGTTGCCTGTGGGAAAAAACATCCCTTTACCCCATTGCCAACTCAAGGAGGTCATACAACTCTTCAGTGCAATAGGAGAAGTCCAAGGTGTAAAAACCCACCCCAGACTGGAGTTGCCTCAGGAGGATGTGACAGCGAGTCTGGGGATGAATGGGGACCTGACTGTCAATGGAGCTACAGGTGGATCGAGGACCAATGCCCCATGGGCGTAGACCCTGAAAACCAGACCCCTGAAGTAGAAACAAAGAAAAGGGACATTTGTCAGGAGGCGAGTGCACCCCGCCCACAATTGGAGGAAAGTTCAGAAGAGGGACATTTATTGAATGAAGAGATTCACCTGGTGGAGCCCGTTCTTGAGAGACAAGAGTCGGGGACTGAGGAGGTGGGCCCCTCGGTACACACTCGTCCCAAGCGGGACATTAGGCCACCCATGATGTTGACTTATGACAGAATGGGACATACCACTGAGGTCCCCAGGTTGATACACCCAAATTCAAATTCTGTTTGGCCTTATTTCTCGGTATCTTCCATGTGTCCAGGAGGTGGTTTGTATGCATGTAAATTTGGTGTTAGTCAGGATGCCTTAACCCCCATTCATGTTTCAGGTGGTGAGTCCTCATGTCGTGATGGGACACTTTCAATGACTCACCAGGGGGAGAATGTAAACCTGCACATGGAACTGTCAGAGCAGCTACTGGTATACTGGGATTTACAGACACTAAGAAGAGTTTTGCAGCTGCTGTTAAACAGGGACCTTCAGACATTAATGTTTTTTTCCCTGAGCTGCAGGGGACTACAATTCCCATGGACCCTTGTTTCAGTCAGATGACACAGCTTGGAGGGATAGGAGGGAGAAGGGATTTGGGGGAGGGAGCTGGAGAGGAAGTGAAAGAAAGTGAGAGAGCGGATGGTTCATGTAAAAGATGGAGCGCTGTTGACTTGTATTCCTCTAAAGAGCGGAGCGTTCCAGTCCCTCTGATATACCTGCGAATCTGGAGAGAGCGCAGCCCGGTCATCAGGTGAAGCAAGCAACATTAAGGACTCGGAGAGTTCTACCGGCACTCCCCCCGTATAAAGGCCTGAATCCTGCCGCCCCCAGTTGGGGTCCAGGGAAAACTACAACCGGTGGAGACGCACCGGGAGTGCCCCTTTTCGAGACTTGTGGTTCAACCAGCCCGTTACAGTGAGTACACTATGCCCCAGACTATTTACCTTCGTGAGCATCTAAGTGCACCAACGGTTATAAATTTGTGCGCCAACATCCGCGGCAACTGGGCCCCAACTTTTGGACTGGGTTAATACAAGAAAAGGGGAACCCTGCTACGTTATATTTGCAGGGTTGGGGAAAGAATTAGGTTGTGATGTGTATATGATTTTTATAGAGCACCGTTACCTGTATTGCATGTTGTTTCTTTAAATACATTTCATTTCTGCTGCATATCCATAAACCAGTTAAACTGTTTTACTCCTGTTTTGGGTGAGTGTGTACTGAGCTATAGGCAGGGGTTTCCTGAATCAGTCCCTGGCAGAAGATAACAGTCCTTCTGCAGTCCTAGAGAGAGCTCCAATCAAGATTCAGGTGGAGGCACTGCGCCCTAAAGAGGTGAGACCCCCCATAACACCCAGCGTACCGTGGTAGCCCTGAAGGGGTGTTACATGTAATTTTGCACCATCTTGGGTATTTTTCTGGGACTGATCTATGTGTTATTTGTCTGTTCTGTGATTCAATAAAGTATTACCATACTGTTTTACCCTCACCCTGTGTTGTCTGAGTAGTATTATACCCGCGGTAAAAGGAGGCGTTCGGTGGGATAAGCCTTTGTCCATACAGTTGTGGCTAGCGGACTAGAGCACCTCTTGACAATTCTCAATTAGTAATGGAAAATTGGTGTTTTGGTAGTATTATATCCATGGTAAAAGGAGACTGGGCGTTCAGTGGGATGATACCTGGTTCAGGCAGTTGCGGATAGCAGACCAGAGCACTCGATGACCCCCGTGTCTTTACAATTTGTCATGGAAAACTGGTATCCTGCGCTGGTGGTGCCGATCAGATCAAAAATTCTAATAACTATAGGTAATGGTAATGTGATTTTTGTTAGGACATCACATATCCATTCCTAGTCCCTATCCTGATCCGTCTGATCTGTACCTGTGCCGCTTTCCTACCCAGTCTGAACTAGCACCTGCTATTTCATATTGTGGCTGTCCCGTGTTCCTGTTCCAGTTCTGCTTGTACCGTACCATCCCGCTAACCAGTTACTGGCCGGTTCTGCTTCCCTGTCCTTTGTGGGGGGTCAGCGACTCTGTGGGTCTGTCCTACAGTAGCACCTGGCATGCACCTGGTGCCGAGTCTATCCCCACCATCAGGGGCTTTAGCAAAGAGTCTGGTGCTTGCTTTGTTAAGTCCTTCCAAGCTCTCCACGGACAGTGGCACAGTGGTTCCACAACCACGTTCATATAACTTTTATTTTCTGTGCGTTTCAAAATAATCCAACTTCTTATGGATGAAAAAAACACCAATTTTTTTGGCTGAATAAGAAGTTGTATTACTTTCAAACACATAGTAAACAAAACCACATTACCTAGAGTTATTTGAAATTTTGATCCTATTGGTACCAGCAGCGCAGAATACTCGTTTTCCATTACTAATCTTGCTATTACATTGGATCGTCCAACCCGAGGTGCTGCAGCAGCTGGAATCCCCAACATCTATGCCAGTTTAGTGTTGTGTCTCACATAACCACACCAGGTGAGCATAATTGCTTATATTACCAACATTGTTATCTGGATATAACCCTATTGCGCTGTCTTGTCCCTTAGCTACTTCTTTGGTGAACTCTAGTGACATCATCATCAATAACCTTTTAAGGTTGATTCTGGCAGCCATGTGTGTCGGAGTATTAAGTCAGCTTTGTGTTCAGTTACCAAGTGCCTTTGAGTTTTTTTACCATCCAGTTATATTGGCTGTAGTCATCTCATCAAACTCATATTTATTTCTACAATCTGCATTTACTTCCTAGCAAAGACCTGCTGTACTGTAAGAATAGCAATGTCTTCTCTGGACTTGTTCACACTACAAATGTTGCTACATCAGAGTGTATCTTCTCTGTAAACAAAGTTGCCTGTTCTCCTCTACTGCTTGTGGCTTTCAATTTGTTTGCTGATTAACCCTTCACCTGCTGTAAGCACAATGAACTGTTCTCTGGACTTGTTCACGCTACCAATGCTGCTGCAACTTCAGTTCCTGTATGGGTCTCTCCTGACTCTGTCTCCCCTGGTGGTCCCTGCTTCTTTTGTTTGCCTGCTTACCTGGTTCTTAATATTCCACATGCCATCTGGCAAGTCCTGCCAGCTGTGCCACCGCCCTCAGTATGTGTTGTTCATCCTGACCTGTGGCTTAGAAAATCCACATCACCGGATGAGCCAATAACATAGTAACATTTTTTGCCATATCTATAAACATAACGGGGTAGAATTATTAAGCCTCACACTTTAGATGCTGACTTTTCTTGCCCCTTTTTTTAAAAACGGTCAAAAGGAGTGCAAGTGGAATACCACAGTTTTCCCATAATTTGATACAGGTCAATTGGGTTAGTCAGTGGCAGACCGAGACAGAAAAAGGCCCCTGTGCAAAAACAGTATTTGGGCCCTTGGCAGTCCAATAGTTCTGCTTATGACAATGCGTTGGAGTTGGAAGTGGGCCACGTTACCTCTTGGGCTCCTATGACTTGGCTGAGGTTGCTCTAAAGATATCTAATTAGTTATTAGTTAACCAGGCTATATAGTAAAATTTTCAGTCATTTACATATGGAGCTTTTTATAGCTATTGCACACTTAAAAAATATTGAAGGATGATGAGCTTGTTAAATATCTGTCATCCAGACACTTTCATGCTGACCCTTATGTGAGACTTTATATGCTTTAAATGGGCACAAGAAGCTTTGACTGTTTATTAGTTCTTCCCCCTAGGCCCTAATTACAAACCCCCGGTTTTCTATCTCCCCTCCCTGATTTCAGCCGTTTCCAGGAATCATACACAGAAAGGTCAGTAAATGCTTTGTGACAGCAACAGAGCACAAAGCTAATTTCAAACCGTAGAGCATGCGATATTGTGTAGATGTATGTGTGCCTATATGAAGAATGGACCATTCCTTCATCAAGAATCATATGTAAGAAAATCGGCAACCCCGGGCACAACAATGAACACCTCTCTAGACAACCCTACAAACACTAATACGTCCCATAGCTTCAGGTTTCATGACTCTCCTATTCTGCTTTATAATTTTTACATTCTGCTTTGCAGTCTTTTAGACAAAAAGGAGCTTGCTCATTCATTGCTTAAAGGGGTTGTCCACTATGCCGACACCCCTTCTCAATCCCTACACTATCGTTCCCCCATGTAAAATAATAACAGCTATAGTCATCTCAGGTGCAGGCGCCTTTCCACGTATGTTGGTGCCTGCTCTCCCGGGACTTGCATGATGTTTTTCTGTTACTTGAGCCCTGCAGCCAATCAGCGACCACTTCACTCTCACTTTCTTCAGGCAAAGCTGACACCTGGGAGTAATGGGAGCGTGGAGTTACTCTCTGACTTCTTCAGGGTGTAAGTTTCATTCCAAGGAGGTAAGAGGGAAGCAGACACTGATTGGCTGCGGGGCTGACCTGACAAAATAATGCAGGCGCCAACATCACTGGAACGGTGTCGGCCCTGGAGGTGAGTATAGCTACTATTATTTTACATGGGTGATTGAGAAGAGGTTGTCAGAGTGGTGGACAAGCCCTTTAAATTAGAAATCTTACAATTTTCGCAGTGGTCACTGGGAATTTTTTTTTAGACTTCCTGTTGTTTAAAGTAATCCACATGTACATTATTATTTATTATTATTATTATTATTATTTATTTCTATAGCACCATTGATTCCATGGTGCTGTACATGAGAATGGGTTACATACAAATTACAGGTATCACTTACAGTAAACAAAATAACAATGACAGACTGATACAGAGGGGAGAGGACCCGGCCTTTCGGGCTTACATTCTACAGGATTGTGAGGCAGGAGACAGTAGGTCGGGGGGTTGCAGCAGTTCCGGTGTTGGTTGAGGCGATATCTCCGGTAGTGGTGAGGAGGTAGCAGGGTCATTGCAGGCTGTAGCTTTCCTGAAGAGATGGGTTTTCAGGTTCCGTCTGAAGGATCTGAATGTGGTTGATAGTTGTATATGAATATACACCGCACACTTTAAAGTAGGTATGCAAAAAATGAACAAATTTTATTGTAACAATCAAATATGTGGGAGCCAATGAATACATGTGAGGCGACTAGATATGGAAAGAAGAACGTTTCGACCCTCCCGGATCTTTCTCAACATAAGTCGCTCAGAATTAATACGAGAGAGATTGATCATGAGTTTTTTCTCAATGTATAACAGAGTAACTGTATGACGTAGATATAAATGAGAGTAGAAAGGGTTTTTTTCACAGGTAAGAGGACCTTACTAGGTGTCTTGAATCAGCGGCGCTCCCGAGCCACACCGAGCTGGGCGCGGGAGCGCCGCTGATTCAAGACACCTAGTAAGGTCCTCTTACCTGTGAAAAAAACCCTTTCTACTCTCATTTATATCTACGTCATACAGTTACTCTGTTATACATTGAGAAAAAACTCATGATCAATCTCTCTCGTATTAATTCTGAGCGACTTATGTTGAGAAAGACCCGGGAGGGTCGAAACGTTCTTCTTTCCATATCTAGTCGCCTCACATGTATTCATTGGCTCCCACATATTTGATTATTGTTACAATAAAATTTGTTCATTTTTTGCATACCTACTTTAAAGTGTGCGGTGTATATTCATATACTACTGTATTTAGGACGCTTGTCCTCTACACCAGCACCTTATTATTTGTCTGAGTGCACACCAATTTTTCCCACTACTGTGGTTGATAGTTGGACGTGTTGGAGCAAAGAATTCCAGAGGATGGGGGATATTCGGGAGAAGTCTTGGAGGCGATTGGGTGAGGAGCGAATAAGTGTGGAGGAGAGAAGGAGGTCTTGGGAGGATCGGAGATTACGTGAGGGAAGATATCGGGAGATAAGTTCAGAGATATATGGAGGAGACAGGTTATAGATGGCCTTGTAGGTCAGAATTAGTAATTTGTAAAGAAAAAACTCTGCACTTTTTTCTTTATTTATTCCCATGGTGTAGGAACCTACTCTGGCACCACACACGGCTGTGCACACGATTATTTTTCCAGAATTAGTAATTTGAACTGGATACGCTGAGGGAATGGGAGCCAGTGAAGAGATTTGCAGAGGGGAGAAGCGGAGGAGTAGGAAGGAGAGAGATGAATTAGTCGGGCAGCAGAGTTAAGGATGGACTAGAGAGGTGTGAGGGTGTTAGCAGGGAGGCCAGAGAAAAGGGTGTTGCAGTAGTCGAGGCGGGAGATGATGACGGCGTGCACAATCATTTTAGTAGATTGAGGGTTGATGAAAGGACGGATTCTTGAAATATTTTTGAGCTGAAGGCGACAGGAGGTAGATAGAGCTTGGATGTGCGGTTTGAAGGACAGGTCAGAGTCAAGGGCTACTCCGAGGCAGCGGACTTCTGGTACGGGGGAAAGCGTGATGTCGTTAATTGTGATAGATAGGTTAGGTAATGAAGATCTGTGGGATGGGGGAATGATTATGAGTTCAGATTTGTCCACATTGAGTTTGAGGAATCGGGAGGAGAAGAAGGAGGATATGACTGATAGACACTCCGGTATTCTGGACAGCAGAGAGGTGACGTCTGGGCCAGAGAGGTAGATCATCATCAGCGTAAGGTGGTACTGGAATCTGTGGGACTTTGAGTTGCCCCAGGCCAAGTGTATAGATTGAGAAGAGTAGGGGTCCTAGAACAGAGCCTTGGGGGACTCCAACAGAGAGAGGGTGGGACGAGGAGGTAGTGTGGGAGTGGGAGACGCTGAATGTGCGGTTGGAAATGTATGAGGAGATCCAGGATAGGGCGAGGTCCTTGACGCCAAAGGAGGAAAGAATCTGTAGTAGAAGGCAGTGGTCAACTGTGTCAAAATCAGAGGACAGGTCAAGAAGCAGGAGTATAGAGTATTGTCTGTTCACTTTGGCTGTAAGTAGGTCATTATTAATTTTGGTCAGGGCTGACTCAGTGGAGTGATGGGGGCAGAAACCAGATTGTAGAGTGTCAAAGAGCAAGTTAGAAGAGAGGTGGTAGGAAAGCTCAGCGTGGACATGCAGCTCCTGGAGTTTGGAAGCGAATGGGAGCAGCAATATTGGGCGATAGCTGGACATAGCGGTTGGGTCGAGGGTTGGCTTTTTAAGGATAGGCGTGATTGTGGCATGCTTGAAAGCAGAAGGGAAGGTACCGGAAGTTAGTGATAGGTTGAAGAGGTGGGTTAGGGATGGGATAATAGTGGTGGTGAGGTTGGGGAGGAGGTGGGTTGGGATGGGGTCAAGTGCACAGATTGTGAGGTGCGATTTGGAGAGGAGACAATTAAGCTCCCCTTCGGTTATGTTGGAGAGGGAGAATATGGGGTTAGGGCATTGGTCTGGTATACAAAGGGGTTGTGGTGGTTGAACAATGAAGACTTGCCTTGTTTGGTCGATCTTATTTTTGAAGTGTGTGGCAAAGTCCTCAGCAGAGATGAGGGAGGTAGGAGGGAGCAGTGGTGGGCGGAGGAGGGAGTTAAAAGTTTTGAATAGCTGTTTGGGGTTGTAGGATAGGGAAGATACGAGGGTTGTGAAGTAGGTCTGTTTAGCAGAGGTGAGGGCAGATTTGAAAGAGAGTGTTGCTTGTTTGAATGCAGTGAAGTTGTCTTGCGAATTTGTTTTCTTCCAACGCTGCTCTGTAATCCTGGACTCTAGCCAGAGCTTTTTAGTGGTGTTATTGTGCCAGGGTTGTCTGTTGGTACGTCGCACTCTGCCATGAACGAGAGGGGCGACCGTGTCAATATCAGATGTGAGAGTGGCATTGTAGAATGTGTCGTGGAGTGAGGATATTGATGCCAGTGAAAGAATAGAGTCAGAGAGTGTGTGGATGTCTAGGTGTGCAAGGACATGGGTGACAGGAGAGGAGGACAGGGATGAGAAAGTGAGTAGATGGTGGTCGGATAGAGGGAGAGGGGAGGTGGTGAAGTTAGATAGAGAGCAGAGGCGGGTGAAGACCAGGTCTAATGTATGACCATCCGTGTGGGTGGCTGATGAGGACCACTGAGTAAGTCCAAAGGATGAAGTAAGGGACAGGAGTTTGGAGGCTGCTGACTGAAGGGTATCAGTGGGGATGTTGAAGTCACCCATGATGATGGTGGGGATGTCAGTGGAGAGAAAGTGAAGAAGCCAGGTAGTGAATTGGTCGATGAAGGCAGTGGTCGGGCCTGGAGGTCGGAATATGACGGCCACTTGGAGGTTGGAGGGAGAGTAGATGCGGACAGAGTGGACTTCAAAGGAGGGGAGGATTAGGGAGAGAAGAGGTGGGATTGGGTTAAAGTTGCAGTTAGAGGAAAGGAGAAAACCCACTCCTCCACCATATCTATTTCCAGGGCGAGGAGTGTGGGTGAATTGGAGGCCACCGTAACACAGCGCAGCAGGGGAGGCGGTGTCAGAGGGTGTCAGCCATGTTTCTGTGAGGGCGAGGAAAGCAGGATTGCGAGAGAGAAAGAGGTCATGAATCACATGAAACTTATTGCAGATGGAGCGGGCATTCCAGAATGCTCCAGAAAGAGGGAGCAGGGGGGTGGGTGTCAATGGCACAGGTTTTACGTTGGAAAGATTGCGGTAGTTCTTATTAGATAGGGAGCGGTAGGAAGGAGTACTAATGGTGGGTATGAGCTGTGGAGGTCCAGGATTGGGAGATACGTCACCAGCAGTGAGGAGAAGCAGAGAAAGGGTGAGCAGGTGGGAGAAGGAGAGAGGACAGCTTGTTTTGTGTTTTATTAGGACAGATTTGAGGTTGAGGAGCAGGTCAGCAGAGGAGGTCAGATGGGGAGGAAGGAGGGAAGGGGAGATGATTATTTGATTAGAGGGTGCTGGGGTTTGGGGATAGCGAAGGAGAGAGAGGATTAATGGAGCAACCACTGTGAGGGCATATGTAAACATGGTGAAAGAGTAAGATGGGTAAATAGAAAAGCCAGGTACAAGTAATTAGAAGTGCTTTCTCAGCAGACATACCCAAAGGAGACATAGTGTGGGGTCCTGACTCCTGCCGTGACTAACTGCCGTTGAAATAACTGCAGCTTCATTGTACTTTTGCTGCAGTGGTACTTCTGCTGCATGTGCGTGCCTGACCCCAAACGCGTGTGCATTAGGAACAATAGACCGACTGATCTTATATTTTGTATTGAAGTGTCTAATGAGAGTATGCAAAAGTCATTGTGAAGTGAGGGGGGATCAGGATCAGCTGTGACTAATAAGATTGTTGGATTTCATGTCATCAGCTGTATATAGAGGTGTTACCTGCAATTGTATTCCTGCCTTTGCTGATAATTAGCCTACTGAAAACTCTTCCCGAAAGGATAGGAAGTATTAGTCTAAAATAGTCAGAGCAACCACAATGAAAATTGAAAGATTATACATTTATTTTTTTAATAAATACATATATACAGTACATATATATATACACAAGCTATGAACCCGTTCTACGCCCGGGTGGCAAGCATTTTTATTGGTATATGGTCTCCCATCTTGGTATGTGCTGCCTCCTCCTATCCTGGTATTCATGGTCCCCTCACCCCCACCCAATCCTGGTATGCATGGCACCTCATTCCGCATCCTGGTATGCATGGTCACCTCACCCCCCAGTTCTGGTATGCATGGCACCCCCTCATCCCTATCCTGGTATGCATGGTACCTGCTCATCCATATCCTGGTATTCATGGTTCCCTCACCCCCCAATCCTGGTATGCATGGTCCCCTCATCCCCAATCCTGGTATGCATGGCACCCCTCACCCCCAATCCTGGTATGCATGATCCCCTCACTCCCCTTTCCTGGTATGCATGGTCCTCTCACCCCCCATCCTGGTATGCATGGTCCCCTCACCACCCTATCCTGGTATGCATGGTCCCCTCACCACCCTATCCTGGTATGCATGGTCCCCTCACCCCCCAATCCTGGTATGCATGGCCCTCTCACCCCCCTAACCTGGTTTGTATGGCCCACTCATCCACAATCCTGGTGTGCATAGTCCCCTCACCCCCCCAATCCTGGAATGAATGGTCCCCTTACCCCCCACCCCCAATCCTGGTGTGCATGGTCCCCTCACCCCCCAATCCTGGTGTGCATGGACCCCTCACCCCCCAATCCTGGTGTGCATGGTCCCCTCACTCCCCAATCCTGGAGTGCATGGTCCCCTCACCCCCAATCCTGGAGTGCATGTCCCCTCACCCCCCAATCCTGGTGTGCATGGTACCCTCACCCCCCAATCCTGGTGTGCATGGTCCCGTCATCCCCCAATCCTGGTGTGCATGATCCCCTCACCCCCCAATCCTGGTATGCATGGTCCCCCCTCATCCCTATCGTAGGATGTATGGTACCCCCTCAACCCCCAATCCTGATATGCATGGTCCCCTCACCCCCCAATCCTGGTGTGCATGGTCCCGTCATCCCCAATCCTGGTATGCATGGTCCTCTCACCCCCTATCCTGGTATGTATGGTCCCCTCACCCACAATTCTGGTGTGCATAGTCCCCTCACCCCCCCCAATCCTGGAATGCATGGTCCCCTTACCCCCCACCCCCAATCCTGGTGTGCATGGTCCCCTCACCCCCCTATCCTGGTGTGCATGGTCCCCTCACCCCCAATCCTGGTGTGCATGGTCCCCTCACCCCACAATCCTGGAGTGCATGGTCCCCTCACCCCCCAATCCTGGAGTGCATGGTCCCCTCACCCTCCAATCCTGGTGTGCATGGTACCCTCACCCCCCAATCCTGGTGTGCATGGTCCCATCACCCCCCAATCCTGGTGTGCATGATCCCCTCACCCCCCAATCCTGGTATGCATGGTCCCCCCTCATCCCTATCGTAGGATGTATGGTACCCCCTCAACCCCCAATCCTGATATGCATGGTCCCCTCACCCCCCTATCTTGGTATACATGCTACCCCTGACCCCCAAATCCTGATATGCATGGTCCCCTCACCCCTGAATCCTGGTTTGCATGGTCCCCCCTCATCCCTATCGTAGGATGCATGGTACCCCCCAACCCACAATCCTGATATGCATGGTCCCCTCACCCCCCTATCCTGGTATGCATGCTACCCCTGACCCCCAATCCTGGAATGCATGGTCCCCTCACCCCCGAATCCTGGTATGCATGGTCCCCTCATCCCCCTATCATGGTATGCATTCTACCCTGACCCCCCAGTCCTGGTATGCATGGTCCTCTCACCCCCGAATCCTGGTATGCATGGTCCCCTCACCCCCCTATCCTGGTAATGCATGCTACCCCTGACCCCCCAATCCTGATATGCATGATCCCCCCACCCCCAATCCTGGTATGCATGGTCCCCCCTCATCCCTATCGTAGGATGTATGGTACCCCCTCAACCACCAATCCTGATATGCATGGTCACCCCCCTATCCTGGTATGCATGCTACCCCTGACCCCCCAATCCTGGAATGCATGGTCCCCTCACCCCCGAATCCTGGTATGCATGGTCCCCTCATCCCCCTATCCTGGTATGCATGCTACCCCTGACCCCCCAATCCTGGTATGCATGGTCCTCTCACCCCCAAATCCTGATATGCATGGTCCCCTCGCCCCCCTATCCTGATATGTATGGTCCCCTCACCCCCTATCCTCGTATGCATGCTACCTCTCACCCCCTATCCTGATATGTATGGTCCCCCTCACCCCTATTAAACTGCACACATACAAAAAAAAAACATTTATACTCACCTTTCTTCGCTGTGCTCCAGTGCTGTCCCGTCCTGCTGGAGGCTGGGGGAGGAGTGTGGCTCCGGAGTACGCGCATGCCCATACCGCGCTGTCCGGCGCCATATTGCTGAAGACACACTGCAAATGTGTCTTCAGTAAAATGGCGCCGATAGCGCTATGCACATGCGTGATTCCGACGGCACTCCTTCCCCGGTTTCTGGCAAGAGAAGCGCCGCGGCAACGCTCCTCCTGGTCAGGTAAGTATGTAAGTATGGTGCCGGTATGCGTCCAGTGTCTACGCGTACCGCAATCTCCGGCGCCATACACAATCCTCACCGCTGGATGCTGTCTTCTGTCTGGAGCCAGACTGCGCAGGCGTGTCGCGCTTGCGCAGTCTATAAAGGCTTCAGACAGAGTGACGCTTACAGCGTTATATTATATATATATATATATATATATATATATATATATATATATATATATAGTGGTATGAAAAAATTTCAAAAATTAAAAAAATGAACGCAAAAACCTGATTTAAACAATAGTTCATTTTCTAGCGATAGATTAAGGGGGTATTGTTCTTGACCACACATTAAAAAAAAATGTCTATGGCTTCTATCTATTTAAATGCTCTACACTGATGTTACCTTTGGACCTTCTTATCAAATCAAATTTAACCCCTCCTGCCACGGTAGCGAATTTTACCTGACAGTGCAAAATACAATCTCACTGACCATAGGCAATCAGATACGTTTTTCCCTTTAGTAATTATTACAGTTGATACCATTAGTCAGACTCATAAGATAAGTGTCCAGTTCTTCTCAAAATTCAGCTATTGATTTTACCATTACTCTGCCTGGCAGTAGAGTATTCCAAGGCTTAACCAGTCTTACTACAAAGAAACCCTTCCTATATTAATTATAAAACTGCCTCTACATGCAGCTGATGCTCAAGGGTCCTTTATGCAGAAAAAAGAGAGAATAAAATAGAAAAGGTTATTTGTTTTTCTGACTTGAATCTTCGATAACTCTCTTCTCTCTTTCTGGTTGTAAAAACAGTAAAGCATGAGTTTATCGATGTGACTTTAGAAATTGTATATGCAGTTACAAATACAATATAGAAGTATGTTTTTGTGTAGTATATGCTTATACAGCTGCTTTAATTCCATTGATGATATGATTAAAAGGGTTTATGAGGTTTTAAAAAATTTACATTGGGCTCAAGTAAAAACTGCAAATTGTGCGTTATCTACCTTACTAATTTCCTAAGATGTCATAACCTGTAACAGGGGACTTTCACTGGATTTATAATTTAAACTGAGTACCTCCTGCAATTTCCGTTACTTCACTGATTCTAGAACAGTTTTTCTTTCTTCTGTGCCCCTCCGTTCCAAAGATTTGCCTCTAGAATAAAGATGCAAATATTCCTTTAGCAAACGGCATAGATCACAGAACTTCTCTGTGGGCGTGCTAATTTTCTCTTCTGATATTGGCCAATCAGAATATAATCACGCCCACAGAGAAGTCCTGTGGCGTATGTCTGGTTGGTTGAAGGGAAAATTTGTACCTTTATTTCCAGTGGGCATAACTTTGGAACTGAGAGGCACAAAAGAGAAAGAAAAACTATTTCCTAATCAATGGAACAGTGGCAATTGGAGAATGTACTCAGTTTAAATAAGAAAAATCTAGAGAAAGGTCCCCTTTAGAGATGAGCAAACCCGAGCTTAAAAGTTGTGAGTTCATACCAGATAGTGTCCGGTACTAAATGCCAAACACGGACTTCTTCTGAAAGTCCATTGCAATGTTCTGAGTTCCGTGGGAAGTTTGGGAGGCGAGAGAAAAAATTTTTCTATCTCAAAAGTTTGGGCTCCCATTCCTTTCCATGGGGTTAGTGTTCTGGTTCAAGTTTGAGTACAGTTCTGGTACCCAAATCGAACTTTTAAATAATGCTCAGGTTGGGTACCAGATCCCGAACTTCCACGGGTCTGCTCATCCCTAGTTCCCTTTAATCGTAGCCCTTGTTTACTGACAGATTCCGAATGAAAAAGTGGCTAGCTCACAACAGGCCAATGTCAAATTTGAGAGACTCCAGCCAGTGTGACACCCGATGATACAGTGGGGAAAATAAGTATTTGATACACTGATGATTTTACAAGTTTTCCCACCTAAAAATGGAGAGGTCTGTAATTTTTATTGTAGGTACATTTCAACTGTGAGAGACAGAATCTTACAAAAAAAACAGAAATTCACGTTGTATTATTTTTATATAATTAATTTTAATTTTATTGCATGAAATAAGTATTTGGTACAATAGAAAAACAGAACTTAATACTTGGTACAGAAACCTTTGTTTGCAATTACAGAGGTCAGACGTTTCCTGTAGTTTTTGACCACGTTTGCACACACTGCAGCAGGGATTTTGGCCCCCTCCTCCATACAGATCATCTCCAGATCTTTCAGGTTTTGGAGCTTTTGCTGGGCAACATTGAGTTTCATCTCCCTCCAAAGATTTTCTATTGGGTTCAAGTCTGGAGGCTGACTAGGCCATTTCAGGACCTTGAAATGCTTCCTACAGAGCCACCCTTAGTTGCCCTGGCTGTGTGTTTTGGGTCATTGTCATACTGGAAGACACAGCCACAACCTGTCTTCACTGCTCTTACTGAGAAAAGGTGATTGTTGCCTAAAATCTCGTGATAAATGACCCCATCCATCCTCCTTCAATATGGTGCAATCGTCCTGTCCCCTTTCCAGAAAAGCACCCCCAAAGTATGATGTTTCCCCCACCATGCTTCACGGTTGGGACTGTGTTCTTGGGGGTTGTACTCATCTTTCTTCTTCTTCCAAACATGGCGTCTGGAGTTGATACCAAAATGTTCTATTTGGATCTCATCTGACCACATGGCCTTCTCCCATGCCTCCACTTGGTCATCCAGATGGTCATTGGCGAACTTCAAACAGCCTGGACATGTGTTGGTGTAAGCAGGGGGACCTTGCTTGCTCTGCAGGATTTTAATCCATGACGGCATAGTGTTTTACTAACAGTAATGTTTGAGACTGTGGTTCCAGCTCTCTTCAGGTCATTGACCAGGTCCTCCTGTGTAGTTCTGGGCTGCTTCCTGTGCTTTCTCGGAATCATCCTTAGCCCACGAGGCGAGATCTTGCATGGAGCCCCAGACTGAGGAAGATTGACAGTCATCTTGTGTTTCTTCCATTTTTTAACAATTGGGCCAACAGTTGTTGCCTTATCGCAAACATGTTGCCTATTGTTCTGTAGCCCATCAGAGCACATCCCAGCCTTGTGAAGGTCTACAGTTTTGTCCCTGGTGTCCTTAGACAGCTCTTTGCTCAAGGCCATGGTGGAGAGATTGGAGTGTGATTGTTTGACAGCTAATACCTCATTAATTTGAAGAAAGTTAGGTTATAGCTAAAGGGGTTTTCCAGGTCTTTAATCTTGGTGACCTTTCCTTAGGATAGGTCATTAATATCAAATTGGTGATTGGTGTGAGTTTAATCTACAGCCTCCCCACCAATCAACTGATTGATCACATCAAGGTGTAGTGGATGCAAATATGATTGCAGCTCAGTGCTTCTCTTGTAAACCTGCGATTGCAGTACCATTCTCTGTCACTACACACTGTATGGCACTGCACCACCTCGATCCCTGCAATCGGTTGGGGACTCATTCTAAGGAAAGGTCACTGAAATTAAAGCCTTTTTTAGAGCATTGTCTTTTCTTCATAGTAGATGTAGAGTGCAGGGACATGTATAATAGCATGCTCTAAGAAAGAAGACAGCCTGTCTCCAGCGGATGGAAATGATTTCTATAGAACAATTTTCTGATCTTCTTAAAGACCAGGTACAATTCACACACGTGTCACAACAGTCTTTATAAATGTGGTCTTATGGCTTTAATTAAATTTTCACATCGGTTGACCTCCTACTAGAATTTGATAAATGCTCCCTTCTCCTGTGCTTTACATATATTATGTGACATGATGCTAATATCTGGAACTATTGCTGCTCTTTTCATTTCATCTTATTGAAGATTCCATTAGCATCAGCCGGCTCCATACTCTGTGAACAATGTTTGCTCATTCACTCAATATGAATTTGCTTTTCCTGTCGTCACCTTTCTCCATGAAGACATTAACGTGTTAATGCTACCCTCTGCTGACCGGTGAGACACTTGTTTGAGCTCTTGCTGTACAGTAGAGGCATAGGATGATTATGATATAGAGACTTCTCTTGAAGATATATTTTATTCTAACTATATCACAATCATATTTCTCTACATTCACAAATTTATACGGTTCTTCTGCCTAGAGCATTTTTTTTTCAAATTGACTTACAGTTTTCATTATTCTCCCTGATAATGTAAAGTGCAGATCTGGGAGAAATCTACGTTCTGATCATGATTTTATTGGAAATTAAAAAAAAAAAAAAAACTTTTAATGTTTTACTTGTCCATTGGCCATATCGAATTTACTTGATCGGATTGAGCCGCAATTCAAAGTTCACAGAAAAAGATAAAAAGGACTAAAAAAATCCTGCAAAATTTTTTTTAGCAAAAGCACAACATGAAAAATAGTCTTACCAAATCTTGTCAAATGACCAGTGCACCAGCAGGATGCAGCAAGCTCCCATTGAGCCGCAATACCAAACCCAACCATTAAACAGGAGTGGCGTGTTTTTGGAAGAAAAACATGAAAGAAAGCATACCTTTTTTCTTAATCTCAGACAAACCCCTTAAAGAGTAAGTAAACTTTTTTAAATTAAATTAGGTTATGAATTTTTTGTAATATACTTCATTACCTTATTCTGATTCTGAGTTAAATTTGCAGGTACAGTCTTGAGATTTCAGACTTCTGGAGAATTGGAGCTTGTTTGGAGTCTAAAATTTCATTTTATGGTAGAAAACTTACCAGACAAGATGATTCCACCTATCCCAAGTCCTTTTTTTGTATTAACACCTAATAAGATATCTAATGATGGATCAAAGCAAGATTTAAAGAGTAACCAAGCATATTTGTTTTTTTTTAAGTATCCTCCAGGAATTGCAAAGTTAAATATTTTTGTAATATACTTTAATTTTGCATCCTTCTCTCCCAGTCTCCCAAACACTATGCCTCAGTGCTGTTTCAATGCCCAGTTAAAGTTTCTTTTAGAAGCTGCTTTCATCTGCTGCTCAGCCAATAATCCTACACTATTTTCAAACATGTAGGATACTGTAATTCTCCTGCCTGAAGTTTGGTTATGGGATCAGAAAGGCTCAGACAGGGAAAGTCCCATACACAGACAACAACATGTAGTGTAGGTAGGCTTTATTTTAGCCAGTTTATTGGGAAACGGCAAACATTATAAATTCAAACCTTCTGATGGACCTGAGGCAAACCATGGGAATTTAAAATTATTTTTTGCTTTGCATATAAGGTAGAGATGGGCCCCAATTTGCTGACTATGAAAGACAACTAGATGTCATTGCCACAGTTAGTTTGATGAGTAGCTTAGTGGAAAACTATATGGAAGTGTTCAAACTAAGAGAACACTTGATTGTGTAGGGGCCCACAAGAGAATTCACTGTTGAGCCTACATATTAGTGTAGAGATGGCAGTTATGTATAGCCAATGGAAATTCCCTTTTTTACATGTGTTTTCCTATATAAATAGGAACAAAAGGGAACAGTATAGAAAGTTGCTTTTTATGTTGAGTTTTTGCCCCTAACTGTTGGAAAATCCATAAATATATAGTTAAGTTTATAGCAGAATATTTTTTTCGAAGGTGGATTCAATGTAAAATAACAATAGCAATTTAGGAATTCATATACTTGTCAATGAATGCATGGATATAGATTCTCCATGGATTTGAATTAATCTTGCATATGACCTCTGTAACTCATAGACTTGGATAAAATACTTCTATAATCTTACTGCTGTTACAGTAAAGAATCCTTAGGTTTGTGATGATCTTTAAACCTTCTTTCCTCTAGATATATGTGTAGCATGTTCCCTTGTCATCGTTGCAAGCCTAGGTTTCAAAAATTGTTTCGAAAGATTCCTGTACTGTCCATTCATATATTTGTATGTAGTAATAAAATAGCTCCTAAGTTATTGTTTTTTTCCAAAGGGTGCTTCAGTCTTCCCAAACTACAGATGACTGTTTTATGTAATAAGACAACCTCTTCTGATTCTTATTAGCACGACTTAACAGTAAAAATGTATCCACATGTTCTGCTTTTCCCAAAAATCTTGACAAAATGCGTCTGTTTTACAGTGATTTTATGAGATTCAGAACATGTGAACACAGCCAGTGCTTATTGGAGAAGCACTAGTCAGACAAAAGTCCTGCCAGGCTATTCTCCAATAAACACACCCTCCTGTTCAGCAAGGAAAGTCGGGAGGAATGCCCGTCAAGGGTGGAAATGAGCCCCAATGTGCTGATTAGGAGAGAAGGTCAGATGTCACTGCCACAGTTCTATGAGTAGCTTAGTGGAAAACTATATGGAAAGTGTTCAAACTAAGAAAACATTTGTTGGTTTAGAAGCCCAGCAGAGAATTCCCTGACTCTCCGGACGACCAGTCCGAGCATATCCATTAGGCTGGGATCACACATGCGAGAAACACGGACGAGTCTTCATGTTAATACCCGCACTGGCGCCTGCACTCAGGAGCGGAGCGTTCGGCTGCATGTATTTCTATGCATCCGCTCGTTCCGCTCCGAGTGCCGGCGGCAGTGCGGGGTATTGAGGTGCGAGACTCGTCCGTGTTTCTCGCATTTGTGATCCCGGACTTAGTGTAGGGATGGCAGTTGTGTATAGATAATGGAAATTCCCTTTTTTTTTACATGTTTTTCCCTATATAAATAGGAACAACAGGGATTAGTATAGAATGGTGTAATAGAGGACAATTTAGCAAATAATTCGTTCGTCCATCAGCTATTGCACTGAACTTCAGGGACCAAGCGGGAATGCTTGTTGCGTTCTGAAACCACTGCCTTGTGCACCAGCAAACTTGTCTCAGTCCTGCAAAGGGGTACCATATTATGGGTCTATGTAACACATGTATTATGACTGTATACTTAAGCCCTTATGGACACTTTCAACCTTTTTTTTTGCTAGTGACTGCAAGCAAGTGCATGCTACATTGTATAAGAGACAGATGTTTATGATGTATGTAGACAGAAAACAAGACAGTTATTGCCATGATATATCAGTTTAGATATGCCTTAATTTTTTTCTATTTGCCACAATTTACCTTACAAATGTTTTATTAAATGACTTTATCTTTCCCAAGGAGATTGTAAGTTTTTTTTCCCAGAGACCTCATTATTGTCAGACACGGCTCAGGACAGTCGGCGATGATACAAATGTGACTTGAAGACATGAAAAATGAACTCCTCCCCCTTTTTAAAGTTATAATTTTCCAGAGAGATGAACGACCTCCAGTCCAGGAGGAGACACATAAGAGAGGTGATAAATATTGGAAAGAAAATTTTTACACCTTTTCCCCCTGCTGTTATTCCTGCCTTTGTATTATTTATTATTTGTGCTTCTAATCTATCATTCACACCCATTAGCATTCATCAGACGTATCTGGTTTTTCTCATATCCATGATATTTGCATTTCATAAACTAATTGTAAAAGAATAAAGAATGAAGAGGTAATAAAATTCACAGTCAGAAAAAAAATGTTAATATACAAACAGATATAAATTAAAATCTAGGTAGGTTTTTGCAATAGCAGGTTTTCACTCTGCTCTGTGGTTTCTGCAGCCACCTTTAGGGGAAGACTCTGCATAGTTTCTTCCTTTCTTTAATGCATTGCATCCCCTGAATCTTATATACTTATTTTTTTAAGTGACTTTTATTGCTATTTCTATATCATACAGTCCTATACATACATATATATGTAAGGAGGTGGAGGTGTTGCCCACGTCCCCTCTTCCTTGAAAATGTATATTACTGTAATGCAATATAATATTTGTGTGTTTAACAGTCTGCATTGTTATTTGATGAGGTTGTGTTCTGCTTAGTTCTAGGTAGCCTACAGGGAGAGGCAGAGTTAATGATTGGGACAAGCCCATAATGGGAAGGACTATATGGTAAGATAGTGAGGAACTTCCTGATAGAATTTCAGATAGGGACTAGTCTGCAGCTACAGCAGACCTCAGATCTGGCTAGTTAGCAGAACCGCATGGAGTGGGTGATCCTGTGGCAAGAGGGAGACAAAGAAGCCAGATAGTAAGATCCTGTAGAGCACAGACAACTGAAAGAAACGTGAGCTGGAATCTGGATAGAAATAGTAAAAAGTGAAGGAAGAAGTATCAGGGCTTGGGGCAGGAAGCATAGAGGGACAGTATAGAATTATCTTCCAGAAAAGTTAGCGGAATAAAGAAGGAAAGTGAAGCGAGACAAAGACAAAATGCACCACATGGTAGTCCAGAGGTTTCAGTAGAAAAGAAAGCCGAGTAGCCGCCATATTGACACAGAAAACTTTCCTACAGAGAAAAGGCTGCGGAACCACGGGTTGGTGTTTGGGACTCTTGCTTACTGGACTGAAGTGACGTTATTGAGAATGAGGGAAGATTCCAAAATAGTGTGATGGGCTGTGCAAAGAGTAGAGGAAGTAACCATGGAAGATAGAGTGATTCCACGAAAGTAGGAAATGTGTGTGATGTTGCTTGTTGTTAAAGAAACATCCTTGATGATAAATGCCTTTAATCTGCTGTATATAGTTCATACCAAGCTATTCTTCAGTAATAAGAGGTTTATTTTGAACTGTGGTCTCCCTTACTTAACCCCTTAACACCTGATCCTTGCCAGCCGAATTGTCACGACACAGCTGTCGGTGTGACCCGGGACTAAGGGCTCCTTCCCTGACCCTAACACTAGGGTGCGCCCTAGCTTGCCCTGCTCCATGGGATACTTCAAATGGCAAAGATGCCGGGGCCTCCACCCTTGCCTTATCTCCTGAGTTAATCCTCCATTATGTCCTTGGCCTTCTATTATCAGAGAAAATTATTCTTTTGGTGCTCTTATCTCTGTATTCAAGTGTTCATAGTCACCAAATTATTATAGCATTTTTTGCCACATATATTATTCAATTTGTATTTTCCCTTTTCATATGGATAGCGTACCTTGTTTTGTTGTTGCATTTGCTATTTCATATGCAATTTTTTGTATGTTAATTGTATCATGATGTCATAGGAGGTTGTTCTCCTATATATTGCTTCCGTTTGTTCAGTCATGCTATAATCTATGACTAAGGGCTTAGGCCAGAAACACGTCAGAATGTCTTCTTGTTTTTAACCTGTCTGGACTCATTTTAACGATATGAAATAAAGGAGAAGTTTTTTATCCATATCCAGCTGGTCGATCATTCTTTTCTTTTTTTTTGCTCATATCCGGTGGTCAGACGGACTTTGGATCCCAGCTGCAACATTGGAGGCTAACTACTATTCACACGGTGAGGCTCATTTCCTTTTTGTTTTTTGTTTCCTCCATCTGTTCTCTTCCCCTAACCAGGGAAGAGGGGGCGCTACTGTGCACCGCAGTACACCAACCCGACAAATAAGGCAACACGGACAAGGGTAAACAGAAAACTCCAGGCATACAAAATATTCACTCACACATAACAGAGGAATGAAGGTAGGGGAATAAAATAAAACATGGAAGGATAAGGAATTACCACGTATACAAACCAAGCAACAGTCACAGATAACTCCTCCAACTCCTCCAACTCTCCTTCTCATAAGAACGCCTCTCCCTCCGTTAGCCATGCAGTAATAAAGCTATCTCTGTTATGTTTTGGTAGCTGAGGAGAGCAGACAAAAACGACAATACACCAGAGAGGTTGGAATCTATTGGATTGCAGTACCCTGACTAACTACCACAACTAAAGGCAGCCGTGGAGCGTTCCTACGTTGGTCCTAGACCGCTCGTCACAGCCTGAGAGATTAACTACACCTAAAGATAGAAAGAGGAAAGCTATCTGCCCCGGAGCAGAACCCCAAAGAACCTAGGAAGCCCCCAAACATGTAATGGCGGTTAGACAAGAGGAAATACAGACACAGACAGAAAATAGTATGAGCAAACGTTGGGGCCCAATCTTCCTAGAAAGAAAAGGATAGGAAGGACACTTACTGCAATCCAAAAAACCCTAAAAAAATACCAACTCACTAATTGCAAAAACACTGAGATCACACGACCTCTACCACCTAAATTAGTTCTCTGGTGTAACAAAACTAAGCAGCAGCCACTGAAAAAACTGGAAAAGGCAAATGAACAAATAACAGTGGCTCAGATAAACTGAGAGGAGCACAAGCCCCCCGGAGGGGACCCGGCTGACCTCCACAGAAGTGCAGGACAAAATGCAAAAAGCAAGCACAAAAATAAAAGCAGAAAATATCTTATCTGTTAGCAGAAGATGCAGGCAAGACACAGCAAGCTTCCAAGAGAACCAGGAACCAAAGTTGAGACAAGAACAATTGATCACCGGCAACCCTGATGGCAGGGAACCTCCCTTATATAAGACCAGTCTGTAACACCTGATTGCCAATCTTCACAATCTTCATTGAATAGTTCAGTACTGTTTGTAACCACCAGAGGGAGCTTCTGCTCAGAATTCATTTCTAACACATTCACAACAGGTTGCAAAACTACCAGCCTTACCACCACCAGCATGATCAGGCACATGGCAGCAAAGCACCCAACTTTGTTGGTTGAACACCAGGCTCCATGAACAGTGTCTGAAGGTGATACCACTGCGTCTTCCGCTGTTGTATGTGCAAGCCAACCCCCTGTCCATGGTGCATGCAAAGATGCCTCCTGCCCTGCATCTGTAGTTGCACACAAACTCAACTAGTACCATTAGCAATCACGTCCATGTCCTTGTCCCAACGCATCCTTCAGTTGTCCATATCCCAGTCCTTGGAACGCAAGTGGAAATATGCAGCTAACGCCACAGTACTAAATCCACACATTTCTCGTCTGTTTGCGATGGAAATGTTGCAAATGTTAGGCTTGTGGAAGACGGAAGCTTTCTGCAACCTGATGGCGGTGACCGTAACAAGGTATTCGGTCCCCACCCACCACTATTTCTCCCGGTCTGCCATAACGACATTACACAAGCAAGCACGTGTCCAACAACATTACCCGGGCCCTCAACAGTGCTGTTACAGGGAAAGTGCACCTAACAATGGACACGTGGACATGTGCTTGTGGGCAGGGACGGTACATCTCGCTGACGGCACACTGGGTTAGCATTGAATAAGTCATGACCCAGTCGGACATTGGGAGACAATGTCACAGATGTATGGAGTAGACAGTTTCTGGAAGGCTTTGTATGTCATAGTTAGGCTTTTGAACTGTAGCCTATGGGCAATAGGAAGGCAGTGAAGGGCCTGGCAGAGAGGAGAGGCTGGAGAATAATGGAGGGACAGTTGGATTACTCTGGCAGCAGAGTTTAGAATAGATTTGAGTGGTGCAAGAGTGCTAGAGGGGAGGCCAGAGAGTATAAGGTTGCACTAGTCGAGGCGGGAGATCATGAGGGTGTGCACAAATATTTTTGAAGTTTCATGGAATGTACAGATCACGGAAATGTTTTTGAGTTGTAGTGGGCAGGAGGAGGCAAGGGCTTGGATATGTAGCTTGAAAGAGAGGGCAGAGTCGAGGATCACCCCAAGGCCACGAACAAGCAGGACTATTTTTCACGGTGTGCCGTCCCGGCATTACACAGGCACATGTCCCACAACATTACCCATGCCCTACACAATGCTGTTACTTGGAAACTCAACCTAACCACAAACACGTGGACAAGTGCTTGTGGTCAGGGACGGTACATCTCACTGAGGGCACACTGGGTTAACATAGTGGAAGCTGGGACCCACTCTGACCTTGGTATGGTGCACATCCTCCCAACCCCTAGTATTGAGTGTCCTACGTCAATCTGGGTTGCCCCCACAGTCTACAGATCCTGCACCTCCTCCTTCGCCTCCATCTCCAAAAGTAACACATCAGTCAAACACTGGAAGCAAAAGGCTGTGCTGAAGCTAATATGCTTAGATGACAAAACGCACAATGATGAAGAGTTGTGGACAGCTCTGAAAGAGCAGGCAGATCTTTGCCTGACACCGCTGAACCCACAGCCAGTCAAGGTTGTGTGTGACAATGGCTGGAACCTGGTGGCTGCTCTGTGTCGAGGTGAGCTCAGACACGTGCCATGCCTGAAAAATGCGCTTAACCTCATTGTTCAAAGTTTTCTGAAAAGCGACAAGGAGCTGCCAGATCTGCTAGGAAAAGTACAACGCTCTGCGGACCCATTTTAGAATGTCAGCTACAGCTTCATCCGCCCTTGCCCTGCTTCAGCAGCGCTTTCAGCTTCTGGCTCACCGACTGGTGTGTGATGTCCCCAGTAGAGTTGAGCGATACTTTCCGATATCCTAAAGTATCGGAATCGTAATGGTATCGCCGATATCACTAAAATATCGGCGATACCCGATACCGATACCGGAAGTCCCATGTAAGTCTATGGGAACAAAATATCGAAATTAAAAAAAACCCATTCTTGCCTTGTTGGTTAATTGTACATGAAGGAAAACAAGAAAGAGTAATGTAGAATGTATTGGGGGAGGTTGAGGAGACATTAAAGGCATAGATGTTTGACCCAATCCAATGGAATAGCATTAATTTTTTTTTTTTAGGAAATACGTTCGGATTGACGAACAAATTGACAATGTTGTTAACCTTTTTTCTATTTTGTCAAATATGTCTGTTTCACAACTTCCATGGTCTTCACCTTTTTAACTTTTCACACACTTTCTCCTTCATAATTTTCAGCAGCATCATCTTTCTCATCAAATTATTCTTCATCTTCACCTTATTAATCTTCTAAAACTTCTTGCTATTCATCTTTTTGTTAACATTACTTATATTGTTCTTATTAAACAGTTATTATTCTTCATATTCTACTTCTTCATCTTCTTCCTATTCATCCTTTTCATCATATTCTTATTTGTGACAGACATTCCTGTACTTGTAATCTGTAAAACTCTGAATTTTCATCCTTCCGTTCTTGCTGTCACGAAAGATTTTAATTACAACAGTATTTGTCCGCGTTCAGTTTAGCCTGCAGCAGCATCAGGCATTTTCCAGGGGCACCACGAGGAGGAACGGACTCACCCCCATACACTGCTTAGTCTTCTTCTGCTTAGAATTTAGAGCATATATTTTGCTCTTCATTTTGGTCTTATACTTAATGTTCTTCTGCTTTTTGATCTTCTGCTTATTGTTCTTCTGTCTCTTGTTCTGTATCTTGTAGTTTGTCTTAACCTTCTTTGTCCTGTTGGTGATGGTACAAAAGCCAATGGAAGTAACGAGGACCAGCTGACTGTGCTGGAACCCGGAGGGTCAGCAGAAGGAAAAGAGCCAATGGCACAACCGAGGACCAGCTGACGTTACTGGGACAGGGTTACTAAGCAGGAGGTACCTGTGCTCCAAAGCACTACCAAGGACCAGCAGACGTTGCTGGAACTCGGATACCGACATGGAGGCACCTAGGCCAAAGGCACTGCGGAGAACCAGCTGACGGTACTGGAACCCGGATGGGTAGCAGAAGGTACAAGAACCAATGAAAGTAACGAGGACCAGCTGACTGTGCTGGAACCCGGAGGGTCAGCAGAAGGAAAAGAGCCAATGGCACAACCGAGGACCAGCTGACGTTACTGGGACAGGGTTACTAAGCAGGAGGTACCTGTGCTCCAAAGCACTACCAAGGACCAGCAGACGTTGCTGGAACTCGGATACCGACATGGAGGCACCTAGGCCAAAGGCACTGCGGAGAACCAGCTGACGGTACTGGAACCCGGATGGGTAGCAGAAGGTACCCATGGAAATTAAAGTTGAGGCAGCAGGACTGTTTGCCGTTCACACAGCAGGGGAACAGCTGACATTACTGAACCCCAGTAACACAGGAGCAAGTGTAGACTGTGCTAACAGCACTTCCGAGAAACAACTGGCGGTGTTGTAACCCAGGGATGAGAAGAGAACATGGTGGAGGCAGCAGGACTATTTGCCGTTCACACAGCAGGGGAACAGCTGACATTACTGAACCCAGTAACACGGGAGCAAGTGTAGACTGTGCTAACAGCACTTCCGAGAAACAACTGGCGGTGTTGTAACCCAGGGATGAGAAGAGAACATGGTGGAGGCAGCAGGACTATTTGCCGTTCACACAGCAGGGGAACAGCTGACATTACTGAACCCCAGTAACACGGGAGCAAGTGTAGACTGTGCTAACAGCACTTCCGAGAAACAACTGGCGGTGTTGTAACCCAGGGATGAGAAGAGAACATGGTGGAGGCAGCAGGACTATTTGCCGTTCACACAGCAGGGGAACAGCTGACATTACTGAACCCCAGTAACACGGGAGCAAGTGTAGACTGTGCTAACAGCACTTCCGAGAAACAACTGGCGGTGTTGTAACCCAGGGATGAGAAGAGAACATGGTGGAGGCAGCAGGACTATTTGCCGTTCACACAGCAGGGGAACAGCTGACATTACTGAACCCCAGTAACACGGGAGCAAGTGTAGACTGTGCTAACAGCACTTCCGAGAAACAACTGGCGGTGTTGTAACCCAGGGATGAGAAGAGAACATGGTGGAGGCAGCAGGACTATTTGCCGTTCACACAGCAGGGGAACAGCTGACATTACTGAACCCCAGTAACACGGGAGCAAGTGTAGACTGTGCTAACAGCACTTCCGAGAAACAACTGGCGGTGTTGTAACCCAGGGATGAGAAGAGAACATGGTGGAGGCAGCAGGACTATTTGCCGTTCACACAGCAGGGGAACAGCTGACATTACTGAACCCCAGTAACACGGGAGCAAGTGTAGACTGTGCTAACAGCACTTCCGAGAAACAACTGGCGGTGTTGTAACCCAGGGATGAGAAGAGAACATGGTGGAGGCAGCAGGACTATTTGCCGTTCACACAGCAGGGGAACAGCTGACATTACTGAACCCCAGTAACACGGGAGCAAGTGTAGACTGTGCTAACAGCACTTCCGAGAAACAACTGGCGGTGTTGTAACCCAGGGATGAAAGAGAACATGGTGGAGGCAGCAGGACTATTTGCCGTTCACACAGCAGGGAACAGCTGACATTACTGAACCCCAGTAACACGGAGCAAGTGTAGACTGTGCTAACAGCACTTCCGAGAAACAACTGGCGGTGTTGTAACCCAGGGATGAGAAGAGAACATGGTGGAGGCAGCAGGACTATTTGCCGTTCACACAGCAGGGGAACAGCTGACATTACTGAACCCCAGTAACACGGGAGCAAGTGTAGACTGTGCTAACAGCACTTCCGAGAAACAACTGGCGGTGTTGTAACCCAGGATGAGAAGAGAACATGGTGGAGGCAGCAGGACTATTTGCCGTTCACACAGCAGGGAACAGCTGACATTACTGAACCCCAGTAACACGGAGCAAGTGTAGACTGTGCTAACAGCACTTCCGAGAAACAACTGGCGGTGTTGTAACCCAGGGATGAGAAGAGAACATGGTGGAGGCAGCAGGACTATTTGCCGTTCACACAGCAGGGGAACAGCTGACATTACTGAACCCAGTAACACGGGAGCAAGTGTAGACTGTGCTAACAGCACTTCCGAGAAACAACTGGCGGTGTTGTAACCCAGGGATGAGAAGAGAACATGGTGGAGGCAGCAGGACTATTTGCCGTTCACACAGCAGGGGAACAGCTGACATTACTGAACCCCAGTAACACAGGAGCAAGTGTAGACTGTGCTAACAGCACTTCCGAGAAACAACTGCGGTGTTGTAACCCGGGATGAGAAGAGAACATGGTGGAGCAGCAGGACTTTTGCCGTTCACACAGCAGGGGAACAGCTGACATTACTGAACCCCAGTAACACGGAGCAAGTGTAGACTGTGCTAACAGCACTTCCGAGAAACAACTGGCGGTGTTGTAACCCAGGGATGAGAAGAGAACATGGTGGAGGCAGCAGGACTATTTGCGTTCACAAGCAGGGGAACAGCTGACATTACTGAACCCCAGTAACACGGGAGCAAGTGTAGACTTGCTAACAGCACTTCCGAGAAACAACTGGCGGTGTTGTAACCCAGGGATGAGAAGAGAACATGGTGGAGGCAGCAGGACTATTTGCCGTTCACACAGCAGGGGAACAGCTGACATTACTGAACCCCAGTAACACGGGAGCAAGTGTAGACTGTGCTAACAGCACTTCCGAGAAACAACTGGCGGTGTTGTAACCCAGGGATGAGAAGAGAACATGGTGGAGGCAGCAGGACTATTTGCCGTTCACACAGCAGGGAACAGCTGACATTACTGAACCCAGTAACACAGGAGCAAGTGTAGACTGTGCTAACAGCACTTCGTGAACACAGGGGTGTGTAACCAGGGATGAGAAGGAAAGTGGTGAGTGCAGCAGGATTTTTGCCGTCACACAGCAGGGGAACAGCTGCTTACTGAACCCCAGTAAACACGAGCAATGTAGACTGTGCTAACAGCACTTCGAGAACAACTGGCGGTGTTGTAACCCAGGGATGAGAAGAAACATGGTAGCAGAGGACTATTTGCGTTCAACAAGGGAAAGTGAATTTTCTGAACCCATAAAAGGGAGCAAGTGTAACTGGTAACAGACTTCGAAAACAACCTGGCGGTGTTGTAACCAGGATGAGAAGGAACAGTGGAGGCAGAGACTATTTGCGTTCCACAGCGGGGCTGACATTACTGAACCAGTAACAGGGAGCAAGTGTAGACTGTGCTAACAGCACTTCCGAGAACAACTGGCGGTGTTGTAACCCAGGGATGAGAAGAGAACAGTGGAGGCAGGCAGGACTATTTGCCGTTCACACAGCAGGGGAACAGCTGACATTACTGAACCAGTAACACGGGAGCAAGTGTAGACTTGCTAACAGCATTCCCGAGAAACAACTGGCGTGTTGTAACCGGGATGAGAAGAACATGTGGAGCAGCAGGACTATTTGCCGTTCAAAGCAGGGAAAGTGATTACTGAACCAGTAACACGGAGCAAGTGAGACTGTGCTAACAGCACTTCCGAGAACATGCGTTGTAAAGGGATGAGAAGAGACATGGTTGGAGGCAGCAGGACTATTTGCCGTTCACACAGCAGGGGAACAGCGACATTACTGAACCCCAGTAACACGAGCAAGTGTAGACTGTGCTAACAGCACTTCCGAAGAACAACTGGCGGTTTGTACCCAGGGATGAGAAGAGAACTGGTGGAGCAGCAGACTATTTGCGTTACACACGCAGGGGAACAGCTGACTTACTGAACCCCAGTAACACAGGGGCAGTGTGACTGTGCTAAGCACTTCCGAGAACAACTGGCGTGTTGTAACCCAGGGTGAGAGAGAACATGGTGGAGGCAGCAGGATATTTGCCGTTACTCTGCGGGGAACAGCTGAATTACTGAACCCAGAAACAGGAGCAAGTGTAGACTGTGTAACAGACTTCGAGAAACAAACTGGCGGTGTTGTAACAAGGGATGAAGAAACATGGTGAGCAGCAGGATATTTGCCGTTCAACAGCAGGGAACAGCTGACATTACGAACCCCAGTAAACAGGAGAGCAAGTGTAGACTGTGCTAACAGCACTTCCGAGAAACAACTGGCGGTGTTGTAAACCAGGGATGAGAAGAGAACATGGTGGAGGCAGCAGGACTATTTGCCGTTCACACAGCAGGGGAACAGCTGACATTACTGACCCCAGTAACACGGAGCAAGTGTAGACTGTGCTAACAGCACTTCCGAGAAACAACTGGCGGTGTTGTAACCAGGGATGGAGAAGAGAACATGGTGAGGCAGCAGGACTATTTGCCGTTCACACGCAGGGGAACAGCTGACATTATGAACCCAGTAACAACGGGAGCAAGTGTAGACTGTGCTACAGCCTTCGAGAAAAATGGCGGTGTTGTAACCAGGGATGAGAAGAGAACATGGTGGAGGCAGCAGGACTTTTGCCGTTCACCAGCAGGGGAACAGCTGACATTACTGAACCCAGTAACACAGGGCAGTGTAGACTGTGCTAACAGCATTCCGAGAAACAACTGGCGGTGTTGTAACCAGGGATGAGAAGAGAAACATGGTGGAGGCAGCAGGACTATTTGCCGTTCACACAGCAGGGGAACAGCTGACATTACTGAACCCAGTAACACGGGAGCAAGTGTAGACTGTGCTAACAGCACTTCGAGAAACAACTGGCGGTGTTGTAACCAGGGATGAGAAGAGAAAATGGTGGAGGCAGCAGGACTATTTGCCGTTCACACAGCAGGGGAACAGCTGACATTACTGAACCCAGTAACAGGGAGCAAGTGTAGACTGTGCTAACAGCACTTCGAGAAACAACTGGCGGTGTTGTAACCCAGGGATGAGAAGAGAACATGGTGGAGGCAGCAGGAACTATTTGCCGTTCACACAGCAGGGGAACAGCTGACATTACTGAACCCCAGTAACACGGAGCAAGTGTAGACTGTGCTAACAGCACTTCGAGAAACAACTGGCGGTGTTGTAACCAGGGATGAGAAGAGAACATGGTGGAGGCAGCAGGACTATTTGCCGTTCACACAGCAGGGGAACAGCTGACATTACTGAACCCAGTAACACGGGAGCAAGTGTAGACTGTGCTAACAGCACTTCCGAGAAACAACTGGCGGTGTTGTAACCCAGGGTCAAGGAGGGTGTAGGCAGAGGCCTAGTATGAGACGTTTGAAGTTGAAGTTGTAGTTAGCAGCAGTAATTTTTGCCAGACACACAGCAGGGAACAGCAGGCGTTACTGAACCCCACAAACACATCAGCGATTGTTTTCATCTGTGCATCTAACACTTCTGAGCAGCAACTGGCGCTGTTGAAGCCCAGGGTCAAGGAGGGTGTAGGCATAAAATATAGAGTTATTGCCTTGTTACGTGGCCATTGCAAATGTATGTACTTCAAACAAGAATAAATGAAGTTTTACTACAACAATAAAATGATAAATTTCAATTACAAGAATATAAAAATATTTATACTTGACAGTCCTCTGTGGTTGATAACGTTTAATGGCTAACTGAAAATATGGTAACAAATTCAAAGCTTTCGAGACTACTCAGGTGTCTTCATCAGGCTAAGAGTAAAGCCAAAAATGAAGAATCACATATTTCTACACACAACAGGACACAGGAATAGCTAAGACAAGTGAGGGAGGGACAAGTGAGGGGAGACCGGCAACAAAAAGGAGAACAAGGATGAATTATCAGCGCCACACAATCACAGATAAATTAATGAATTTAGCTGTGGCAAAAGACTTTTGTATGCCCGGTCATAGCATCATGGATATGGAATTACTGTTATTAAAATATAACTTCAAATATGAGAAACGTACAAAGGTTTCAGAATATAAGCTCATCATGACCTTTGACACTGTTAGTGATGGAATGAATACATCACATGGATTTATGTCATTCTATATCAATTAAGGAATCTGCGTCTATGCCCTTCCAGGGTCATGAAAACCCCAAAAAATACGCCAATGAGAGGGCAATCAAACTTTCTATCCTTATCTAGGAACTGTTCGAATATTTATGTTCATCCCTGTGAGATAATGACAGTTCTGATACACGTCACTTACTTGTCTTACCTATTGCACTATTCCTGTGTCCTGTTGTGTATAGAAATATGTGATGCTTAATTTTTTTAGTTAGTCTTTCCCTGATGAAGAGACGTGAGTAGCCTTGAAAGCTTGCAATTTGTTTCCATCTTTTCAGTTATCCATAAAAAGGTATCAACCACTGCTGACTCTGAAGTCTAAATATTTTTCTATCTACTGGCTAACACGGTACAAAGATACACATGTTTTCTAATTTCAAGAAGGAAAAATAAAGAAAATACAAATATAAACGCATATATGCACATGCCAAAAATAAATGGAACAACACAACACCCAAAAAATTGGTAACAAAATATAGTGTTGTAAATTTAAGAATAAAAGTAAATTTTTTTTTTTATGAATAATGCTTAAGGAACGCAATGTTAAACCATAACATAGTGAAGACAATGGATTTTGTAATAGTCACTCATCATCATCATCGCAAATTTTATGTGACAGTCACAGACAATTCAATTATTTAAGTTCATAAAATCGTAACTTTCTATAGCATGTATGACATGTCCAGCATGGACTCATCAATGTGATTGATGACACAATAATGTACAATAAAAAATAAGCATTTAAAAAAACATTAGGCATTGTTTGTCACAATTTAAGTGTGTGCCTGCAAGTGTAGGTGAAACAAAGGCTACGGATAGCAAAGGTATATTCTATGTCTGTATCACACAGTGGACAGCCTCTGATGGGTAATGCCGATGTTATACTGTACGTCAATAAAGTCTGCGGCTGAAATCATGCATTTTTTGCTTGTAGAGTGTTGAAGAGGGTAAAAGAATGTCTGGTTGCGCAAAGCTTTATCCGTCAACACTACCTTCCTACTGTCACGCGTAGGGTAGGGTAGCGTGTGGCAATTAGCTGACTATCAAATGTGAGGTTAGGCTGCGTTATTGCGCACTAGGGACGCCAAAAAAAAGTACAGCAGTAATAATTTAATGTGTAATACTACACCTATGACAAACCAAAAAATTACGTTCCCTCTTTAACAATGTACAAGACTAACAAGCCTAATGGTTGACACTGACTTAATTGAGATACAGTATTACATCAACATTGTCCATGAGTAACTATGCACTGTGATACCTATATACCAGTATTAATTTATATCTCTTGTGGTTGTTTCAACAGCACTTGCAGGTATAAGTACCTATTGTCAGTATGCATGATGCACTTTCTAGATGTAATAATTTATTATTGGACATTATTACCATGTTTACATGCTGGCCATTTCATATATGGTGTTTGAAGTTACAGTTGGCATCAGTATGTGTATTTTATAATGTCTGTCATAAATAAAACTCGTGATGATGATGATGAGGATGTAATGATTCGTACATCCATTGAGTGCATTATCTTACAGGTACAGATAAAGTTCCTTAAAAAGCATTAATTCATAAGTCTGAAATGTACTTTTATGCATTAATTTCAAAATGTGAAGAGTAGACTATGTTTTATTTTTTGTTACCATTTCTAATAGACATGTGCAGATATGCGCTGTGATGACAAATTATTATTTGTCCATATTTGTCATAAAAATTTATCATTCTAGGCCTGCAAAACTTCACAATTTCATGTTTTCAGCATAACAAGCAGGGTGACGGCTCTTCCCTATTTGGAGCATGTTGGTCATGTGTTTTTCTGTCCATGTGTCGGGAACAGGAGACTTCTTGCCGTTGACACAGCAGGGGAACAGCTGGCGTTACTGAACCCCACTAACAGTAGAGCTTGTGTTTTGTTCTGTGGACACGACACTTCTGAGCAGCAACTGGCAGTGTTGGAGCCCAGGGAGTAGAGTTCAGGTGGTAGAAAGATGAACATAACAGGAGACATGGATAACGTTGCGAACCAGTTATTTAATCTGAAAACGGACAGACAAATTCTGGCGAGATCCATGCCTTGTTCATTTTCAGAAAAGTAAGCCGGTCTACATTATCGGAGGATAGTCGCATGCGACGGTCTGTTAGTACACCACCTGCAGCACTAAAGACGCGCTCCGATAATACACTGGCAGCAGGGCAAGCCAGCACCTCCAATGCATACTGGCTAAGCTCTGGCCATGTATCCAGCTTAGAGACCCAAAACTTGAATGGGGAAGAGCCATCTGGGAGTACACTGAGAGGCAAAGCCAAGTAGTCTGTCACCATCTGACGGATACGTTGCCTCCCGCTGACTGGAGCCCTCTCGGATGGTGTAGACATTTGTGGCGCTGCCACAAAACTTTGCCACATTTTGAACATACTGGTCTTTCCCTGTGCAGAGGCACTGCGTGTGCTCCCTCTTGTTGCAGAGCTCTCTACACTGCCTCGACGCACAGAGCTGCTTTGTAAAGCAGTAGCAGCAGCAGTGCTCTCGGCAGTAAGGTAGAACATTAGGGATTGCACCAGTGTGTCTTGGTACTCCCGCATTTTACGCTCCCGGTTCAACGGTGTGATGAGGCTTTTGACGTTGTCCCGGTAGCGAGGGTCTAGGAGGGTGTACACCCAATAATCAGACGTCGTGAGAATGTGGACGATGCGGCGGTCGTTTCTTAGGCACTGCAGCATGAAATCAACCATGTGCTGCAGACTCCCAACTGGCAAAGAAACGCTGTCCTCTGCAAGAGGCGTTATCTCTGCCTGCTCTGCATCACCCCACCCTCGCTCTACATACTGACTAGAGCGTTGTGTACCTCCCTCTGGAGCGATGTCTTCCTCCTCCATTGACTCCTCCTCCTCATCCTCCTCACAAAGTGAGCCCTGCCCAGCCCTTGTGAGGAACCACGTTGCGCTGACTTTCCAGAAGGTGATGGAATTTGTGACTCCTCATCCTCCACCTCTTCCAAAACCTCATCCCTTATTGCTTGCAGTGTTTTTTGAAGCAGGCAGATAAGGGGACAGTCAGGCTGACTAGTGCATCATCTGCACTCGCCATCCGCGTTGACTCATCAAACGCACGCAAAACGTGGCACATGTCCTTCATAGTGGCCCACTCATTAATGGTGAAGTGTGGACGGCGCAAATTGCGTGTTGATTGCGCCTGATGCAGCTGATACTCCATAACTGCTGGCTGCTGCTCACACAACCGCTCCAACATATGTAACGTTGAATTCCACCTGGTGGATACGTCACATATGATGCGATGTTCAGGAAGGCGCAATCTGCGTTGCAGAGCTGCAATGCGCGATCTGGCCATGCTGGAACGTCGCAAGTGAGCGCACTCTAGGCGGACCTTGTGCAGCAGTGCATCAAGATCCGGATAGTCCCTCAAAAAACTCTGCACGACCAAGTTGAGCACATGTGCCAGACATGGTATGTGAGTGAGGTTGCCAAGGCCCAGAGCTGCCACCAGATTTCGGCCATTGTCACACACTACCAAGCCTGGCTGGAGATTCGCTGGCAAAAACCACACGTCGCTCTCCTGCTTGATGGCATTCCAGACCTCCTGCGCTGTGTGGCTTCGATTCCCCATGGGAATTAATTTCAGAACGGCCTGTTGCCGTTTGGCCACGGCTGTGCTCATATCGGTCGCATCAGGTAAGCGTCCACGGGTCCATGTGGAGGTAGACCGTGACGGCTCCTGCAGCGATGATTCTGAGGAACTGGAGTAGGAGGAGGAGTCAATGTGGACAGACTTGATTCCGGCAATCCTTGGAGTTGGCAGAACACGTACAGCGCCACTCGCAAGATCTGTACCCGGCTCCACAACATTCACCCAATGGGCAGTGAGTGAAAGGTATCGTCCCTGGCCATGGGTACTGGTCCACGCATCGGTGGTCAGGTGGACCTTGCTACTGACGGCGTTTAGTAGCGCATGTTTAATTTTTGCCTCAACATGCTTTTGCAGACCAGGGACGGCTTGCCTGCTGAAATAAAATCGGCTGGGCACATTGTATTGTGGGACTGCCAATGCCATTAATTCACGGAAACTGTCAGTCTCCACCAGCCTGAATGACAGCATTTCAAGGGACAGGAGTTTTGCAATGACAGCATTCAGAGCCTGTGCTCGTGGATGGTTTGCCGAGTATGGCCGTCTTTTATCCCATGCCTGTGCTACCGATGGCTGTTTTGTGGCCTGGGTGTGTGAGGATGACAGGGAACTTGCACCTGTGGGTGGAATAACACTGTGTCTCTGGACAACAGTGACAGAGGTTCTTCCATGGCGATCCTTTGAGGAAGCCTTACCAGCTGTGTGTGAACTGGAGGAAGAGGCTCCAACAGGAGCTGAAGATGTAGGTGCTGCTGTAGGTTGGCCTACATCTCCAGTGTGTCTTTGTAACTCAACAAAGTGCTTTGACCGCACATGTTTCCACATATTTGTTGTATTAAGGTTACTGACACTTTTACCTCTTTTAATTTTTTGATTACACAGCTTGCATTTGACATAGCAAATATCATCTGCAACTGTATCAAAAAAGGACCACGCAGAGCAAGTCCTGGGAGCGCCCGGTTTGGCTGTTGTAAGAGAACTGCTCCGAACGGGTGCCAAACTGGAGGCTACAGGCAAGCGAGTCTGCAGCCTACCTCTCCCTACTGTTTGGACCGTTGGTGCAATCTCTTCCTCAGAGCTGCTCCCACCACCTTCCTGTTCCTCACGCCATGTTGGGTCTTGGACCTCATCATCTCCACCACTACCCTCTTCCAACACCTGCTGTTGTTGGGTGGTCTGGCCAGCACCATGCTCAACAGAAACTGGCAACTGAGTCTCATCATCATCAGATGCGTTCTGCGGTGTGCTGACCATCGGCACTGGCTCACCCGCCTCTTCAGATTCAGAGAGACACAGCTGTTGCGCATCACTGCATACTGCCTCTTCTTCACATTCCAGAATGCTGCTTGGCTGGGCCCCTGTTTCCAAGCCAACAGATTCTGAGAACAGAAGCAGAGACTCAGCTGGCTCCTGTACAGAGCTCTCTGACTGCCTGGGCAATTTGGCAGGCGGTGAAGAGACTGATGGTTGTTCAACAGTGCTGTGGTCCTGAGAGGAGGTGGAAGGTATTGAAGTCGATGCATTGGCTGCCATCCAACCAACAACGGCTTCAATTTGTTCTTCACGCAGCAGGGGGGTACGCTGAGCTCCTACAAAAGTGCGCATAAAGGAACGCTCACGGGGAAAACTGGTGGATGCTGTGTCACTGGGTGCGGCAGCAGCCACAGAATCCCCACGTCCTCTCCCTGCTGCAAATCCACGGCCTCGACCACGACCACGTGCCTTACTCACTGACTTCTTCATCTTGGTAGATTGATAAAGAAAGTCAGAAAAGTTAAGGCCTAAGTGTGGTTATTCCTCACAGACTACAGTGAACCCTGCAGACAACTGTTCAGTATCTGTGAAAGGCCCCTTTGTGTACTTCTATAGTGTTTGCAACCAATGTATTGTATACGGATGGAAGCGCGTCACACTAATAGATTAGATTTTTTTCCACTAAAATGGAGCAGCACCAATTAGAGAAAAATGTGAAGGATGAGGCAGTGACACACGCTCAGCAGACTACAACCGGCAGTGGTTGAAGTACAAACTGGAGCGTAATCTGCACTCACAAAATGAAAAGCTCACAGACTACAGTGAACACTGAAACACAACTATTCACTATCTGTGAAAAGCTCCTTTGTGTACTTCTATAGTGTTTGCAACCAATGTATTGTATACGGATGGAAGCGCGTCACACTAATAGATTAGATTTTTTTCCACTAAAATGGAGCAGCACCAATTAGAGAAAAATGTGAAGGATGAGGCAGTGACACACGCTCAGCAGACTACAACCGGCAGTGGTTGAAGTACAAACTGGAGCGTAATCTGCACTCACAAAATGAAAAGCTCACAGACTACAGTGAACACTGAAACACAACTATTCACTATCTGTGAAAAGCTCCTTTGTGTACTTCTATAGTGTTTGCAACCAATGTATTGTATACGGATGGAAGCGCGTCACACTAATAGATTAGATTTTTTTCCACTAAAATGGAGCAGCACCAATTAGAGAAAAATGTGAAGGATGAGGCAGTGACACACGCTCAGCAGACTACAACCGGCAGTGGTTGAAGTACAAACTGGAGCGTAATCTGCACTCACAAAATGAAAAGCTCACAGACTACAGTGAACACTGAAACACAACTATTCACTATCTGTGAAAAGCTCCTTTGTGTACTTCTATAGTGTTTGCAACCAATGTATTGTATACGGATGGAAGCACGTCACACTAATAGATTTGATTTTTTTCTAATATAATGGAGCTGCACCAATTCCACTAAATAAAATTAAAAAAAAAAGAGTCAGTGACACGTGCAGATGCCTACAAACAGCGGTGGATGCAGAGCAAACTGCAGCGTCACCTGCACTGTCACACACACACCTTGCACAGAGCTGTTAAAACAACACTGGCAAAATGAAGCTTTACACAGCGGTTGGTAAACTAGCCTGCCTCAAGCACAGTAGTACACAAAATCGCAATATCTAACTGTCCCTCAGAGTGAGCAGAGTAGCGTTCTGTCCCTTACTGAGTTCACAGCACAGTGACGCTAAAATGGCGGCGGCGCCTTTTATAGTGCATTCTGACATCATTTCAGCAGCCAATCACAGCCATGCCATTAGTTAAGATGACCGCAGCATTACAGGATGTGCCCACACTTCGTAGGATTCCTCATTGGCTGACTAAAATCACATTGCCTCTCAAAGAATTATGGGAACTTCCGATTCCGGTATACGATATGGAAAAAGTATCGGAATTAAGTATCGGAATTCCGATAACGCGAATATCGGCCGATACCCGATACTTGCGGTATCGGAATGCTCAACACTAGTCCCCAGGCGTTGGAACTCTACATTGCAGATGTTTTTTTGAAGGAATTATGAGCAGAAGAAGGCATTTGGTGACTAGTCTACCGGCATCAACAAGGTTGTTGGTATTCAGTTCTGACTTCACACATAAGATCTCAGGAGTGGACATGAATGTCAGACATATGTACCATCCTCCAAAACTTTGAGGAATCCAACAAGATGGTGAGTGTAAATGATGCCATCATTAACGTCTCCTTCCTTCTTCTATGTGTTCTAATCTGAATATTTAGTTATTTATATAGCGCAAATATATTTACAGTTTAACATTTTGAAAAACAACAGTCCTAAGTAGCAACGATAACAATAATACAATAATTAAACCAAAATAAAACGACCCTGCTCGTGACAGCTTACAATCTACACTAAGTAACAATGATAAGAATAATTAAACCCCCAAAAAACAATCCTGCTCGTGACAACTTACAATCTACAATGAGGTAGGGGAGATAAAAACTACAGGAGTGTATTTACAATAACGTATTTATAATTATATTACTGAGGTTAGTCGAAAGTCGAGGAGGCCTGAGGACAAGTAGGAGGAGGAGAGCATGGTCAGTTGTCCTCTTGGTGAGGACACGGAAGTATTGACTGTTGGTATTGCACGCATGGCTGAGTTTATGATCCGCTGCCTTTCCCATCATCCTCACGTTCTCAAAATTTTGGGTGGCGGGCAATACTGATTGGTGACACTTCTAGACCCACGCTACCAGGAGAACTTTCTATCTCATATTCCAGAGGCAGACAGGTGTACTAAAATGTTGGAGGACCAGAGGTCCCTTCTTGTGGAATTATTAAAAAAATTACCATATGAAAACGCTGGCAGCAGAGGTCACAGTTTGTTGGCCAAGCAAAGAGTACAGGTGAGAGAGACATAACTCCAATCCAGCAGAGGCAGTGGAACACTGGCAAAGTTCGGGGAGAGTTTTCTCAGACCCTCCCATCGTCTTGGCCTTGAGGCACGGTGGACTCTCACAAGGAGTGAAAAGTTTGTGAAAATGCTGAGGGAGTAACTTGCTGACCGTACCAATGTCCTCTGTCATTCCTTTGTGCCTTATAATTATTGATTATCCACGCTGAACATGTGGCATGACCTGGCTCTCTGTACTGCGCTCGTGCGCTGTACTCATGGTCAAGGAGCGCACGGCGCCTCGCTCTCTTACGGTCACTGGGCACATGGCGCCTCGCTAAATGGCAGCACCGCTTTTAGTGGCGGGAGCCAACGGGAACAGTCCTTTGCAGCGCCAGTGCTCTAAGGACGGAGCACGCCGCTCAGCCTCCAATGCGCTGCTTGTCCACGCCAAAAATCTATGCTGTCGTGCCTGCTTTGTATTAGGCTGGCTTCCTGCCTGTAGGTCACCGGATCTGTCTGTCTGCTGCAGTTCGACGCAGCGTCGGCGCTTCAGATGCGTGGTGCACTGCCCCTTCATGCTCACACGCTCACAGCTGGAGACTCGCTCATGCTTTTGTTTTTTCCCACACCTTCCGCACAGGTTCCCTGTCTAAACACGCCCCCTCTTCTTGGGTAATGTGTAATGTATGTAGTACAGTTCATATAGCGTCTTGTGCTTGGGTGCGATGAAAATACATGAGACACAGGTTTGATATAGAAGGTCTTGTATTACTTCATACAAGTGGCAAAAATAGTCACACAGTTTGCAGATACAGAAGCAGGAGACACAGCAGGCCAGAGTAACTTAAGCTCAGCAATCACTCTCCACAACAGGTTCAGGATCTTCTTCTCTGTTACCGTAAGTCCATGCAAACGTGGATCTTTCAAAGAGCAGGGTTCCAGAGTCCACAAGTGTTCAGAGTTCCTCAGTAGGAATAGCTGGAGTACATAGTCCAAGGCTTCCAGGAGTCAGGTCACAGGTTCACTGCAGGCTAGATTCTGAAGCACTGATTGCTCAGCTGTGGCTGCTTAAGAAGCAAGAGGGAGAGAATCAGGGCGGGAACATGAAAGCTGAAAACTCCATATTGACTGAGGGCAAGATAGCTGCAGCAAGACAGAAAGCAAAATGGCTGACGGAAAACTGAGTTTCAAGAACATGTACAAAGAACCTTACATAATGGGACCTGTCCGTTCCCCTTTTCCTTCCTCCGGGAAACAGGGGACGCAGCCTTGACTGTTCCGGACCAGGTGCAGCACAGTTACCCACAGCCCAGTCATCCTGAATCCGTACATATCTGGCCAATCAGTTCTTTAATGCAAGCATCATAGAAGGCATGTTTTTGCAATTTTCCACAACATGACACTAGTAGTCTCATACTTATAATTTTCGGTGGAAAATCATTTCCCCAGTGATAGGTTGTGTATGTTCTGACTTATATAACATCATTTGGGTGATAATAATTATTCATACCTATTTGCTTCCCAATATATTCATCTTTTTCTTTAAGGCTTCCGAATATAATGTTGTAAAAGTGAAAACAAGTTGGTGAAGTGTGTTTAAACTCAAATGTGAAAATAATTGTCATCTTTACTATTTTTCCATTCGGTATGCGGCTAACCCACCTCATTGCTCTTATTGATTTTCTTTGGCAAGAAACCAACAGCTCCATCAATACCACGTGCTTTTCCCATTAATTCATCATGCTTGTAAAGTAGAGGTGAGATTAGGGATCTAGATAACATCTTGGGACTGTAGTGAACATGACACTGAGCCTCGACTCACTGGGGTTTAGCTAACAATTTCACATTGTTAGTGTACTGTAGAACAGAGTTGTCAGAAAAACAAGATTTTGATTCAATAACATGTTGGATGGATTGTCAAGTTGAAACACCCATATAGTATTATTATAATTATTATTTAGTTATTTAGCGCCATTTATTCCATGGTGCTGTACATGAGAAGGGGTTACATACAAAGTAATAGATATTGTTTACAGCTAACAAATTTAAAATGACAGACTGGTACAGAGGGGAGAGGACCTTGTCCTTTCGGACTTACATTCGGTGGGATAATGGGGAAAAGACAGAATTCGGGGCTGCGGCACCTCGGGTGGTGGTGTACAAGTCACATCTATGACCACCACACTCTCCAATTGACACCTCTTGAAATGCAGCCAAAATATCACAATCTCTAGCTTCTGTTATAGAAAATGCAGGGGCTCAATTTTGACAGCATCGTCCAACAAGTTCAGTATTAGTAGGTGATGGCTTGTCAGAATCCAGCCCAGGAACACCAGGCTTTAGTAGTTGTGAGTCCTGACCCCACGCTCTTCCAGGTGCTCTTCCTCTGGCTCTGCCATTCTTGATTTCATCTAGAACATTTCGCCTTCGCAATCCACAGACAGAGTACAACACTGCCCAAGCGTTGACCCTCTGCTCCTCAGACTTTTTATCTGCGCAGTGACAGACTCTAGGCAGAAGATGATGATGGTGGTAGTTGGAGCATTTAAGACAGTCATGAAGCAGCCATAACAACTTGAAACAGAAGTATTTTTACTGAGATACCACACTGTTCAAAATTTGGGCTGTATTTTTATCCAAAAATAGTGTAGGTCCACAAATACATCAGACGTCTGCCAACGATACCACACTGTTCAATATGTGGCCGAAATTTTTAAATTTTTGGAAAAGTCTTTGAAAAAACATACTTGGTAATACCTAACAGTTGGATTGGCAACTTCCATCCTGTTGGTGTTACGGGCAACGGTTGCCCGCCTTCTGTTTGCAACCACCACACGTCTTCTTCCTGCCTGAAGTGGTGCTACGCCCCCTCCCCCTGTGTGCTGCTGTCCTCGCTCTGCATGTCCTCCTGCCAGGTTGGGTCAGTTACTATATCATCCACCACCTCATCTTCCACTTCCGCACCATGGTCCTATTACTGACTTTCCGGCAAATCTGTCTCATCATCGTCCATTCTTTGGACCGTGGCTGCTCAAATATTTGGGCATTGCTACACGGAATCTCATCTTGCCCCGCTTCAAGTGAACCGGGTGAGAGGCCCGAATATATAAATGGAAAAGTGAACAGCTGTTAGGAGTGTCCAAGTGTGGGATCAGTTGTCTCAGGGCACTCAGCATGGTGGGAGGAAGCAGGATCAGGGTAAGGAATATGCGGGCCAGATTCATGGCTACTCAGACTTGATCGTGTGTAAGACAGGATGCTGGTGGTGGTGGCCATGTAACTGGAATTATTATCCGCTATTCAACCAACAACCTTTTCACACTGCTCTGGCTTCAATAGTGCTGTCTTGCTGTGGTCCTCTAGGACTTCGAAGACTAAGGTCCACCGAGAAGATGTGGGTGTTTTTGTTGGTGTTTTTGTTGGCCCAATTTCATGGACCATGACAATCACAGCCACTTCCCCGTCCCTTGCCATGTGCCTTGCCCATTGTAAATGGACTCAAATATTATACACGTTCACTACAAATGGCTGAATTGGGAGCAAACTTGTATGTGATAAGTGTGTGACAAAACCACACTTTAAAATATGTGGACTGTAGTTACAAATGTTTTTTAGCTTAGCCAATTGGTGCCACTAACAGACAGCAAAAACACTAGAATAGGTAGACCTACAATACCCAAATTTGTAGCACACGGATGTATGATGCGTGTCACAGATATACCACACTGTAAAATATGTGGGCTGTTTTATTTAAAAAAGTAACATAGTGCTGTATATAACTTGAGTAACAGACAGGACAGGACAGGACTACCGGACTAAAATGCATCAGTTTGGAGCACACGGATATATGAGACATGTCACAGATATACCACACTGTAAAGTATCTGGCCTGTTTTTTTTTTAAAAAAGTAACATAGTGCTGTATATACCTAGAGTGACAGACAGAAGGAAAAATTGAATTCCAGCCTAAAAGGCACAAACTTAGAGAACGCAGATATATGAGCAGCCATGGAGATACCACACTGACAAATCTGTGGCCTGTATTTTTTGCTTTTTCAGGCTAAATAGTGCTGTATATAACTGGAGTGACCCAGGAAAAAAATTGAAAACCGGCCTAAAATGGGCAAACTTGGAGCACGCAGATATATGAGCTGGCACGGAAAGACCACACTGACAAATCTGTGGCCTGTATTTTTTGCTTTTTTATTCTAAATAGTGCTGTATATAACTAGAGTGACCCAGGAAAAAAATTGAAAACCGGCCTAAAATGGGCAAACTTTGAGCACGCACAGATATGAGCTGGCACGGAGATACCATACCAAAAAATGTGTGGCCTGTATTCCAATTACACCTGGGGCTAGCAATATATGGCCAATATATCCTACAGGTAGCAGCAGCAGCAAACAGAAGTCAGGAAGGAATGGACCCTCTTGATGTATGGAATGATCTATATACACACATACAGTGCCTGCAGGCCTTGCACTGATGTGTATAGAGCGATGTACACTACCCTGCCTACCTAACACTGGAACCTATATACTCCGGAATTAGTCCTTAGAAGGACTGTTGGTTTAGCTGGATTTGAGTAGTTTAGGATGGTAGACCCCACACTAACTAATAAATCCCCAATTCTGACCCTATATCGGCAGCAGCTCTCCTTACACTATCTCAATCCAGAGCTGAATGCGGCGAGCAGGGCGGCGTCCGGTCTCTTATACTCCTGATGATGCTGTGCGGCCAGCCAATCACTGCACGACCACAACAAAGATGGCTGCGCCGTTTCATTGCCTGGCAGACAATCCCTGCATCATGATTGGGTCTGTAAAGTCCGCCAAAAAAGCTGGGTGGAGACCCGAGTTCCCGCCGAGTAATCCCGGAAATGCTCGGTATACTGAGTACCGTGATACTCGGGCGAGTAACGAGTAGTGGCGAGCCATCACTAATCATTTGCTTTGATATTAAATATTTAGCTGACAGTGTTTTTTCTTCCATCCTCAGCGTTGCTTGTGTGTACATATAAGAATACATTGGATAATAATTACATTTACATTACATGGAATATTAAATAAAAATCTAATAAAATAGACAGTATGTATTCAATTCCAAAGCCCTATGGTATTAGGGTTCTTTATTTTTTTTGCAACAATCAAATTCTACATTGTGAGAAGAAAAGAGACACCACATGCATACCAACCAAAGACCAAGTGTAGCTGCAATGAGGATTAAAAATTGATGAAAGTGTTAGCCCATAAGGAATTACTAGAAAGGTTGTATGAAATAAATGTTAGTAATATTATTTAAAAAATACCAGAAAATATGAATGATTTAGAAGAAAGCGAGGAACGTTGAAAGAAGGTTGGAGAGCACGATGAAAAGTAACCAAAATCTATTACAATCTGAAGGGTAAAATACACAGTTGTAGCTACACTAGGCTGGATCCCTACAAGCGTATCACATGCCCCTCTTTGTTGCCGTTGTATTACATGGTGGCCATCCAGGGTCTTCCATATAATGAATAAGCTACTCGGGTCCACCAAAGTTGAAGCCCCTCTTATAGAGAGGCTGATCCATGAAGATCGAGCCCTTCTTAGTAATATTTCCCTGGCCTGGCATTATGGATGCTTTTTATAAATACTTGGACTCACAACGTGATGACATGCATTCAGCCTAGTAAGCACAATATGCGCACAGGCTTCCGGGTACAGTAGCGAAGACTGCCCTGGTCCGAATGCCACAACAAGGTAGTCTTCATTTCTATATTTATGCTTAGTATCTTCACTTAGCATGTGTTAGGGTTTGTGGATCGCACTAAATATAAATTATGATAAGGTGCGATCACAACCCGGGGTCCACCGTGCAGTGATGGAGGAACCGAAGTTAGGAAACAATGGTGTAGCGTAGCTGCGAGCAAGCACCGTAATCACACCGAGTTAAACGTCACTCGGTGTGAACAGAATGCTAAGTACCTTACTCTGTTACTCCACAGAGCAGCACACAGAGAGCACTCTAAGTTATGCCCTGCTAGATGTCACAGAAGCATCGTAGGAATGACGCTAGTTGGGGTCCCTATGACTCACCCCCACTATGCTGGTGGTTGAGCCTGCCCTGTCACATGGTCTATGTAACAAAGTCGCCCGGTGGAGGTGCTAAGCTCAAGCGGAAATTCCCACCCTCCACTGCCTGTCTAAACACGCTCTCATAGCTATTAGCAGGACAGGACACGTGTACACAGGGTGGTAATGCTTCCACCAACACACCAAACACATGTTATCTTAGTGCGCCGACGCGCGCTCCCGAGGAACCTTTTATACGTTCCTGCTCAAGTCCAGTCTGACAGGACCTTGCTCGTGGACCAATCTGGAACTGCCACGTCACCTGAGCAGCTGACGACCGACCACCAATGAGAGGTCGTCTCACGAGAATGCTCAGTAGAGTGTTTCTGGACTTAGGCTCAGAACTGTCTGTTCGCCGCTGCCTATTGCTCGTTATTATAGCTTTGGCTGAAGAGCCAGCATTAACCAAGCGAACAGAACGAGTCTGAGTGAGACGCTAGGACCGACGTCTTTGCTGAACAGCATCCACTGCGGCTAAAGCTGAATGGAAGACCGCAGAAGATGACACAGCTTGGGATCTACCCTGTGCAGCAGGAGAATCCCGGCTCCTAACAGCATGTTAGATTCTCGTGTGCTCACTAGGACTTACAATGTCATGACATTCATTGAGCCTAGTAAGCGCAAGATGCGCCCAGGATTCCGAGGACAGTAGTGAAGACTGCCCTGGGACAAATGCCACACCAAAATTGGAGTTACTATAAAAGTCCAAACTTATTTTTTTTAATTAAAAACTGAACTACACCAAACATTTCTTAGCCATCAAAAGCATTTTCACAGTTAAAACTGCTCACATCGTTGTTGTTTTTTTCCTTGTTTGTTTTTTCATTCCAGGAGCAGGACAAGGAAACTAATGAAAGTGTTGGCCAATGGATCACATTGCCTATAATAGGGTCCATTGGCTTTCCATCATGGTCTTGGGATTCTTGGCTGAATTTATAATGGAGGAACCATTCATTGACTTATTGCTGATAAAACAGAGGAAAAAAATTGTCACATCCGATCTAACTATCTACGAGCAGAATTCGTCCAAGATTGGAATGCATCATAAAGAGCACTTGTTTTGTGAGCACTTGCAGGGTTAATTCAGCTGCAGTCATGTTCATTAACCCTTTTGCTATAGTGCAGAGATTAATAGTATTGCCCTATGCAAGCATGATCATATATAACCCAGACAAGGCTCCATCTGAGGTCATTCTATCAGTGCCATTAAAATCTCTTCATTAGCCGTTATACCCATAATCCTCCCATTGATAGGATTAATGCCTTATCGCAGAAAAGGCTGACGTGAGACATTTCCACTGCAAATTTCATTGTCTCCATTCAGGTTAATCAGATACACAATCCTCACTAAATCTCACCAAGAGTACGTCTGTGTTTATATAATTAGACAGGTGGAAATTCATCTTCGTCTCGATTTATCAGGACGGTCTCATTGCAAGGGTGAAAGCGATAACATTTTATTAATGATTAGTATTTTAGTGATTAATATTTCCAAGTATAGTTTGACTTTTTGTAAGACGAGAATTTTTTCAGATGGCCACTCAAGAAGTACAAGCTGTTTTCTGGTGGACTTAATTATTTCTAGATATTTATCTGGCTGTGACCTTGGCGAGTGAAAAGGAGACAAAAAAGCGAAACCAGAATAACAAAATAAAATACATTTGGCGATATTATAGTATGTATGCATTTATTAGGAGAAGAAATAATCCGTATTCAAAGTCATCTGCGCAAGGCTATGTTCCCACGATGAGAATTTGATGCTGCGTATTTTCAGAAGAATGCAAGTAACCTATTTTACTTAATGGGTGAACTTAACTCAGTCTTTGCATTGTCTGTATGTGTCACACTAAGCACAGAGAACAGAAAGAGGAGAAGAGGACTGTCTGAGGACTTGAGAATCAAAATTGCTGAACAATATCAACAATTGGAAGGTTGCAAGTCCATCTGCAGAGATATTGATGTTTCTTTGTCCAAGGTACACAACATTATCAAGAAATTTACAACCCATAGCACTGTAGCTAATCCCCCTGAAAATGCATGGCAGGAAAAATTGATGAAAGGTTGCAACGCAGGATAATCCAGATGGTGGATAAGCAGCCTCAGTCAAGTTCCAAAGAAATTCCTGCTGTCCTGTAGGCTCAGGGTTCATCAGTGTCAGCACAAACTATCTGTCGACATTTGAATGAAATGACACGCTATGGCAGGAGACCCCACTGCTGACACAGAGAAATAAAAAAGCTAGACTGCAGTTTGCCAAAATTTACATGAGTAAGCCCTCAGTGGTTGATATCTTTTAATGGCTAACTGAAAAGATGGTAACAAATTGCAAGCTTTCGAGACTACTCAGGTCTCTTCATCAGGCAAAGACTAATACAGAATCTGAAGAATCACATATTTATACACAACAGGACACAGGAATAATGCAATAGGTAAGACAAGTGACGTAAAGCAGAACTATCAATATGGGAGAGGGGTGAACAGTTGTGGCCATAAATATTGAATCAGTTCATAGATAAGGAGTGAAAGTTGTATTGTCCTCTGATTGGGGCCTGGTAATATTTTGTGATGCCCCCACAAGTTCTTAGGAGCAAATTCCTTAATTGATGTAAAAAGACATAAATCCATGTGACATGTTCATTCCTGCACTGAGAGTGTCAAAGGTCGTCATGAGTTTATATTCACAGACTCTCCTGACTCTCTGAGAAGTGAAATTACTTTTCAATACCAGTAATTTCATGTCCATGGTGCTGTGATCAGGCATGCAAAAATGTTTTTTCACAGGAAGATCCATTCTTTTTTCTTTTATTGTGTGGCGATGAGAATTCATCCTTGTTCTCAGTTTTTGCCCTGTCTCCCCCACATACAGACCCCCAGTTGGACATTTCATACAAATAATTAGGTACCCCATATTAGATGTGATGCAGCTGAAAGTACATGGGAACCTCCACATCTCAGAGAGACAGGAGAGTCTGTGAATATAAACTCATGACGACCTTTGACACTCTCAGTGCAGGAATGAACATGTTGCATGTATTTATGTCTTTTTACATCAATTAAGGAATTTGCTCCTAAGACCTTGTGGGGGCATCACAAAACATTACCAGACCCCAATCAGAGGACAATAAAACTTTCACTCCTTATCTATGAACTGATCCAATATTTATGGCCACAACTGTACTGTACATCCCTCTCCCATATTGATAGTTCTGCTTCACGTCACTTGTCTTATCTATTGCACTATTCCTGTGTCCTGTTGTGTATAAATATGTGATTCTTCAGATTTTGTATTAGTCTTTGCCTGATGAAGAGACCTGAGTAGTCTCGAAAGCTTGCAATTTGTTACCATCTTTTCAGTTAGCCATTAAAAGGTATCAACCACTGAGGACTCTCAATTCTAAATATTTTTCTATCTACTGGCTAACACGGTACAAAGATATACATCTTTGCTGTATCATGAGTAAGCCAAAATCTTTCTGGGAAAGCAGTTTGCGGATTGATGAGACCAAGATAGAGCTTTTTTGGTAAAGCACATCATTCTGCTGTTTAATGAAACAGAATAAGGTCTTCAAAGAAAAGAACGCAGTACCTACAGTCAAATATGGAAATTCAAAGATGTTTTGGGGTGGTTTTACTGCCTCTGGCACTGGATGCCTTAACTGTGTGCAAGGCATCATGAAAACTGAAGATTACCAAAGGATTTTGGGTTGCAATGTGGAGCCCAGTGTCTGAAAGCAGACATATACTTTAAGAAGCACCCAGAAGTGGATGGAAACAAACTGCTGGAGAGTTCGGAAGTGGCCAGCAATGAGTCCAGTAAGGCCGTACTGTGGGGCCTCAGGCCTTTAAAGGGAGGCCAGCATGACAAGGTTGAGGGGACCATAGGTGGGCGGATATATGGTAGGGCTGGTAAGGATAGGGTTAATTTGCCTCAGGGATGTGAAAGGGTTGGGAGGGGATGGAGTAGGAGGGGAAAAGGAGGGGGTAGTATATAAAGGGCAGTCACATGGTTGGAGCAACCATTTTAGGTGCCCACAGTAAGAAGAGCAATCTCCTACCTGCTAGCATGATGGAGGTCGACCTCATGCTGCAACAATTGAGAGACGCTGCCAGCTCCAGGGGCTCGGGGTGGCTGCAGGCATCAATTCAGGGCCTACTTCAGGGGGGAGCCGGACATCCTCAGGCTCAGGACGTCGGGCGACGGCCTCGGAGAACTAGGCCTCCGGAGCGCCTTAGCCCTGAGGTAACCCCCAGGGTTCGGCGCCGTGTTAGGAGCCCCTCCGGGGACCCTCCAGCTCAAAATTCGCGCGGCAGGCCGGGAGCGCGTGAGCCTGGAGCTGGGAGGAATCCGCATGACAGGCGGTACCCACAGCGGGGGGAGGTGTCGGCCTCCCCTTCTACAGATGCGACAGGCAGAGAGAGGGAGCCGGGATCAGGAGCGGCTGCGGCGCTGGGCTCAGCATCAGGCCCAGCTCGGCGTGGGAGAGAGCGAATGCGGGGGCCTGCTAGTCGGGTGCCCTCTGCTCCGGTGAGCTCAGATGGAACCGCCTGCCCGGCGCCGACGCCGAGGCCCAGTTCAGCAAGCGCTGCACCAGCAACATCGCGTGCAGGCCCCTCTACAGCTCGGCGGGGAACAGAAGCTCGTCGGCGAGGAGCAGCAGGACAGGCCAGGGAGAGCAGAGCAGCTGGTGTGTGCAGGAGAGTTAGCCCCTCCCACTCACTGGCTGCTGCAGAAGATAGAGGAGATGACGGCCAGCATCATGCTGGGCTCAGCACAGGGAGGGATGCTAGGGGGGAGGCAGGCACCCGGGCTTATGACACTGCTCCAGGAGGGTGGGGGGAGGGGGGAGCCCATAATAACATGCAACAGCCATCTCGCCCTGGGACTTCAGCAGGACAGTATGCGGCACCTAGCTGCATGGATCACGCAGCGGCCACCTGGGGCCGGCTGTATGGGCCCACAGGATCGTCGGCTCCAACGAATGAAGACGGACAGGACGCCGAACGCATACGCCCGGATTCAGGATTGGCGGCTGCTGGGAACACAGCACCCAGGCAGCCAGGTGAGGCACATTCAATGTTACATTCTTTAACGTCACTAGCTTCTAGTGTAATTGGACAAGGGGAAGCGGTCGGGAGGGTAGCTAGTGCCGGTATGGGGGCAGTATTACAGGGTTTAAAGGAGTTAATTAGATTATGGGAATATGGAAGCGGGCAGGGGGAATCATTGCCTGTATCAGCTTGGGTGGGTAACAGGGGGGATGAGTTGACATCCGGGGTTGTTAGATCAGCAGGTTCTTCCGTTGTGGGGCAGGGAAGCAGGACAGAGAGCCCAAGGATTTCTAGCAATACGGGGTCAGAAAATGCGTTAAGGGGTCAGGTAATGGGGGATACAGCTGAGCAGGATAAGGATGAAACTGTGCGGCTGGATGATTCAGCCAGAGGGGAAGTTTATGTCTATTTTGAAGGGCCTTTAGGGGCACACTTAAAGCAAGAAGTTAGAGAAAGAATTTGGAAAGGGAATACGTGGAAATTTTTTCGTTGCTTCCGCTGGAGCGCTTTAATTTAGATAGGTTACGAAAGGATGAGACAAAAAAGGATGAGGAAGAGAAGAGGAGGTTTAGATTAATTCCCCGCACATTCGCCAACTGGCTGCAGGCGTTTGCTATATTAGCCAGTGTTATCGGGGAAAAAGCACCAGAGAACTGTTCGCCACTTTTCTGTTACATGGATACAATTGGTGAGGCTTATAGAGTTTATGGAGGGCAGGGTTGGTTAAGATATGATGAACAATTTCGTCAACGGAAGGAAGTTAGGCATAGTATTCGTTGGGACCATAAAGATATTTCTTTATGGATGAGAGTAACGGCTCCAGCTAGATCAGGGCAGGGGTATCAGCCTTTTCCAGGGGCACCGGGGTTCAGGACAGTCAGGACACTCGGTGTCGGTACAAAAGGGACTGTGCTTCTCTTTCAATGAAGGAGCGTGTAAATTCGGAGCAAAGTGTAAATTCAAACACGAATGTTCGTCATGCGGAGGTAATCATGGGTCATCAAGATGTTTTAAATCAGGAAGACAGAAAGGATCAGAGGGTATTGAAAAAAGGGGAGACCCCAATTCGACTGCCAGAGATGGAGCATTTTCTAAATAGTTACCCGGATAAGGAGGCTGCAACGCTAATACGCGAAGGTTTTAAAGAAGGTTTTAAAATTCCCTTTGTAGATGTTGAGGTGAAGTTGTGTCATGTGTGCATCGCCACGAAGATCGTCGCGGTTGCACATTCTGACTTCTCACAGCTGAGTTGCTGTTTCTTTGTGTTTGGCAGTTAGGGAGTTAATTCTGTCTGTGCTCAGTTCTGGGACTGGGTGCAGTTTTCTCCCGGCTGCAATTAATTATTTGTTGATTGGTTTCCTTTAATTTGTCAGAAAGCCCATGACAAAACTGGCTCCTAAGAGTTGGGTCATTCCACTGAGTATCTGTGGCCCATCTACGGAACTCAGAAGCAAATTCCTCCGCCGGAATTACTGTCATGTGTGCATCGCCACGAAGATCGTCGCGGTTGCACATTCTGACTTCTCACAGCTGAGTTGCTGTTTCTTTGTGTTTGGCAGTTAGGGAGTTAATTCTGTCTGTGCTCAGTTCTGGGACTGGGTGCAGTTTTCTCCCGGCTGCAATTAATTATTTGTTGATTGGTTTCCTTTAAATCTCTGGTTGTCTGTGTTGGGAGTGGCCAGTGAAAATGTCACGCGGTCTTATGATATGTGTACGATGTCAGTAAACTATTCTTAAAAGAACAACACTCTATACAACATATAGATTAGCAACATCAGCATGTAAATATAGAATAGATTTACCTGACACGATATCCGTTGAACTCAGGGTTAATCTTGAGGACTTGATACACTGTCACAGGAAAGAGGAGGACCGGGGTCTAACCTGACCCTAAACTGGGGTCCTAACTAATCCCTCACCTTGGAGGTACTGATAATGGTTCAGAGGTCCAAGTCTCCAGCCTAACCCTGTCTCCTATCAGTCCCTGAACCCTGTAATCAGTCCTAAGAAGGATTCTGATTACCACCAAAGGGATATGGGCTGATCTCTGCTAAATACACAGATTAGACATATAAGACAGACTGGAGAAAACACAGACTTGCATACACACTCAAACACAGAAGGAACATAAATGATCTGGGATATTAAACTCTAAGCAAGGTGAGCTTAAAACAACTAAGGAGCTCTTTAACTTAAGTCTATACAGATACAATCCTATCTGTGGTCTGCATGAAGAATTTCACTGGCAACTCCCAACACAGACAACCAGAGATTTAAAGGAAACCAATCAACAAATAATTAATTGCAGCCGGGAGAAAAACTGCACCCAGTCCCAGAACTGAGCACAGACAGAATTAACTCCCTAACTGCCAAACACAAAGAAACAGCAACTCAGCTGTGAGAAGTCAGAATGTGCAACCGCGACGATCTGAGTTCAACGGATATCGTGTCAGGTAAATCTATTCTATATTTACATGCTGATGTTGCTAATCTATATGTTGTATAGAGTGTTGTTCTTTTAAGAATAGTTTACTGACATCGTACACATATCATAAGACCGCGTGACAAGTTGTCAACCAAAAATTTGAAATCTGCCATTCAGTTTCCACATGTGGTCACAGAAAAATTATTCAAGGAGGTTGCATTGGGCAGAATGGCGGGACCTTTTGACACCGCTCCTATTGACAATTTAAGGGTTTCTCCTTTAGGGGTGGTGCCAAAAAAGGAGCCAAATAAATTCAGGTTGATACATCACCTTTCATTTCCAAAGGGATTATCGGTTAACGACGGGATTGACCCACAACTGTGTTCTGTCATATACACATCCTTCGATGCGGCGGTAAAGTTAGTCAGGGATTGCGGCAAAGGGGCTCGTTTGGCTAAGACCGATATAGAAGCGGCTTTTCGATTGTTACCAGTTAATCCTGACAGCATGCACTTGTTAGGTTGTTTTTGGGATGGGGGTTTTTTCGTGGATCGTTGTTTGCCGATGGGATGCTCGCTGTCTTGTGCTTATTTTGAAACTTTCAGCACATTTTTAGAATGGACGGTAAAAGAGGTGTCGGGGCTCAGGTCATGTATTCATTACCTAGACGACTTCCTGTTTGTTGGTACGGCGCAGTCTTCTGATTGTTCGATGTTATTGCACACAATGGAGAGTGTGGCTAAAAAATTCGGTGTACCTTTGGCGGCAGAAAAGACCGTAGGCCCAGTGACATCGCTGAGTTTTCTAGGTATAGAAATTGACACAGAGTCAATGGAGTGTAGAATCCCAAACGACAAACTGCTAGACATGAGAGCAGAGGTGAAACGAGTTGGGGCTTTAAAGAAAGCTACGTTACGGGAGGTCCAATCATTGTTGGGAAAATTAAACTTCGCTTGTCGGATCATGCCGATGGGTCGGGCGTTTTGTCGCAGATTGTCTCTGGCAACGGTGGGGATCAGGTCCCCATCGCATTTCATCAGGCTTAGGAGAGAGCTGAAAGATGACTTAAAGGTTTGGGCACTATTCCTTGATTCTTATAATGGAAAATCCATCTGGATTGCGCCAATGGTGCTAGTTGAGACTCTGGGCATTGTATTAAATTTGTCGGATGAGCAAGGTTTTAGTTTGTCTTTCCATGATGAGTGGATAGCAGAACAGTGGCCTCGGTGGTGGGTTGAGAAAGGCCTGTCGGTCAATCAAGTATTGCGTGAGTTGTTCCCTATAGTCGTAGCATTAACGTTATGGGGTGAGAGAGTACGGAATAAAAAGATTTGCTTCGGTTGTAGGTCGGTGGGGGCATTGAGGGCGATCAATTCGTTATCTTCACCGGATCACGCAGTGGTAAGAGTGTTACAGCACTTGGTTTGGATTGGGCTGACTTTTAACCTGTGGGTTATTGCTGAAGAGAGACAGGAGACTGACTACTCTAGTTTTGAAGTTCTTTTTTGTTCACAGTGGGAACGAATTGGAGAGACGGGTCGTCAATCGGATCTCAAGAGGCTGGAATGTCCAGAAGGTTTATGGAATCTTCCCTTGGGGCAGTAAAATTTTATTATCTAGGTCCTTGGCGTCAGGAACATGGTCTCATTATAGGAGGGCATGGGACAGTTGGGCGGTTTGGAAAGAGAGTTTGGAGGTGGAATTAGAGGACGAGGTTAAATTGTTATTGTTGTTGGGTCACAACTGGGAAGCTGGTTGGTCGGTCCCAAAGATTAATAATTTCTTAGCGGGTTTGGCGTTTGGATTTAAGTGCAGGGGTCAACGGGATTTAACTAAGGAGTTTTTGGTTCGGCAATTGGTCAGAGGGTGGCGGAAAGGTTGGAAGGTGTTGGATGGCAGACGCCCGGTTTCTTATGAGATATTATTAATTTTGGGCGAACAACTGAGTGAGGTTTGTTCTTCTCGAAAGGAGGTGACGTTATTCAAATTGGCCTTTTCCTTAGCATTTTTTGGGGCTTTTCGTCTTGGAGAGCTGATTAGTCCATCTAAAACTCGGAAAGGTGGGCTACTTAGGGGCGATGTGGAGGTGCTTGGAGACAGGGTAAGGTTATTCCTGCGCTCTTCAAAAACGGATATATGTGGAAAAGGTTGTAAGGTGGTACTTTTCGAGGTGCAAGGTTCACCTTTATGCCCAGTGATGTGTATGAAGAATTTCTTAAAAAGGGGAGGCAAAGGCGATGAGCCATTGTTGGTACATGAGGATGGTTCTTTTCTTTCTCGCTTTCAATTTTTGTCAATATTTAAACGTTGCTTAGAAAAAGGTGGGATAGCGGCAGAGCAGTATAGCGGACATTCATTCCGCATCGGAGCAGCTACAGAGGCAGCAAGGAGAGGTCTTGGGGACGAGACAGTGATGAGGATCGGGCGATGGGAGTCAGCAAGATTTCGGTCATATGTGCGTTTATCGTTGGTGTAAATGGTTTATATTTGTATTGGTGTTATTCTGTGTTTCTATTGTTTCTGTTTTCTGTTTTAGGTACGGGCCAACTGCTTACTTGGATCATGGGCCATTCCTTCGTTTTTTGGGCGGCTTTGAGAGCAGACGTTCGTCCGAACGGGAGGCAGCTGGGAGTGATGAGGTCAATAGCGTTGTTGAGGTGAATCGGAAAAAGGGGCATGGTATGGAAGCAGTTGGTCCCGGAGTTCCATAAATTTGTTCGGCTTGACAGAGCTCCTGATGTTCTGGTAGTACACTTAGGGGGTAATGATCTGGCTAAGCGCACTTGCAGGGAATTAATTAGGGACATAAAATTCGACATGCTGAGGCTGTGGTCCATGTTTCCTAAGCTGTTGGTGATTTGGTCAGATATCATTCCCAGGAAGGTCTGGTACGGGGCTAGGTCCGTTCAAGGTGTAAATAGAGCCAGAATCAAATTGAATAGGGCAGTATCCCGATTCATGGTGAGAAACGGAGCGATTGTGGTTCGACATACAGAGTTGGAGTCGGGTGAAGGGGAATTCTGGAGGAAGGATGGCATTCATCTGAATGCAATAGGCCTTGATTTATGGTGCTTAGCAATTCAGGAAGGTATAGAAAAGGGCTTGCAAGTTTGGAGGGACATAAATGTTTAAGGGGTCAGAACATTTATGTTGGTGGCGCGGGGGGAGGTCCTCGAGGTTGGTGGTGATAGAAAATGGCGGCTTGGAGGGGGGGGATCGCAAAGGTCCTGGACCCCCCCTTGGGTGGATCACGTGATGGAACGGTACGGTTATACCGGCAAGTGGATATGGGAGCCGTGGGCAGTTACGGCAGAGATTGGCCAGGCGAGTTTATTAACGTCTCCGAGCTGGTGCTTAACGGCTGGAGACAGGATTCGTCCTGGGGCGACAAGTTTTTGGAGATAAATACGAGGAGTTTACGGTTTGGGGCCTCGAGGATCGCCCTTCCCCAATTGTTGGTAATTATTGTTAAATTGTTTCACAAAATATTAATAAAAGGCTGCTGTGGCCAATTTATCCAATAAAGTGTCTGGTGATTAATTTGTGGGAGAGAGTTGTGGGTTATGGGCTAAGGACATGTGAGATGGTAGAAGGGAAGGGTTTGTAAACACCGGGATCCCGAATACCCACTTGTCAAGTAAGGCCGTACTGTGGGGCCTCAGGCCTTTAAAGGGAGGCCAGCATGACAAGGTTGAGGGGACCATAGGTGGGCGGATATATGGTAGGGCTGGTAAGGATAGGGTTAATTTGCCTCAGGGATGTGAAAGGGTTGGGAGGGGATGGAGTAGGAGGGAAAAGGAGGGGGTAGTATATAAAGGGCAGTCACATGGTTGGAGCAACCATTTTAGGTGCCCCACAGTAAGAAGAGCAATCTCCCACCCACCCACCCTTTGTTAATAATTTCATTACTGAAGTAAGGGTACAAAGTTCGAGTGCAGATGAAGGAAATAAATAGGTAATTAAGATAGTAGTTATGGATAAACTGTTTTATTATGTTTGTCATGGCAGCGTGGCGCGGGGGGGAGGTCCTCGAGGTTGGTGGTGATAGAAAATGGCGGCTTGGAGGGGGGGGATCGCAAAGGTCCTGGACTCCTCCTTGGGTGGATCACGTGATGGAACGGTACGGTTATACCGGCAAGTGGATATGGGAGCCGTGGGCAGTTACGGCAGAGATTGGCCAGGCGAGTTTATTAAGGTCTCCGAGCTGGTGCTTAACGGCTGGAGACAGGATTCGTCCTGGGGCGACAAGTTTTTGGAGATAAATACGAGGAGTTTACGGTTTGGGGCCTCGAGGATCGCCCTTCCCCCAATTGTTGGTAATTATTGTTAAATTGTTTCACAAAATATTAATAAAAGGCTGCTGTGGCCAATTTATCCAATAAAGTGTCTGGTGATTAATTTGTGGGAGAGAGTTGTGGCTTATGGGCTAAGGACATGTGAGATGGTAGAAGGGAAGGGTTTGTAAACACCGGGATCCCGAATACCCACTTGTCATGATTTAAATCCCACTGAACTCCTGTGGAGAGATCTAAAAATTGCTGTTGGGAGAAGACACCTTCAAATATGAGTGTCAGAAGTCTTTTGTCGGGTGTCCCTGGGACCAGGGACTCCTTCCCTGTCACTAACACTAGCGGGCGCCCTAGCTCACCCTGCTCCCCGGATTACTTCTGATGATGAAGATGCCGAGGCTATGTTCCTTACCTTAGCTACAGAATCTGCCCTCAGTCTGTACCCTTCCACCACCCAGGGAAGAGGGGAGCAGTATTGTAATACACCAAACAGACAAACAAGGTAATACAAACAGGGGTAACGAAAAATACAAAACATACAAATAAACACACACAAATAACAGAGGAATGCACTGGGAAAGTGAAACTAAGAGCAGCGAAACGTGCGTTGGGGTGCATCTGGACCGGCCACTAAGTACTGGGTAAGATCATATTCTTTTCCTCCCTTGTCTTCCATATTTATGTCCTGTCTAAATGGATACGATAGATGGTGAATGGCAATAAGATGGGATATTAATTTATAGCTACCTGGTCTCTATAGACAGGATTAATGGTGATCCTATTTACAAACTTAGGAAACTGGGACTTATTGAGTTTACTATGCTTTGATACAACATGGGGGCTAACTCCTGAGACATATGAAATATATAATGCTATGGTGTGTTTATGTTGTACTTAGTGCCATGTGGTTCTTTTTTGGTGTTTGTTTGAACATGTCTCTTTTAGTCTGTGTGTTTTTAACTCTGTAATGGATTAATAAAACTTTTGTAATTTTATTTAAACTCCTGGAGTTCTCTGGTTTCTATGTGATTTAAACAGTGGCGTCAACTGTAGTGACAGGATGTATTACACTTTGTGCACAATATAATGAGTCTGGTTTCTTGTATATTAATTATGTATATGTAAGTACATAAAATATGATAGGTAATTTCAAGAGTAATATAGTATGTTATGACGCTTACTACATTAAATGCAATACTTCATTCAATGGTATGTATATACACGATCCTTAATATCTAGCAGTTGAACGACTAATAGAGCTTATATATCTCAACTAAACAGATGTCGCTCCCAGTACTGGACCCGTCATCGTCGTATGCTTTCATAGGTGCCTCTACACTGGTCCTAACAAGGATCACCGCTACTTCTCGTTAGGCCACAAGTCTACAATATGTAAGTCACTTGGTACCCATTGCGTTCCTTGCATTGACCGCCTTCGTTCCGTGAAACACGGCCCTGGCCCTTACCCTGTACCGTACGTTTATGCTGGAGGTATTGATGCAATTCACTAATTCATGACATTCTGTCCTGTACACGGAATAGCATACGCCCTTCGATGCTTGACAGTAGCAGTATTGATGTTGGTGTCACGCTGTCTAATGATATGAATACAATGTCAGTAAACTATTTATACAGGAACCACACTCTATACAACATATAGTTTAGCAACATCAGAATGTAAGTATAAAATAGATTTACCTGACACGATATCTGCAGAACTTAGGGTAAATCTTGAGGACTAGATGTGCAGAAACGATTTCTGTTTACTTCAGGGTTAATCTTGAGGACTTGATGAGCTGTAACAGGAAAGAGGAGGACCGGGGTCTAACCTGACCCTGCACTGGGGTCCTAACTAATCCCTTACCTTGGAGGTACTGATAATGGTTCAGAGGTCCAAGTCTCCAGCCTAACCCTGTCTCCTATCAGACCCTGAACCCTGTAATCAGTCCTAAGAAGGATCCTGATTACCACCAAAGGGATATGGGCTGATCTCAGCTAAATACACAGATAAGACATATAAGACAGACAGGATAGCACTCACTTGCATACACACTCAAACACCGAAGGACATAAATGGTCTGGGAAATAAACTCTAAGCAAGTTGAGCTTAAAACAACTAAGGAGCTCTCAACTAAGTCTATACAGATTCATTCCTATCTGTGGTCTGATGAAGGATTTCACTGGCAACTCCCAAAGCAGACAACCAGGAATTTAAAGGAAACCAATCAACAAATAATCAATTGCAGCCGGGAGAAACTGCACCCAGTCCCAGCACCGAGCACAGACAGAATTAACTCCCTAGCTGCCAAACACAAAGAAACAGCAACTCAGCTGTGAGAAGTCAAAATGTGCAACCGCGACGATCTTCGTGGCAATGCACACATGACAGTACCCCCCCTTCTACGAGGGCCTCCGGACCCTCAGGGCCAGGCCTGCCCGGGTGAGTTCTGTGGAAGGTCCGAACCAAACGATCTGCGTTAACATCAGACGCAGGGACCCACGTCCTCTCCTCCGGACCATACCCCTTCCAATGCACCAAGTACTGAAGGGACCGGCGATTCAGACGTGAGTCAATGATTTTTGATACTTGAAATTCCAAGTTGCCATTGACCAACACTGGAGGAGGAGGTAGAGGTGACGATATGACTGGTGCCACATACCTTTTAAGTAATGACTTGTGGAACACATTATGAATTTTAAACGTAGGAGGGAGTTCCAGACGAAATGCCACAGGATTAATTATGGAACTGATCCTGTACGGCCCGATGAATCTGGGACCCAGTTTCCAGGAGGGCACTTTAAGTTTTATATTCCTGGTAGACAACCATACCAGATCGTTCACATTCAGATCTGGACCAGAAACTCTCCTCCTATCAGCCATACGTTTGTAACGGTTCCCCATCGCACTCAGATTATTCAATACACCTCTCCACACAGAAGCAAGTGACGACGAGAAACGCTCCTCCTCAGGAACCCCAGAAGGACCCCCCCATTGAAAGTACAAAACTGGGGATGAAAACCATATGCCCCAAAAAACGGGGACTTACCAGTGGACTCGCTCCGCCTGTTGTTAAGAGCGAACTCTGCCAGAGGCAAGAAAGAAGACCAGTCCTCCTGGTTCTCCGAGACAAAACACCGGAGATATGTCTCTAAACTCTGATTCAGACGCTCTGTCTGACCATTGGTCTGTGGATGAAAAGCCGAGGAAAACGACAATTGCATCCCCCGACGTAAACAAAATGCCCTCCAAAATTTGGACACAAACTGAGACCCCCTATCTGACACCACATCAGAAGGCAACCCATGAAGTCTCACAATCTCCCTAATGAACACCTGCGCCAGAGTTTTAGCATTAGGAGTGCAGGAAGAGCAACGAAATGTGCCATCTTACTGAACCTGTCAACAACCACCAGTATGACAGTATTCCCTGACGACGGAGGAAGGTCCGTAATGAAGTCCATAGATAAATGAGTCCATGGACGCTCCGGAAGTTTCAAGGGTAAAAGGGTCCCAGACAGGACGGGTATGAGGGGTTTTAGAGCGAGCACAAACCCCACAGGACGCGACAAAAGTTATAACATCTTTATTAGCGTTAGGCCACCAAAATCGCGAGAAAGGAGATCTAAAGTAGCCTTACTCCCTGGATGTCCTGCTAAAGCAGAATTATGATGTGCCTCAATAACCTTTTGTCTCAACTGATTCGGGACAAACAGTCTCCCTGGAGGTCCTGCAGGGGCGTCCCCCTGAGCCTCTAACACCTCCTCCTCAAGCTCAGAACATACAGCCGACACTACCACCCCCTCCTGAAGGATAGGAATCGGGTCATCCGTTTTCCCGCCCCTGGGAAACTGCGAGACAAGGCATCAGCCTTTACATTCTTAGACCCCGGGCGATAAGTGACGACAAAATTAAACCTGGTAAAAAACAACGACCATCGAGCTTGTCTGGAATTCAGACGCTTAGCGGATTCTAAATACAGCAGGTTCTTGTGATCAGTAATAACGGTGACCGGGTGGACTGCCCCCTCCAAAAAGTGACGCCATTCTTCAAAAGCCAATTTAATGGCCAAAAGTTCCCTATTGCCGATATCATAATTCCTTTCGGCGGACGACAATTTCTTAGAAAAGAAAGCGCACGGATGCCATTTACCAGGGGACGGACCCTGGGACAATATAGCACCCACCCCTACGTCAGACGCGTCCACCTCAACAATGAACGGCTGAGATACATCTGGTTGGATGAGAACGGGTGCCGAAGCAAAACATCTCTTCAAAGAGGAAAAGGCTTGGCAAGCCTTGTCCGACCACCTAGAAAAATCCGTCCCTTTTCTCGTCATGTCAGTGAGAGGTTTGACGACAGACGAGAAATTACAAATAAATTTCCGGTAGTAATTAGCAAACCCCAAAAAACGCTGCAGAGCCTTAAGATCCCCTGGCTGATCCCATTCAAGCACTGCTCTCACCTTTTCAGGGTCCATACGGAAACCGGAGGCTGACACCAAAAAACCCAAAAACTGAAGTTCCTGTACGGCAAAAACACACTTCTCCAGTTTGGCGTATAGTTTATTGTCTCGCAAGATCTGCAACACCTGTCTCACATGCTCCTGGTGAGACACAAGATCTGGCGAGTAAATTAAAATGTCATCCAAATATACGACCACAAACAGCCCCACAAGGTGACGAAAAATGTCATTAACAAAATGTTGGAATACTGCTGGTGCAGTAGTCAGACCAAAAGGCATGACCAGGTTTTCATAATGTCCCTCCGGCGTGTTAAACGCCGTTTTCCACTCATCCCCCTCTTTTATCCTAATCAGATTATACGCCCCCCTGAGATCCAATTTAGAGAACCATTTGGCGCCAACAATTTGATTGAAGAGATCAGGAATAAGAGGGAGTGGATACGGATCTCGAACAGTAATCCGATTAAGTTCGTGGAAATCCAAGCAAGGGCGTAGGCCTCCATCTTTTTTCTTCACAAAGAAGAACCCCGCGGCCACAGGGGAAGATGAAGGTCTAATATGCCCTTTGGCCAGACTTTCAGAAATATAATCTTTCATAGCCTGCCTTTCAGGACCAGAAAGATTATACAACCTAGCTTTAGGCAACTTAGCATCAGGAAGTAGATTAATAGAGCAGTCATACACGCGATGAGGAGGCAACTCCCGACACCCCTCCTCAGAGAAAACATCCCCAAAATCCTCCAAAAAAGGAGGCAATGTACTAGGCACGACCGCACTGATGACTGTGTTCATGCAGTTGCTTTTGCAAAACTCACCCCATTGGCTTATCTCTCTGGACTGCCAATTAATCACAGGGTTATGTTTAACCACCAAGGAAGTCCCAACACAATGGGAGTAGGTAGACCCTCCAACACATAACAAGATAATTGTTCCCTATGTATTGCCCCTACCCGAAGGTCAATGTTATGAACCTCATGAACAAAGCTACCTTGGCCGAGAGGCCTGGCGTCAATGGAGAAAATAGGGATCGGTTTGACCAATACACTCAGATGCATACCTTGAGCCTGAGCAAACTGAGCGTCAACCAGATTAGCCCCGAACCACTATCCAGAAGAACAGACAATCTCTTCACTCTAGTACCAACCACCACCTCCACTGGTACAAGGAACTGAGAAGAACCGGCGGATGAAATACATACTCCCAGGTTGTCGTCCACCACACAACCTGGGATTAGCAGTTTTCCGGCGACTTTTTACTTAACAAGACACGGGATGGACATTCTCCAACAAAATGTCCCTCTTTCCCGCAAAAAAACACCTTCTAGTCCTGCGGCGTGCCGCCAATCCCCTACTACGAAAAGATGTCCCTCCCAACTGCATAGGTTCATCCGAACAGACAAGGGGAACCTCAACATAAGGGACTTTAGTAGTAGGTGGAGTAACAACAGGGAGTGGAGTTACCTCACCCCTCTCCCGAAGCCGTCTATCAGTACGGATAGCTAGGGCCATAGCAGCCTCCAGAGAAGGAGGAGACTCATACTGAGCCAAAACGTCTTTTAATTTGTCAGAAAGCCCATGACAAAACTGGCTCCTAAGAGCTGGGTCATTCCACTGAGTATCCGTGGCCCATCTACGAAACTCAGAAGCAAATTCCTCCGCCGGACGATCTCCCTGCTGTATCTTACGTAATTTGGTCTCAGCAAGAGAGACCCGATCTGGGTCATCATATACCAATCCCAGGCAGTAAAAAATTGATCTACAGACTGTAGAGCCGGGGATCCCGGAGGAAGGGAAAATGCCCAGGATTGAGGGTCCTGTATGTTACGGTAGCTGAGGAGTGCAGGTAAAAAAGGAAATACACCAGAGCAGTTGGAATCTATGAGATTGCAGTACCCTGACTAACCACCGCAACTAGAGGCAGCCGTGGAGCGTTCCTACGTTGGTCCTAGACGCCTCGTCACAGCCTGAGAAACTAACTACACCTAAAGATAGAAATAGGAAAGCTATCTGCCCCGGAGCAGAACCCCAAAGATAATAGAAAGCCCCCAAACATGTAATGGCGGTTAGACAAGAGGAAATACTGACACAGAAAGAAAATAGTATGAGCAAACGCTGGGCCCAAACTATCTAAATAGAAAAGGATAGGAAGGGTACTTACTGCAATCCAGAAAACCCTGAAAAAACACCAACTCTACTAATTTCAAAATCACCTGAGATCACACGACCTCTACCACCTAAATTAGTTCTCTGGTGTAACAAAAACAAAACAGCAGCCACTGAAAAAAACTGGAAAAAGCAAAAGTACAAAACACAGTGGCTGGACTAAACTGAGAGGGCAAAAGCCCCCGGAGGGGACCCTGAAGGCCCCCACAGAAGTGCAGGACAAAATGCAAAAATATAGCAAAAACACAAAATAAGAAATTGTCTTATCTGATAGCAGGAGATGCAGACACGACACAGCAGGCTACAAGGGAAACTGGAAAGAAGGATTCAGACCAGAACAATTGATCACCGGCAACCCTGATGGGAAAATGACTCCCTTATATAAGACCAATCAGTAACACCTGATTCCCAGTCCTCACAATCCTCACTAGTACCGCTTGTAACCACCAGAGGGAGCCTCTGCTCAGAACTCATCTCAAACCCATTCACAACAGTACCCCCCCCTTGAGGGGGTCACCGAACCCTCATTTGAGCAACCAGGTCGGTCAGGATGAGTTCTATGATACGCACGGATAAGTCTCCAGCATGGATGTCCGAAGCAAACACCCAAGAATTGTCTTCCTGACCATAACCTCTCCATTTAACCAAATACTGGAGTCTTCGTCTAGAAAAACGAGAATCCAATATTTTCTCAACCACATACTCCAGATTGCCCTCAACCAAAACAGGGTCAGGAGGCACAGCAGCAGGAACCACTGGCTCAACAAACCTCTTCAACAAGGACTTGTGGAACACGTTATGGATCTTAAATGTCCCTGGAAGAAGCAAACGAAAAGAAACAGGATTAATAATCTCCATGATCTTATAAGGTCCAATGAACCTAGCTTAAATTTAGGAGATGCTACTCTCATAGGAATATTCTTTGAGGACAACCAGACCAAGTCCCCCACTTTAAACCGAGGACCATCAGTCCTATGCCGGTTAGCAAACCGCTGGGCCTTCTCCTGAGAGAGGGACAACCTCTCCACTACCTGGTCCCAAATCTGCTGCATACGCTCAACAACAGAGTCAACACCTGGACAGACAGAAGCCTCCGTCTGTCCTGAAGAAAATCGAGGGTGAAACCCAGAATTACAGAAAAACGGAGACATCAAAGTGGCAGAGCTAGCCCTATTATTAAGAGCAAACTCAGCCAAAGGCAAAAAAGAGACCCAGTCATCCTGATCAGCAGACACAAAGCATCTTAGATAAGTCTCCAATGTCTGGTTTGTTCTCTCAGTTTGACCATTGGTCTGAGGATGAAATGCCGAGGAGAAAGACAATTGAACACCCAGTTTAGAACAAAAAGTCCTCCAAAATCTGGAAACAAACTGGACTCCTCTGTCAGACACAATGTTCTCAGGAATGCCGTGTAAACGAACCACGTGCTGAAGGAACAACGGCACCAATTCAGAGGAGGAAGGCAACTTAGGTAATGGCACAAGATGTATCATTTTGGAAAACCTATCACAAATTACCCAGATGGTGGTCATTCTCTGAGAAACAGGAAGATCGGAAATGAAATCCATAGAGATATGGGTCCATGGTCTCTTGGGCACAGGCAATGGCATCAACAAACCACTAGAGCGAGAGCAAGGCTTGGAGCGAGAGCAAGTCCCGCAGGACTGCACAAATTCCCTGACATCGCGAGACAAGGTAGGCCACCAAAAGGACCGACTAACCAAGTCTCTGGTACCAAAAATTCCGGGATGCCCAGCCAATGCGGAACAATGAATCTCAGACATCACACTCTTTTTCCATTGGTCCGGGACAAACAATTTTCCAACAGGGCAGCGCTCGGGCCTATCCTCCTGACACCCCTCCAGAGCAAGTCTCAAATTGGGCGAGATGGCGGAAAGAACTACACCCTCCTTCAAAATAACAGAGGGATCAGATAGCTCAGGAGAGTCCGCAAGGAAACTCCTCGAGAGGGCATCCGCCTTAACATTCTTAGTGCCAGGAAGAAAGGAAACCACAAAATTAAAACGTGTGAAAAACAAGGCCCACCTGGCCTGTCTAGGATTGAGTCGCTTGGCAGATTCCAGATAGACCAGATTCTTATGGTCCGTAAGGACCACCACCTGATGTTTGGCTCCCTCCAGCCAATGTCTCCACTCTTCAAAAGCCCACTTCATGGCCAATAACTCCCGATTACCCACGTCATAATTACGTTCAGTAGGAGAAAATTTTCGAGAGAAAAAGGCACAAGGGTTACTTTTAGAGGTCTCTGGATCTTTTTGGGACAAAACGGCACCTGCCCCAATTTCAGAGGCATCAACCTCCACCTGAAATGGCAGAGAAACATCAGGCTGCCGTAGAACAGGAGCAGAAGTGAATCTCTGCTTAAGTTCCTGAAACGCAGAGACTGCCTCAGGAGGCCAATTCACCACATCAGAACCCTTTCTGGTCAAATCAGTTAATGGTTTAACAATAACCGAGAAATTACCAATAAATTTACGATAAAAATTGGCAAAACCCAAAAATCTCTGAAGAGCCTTTAATGAAGTAGGTTGGACCCAATCACAGATGGCCTGAACCTTGACCGGGTCCATTTCAATAACAGATGGGGACAAAATGAATCCCAGAAATGAGATCTTCTGTACGCCAAAAAGACACTTTGATCCCTTCACATACAGAGCATTCTCTCTCAAAATCTGGAATACAGTTCGAACATGTTTCACATGAGAGTCCCAGTCATTAGAAAAAATCAAGATATCATCCAAATAAACAATCAGAAACTTGTCCACAAAATCCCTGAAAATGTCATTCATGAAGGACTGGAAGACGGAAGGAGCATTAGTGAGCCCAAAGGGCATCACAAGGTACTCAAAATGCCCTTCAGGGGTGTTAAATGCCGTCTTCCATTCATCCCCGTGCTTAATGCGAATAAGGTTATACGCCCCCCTGAGGTCAAGCTTGGTAAACCAAGTAGCGTTTTTCACCCTGGAAAACAGGTCAGAAATCAAGGGTAACGGGTATTGATATTTCACAGTAATATTGTTCAAGAGACGATAATCAATACACGGCCTTAATGAACCATCTTTTTTGGCCACAAAGAAAAAACCGGCACCTAAGGGTGAAGAGGATGGTCTGATATGACCCTTCTCCAATGATTCCTTGATATAAGACCGCATAGCGTCATGTTCAGGTACAGACAAGTTAAAAAGGCGACCTTTAGGGAATTTACTACCTGGCACTAATTCAATAGCGCAGTCATAGCTCCTATGGGGAGGTAAGGATGCAGATTTACTTTCGCTAAACACATCAGAAAAATCAAACAAAAAGTCAGGAACATCCTCAGCCTGGGGGGAGGCAGAAAAAACAGGAGTGTTGGTATTAACACATTGGCAGCCCCAACTGGTTACAGACACAGATTTCCAATCCAAAACAGGATTATGAGACTGTAACCAAGGGAAACCCAGCACTATAATGTCATGCAGATTATATAGAACCAAAAATTTGCAGCACTCCTGGTGATCAGGTTCAACCCTCATTATCACCTGAGTAGAAAACTGGGGTTTATTCTCAGCCAAAGGGGTAGAATCGATCCCCAGTAAGGAATAGACTTCTGTAGGGGTATCAAGGGAAACCCACAACGTTTAGCAAAATCATAATCCATCAGGTTAATAGCTGCTCCAGAATCAACGAAAGCCTGAGCAGAAAATGAGGACAGAGAGCATATCAGAGTGACAGTTAATAAAAACTTAGTCTGAACACTACCCAAGACAACTGAGCGTGCAAAACGTCTTCCCCGCTTAGGGCAGACTGAAATAGCATGAGAGGCATCACCACAGTAGAAACATAACCCATTGCGCTTTCGAAACTCATGACGCTGTGCCCCAGACACCACTCCATCACACTGCATGGGCTCAGCAGCTGGCTCACAAGGCAACACCACTCCACGCATACTTCTCCGCTCACGCAAACGTCTGTCAATTTGAATCGCTAATGACATAGAATCATTGAGACCAGAGGGGACAGGGAATCCCACCATAACATCCTTTACATTATCCGACAGACCCTTCCGGAAAAGGGCCGCCAAAGCGTCGTCATTCCATTTGGTCAGGACTGCCCACCTACGGAATCTCTGACAGTATAACTCAGCGTCATCAAGCCCCTGATTTAATGCCAACAAGGCTTTTTCAGCTTGATCAGTGACATTAGGCTCATCGTACAATAACCCCAAAGCCTGAAAAAATGCATCAACATCACTCAAAACAGGATCCCCAGGTATCAGGGAAAAAGCCCAATCCTGAGGATCGCCGCGCAGGAGAGAGATGATAATTTGAACCTGCTGCGCTGCGTTTCCTGAGGACTTAGATTTTAAGGCAAGAAACAATTTACAATTATTTTTGAAATTCTGAAACTTAGCTCGATCCCCTAAAAACAAATCTGGCATGGGGATCCTAGGTTCCACAACAGGCAACCAGCAAGATATGCAGCAATACTCTGAACCTCAGTGGCAAGCTGATCCACACGGCCAGACAACTGTGCAAACTCCATTGGGAGAAAAGATCCTCCCCAGCACCCAGAGATACAGAGGAAAAAAAAAAAAATGCAACAAACAGAAAAATATCTCTGACAACTTTTCTTCCTTCAAAATATTTTTTTCCCTTCTGTGAGTACCATACAATTTTTATGGCCGGTGATACTGTTATGTTTCGGTAGCTGAGGAGTGCAGGTAAAAAAGGAAATACACCAGAGCAGTTGGAATCTATGAGATTGCAGTACCCTGACTAACCACCGCAACTAGAGGCAGCCGTGGAGCGTTCCTACGTTGGTCCTAGACGCCTCGTCACAGCCTGAGAAACTAACTACACCTAAAGATAGAAATAGGAAAGCTATCTGCCCCGGAGCAGAACCCCAAAGATAATAGAAAGCCCCCAAACATGTAATGGCGGTTAGACAAGAGGAAATACTGACACAGAAAGAAAATAGTATGAGCAAACGCTGGGGCCCAAACTATCTAAATAGAAAAGGATAGGAAGGGTACTTACTGCAATCCAGAAAACCCTGAAAAACACCAACTCTACTAATTTCAAAATCACCTGAGATCACACGACCTCTACCACCTAAATTAGTTCTCTGGTGTAACAAAACAAAACAGCAGCCACTGAAAAAACTGGAAAAAGCAAAAGTACAAAACACAGTGGCTGAACTAAACTGAGAGGGCAAAAGCCCCCGGAGGGGACCCTGAAGGCCCCCACAGAAGTGCAGGACAAAATGCAAAAAATATAGCAAAAACACAAAATAAGAAATTGTCTTATCTGATAGCAGGAGATGCAGACACGACACAGCAGGCTACAAGGGAAACTGGAAAGAAGGATTCAGACCAGAACAATTGATCACCGGCAACCCTGATGGGAAAATGACTCCCTTAAAATAAGACCAATCAGTAACACCTGATTCCCAGTCCTCACAATCCTCACTAGACCGCTTGTAACCACCAAGGGAGCCTCTGCTCAGAACTCATCTCAAACCCATTCACAAACATGGGTCCCCTTGAAGAAGTGAGATAACAATTCCCACTCTCTGCTCATCACTCCCTGATGATCGCGGCCGAAGCCGAAAATACAATTTACATGCCTCCCGGAAGGTAAAAAATTTGTCTCGCCCACCAGTGAACCTATCTGGAGAGCTACTTTAGGTTCAACTCTGGTTTGCTCCAGGGAGACAAAACTTTGGACTTAATGTCCGTCAGCTCCATGGATAATCCCTGCAACTGCAGAGCCAGCTGGCTACTGGATCCATGGTAACTAGAGATAATTTTTATGGCCAGTGAAAATGTCACGCTGTCTAATGATATGAATACAATGTCAGTAAACTATTTATACAGGAACCACACTCTATACAACATATAGTTTAGCAACATCAGAATGTAAGTATAAAATAGATTTACCTGACACATATCTGCAGAACTTAGGGTAAATCTTGAGGACTAGATGTGCAGAAACGATTTCGTTACTCAGGGTTAATCTTGAGGACTTGATGAGCTGTAACAGGAAAGAGGAGGACCGGGTCTAACCTGACCCTACACTGGGGTCCTAACTAATCCCTTACCTTGGAGGTACTGATAATGGTTCAGAGGTCCAAGTCTCCAGCCTAACCCTGTCTCCTATCAGACCCTGAACCCTGTAATCAGTCCTAAGAAGGATCCTGATTACCACCAAAGGGATATGGGCTGATCTCAGCTAAATACACAGATAAGACATATAAGACAGACAGGATAGCACTCACTTGCATACACACTCAAACACCGAAGGAACATAAATGGTCTGAGAAATAAACTCTAAGCAAGTTGAGCTTAAAACAACTAAGGAGCTCACAACTAAAGTCTATACAGATTCATTCCTATCTGTGGTCTGCATGAAGGTTTCACTGGCAACTCCCAAAGCAGACAACCAGGAATTTAAAGGAAACCAATCAACAAATAATCAATTGCAGCCGGGAGAAACTGCACCCAGTCCCAGCACCGAGCACAGACAGAATTAACTCCCTAGCTGCCAAACACAAAGAAACAGCAACTCAGCTGTGAGAAGTCAAAATGTGCAACCGCAACGATCTTCGTGGCAATGCACACATGACAGTTGGGACTTGACCAGTGAAGTTTGGATGTTGGGTCTTCAGTGCAAAGGCTGGATGTTGGGCCTTGAGTGGCAATGTCTGGACTTTGGGTCTTGACCAGCAAAGTGTGGATTTCGGTGCTTGACCAACATTTTGCCTGCTTGGGTATACAGTCGCTCTCAGGTGAGTGTCACGTTACTGGCGATACAGGACTGGAAGTCAGTGGCCGGAGCAGAAGTGTGCAGGTGAGCGGACCAAGGAAGGACTTCTGGAAGTGCCGTATATGGCGGTGGTGGTTCACTATGTTGGCAGAGGCCGGAGCCCGCCCGAGCACGGGCCGGCCGAGATCACACACAAGCACTAAGTCCGTTTAGATGAATAGAGTTGGAGGTAGGAACAGCAGGGTTTCCACAAGAGATAGGAAGATGTCAGCAGAACACCTTCCAGATCAGGAGCTCAGATAATGCTTCACTCAGTTAGACTGAGCACCACAATTTCAAATTCTTAGTGGATAACCACACTCGATCTCCAATCCTAAACGTGGGAGTGGGTCTCCGATACCTGTCGGCCGCTTTTTTATATTTCTCCTGAGCTTCCTTTAGAGTGTCTTTCAGAACATTCAGATTTTGCTGTAGCAGAGAGATTCTTTCTGTGACTGCTGGTATTAATGGTGCCACAGGATTTTTGGGAAGGATGTTTGGGTGATATCCCAGATTTGCAAAAAATGGCGTCTGTTTCGTAGAGGCATTCTGTGAATTGTTATATGAAAATTCCGCAAATGGCAGCAGATCCACCCAGTCGTCTTGCAGATGGCAAATATAACAACGAAGATACTGCTCCAGTGTCTGATTTGTATGTTCTGTCTGGCCGTTAGATTGCGGATGGTAAGCGGTTGACAATCGTACTTTGATGTCTAGTGCTGAGCATAAACTGCGCCAAAATTTAGATGTAAATTGCACACCTCGATCTGAAACGATTTCATTCGGCACTCCGTGGAGGCGAAAAATATTGCAAATTATCAGATCAGCTGTATCTTTTGCTGAAGGTAGACCTGAACACGGGATGAAATGCGCTGCTTTTGTAAGTCGATCCACTACTACCAGAATGGATGTCTTTCCCTTGGACTCTGGTAGATCTACAATAAAGTCCATTGAAATTGATCCCCATGGTCGTGTTGGGATGGCGAGAGGCTGCAATAGTCCCATAGGGGATGCACGTGGAGTCTTATATCTGGCACAGATGTCACAGGAATTAACATACTTCTTCACGTCTTCTTGAAAGTTCGGCCACCAAAAGAAATGTGACACACACTCCTGCGTTTTCTGTGTCCCTTTGTGTCCTGCAATTTTAGAATCGTGCACTAGTTGTAGGACTCTTAACCGAGCTGCTTCTGGTACATATAGTCGTCGACCATCAGTCCATACTTGATTTTTAAAAAACAGATGCACGTCCCCTGATGGACGTGATAGAAACGAGTCTGTTTCGTATGCTGCCTTCAAATCTTCCAGTAAATCTCCATCATGTATTACTCCCAAGATCTTAGTATCTGCCACAATGGGTTTGGGTGTTGTTACAAGATTAGTTTCGCTTGAAAATATTCTGGATAATGTGTCTGCTTTCTTGTTACGGGAGCCTGGTCGATATGAAATTACAAAATTGAATTGATTCAAAAACAGACTCCAACGAGTCTGCCGAGGAGAGAGGCATTTTGCAGACCTGATAAACTCTAGATTGCGATGATCGGTCAACACCAAAATTTGCTGTGCAGCCCCTTGGAGATGATGTCTCCACTCTTTGAATGCTGATATGATGGCGAGCAATTCTTTATTTCTCACATCATAGTTCTTTTCGGCTACAGACATACGTTTTGAGAAAAATTCACATGGATGCAGCAACTTCTTTTCCCCTGTCCTCTGAGAAAGGATAGCGCCGACCGCACAGTCTGAAGCATCCACCTCGATGATAAAAGCCAATTCAGGGTCAGGATGGCGTAATATGGGAGCCGTTGTGAATTTCGTTTTTAAACGAGAGAACGCTTCTTGCGCTTGGGGTGTCCGGATGAATTTTGCTCCTTTTTTTGTTAATTGCGTGATGGGTAGCACGATTTCTGAAAAATTCTTAATAAAGCGTCTGTAAAAGTTGGCGAACCCCACAAAACGCTGAACTTCTTTCACATTTTTAGGGATAGGCCACTCGGTGATAGCTTGCGTTTTCTTATCATCCATCCGTAATCCTTGAGGTGAAATGATGTATCCCAAGAACTGAATCTCTTCTCGATGGAATTCACATTTTTCTAATTTAATATATAATGAATTCTCCCTTAACCGTTGTAGCACTTGTCTTACGTGCGTCTGATGTTCCTCCATAGAGTTTGAAAAGATCAGGATGTCATCTAGATAAACGACCATGAACTTATCCAACAGGTCTTGGAAAATATCATTTGCCAGGTGCTGGAAGGTAGCTGGAGCATTAGCGAGTCCGAAGGGCATCACTAGACTTTCAAAGTGTCCGTATCGGGTACGAAAGGCCGTTTTCCATTCATCTCCAGGCTTTATACGTACTAAATTGTATGCCCCACGTAAATCTAACTTAGTGAAGATCTTCGCACTTTGTACTCTTTCTAGGAGTTCCGGGATCAATGGTAGAGGATAACGGTTTTTTACAGTGACTTTATTAAGCTCCCTGTAGTCCACTACTGGGCGTAATGTTCCATCCTTCTTCTTGACAAAGAATATAAGGGCTCCAGCGGGCGAGGATGATGGACGAATACATTTTTTGCTTAGGTTTTCATCAATAAATTCTTTAAGAGCCTTCAGTTCAGGACCCGCTAAAGGGTAGATAGTTCCAAACAGTATAGCCGCTCCCGGGAGTAGTTCTATTGGGCAGTCGTATGGTCGATGCGGGGGAAGTGTATCCGCTCCCTTCTTGTCACAGACATCCAAGAAATCTTTGTACACCGCAGGTAGCTGAGGCAATTCTGGATTCTGAACTGCTTCTAATGTGGATTCGCTTGGAACCTCCGTCTGAACTTCCTTTTCGGGGAAACTGATCTTTTTCATCTCCCAATCGATGATAGGATTGTGCTTCTGCAACCAGGGCAAACCTAAAATGATGGGAAAATGTGGAGAAGAAATAATTAGGAATGTCAACATCTCACGATGCTGCGGCTCAATATAGATCTCCAAAGGTCCTGTCTCATGATCCACTGGCCCCGAATTCAGTGAAGATCCATCTACTGTCTCCATCACAATAGGTGAACGTCTTTTCTGCATATCTATGCCATGATTTTGAGCAAATGCAGAATCCATGAACATCCCGCTGGCCCCAGAGTCGATCATGGCTGATGCAGTGATCCACTGGGAGTTAACCTTCAGTTTGATAGTTACAAAATAGTGGGATTCATGGCTCTCCTTCCTGGTAGGTGGAACTATGGATGATATGGACTGGATCTCATCTTTAGCATAATCAGTCTCTGAGACGAAAGACTCCTCGTCGGAAGAATCAGGATCCATTATAGCCGCCACCATTTTTCTTGAACGGTTTGTGGGACGACTTGGACAGTTAATAAGAAAATGTCCCGCTTCCCCGCAGTACAGACATAGATTCTCTTTAAATCTCTGTTCTCTTCGTTCTGCACTCGCTCGTCTCTGGATCGCATCCACTTGCATTGGCTCTAGTTCTGTATCTCGGACATTCCGACTAGGCACTTCTTTAGTGACCGATGGCAGGGAGGAGTTATAAGAGTTAGTTGAACGATTCATGGAGGTCCACTTCTCTTGTCGTCGTTCAGACAGACGGGTGTCCACCCGGATGCAATGCTTGATGAAATCATCCAGATCCGAAGGGGTCTCTCCACGGGCAAGTTCGTCCTTTACTGCACTAGAAAGTCCTCTTTTAAAGAAAGATACTTTTGCTGCATTATTCCATTCAGTGTCAACGGCCCACCTCCTATACTCCATAGCATACTCTGCGACGGGGCGTTTGCCTTGTCGTAATGCCAGCAACGTTGATTCAGCAGTAGCTGCACGGTTTGGGTCATCAAACATCTGCTGCATCGCTCGAATAAACTCGTTCAGATTGTCTAAACGTGCGTCTCGAGTCTCAATCAGAGGATTAGCCCAAGCGATTGCTTTGTGGGTTAACAGCATAATGATGCATAGCACCTTTGACCTATCAGTCGGAAACTGATTAGCATGTGTATCAAAGAACAGGTAACATTGATTCAAAAATCCACGAAATTTATCTCGATCACCGCCAAAACGAAAAGGTGGTAGCTTGGGGGGCGTGGCAGACGCTGAGACGGAATCTTGTCCTTCTTGCTGGGTAATTCGAGCAGTCAACACTTGTACTGCATTCTGCAGATCTTGGATAGCTTGTTGGTGGTTCTGGACATTATGATCGCTTTGTGCAATAAATGCGTCCATCCGTGCTTTTCCATTACCTGTTCGGTGTGCAAACTGGACATTGCACCCTGCAGTTTTCTGACACGTGTTTCCAAAGTTTCTGCTCCAGCGGCCTCCATTTTTGAGAGGCTGAGTATTCTGTCACGTTACTGGCGATACAGGACTGGAAGTCAGTGGCCGGAGCAGAAGTGTGCAGGTGAGCGGACCAAGGAAGGACTTCTGGAAGTGCCATATATGGTGGTGGTGGTTCACTATGTTGGCAGAGGCCGGAGCCCGCCCGAGCACGGGCCGGCCGAGATCACACACAAGCACCAAGTCCGTTTAGATGAATAGAGTTGGAGGTAGGAACAGCAGGGTTTCCACAAGAGATAGGAAGATGTCAGCAGAACACCTTCCAGATCAGGAGCTCAGATAATGCTTCACTCAGTTAGACTGAGCACCACAATATACTCAGCAACAGGAAGCTGCACAGGGCCAGGTATATATAGCAGGTCCAATCAGTCTTAATCAGGGCGAGAACAATCAGCAGGGCAGGTGATGATCTCTATCCAATCAGTCTCAATCAGGGAGGGAACAATCAGCAGGGCAGGTGATGATCTCTATCCCAGACGAAGTTCATATGGTTTCAGGCTGAAGTTATTCAAGTTCCGAAATAGCTCCACAGCAAGGGAACAGACCAGCAAGCCATGGTTCACAGGTTCAAATCCTAACAGTGAGTCTACTCCAGGGAGCTCTTTACTCAGCTCATGCATCCTCCCCTTCTCATGTCTTAGTGCCAACTGAGTATCCTGCTTCGTCATCCCAGCCTTTTATATTTGGCAACTATGCCACAGCACTCACTTGGCACTCTCTTCAATATTCTCCCCATCTTTCAGTTCCCGTCTATTCAGCTCATCCAGCTGATGGTGGAATTTGGATGTTAGTGCAGTGGAACAATGACTAACTTCATCTTCCACTTTTCACTCCCTTACACATGTACATGTCAAATGTGTGTACAGTGTGCATGAAACAAGATGCTTCTATCTCCATGTATCTGTCATGACTCTGTTGTCGGGTGTCCCAAGACTAGGGGCTGTATCCCTGTACCTAACGTTAGCGGGCGCCCTAGCTCGCCCTGTTCCCCAGATTACTTCTGATGGTGAAGACGCCGGGGCCACGTACCTTGCCTTAACTCCCGAATCCGCCCTCAGTCTGTATCATTCCCCCAACCAGGGAAGAGGGAGTAGTAGTGTACCTTAATACACCAACCAGATTAACAAGGTAATATGAACAGTGATAAAGAAATATACCATTCATACAAATATACTCACACAAACAGTGGTTACACTGAAAAGTGGAGGATGGGGTAAAACCAAAGTTGTAGAAGAAGGGGAATTGGCACACACCCAAAACCTAGCAACAGTATCCGATAAATCCACAAATTACCTTCTCAAATGACAACCACAAACCAACAACCTCCAGTCATGCAGAAAAAGTTAGCTCTGACAATGAGTGCTAGCCAGGGCTTTGATGATATAGGAGAGGGGGAGTAGCTAACAGTGAACAGCTGAGCCTTAATGCAGTAAAGCTTCCAGGAGCTCTCAACTTAGCATATTAACCCCTTTGCCTTTTTGCCTATTTTTTTATACCTACTGCCATCATCTTTTGCGTTACTGATAGCTCTCCATCAATGTAGTCAAGCCAGTGAACTGTCAGTCAAGTAGAAGAAAGTGGCTCCAGGCTGGCAATAGAGCCAGGAGGCAAAAACACGGGAAGTGCTCCAACAACAACCCGAACACTTCAGCCTTATTTTCACAAAGAATACAATATTTATTTTTCAGTAAAAGAACAACTGATTGCATAAGAAAAGGAGCATGTTGCCCTACTTTTCAAAGACCTGTATATCCATATAAGCAGTTTGTAGGTGCTAACAGATGTTGAAGTGGTTGCCCACCTTTTTTTCCCCCATACTGCTGCCAGAGTTTAACGGCTGTCTCATTGTTTACTCTTCTGGTGGAGATAAAGCCAATCACTTGCCACGGAACTTTTGCGCTAGTGAGCCCTGTTGCTACTGTTCTGCCTTAGTAGTAGTAGCCGACCCAATCAGAAAAGGAAGTAAGGAGACGATAATGGGACTTGGGCAGTGATACAAAGAGGAGGTGGGGATCAGTAAGTTAGTATACACACGTGGTCAAAATTGTTGGTACCCCTCGTTTAATTACAGAATAACCCACAATGGTGACAGAAATAACTTGAATCTGACAAAAGTATTAATAAATTTAAAATCTATGAAACTGAACAAATGAAATTCAGAACATTGCTTTTCAACCATGCGTCCACAGAATTTTTAAAAATAAAACTCATAAAATAGGCCTGGACAGAAATGATGGTAATCCTGAAAATAATGTGACAAAAGGGACATGTTAAATCAAGGAGTGTCCACAAATTAGCATCACTGGTGTCTACAATCTTGGAGTCAGTGAGTGGGCCTGTATATAGGTCTATAAAGACTCACTGTGCTGTTTGGTGACATGGTGTGTATCACACTCAACATGGACCAGCAGAAGAGAAGGAAAGAGTCTCAGGAGATTAGAAAGAAAATTACAGACAAACATGTTAAAGGTAAAAGTTATGAGACCATCTCCAAGCAGCTTGATGTTCCTGTGACTACATTTGCATTTATTATTCAGAAATTTAAGATCCATGGGACTGTAGCAAACCTCCCTGGACTGGCCGCAGGAGGAAAAATGATGACAAATCAAAGAGACAGATAATACGAATGGTAACAAAAGAGCCCAGAAAAACTTCTAAACAGATTAAAGGTGAACTTCAAGCTCAAGGAACATCAGTGTCAGATCGCACCATCCATCGTTGTATGAGTTAAAGTGGACTTCATGGGAGACGACAAAGGAGGACACCATTGCTGAAAAAAATCCTAAAAAAGCCAGACTGGAATTTGCCAAACTACAGTACAGACCAAAAGTTTGGACACACCTTCTCATTCAAAGATTTTTCTGCATTTTCATGACTATGAAAATTGTACACTCACACTAAAGGCATCAAAACTATGAATTAACACATGTGGAATTATATACTTAACAAAAAAGTGTGAAACAACTGAAAATATGTCTAGGTTCTTCAAAGTAGCCACCTTTTGCTTTGATTACTGCTTTGCACACTCTTGGCATTCTCTTGATGAGCTTCAAGAGGTAGTCACCGGAAATGGTCTTCCAACAGTCTTGAAGGAGTTCCCAGAGATGCTTAGCACTTGTTGGCCCTTTTGCCTTCACTCTGCAGTCCAGCTCACCCCAAACCATCTCGATTGGGTTCAGGTCTGGTGACTATGGAGGCCAGGTCATCTGGCGTAGCACCCCATCACTCTCCTTCTTGGTAAAATTGCCCTTACACAGCCTGGAGGTGTGTTTCGGGTCATTGTCCTGTTGAAAAATAAATGATGGTCCAACTAAACGCAAACTGGATGGAATAGCATGCCGCTGCAAGATGCTGTGGTAGCCATGCTGGTTCAGTATGCCTTCAGTTTTGAATAAATCCCCAACAGTGTCACCAGCAAAGCACTCTAACACTATCACACGTCCTCCTCCATGCTTCACTGTGGGAACCAGGCATGTAGAGTCCATCCGTTCACCTTTTCTGCGTCGCACAAAGACACGGTGGTTGGAACCAAAGATCTCAAATTTGGACTCATCAGACCAAAGCACAGATTTCCACTGGTCTAATGTACATTCCTTGTGTTCTTTAGCCCAAACAAGTCTCTTCTGCTTGTTGCCTGTCCTTAGCAGTGGTTTCCTAGCAGCTATTTTACCATGAAGGCCTGCTGCACAAAGTCTCCTCTTAACAGTTGTTGTAGAGATGTGTCTGCTGCTAGAACTCTGTGTGGCATTGACTCGGTCTCAAATCTGAGCTGCTGTAAACCTGTGATTTCTGAGGCTGGTGACTCGGATAAACTTATCCTCAGAAGCAGAGGTGACTCTTGGTCTTCCTTTCCTGGTGTGGTCCTCAGTTTCTTTGTAGTGCTTGATGGTTTTTGCAACTGCACTTGGGGACACTTTCAAAGTTTTCACCAATTTTTCGGACTGACTGACATTCATTTCTTAAAGTAATGATGGCTACTCGTTTTTCTTTACTTAGCTGCTTTTTTCTTGCCATAATACACATTCTAAGTCTATTCAGTAGGACTATCAGCTGTGTATCCACCAGACTTCTGCACAACACAACTGATGGTCCCAACCCCATTTATAAGGCAAGAAATCAAACTTAATAAACCTGACAGGGCACACCTGTGAAGTGAAAACCATTTCCGGTGACTACCTCTTGAAGCTCATCAAGAGAATGCCAAGAGTGTTAAAGTAGTAAATCAAAGCAAAAGGTGGCTATTTTGAAGAACCTAGAATATCAGACATATTTTCAGTTGTTTCACACTTTTTTGTTAAGTATATAATTCCACATGTGTTCATTCATAGTTTTGATGCCTTCAGTGTGAATGTGCAATTTTCATTGTCATGAAAATACAGAAAAATTTTTGAATGAGAAGGTGTGTCCAAACTTTTGGTCTGTACTGTACATGTTGACAAGCCACAAAACTTCTGGAGAATGTCCTATGGACAGATGAGACAAAAATTGAACTTTTTGGCAAGCCATATCATATGTTCACAGACAGAAAAGTGAAGCATATAAAGAAAAGAACACTGTCCCTACTGTGAAACATGGAGGAGGCTCTGTTATGTTCTGGGGCTGCTTTGCTGCACCTGGCACAGGGTGTCTAGAATCTGTGAAGGGTACAATGAAATCTCGAGACTATCAAGAGATTCTAGAAAGAAATGTGCTGTCCAGTGTCAGAAAGCTTGGTCTCAGTCGCAGGTCATTTGTCTTGCAACAGGATAATGACCCAAAACACACAGTGAAAAACACCCCAAGAATGGCTAAGAGGAAAACATTGGACTATTCTTAAGTGGCCTTCTATGAGCCCTGACCTAAATCCTATTGAGCATCTTTGGAAAGAGATGAAACATGCCGTCTGGAAAAGGCAACCTTCAAACACAAGACAGCTAGAGCAGTTTGCTCTTGAGGAGTGGCTAAAATACCTGTCGAGAGGTGCAGAAGTCTCATTGACATTACAGGAATCGTTTGATTGCAGTGATTGCCTCAAAAGGTTGTGCAACAAAATATTAAGTTAAGGAACCATCATTTCTGTCCAGGCCTATTTCATGAGTTTTATTTTGTTTTTAAATTCTGTGAAAGCTGAAAAGCAATGTCTGACTGTCATTTGTTCAGTTTCATAGATTTTTAATTTATTATTACTTTTGTCAGATTCAAGTTATTTCTGTAACCATTGTGAGTTTTTCTGTCATTAAATGAGGGGTACCAACAATTTTGACCACGTGTGTTTATTTCTTAAATTTATTTTCATGTTCAAGTGAGTCTGGTTGTGCAATAAAAAAAGATGTAGCACCACGCCTTTAAACGCTTTGCAAAGGACAAGGCATGATACATTTCATAAGACTCCTCCAGAAAATCCAAGATGTGCAATTAGTGGTAGCGGGTATGTACTAGGTGCACAAGGGTGAATTGCTCATGCAGTGTCAGGCAGCAAGAAGCAAAAAGATAATAGGCTGAACTGAGCTGTAAATCTTAGGAGGCAGGGCCTCGCACTGTGGCTCCGAGCAGGCAGGGGCCTGAGTTGTAACATCAAGGAGGCAGGGGCTTGAGCCGTAACACAGAGGAAGCAGTACCCTGAACTGTAACATTGAGGAGGCAGGGCCCTGACCTGTAATACCGAGGAGGCAGCACCCTGATCTGTAACATTGAGGAGGCAGGGCCCTGACCTGTAACACCGAGGAGGCAGGTGCCTGAGCTGTAACACCAAGGAGGCAGGACCCTGAACTGTAACATTGAGGAGGCAGGTGCCTGAGCTGTAACACCAAGGTGGCAGAACCCTGAGCTGTAGCCCTGGAGGAGGCAGGCCCCTTAACTGTAACACCGAGGAGGCAGGTGCCTGAGCTGTAACACCGAGGAGGAAGCACCCTGAACTGTACCACCGAGGAGGCAGGTGCCTGACCTGTAACACCGAGGAGGCAGGTGCCTGAGCTGGAACACCGAGGAGGCAGCACCCTGAACTGTAACACCGAGGAGGCAGGTGCCTGAGCTGGAACACCGAGGAGGCAGGTGCCTGAGCTGTAACACCGAGGAGGCAGGTGCCTGAGCTGGAACACCGAGGAGGCAGGTGCCTGAGCTGGAACACCGAGGAGGCAGCACCCTGAACTGTAACACCGAGGAGGCAGCACCCTGAACTGTAACACCGAGGAGGCAGGTGCCTGAGCTGGAACACCGAGGAGGCAGCACCCTTAACTGTAACACTGAGGAGTCAGGGCTCTAAGCTGTAACCCAGAGGAGGCAGGGCCCTGAGCTGTAACCCCGTGGAGGCATTAGTTGGGGTAGTTAGATGTATTAGGGAAATTTTGATATCAAAATCATATGCATGAGACTTGGGTAAAAGAAACTTAAGTAGCAAGGTACCATTTCTGATGTCTTATACACATACCCTGCCAGCCCCAGTTTCCATTGTCTTCCCCAATGACCCCCTATACAGGGCAGGTTCCAGGTTTTCGTGAGACCCGGGCGAAAGAGTCTCAGTGGACCCCTTTAACACATACCACAATTCATGATGCACAGATACGGCAAAAAAATATAGGTATAATACAATGCCAAAGATTTCACTTCTTACATTTACATGAGTGATATCTATTGTAAATTCTACAATAGATCAGAAATTGGACAGTATAGTCATCCATACAGTATTATGGGCACCACATACAGCTCCATACAGAATAATAAGCCCCATATAATGTTCCATACAGTATTATGGGCACCACATAGTGATCCATACAGAATAATAAGCCCCATATATTGTTCCATACAGAATAATGGACCCCATATAATTCTCAGTACTGTATAATGAGCAACATATAATGCTCCATACAGTATTATAGGCACCATATATTGCTCCATACAGAATCATGAACTCCATATTTTGCTCCGTACAGAATGAGCCCTATATGTTGCTCCATACAGAATAATGAGCCACATATATTGCTCCATGCAGAATAATGAGCCCCATATATTGTTCCATACAGTATAATGGGCCCCATATATTGCTCCATACAGTTTATAATAGGCTCCATGTATATAATAGGCTCCATATATTGCTCCATAAAGAATAATGAGCCCCATGTATTGCTCAATACATAAAGGGGCCCATATAATGTTCCATACAGTATATGATGGACTCCATATAATACTCCAGTATATGATGGGACCATATAATGATCTATATATAATTGGCCCCATATATGATGCTCCAGTGTATAATGGGCCCCATATACGATGCTTCAGTGCATAATGGGTCTCATACCTGTGTATGATGGTCCCTATATATATAATGCTCCAAACATAAAAAAAATATGAAATACTCACCTCTCCTTGCTGCTCTGCTCCGGACTCCTCAGCGTCGCCATCTTCCAGCTCTCTGCACTGTGACTGTTCAGGCAGAGGGTGCACAGACGCGATGTCATAGCGTCCTCGGACCTGAACGTCACAGTCAGAAGACGCCACTGTGAAAGAAGGGGGAGAGGTAAGTATCACAAATGACAGGGCCCTGAGCAAGTGAGGGGGGCCCACTCACGGGAGTCGGCACTGGCTCAGACACCAGGCGAGATACCCATCTTCCAAGCCCTGGCACGATACATGAAAATGAAGGTACTGGCTGGGTGTGTGGACTTTAGCTGGAATGGCGAAACATCCTTGCAGACCTCATGATTCTATTGTATTCATTATCACGAGGTTACCGCGCCAGTGTGGAGACAGAAGACCACAGCGTCTGATTGCTCCTACTCTGGCGCCGAGAAGAATCACTTCTCCTTCATTTTAAATGTGTTTATTCCTTCTGGCAGAACAGGGGTTAATCAGCCATGTTGGAAATCCCTGTGCTCACAGCTGAGCTTGGTTAGCCACTCCTTTTCCCTTTATAATCTGGGCTCTGATACTAATCCTTGTCAGAGATATGTTGTGAATGTTTTGGAAATTAATTCTGAGCAGAAGCTCCCTCTGGTGGTTACAAACAGTACTGAACCATTCAATGAGGATTGACAATCAGGATTCACAGACTGGCTTGCTATAAGGGAGGTTCCCTCCCATCATGGTTGCCGGTGATCAATTGTTCTTGTCTCAACTGTGGTTCCTGGTTCACTTGGAAGCTTGCTGAGTCTTGCCTTTTCTTCTGCTTTCAGATAAGATATTTTCTGTTTTTTGTTTTTGTGCTTACCATTTGCATATTTCTCTGCATTTCTGTGAGGTTAGCCAGGTCCCCCCCCCCCAGCGGCTTGGGCTCCTCTCAGTTCCGCTGGAGCCACTGTTATTTGTTCATTTGCCTTTTCCAGTTTTTTCAGTGGCTGCGGCAGTTTTGTTACACCAGAGAACTGATTTAGGTGGTAGAGGTCGTGTGATCTCAGGTGTTTTTGCAATCAGTAGCGTTGGCATTTTTTAGGGTTTTTTTGGACTGCAGTGAGTATCCTTTCTATCCTTTTCTGTCTAGGCAGATTGGGCCCCAGTGTTTGCTCATACTATTTTCTGTCTGTGTCTGTATTTCCTCTTGTCTAACCGCCATTACATGTTTGGGGGCTTCCTATGTTCTTTGGGGATCTGCTCCGGGGCAGATAGCTTTCCTCTTTCTATCTTTAGGTGTAGTTAATCTCTCAGGCTGTGACGAGGCGTCTAGGACCAACGTAGGAACGCTCCACGGCTGCCTTTAGTTGTGGTGGTTAGTCAGGGTACTGCAATCCAATAGATTCCAACCTCTCTGGTGTATTGCCATTTTTGCCTGCTCTCCTCAGCTACCAAAACATAACAGTATCACCGGCCAAAATGAAAATTGTATGGTACTCACAGAAGGGAAAAATAGTTTGGAAAGAAAGAAGTTGTCAGAGATTTTTTTTTTTTTTTCTGTTTCTTGCATTTTTTCCCTCTTATTCTCTGGGTGCTGAGGAGGATTTTTTTTTCTCTCAATGGAGCTTGCACAGCTGTCTGGCCGTGTGGATCAGCTTGCCACTGAGGTTCGGAGTATTGCTGCCTATCTTGCTGGGTTGCCGGTTGTGGAACTTAGGATTCCAATGCCAGATTTGTTTTTGGGAGATCGGGCCAAATTTCTGAATTTCAAATATAACTGTAAGTTGTTTTTTGCCTTAAAACCTAAGTCCTCAGGGAACGCAGCACAGCAGGTTCAAATTGTCATCTCTCTCCTGCGCGGCGATCCTCAGGATTGGGCTTTTTCCCTGACACCTGGGGACCCTGTTTTGAGTGATGTTGATGCATTTTTTCTGGCTCTGGGGTTATTGTATGATGAGCCTAATGTCACTGATCAAGCTGAAAGAACCTTGTTGGCATTAAATCAGGGGCTTGAGGACGCTGAGTTGTACTGTCAGAAATTCCGAAAATGGGCAGTCCTAACCAAATGGAATGATGATGCTTTGGCAGCCCTTTTTCGGAAGGGTCTGTCAGAGAATGTAAAAGATGTTATGGTGGGTTTCCCTGCTCCCTCTGGTCTCAATGATATCTATGTCATTAGCGATTGAAATTTACAGACGATGAAATTGGGCCAACAAAAACACCAACAAAAACACCCACATCTTCTCGGTGGACCTTAGTCTTCGAAGTCCTAGAGGACCACAGCAAGACAGCACTATTGAAGCTAGAGCAGTGTGAAAAGGTTGTTGGTTGAATAGCGGATAATAATTCCAGTTACATGGCCACCACCACCAGCATCCTGTCTTACACACGATCAAGTCTGAGTAGCCATGAATCTGGCCCGCATATTCCTTACCCTGATCCTGCTTCCTCCCACCATGCTGAGTGCCCTGAGACAACTGATCCCACACTTGGACACTCCTAACAGCTGTTCACTTTTCCATTCATATATTCGGGCCTCTCACCCGGTTCACTTGAAGCGGGGCAAGATGAGATTCCGTGTAGCAATGTCCAAATATTTGAGCAGCCACGGTCCAAAGAATGGACGATGATGAGACAGATTTGCCGGAAAGTCAGTAGTAGGACCATGGTGCGGAAGATGAGGTGGTGGATGATATAGTAACTAACCCAACCTGGCAGGAGGACATGCAGAGCGAGGACAGCAGCACACAGGGGGAGGGGGTGTAGCACCACTTCAGGCAGGAAGAAGACGTGTGGTGGTTGCAAACAGAAGGCGGGCAACCGTTGACCGTAACACCAACAGGATGGAAGTTGCCAATCCAACTGTTAGGTATTACCAAGTATGTTTTTTCAAAGACTTTTTCAAAAATTTAAAAATTTCGGCCACATATTGAACAGTGTGGTATCGTTGGCAGACGTCTGATGTATTTGTGGACCCTAAATTGTGGCAATTCAGGCCTTCATTCCACTGCATTTGCTGTCTGTTACCCTTGTTCTCTACACTATTTTTGGATAAAAATACAGCCCAAATATTGAACAGTTTGGTATCTCGGTAAAAATACTTCTGTTTCAAGTTGTTATGGCTGCTTCATGACTGTCTTAAATGCTCCAACTACCACCATCATCATCTTCTGCCTAGAGTCTGTCACTGCGCAGATAAAAAGTCTGAGGAGCAGAGGGTCAACGCTTGGGCGGTGTTGTACTCTGTCTGTGGATTGCGAAGGCGAAATGTTCTAGATGAAATCAAGAATGGCAGAGCCAGAGGAAGAGCACCTGGAAGAGCGTGGGGTCAGGACTCACAACTACTAAAGCCTGGTGTTCCTGGGCTGGATTCTGACAAGCCATCACCTACTAATACTGAACTTGTTGGACGATGCTGTCAAAATTGAGCCCCTGCATTTTCTATAACAGAAGCTAGAGATTGTGATATTTTGGCTGCATTTCAAGAGGTGTCAATTGGAGAGTGTGGTGGTCATAGATGTGACTTGTACACCACCACCCGAGGTGCCGCAGCCCCGAATTCTGTCTTTTCCCCATTATCCCACCGAATGTAAGTCCGAAAGGACAAGGTCCTCTCCCCTCTGTACCAGTCTGTCATTTTAAATTTGTTAGCTGTAAACAATATCTATTACTTTGTATGTAACCCCTTCTCATGTACAGCACCATGGAATAAATGGCGCTAAATAACTAAATAATAATTATAATAATACTATATGGGTGTTTCAACTTGACAATCCATCCAACATGTTATTGAATCAAAATCTTGTTTTTCTGACAACTCTGTTCTGCAGTACACTAACTATGTGAAATTGTTAGCTAAACCCCAGTGAGTCGTGGCTCAGTGTCATGTGTTGTGAATGGGTTTGAGATGAGTTCTGAGCAGAGGCTCCCTCTGGTGGTTACAAGCGGTGCTAGTGAAGATTGTGAGGACTGGGAATCAGGTGTTACTGACTGGTCTTATATAAGGGAGTCATTTTCCCATCAGGGTTGCCGGTGATCAATTGTTCTGGTCTGAATCCTTCATTCCAGTTTCCCTTGTAGCCTGCTGTGTCGTGTCGGCATCTCCTGCTTACAGATAAGACTTTTGCTTCTTTTGTGTTTGTGCTATATTTTTGCATTTTGTACTGCACTTCTTTGGGGGCCTTCAGGGTCCCCTCCGGGGGCTTCTGCCCTCTCAGTTTAGTTCAGCCACTGAGTTTTGTTCTTTTGCTTTTTCCAGTTTTTTCAGTGGCTGCTGTTTTGATTTTGTTACACCAGAGAACTAATTTAGGTGGTAGAGGTCGTGTGATCTCAGGTGATTTTGAAATTAGTAGTGTTGGTGCTTTTCAGGGTTTTCTGGGATTGCAGTAAGTACCCTTCCTATCCTTTTCTATTTAGATAGTTTGGGCCCCAGCGTTTGCTCATACTATTTTCTTTCTGTGTCAGTATTTCCTCTTGTCTAACCGCCATTACATGTTTGGGGGCTTTCTATTATCTTTTGGGTTCTGCTCCGGGGCAGATAGCTTTCCTGTTTCTGTCTTTAGGTGTAGTTAGTTTCTCAGGCTGTGACGAGGCGTCTAGGACCAACGTAGGAACGCTCCACGGCTGCCTCTAGTTGTGGTGGTTAGTCAGGGTACTGCAATCTCATAGATTCCAACTGCTCTGGTGTATTGCCTTTTTGCCTGCTCTCCTCAGCTACCGAAACATAACAGTATCACCGGCCTAAAAAATTGAAAATTGTATGGTACTCACAGAAGGGAAAAATATTGTGAAAGAAAAAAGGTTGTCAGAGTTGTCAGAGATATTTTTCTGTTTGTTGCATTTTTTTTTTTTTCCCTCTGTATCTCTGGGTGCTGGGGAGGATCTTTTCTCCCAATGGAGTTTGCACGGTTGTCTGGCCGTGTGGATCAGCTTGCCACTGAGGTTCAGAGTATTGCTGCATATCTTGCTAGGTTGCCTGTTGTGGAACCTAGGATTCCCATGCCAGATTTGTTTTTGGGGGATCGAGCTAAGTTTCAGAATTTCAAAAATAATTGTAAATTGTTTTTTGCCTTAAAATCTAAGTCCTCAGGAAACGCAGCGCAGCAGGTTCAAATTATCATCTCTCTCCTGCGCGGCGATCCTCAGGATTGGGCTTTTTCCCTGATACCTGGGGATCCTGTTTTGAGTGATGTTGATGCGTTTTTTCAGGCTTTGGGGTTATTGTACGATGAGCCTAATGTCACTGATCAAGCTGAAAAAGCCTTGTTGGCATTAAATCAGGGGCTTGATGACGCTGAGTTATACTGTCAGAGATTCCGTAGGTGGGCAGTCCTGACCAAATGGAATGACGACGCTTTGGCGGCCCTTTTCCGGAAGGGTCTGTCAGATAATGTAAAGGATGTTATGGTGGGATTCCCTGTCCCCTCTGGTCTCAATGATTCTATGTCATTAGCGATTCAAATTGACAGACGTTTGCGTGAGCGGAGAAGTATGCGTGGAATGGTGTTGCCTTGTGATCCAGCTTCTGAACCCATGCAGTGTGATAGAGTGGTGTCTAGGGCACAGCGTCATGAGTTTCAAAAGCGCAATGGGTTATGTTTCTACTGTGGTGATGCCTCTCATGCTATTTCAGTCTGCCCTAAGCGGGGAAGACGTTTTGCACGCTCAGTTGTCTTGGGTAGTGTACAGACTAAGTTTTTATTAACTGTCACTCTGATATGCTCTCTGTCCTCATTTTCTGCTCAGGATTTCGTTGATTCTGGAGCAGCTATTAACCTGATGGATTATGATTTTGCTAAACGTTGTGGGTTTCCCTTGATACCCCTACAGAAGTCTATTCCCTACTGGGGATCGATTCTACCCCTTTGGCTGAGAATAAACCCCAGTTTTCTACTCAGGTGATAATGAGGGTTGAACCTGATCGCCAGGAGTGCTGCAAATTTTTGGTTCTATATAATCTGCATGACATTATCGTGCTGGGTTTCCCTTGGTTACAGTCTCATAATCCTGTTTTGGATTGGAAATCTGTGTCTGTAACCAGTTGGGGCTGCCAATGTGTTAATACCAACACTCCTGTTTTTTCTGCCTCCCCCCAGGCTCAGGATGTTCCTGACTTTTTGTTTGATTTTTCTGATGTGTTTAGCGAAAGTAAATCTGCATCCTTGCCTCCCCATAGGAGCTATGACTGCGCTATTGAATTAGTGCCGGGTAGTAAATTCCCTAAAGGTCGCCTTTTTAACTTGTCTGTACCTGAACATGACGCTATGCGGTCTTATATCAAGGAATCATTGGAGAAGGGTCATATCAGACCATCCTCTTCACCCTTAGGTGCCGGTTTTTTCTTTGTGGCCAAAAAAGATGGTTCATTAAGGCCGTGTATTGATTATCGTCTCTTGAACAATATTACTGTGAAATATCAATACCCGTTACCCTTGATTTCTGACCTGTTTTCCAGGGTGAAAAACGCTACTTGGTTTACCAAGCTTGACCTCAGGGGGGCGTATAACCTTATTCGCATTAAGCACGGGGATGAATGGAAGACGGCATTCAATACCCCTGAAGGGCATTTTGAGTACCTAGTGATGCCCTTTGGGCTCACTAATGCTCCTTCCGTCTTCCAGTCCTTCATGAATGACATTTTCAGGGATTTTGTGGATAAATTTCTGATTGTTTATTTGGATGATATCTTGATTTTTTCTAATGACTGGGACTCTCATGTGAATCATGTTCGGACTGTGTTCCAGATTTTGAGAGAGAATGCTCTGTATGTGAAGGAAGCAAAGTGTCTTTTTGGCGTACAGAGGATCTCATTTCTGGGATTCATTTTGTCCCCATCTGTTATTGAAATGGACCCGGTCAAGGTTCAGGCCATCTGTGATTGGGTCCAACCTACTTCATTAAAGGCTCTTCAGAGATTCTTGGGTTTTGCCAATTTTTATCGTAAATTTATTGGTAATTTCTCTGTTATTGTTAAACCATTGATTAATTTGACCAAGAAGGGTTCTGATGTGGTGAATTGGCCTCCTGAGGCAGTCTCTGCGTTTCAGGAACTTAAGCAGAGATTCACTTCTGCTCCTGTTCTATGGCAGCCTGATGTTTCTCTGCCATTTCAGGTGGAGGTTGATGCCTCTGAAATTGGGGCAGGTGCCGTTTTGTCCCAAAAAGATCCAGAGACCTCTAAAAGTAACCCTTGTGCCTTTTTCTCTCGAAAATTTTCTCCTACTGAACGTAATTATGACGTGGGTAATCGGAGTTATTGGCCATGAAGTGGGCTTTTGAAGAGTGGAGACATTGGCTTGAGAGAGCCAAACATCAGGTGGTGG
>JARQOD010000008.1:165556819-165594044 GCA_033576555.1 Oophaga sylvatica | reverse complement strand
GTATACGACTATATAAACTAAAGCAAATTATGTAATTGATATTGCAAAGTTCTCTGCTTTTGGATCCCCTGATGGTTAGCTGATCACAGGGTTTCCTGCTTCCTATAACTGTAGAAATTGGCTCTAATCTGCAAGATAATCCAGCAGAAAGTGTTAGAATCCCCTGCAGCGCTCCCAGAGGGAACTGAGGAATTACATGGTTAACACTGAAATACGAGAGAGAGAGATGCTTCCTATAGCTGATCTTTTGTCTGGCTAATGAATGAGAATCCTGAATGAGTCTCTTTATTTCCTAGAGAGAAACACAAATAAACACTGTCGCTTTGCAGCACTCGGGTCCTGGGTTTAAATCCCACCAAGGACAACATCTGCAAGGAGGAGAACATACAAATGGGCAGAAGATATAAATGTTCTCCCTGTGCTTGCGTGGATTTCCTCCAGGTTCTCCAGGGTCTTGCAACACTCCAAACACATACTCATAGGGAATCTAGATGGTGAGCTCCAGTGGGGATAGTCATGATGATGTTTGTAAAGATAAGAGGGTAGAATAAGCTTCAGCTACAGGAAGATTATCAGTAAACTCCTGATTGATGAGATTAAATGATTTCTAACCATGAAGTACCTAAAAAGAGGCTTTTAAGAAGGGAAGAGCTTGCGAACGTTTTCCATTAGGTGATAGGATGCTCATCTTTTAACCCCTAGTGCGGTGCATACTTCCAAGCCAATGCTTGCATCTCTTACCTGTTGGCTACACACATAGTCTTCTTCTAGCCTGGGTTTCCTAAAAGATTTTCCACTATTGTTCTTAGTCTGAGCAACAAGGTCCATTACTTTACTGTACTGTGCAACAGTGTTTCTTGTTTCTATATCTCTTGACGTTGACCTGCCTTGATTCTGGATTACGTCTACTGTCTGCCTTGATCTTCTGCCATCTGTCAACGCAACGATCTAGGAATTCCCTATAGGAAAGTCTCCCAATCCCTTGGAGGTGCTATGAGTGAAGAACTCAAAGTCCCTTAAATTCTACTCCCTGTTGAGCTCTACATTAAATACATTAGGGACCCAACAGGTCTACAAATTATTTAATTGTTCCCATAAGAGATTATGAGAATGTAGCCATAAGAGCAAAAATTGAAAACTGAAACATATCGACAAATCAGTGAGTAAACTATCAATGTGGACAGTAAATATGGGAACATATACAGTATATTATGTCTTACCTCTGCTTAAAAAAGGAGGAAAAACAAAACAATCAGAGATTGCATGATTGTTCTTCTGTCACTTGGTCCTGATGAACATTATATGTTCCTATGATGCCCTCCTTGTAATACTTAAAGCCCTACTACAATTCCTACTATTCTGAATCCTTAGTCTGGTCTTTCTATCTCGAAGGTTGGAGAATACACTTTGACTATATCCATAATGAACTTACTCCATTCTTCATTGTCTAGTGCTGCATCCCCATTCTGATCACATCTTCCCCTCTAAGGATGAGTCCTGCATTGCACGGATTTATTATTAACGTATTATTATTAAGAAAAACTAATAAACACTAAAAAAAAAGTCATATAAAATCTGTCTATAAATAAAATCTGGCATGTTTAATATATCATATTATCTTATTAAATTAAGAGCTGTAATATAAAGTCACAATAAAGTGAAATCAGATAATAAAAGACAGTCAGATAATACTGCCCACTCCTGCGGTGTAATTATACTGCTTATTGCTCATGGTTGGGGGTACTGGAGATTATTATTATTATTAACAATATCATGTTAATTAAAGGTGCATTTCATATTTAATCAGTGCACGCCTCTATATACAGTTAGGGAGTCTCGAAGGAACGTGGTAGGTTTAAAGCAATGAACAAAACAGTTAAAAGTCATGTATTCTGAGACGCATTAGGAAATATTGTACGAGGATTTTTTTTTATTGATTTATTATGTACTTTTTAATGCACGTGTAATCCAGTGTTTCGAGTGATGGCCTAAATGTATTTCTTTCTATCATTAATAATCTACCGCATCAAAATTACTTCTCGTATCTAGAAATTCTGCAACATATTCCTAAAAATAAAATTCTATAGAATAGTCTATATTTGACATTTAGATAAATTTGTCAGATCATTATCAGAAAATGGCGCCTCTACCTGTACATCGCCCTGCGGTTCTGTAGACGGCAGGCTTTAATCAACCTGCTCTACTGCACAGCTTATCTATATTGGCATTCTGTGCATGCCTATACAGTTAAGAATAGCTACTAAGCTTTTTGCTTCATTTTCAAGTACATTTTAACAAACAGTATGCAGACATACTGTATATTGGCCGGTGTATTCTTTTTTGGCCTCGGTCTGGTGAATGGAGACTATGAGAACGTTATAGGGATGTCCACTACTCATACAAATCTTCCTCAATTACTATATTCCCCCATGTACTAAGACAATCAAGAAAAAGAAACATGCCATATACACTGGGATCACCATAAAATTAGCAATGCTTGATTGGTACAAGATAGCCACAAAAATTAGAAATGTTTAAAAGGTCAAACGATGACACATGACTAACATCAACCTACAATAGGGTTGTAACCGCCTAAAAGATGACACTTTAATTGATAAAGCAAAATTTGAGCAGAATAAGTCAAAAAATATATATTCCCACAGGTAAAATAAAAACAGCTTTTATCTACTGTTGGTGCCGGCGTCAATGTCAGTGCCGGATCTCATGGTATGTCACATAAACGCTGCCACCAATCAGCAGCCATTACTGGCCCCCTTCATTCTTGCGTCTTTCAAATGAAACTGAGATGTAGAAGAAGTGACAACTGCTGCTTTCTCAAAATCACGCAAGCCCTGGAAAATCCGGCGCTCATCGCTAGAACAGAAGAAGCTCCCAGTGTATACTTTTGCCTAAATGCGCTAACGAAGTGTGCACTTAGTTTTAATTCTCAGAGATCTACCGTACGCCCGTTAGCCAAGACATTCTTTGTGTAAATCAAGCTTTATTATAGCAGCATACTGTATAAGAATCATAGAAAACAGTCATGACTCTGAATAAACATATATGCCATTAGATGCTTATAATAAGTAATATAACAGTAGACAGGCATATAAATACTAACCATTAACTAATCAAGAGCGATCTCTTCTGGTGGAATGTAAACCAATTTTACCAATGAGTCATAAAATACTCGTACCAGAAGAAAAATTAAGTGATGGAAAAAGAGAGTGATATAGAGAAAAAGATGGGAAAAGGGGTAAAGAGTCAGAATAGAGGTAGTAGAGGGGAAGAAACAAATATCCGAGACCCCCTCACGAGGGTACCCCAAAGTCCCCCTCTGAAACAGAGGAGAGAGTGTATAAAATATGGATGACCATACTAAGTTCAAAGACAGGCCATGGCAGAAGCCCACTACTGATATTAGATTTAGCCAAAGTTACCTCCCAGATTATTTAGGGCCCCAAAATCCAGGAGTCTAGCTCTGGAGACTCTCTAAAAGCCAACCAGGAGACCCAAGTGTTATATATTTCGTTGGTTTCACCTGTGGGTTGTTTTATCAGCTGTTCCATGCGGTATATATCATTGAGTTCGGCTACAAATTCCGCTCTGGAGGGGAATTTTTCCTGCTTCCAGTACCTAGGTATTAGGTTCCTTGTAGCCGTGAGAAAGTGCCTAAGGAGATTCTTCTTAAATCTAGAAATTGACATGTCACATAAGGACAAAAGTGCTAACTCCACGGTAGGTTTGAATTGTGGATGGGCACCTGTACCACCTTGATAGAACCTTATAACTCCTCTCCTGTGACACCACATTCAACGACGTCCTAAACGTGAACTGGAGGATCTTATCTCTATCCTCTTGGTTTAGCGATCTCCCCAGATCACATTCCCATTTAGAGAAAAATATGGGGAAATTGTGTTTTGGTAGTTGGGATGATTGGAACAGATTATACAGCAATGAAACTGTATGACCAGGGAATTCCCCCCAACACAAAGTTCCTCGAAGGGGATTAGGGGCCTAAATATATTTGCACGTTTAAAGGTCAGAGTTATGTAACTTTTTAACTGTTCATAAAGAAACTAAGCTCCTGCAGGTGGGTCTTCGGTCTGATATATTTCAGCTATTGATTTCATAGAAGACTGGTTTATGTAGTCGGATATAATAGGCCGCGTGCTTCTATGTTTATTTAGGAATGACTCCCTTTGCAGACCAGCAGGGAAATCAGGATTGTCGTAGACTGGAGTTAACGGTCCAGGAATGTAGAAATTTGGAAAACTCTTCCTTTTTGTCTAAGGAATGAAACCATGTTTCTAGTTAAAAATGGCAAACTAGCAATTCCCCCCTATCCCTCTCTTAGCCGACCATAGGATTATTTGAGGATCATGGCCAATGAGATCGCTTTCTAGTTGCACCCATTTCTTGTGAATTCTATTATGATAGAGGTTCAAAATACAGGTTCCAATCGCTGCGCAATTATACATTAGAAAATCTGGCAGTCCAAGCCCCCCTCTCTTTTTGGAGCAACTTAACAGAAAATATGACAAACGCGCTCGCGAGTGTGACCAAACAAAAGGAATAATTGCTCTCTTGAGGCGGGAAAAAAAAAAGAGGCTGGAAGATGGATAGGAATTGTTTGAAAATAATATAGGATACGTGGCAAAAGGTCCATTTTACCAAGACATTCCTTGGTTTCTCCAACTTGTAAACCCTCAAACTTCAAAATGGCTGTCTGATTTTTATTATAACCGTCTTATTCGTCAGCTTTCAGAAGCATCAAGCCCCAGAATAGCAAAACAATTATCTTAACTACATTTAAAGCCCTTCAAAGAGGTGTAATTATATTTAAAGACAACAGCCTAATGATGCAATTATCTATTTCCTTACCTATGCAAATGGTATCAATATTATTCTTGGATTCTAAGATTCAGAAGCGACGCATAAATAAAACATGAAATCTACTTTGTGAATAATTGCAAAAAACTCAATTTTACATCATTTGTAGTGATGGGAAAGCACTAAAATGCTCGGGCGCTCATTGGTCAGGTCGAGCAAATTGGAATACTCGGGTACTCGGACAGAACAACGAGCCCAATGTAAGTCTATGGGAGACCCGAGCATTATTACAGCAATCCCCCCCGGGGGTCCTTTCAAGGTCTAAATACATCTGAAAGTGATGGAAACACTGCTCAAATGACAAAGGGACATCATGGGGATCGCCCCTGGAAACATTTCTGACTCCTAGTTCAGAGCTTTAAACAATGTTGTCAGAGTTTCATGCCATTTTTACCGGTGCACCAAAAATATAACAAAACTGATTTTGCAGGGAAATATGTAAAGGTACATCCTTTCCACGTTAATGACTTGTATAGAAGGCAAAATAATTAACCCCAGACCAAAATGTTCCTCCACCACTTGGGCTATATTCAGACGTTTTTGAAGCATTTTTCAACTTTAACATTGCTTTTAACCAAAACAAATGCATTTACTTGGAAATATCATTGTAACATTTAACAACCCTAGCTGGCCATGTGGTGTGTGACACATAAGCAGACACATCTTGTTTCATTTATGAAGGAGGGACTCAAAGTCACAGAGCCTAATTTTATCGGGGCATAAGGCAGCATTAATCTTCTTAAAGAGCCATTATTAAACATTGGGTCTCCTAACCTGTTATTGCCTATGCAGTGACTGGATGGGCTGCCAAGAATTACGACGCACCACAATACCCCTTTCACGAGAGGTACAGGAGGGCTTCCAGAAAAAACGTTGCAGTGAATGCAAGGCCTGGCTTGCCCCAAAGTTACATGCACCCCAATAAGCTTTTCAAGCCACATACTGGATGGCCACGGGAAAATCCACTTCACATTATTCATTTTGGACTCCTATTCTGTTTCTTATGCATTGACTGCAAGGCCTGCCCTGCTACCAAGTCATATGCATCCCAATAACCCCAATCCCCCCTTAGAATAAACATGTAGAAGGGCCTCTTAACAAAAAATGTCCCATTAAAAAGGAGCGGTTCTCCTGGACTTGTAATGGCCGTACACTAAGTGTATTGGGTTGACAAACATTTTCCCCTATGGGGTACATCTCAACCTTTTCCATAACAAGGATTTAACGCCCAGCAAAAACCCACCAGCCTTGTTAGGATTTCGACACTGGCTATAGCAACACGGAACACGTTAACCCTGGTGATCTAGTGGCGACGGATGATCAGACGTGGAGGAAGGCCTGATTAAAAACTATACCCAATTTAAAGGAGCGGGTCTCATAGACTTGGAATGCCCATACACTTAGTGTATGGGCTGTCAAACATTTTCCCCTGTGGGGTACACCTCAACCGTTTTCAGAACAAGTATTTTACGCACAGCATAACCACCTACCCTTGTTAATAATTCAACACTGGCTGTAGCTGTATGGAACACGTAAACCCTTTTGATCTAGTAGCGGCGGATGATGACACGTGGAGGAAGGCCTGATTAAAAAATTGGCCCAATTTAAAAGAGCGGGTCTCCTAGACTTGGAATGCCCATACACTGGCTGACAAACATTTCCCCCTTGGAGTAGATATCAACATAGTGTGTAAATGTTTTTCTTAGGGGCATCATAAAGACCTTGCAAAACTGTAACGTCGTTTCCTACACAGTTGCTGCTGGGAAGGTGCAGGTTTTTAGTAAAAATATGGTGGACGAATCGCTGGATGAAGTGATCAGGAAAGGGGCATGGTGATGACAGGAATGGGAAAGTACATGATTAATAACAGCAGTGGCTATGGGAGGTATGAGATCCAGGTTACAGCCTACAATGATTCGTCGTTTAGCCACCATCAATTACCAGAATCGGTTTCATGCCCGTCAGAAGATCGGTGTAAGAGATGCGCGTGTGAGACTCGGCCTAAGAAATGCCCGTCCAAAATGCACGTGTCTGTATAAAGGGCAAAGTGCAACATGTTCGTGAGATGCTGAATTAGAGAAAGCAGATCAGTGTCGGAGGAAAACCAAACAAACTGATGGATGCTCGTAAAACACTAAGTTTAAAGAGGAGTGCACCATCCGTTACTATAAACACACCCATGCCACAAGCTTCTTCATCTTCACCCATACATATTACCAATAAGATCCAAATGTCCCAGTTGATAATTATTTGTCCTAGTGTAACAAACACTGTTAAAGGAATGCCACTAAACTTACATAACCACGACCCTTGAAAACACCGGATTTCCTCTTTACAAGATATGGACGATGATGGTATTGATAACGACTTAGAAATTTACCACATTCACACCAAGAAGATGAAGATCACAGCCGAAAAAAATGTGCAAAAAAGGCAGTGAATGTCTGGAAAATCATTTTCTCTAGGGTTAAGTTACCCTCTTACTAAAGTGGTATCGAATGAGGCATACACAGCTCTCACGTCAACTCAGCGTGAGATGCTTGAAAGATGATGTATTCTGATTTGTCCATGTCCACTTTTGAAACTGAGCAGAAAAGGATGATATAGCGGGAAGACGTGATTTTGTTCAGTAAGGAGGTGATGTCAGGTACAGATAGGTAGATCTGCGTGTCATCGACGTAGTGATGATATTGCAAACCGTGCCATTACATCAGCTGTCCCAGGCCAAAGGTGTAGATGGAGAAAAGTAGGGGTCGTAAAACAGAGCCTTGAGGAACACCGAAAGACAGGTGTTGAGGTGAGGAGGTGGTGTGGGAGAGGAAGACAATGAATGTCCTCTTAACAGTCTGGTTGTTTTTTAAAGACTCTGACGATAACCCCAAAAAGGCTATTTGCACCACCGGCCATGCCAGCATCAGCATGGGTTGCTGTTATGATTTGGTAGCTGAGGAGAGCAGGCAAAAAAGGCAATACACCAGAGAGGTTGGAATCTACAGGACTGCAGTACCCTGACTAACCACCACAACTAAAGGCAGCCGTGGAGCGTACCTACGTTGGTCCTAGACGCCTCGTCACAGCCTGAGAAGCTAACTACACCTAAAGATAGAAAGAGGAAAACTATCTGCCCCGGTGCAGATCCCCAAAGAACCTAGGAAGCCCCCAAACATGTAATGGCGGTTAGACAAGAGGAAATACAGACATAGACAGAAAATAGTATGAGCAAACGTTAGGGCCCAATCTTCCTAGAAAGAAAAGGATAGGAAGGACACTTACTGCAATCCAAAAAACCCTAAAAAAATACCAACTCACTAATTGCAAAAACACCTGAGATCACACGACCTCTACCACCTAAATTAGTTCTCTGGTGTAGCAAAACTAAGCAGCAGCCACTGAAAAAACTGGAAAAGGCAAATGAACAAATAACAGTGGCTCAGGTAAACTGAGAGGAGCACAAGCCCCACGGAGGGGACCCGGCTGACCTCCACAGAAGTGCAGGAAACAATGCAAAAAGCAAGCACAAAAATAAAACCAGAAAATATCTTATCTGTCAGCAGAAGATGCAGGCAAGACACAGCAAGCTTCCAAGAGAACCAGGAACCAAAGTTGAGACAAGAACAATTGATCACCGGCAACCCTGATGGGAGGGAACCTCCCTTATATAAGACCAGTCTGTAACAAGTGATTGCCAATCTTCACAATCTTCATTGAATAGTTCAGTACTGTTTGTAACCACCAGAGGGAGCTTCTGCTCAGAATTCATTTCTAACACATTCACAACAGTACCCCCCCCTTGAGGAGGGGTCACCGAACCCTCAATTGGGCAACCAGGTCGGTCAGGATGAGCTGTGATACGCATGGATCAGTCTCCTAGCATGGATGTCCGAAGCAAACACCCAAGAATTGTCCTCCTGACCATAACCTCTCCACTTAACCAAATACTGGAGTTTCCGTCTAGAAAAATGAGAATCCAATATTTTCTCAACCACATACTCCAGATTGCCCTCAACCAAAACAGGGTCAGGAGGCGCAGCCATAGGAACCACTGGCTCGACAAACCTCTTCAATAAGGACTTGTGGAACACGTTATGGATCTTAAATGTCCCTGGAAGAAGTAAACGAAAGGAAACAGGATTAAGAATCTCCATGATTCTATAAGGTCCAATGAACCTAGGCTTAAACTTAGAAGATGCAACTCTCATAGGGATATTTCTTGAGGACAACCAGACCAAGTCCCCCACTTCAAACCGAGGACCATCAGTCCTATGCCGGTTGGCAAACCGCTGGGCCCTCTCCTGAGAGAGGGACAACCTCTAAACTACCTGGTCCCAAATCTGCTGCATACGCTCCACAACAGAGTCAACACCTGGACACACAGAAGCCTCCGTCTGTCCCGAAGAAAATCGAGGGTGAAACCCAAAATTGCAGAAAAATGGAGACATCAAAGTGGCAGAGCTAGCCCTATTATTAAGAGCAAACTCAGCCAAAGGCAAAAAAGAGACCCAGTCATCCTGATCAGCAGACACAAAGCATCTCAGATAAGTCTCCAATGTCTGGTTTGTCCATTGGTCTGAGGATGAAAAGCCGAGGAGAAAGACAATTGAACACCAAGTTTAGAACAAAAAGTCCTCCAAAATCTGGAAACAAACTGGACTCCTCTGTCAGACACAATGTGCTCAGGAATGCCGTGTAACCGAACCACGTGCTGAAGGAACAAAGGCACCAATTCGGAGGAGGAAGGCAGCTTAGGTAATGGCACAAGATGTATCATTTTGGAAAACCTATCACAAATCACCCAGATAACGGTCATTCTCTGAGAAACAGGGAGGTCAGAAATGAAATCCATAGAGATATGGGTCCATGGTCTCTTGGGCACAGGCAATGGCATCAACAAACCACTAGAGCGAGAGCAAGGCTTGGAGCGAGAGCAAGTCCCGCAGGACTGCACAAATTCCCTGACGTCACGAGACAAAGTAGGCCACCAAAAGGACCAACTAACCAAGTCTCTGGTACCAAAAATTCCGGGATGACCGGCCAACGCGGAACAATGAATCTCAGACATCACACTCTTTTTCCACCGGTCTGGGACAAACAATTTCCCAATAGGGCAGCGCTCGGGTTTATCCTCCTGACACCCTTCCAGAGCCAGTCTCAAATTGGGCGAGATGGCGGAAAGAACTACACCCTCTTTCAAAATAACAGCAGGATCAGATAACTCAGGAGAATCCGCAAGGAAACTCCTCGAGAGGGCATCCGCTTTAACATTCTTACTGCCAGGAAGAAAGGAAACCACAAAATTAAAACGTGAGAAAAACAAGGCCCAACTGGCCTGTCTAGGATTAAGTCGCTTGGCTGATTCCGGATAAACCAGATTCTTATGGTCCGTGAGGACCACCACCTGATGTTTGGCTCTCTCAAGCCAATGTCTCCACTCTTCAAAAGCCCACTTCATGGCCAATAACTCCCGATTACCCACGTCATAATTACGTTCAGTTGGAGAAAATTTTCGAGAGAAAAAGGCACAAGGGTTACTTTTAGAGGTCTCTGGATCTCTTTGGGACAAAAAGGCACCTGCCCCAATTTCAGAGGCATCAACCTCCACCTGAAATGGCAGAGAAACATCAGGCTGCCATAGAACAGGAGCAGAAGTGAATCTCTGCTTAAGTTCCTGAAACGCAGAGACGGCCTCAGGAGGCCAATTCACCACATCAGAACCCTTCTTGGTCAAATTAATCAATGGTTTAACAATAACAGAGAAATTACCAATAAATTTACGATAAAAATTGGCAAAACCCAAGAATCTCTGAAGAGCCTTTAATGAAGTAGGTTGGACCCAATCACAGATGGCCTGAACCTTGACCGGGTCCATTTCAATAACAGATGGGGACAAAATGAATCCCAGAAATGAGATCCTCTGTACGCCAAAAAGACACTTTGCTTCCTTCACATACAGAGCATTCTCTCTCAAAATCTGGAACACAGTCCGAACATGATTCACATGAGAGTCCCAGTCATTGGAAAAATCAAGATATCATCCAAATAAACAATCAGAAATTTATCCACAAAATCCCTGAAAATGTCATTCATGAAGGACTGGAAGACGGAAGGAGCATTAGTGAGCCCAAAGGGCATCACTAGGTACTCAAAATGCCCCTCTGGGGTATTAAATGCCGTCTTCCATTCATCCCCGTGCTTAATGCAAATAAGGTTATACGCCCCACTGAGGTCAAGCTTGGTAAACCAAGTAGCACTTTTCACCCTGGAAAACAGGTCAGAAATCAAGGGTAACGGATATTGATATTTCACAGTGATATTGTTCAAGAGACGATAATCAATACACGGCCTTAATGAACCATCCTTTTTGGCCACAAAGAAAAAACCGGCACCCCCAAGATAGGTAGCAATACTCCGAACTTCAGTGGCAAGCTGATCCACACGGCCAGACAACTGTGCAAACTCCATTGAGAGAAAAAAAAATCCTCAGCACCCAGAGAAAAAGAGGGAAAGAAAAAAATATATATATCTCTGACAACTCTGACAACTTTTTTTATTTTTTTTTTTACACTATCTTTCCCTTCGGTGAGTACCATATAATTTTCAGTTTGGCCGGTGATACTGTTATGATTTGGTAGCTGAGGAGAGCAGGCAAAAAAGGCAATACACCAGAGAGGTTGGAATCTACTGGATTGCAGTATCCTGACTAACCACCACAACTAAAGGCAGCCGTGGAGCGTACCTACGTTGGTCCTAGACGCCTCGTCACAGCCTGAGAAGCTAACTACACCTAAAGATAGAAAGAGGAAAACAATCTGCCCCGGTGCAGATCCCCAAAGAACCTAGGAAGCCCCCAAACATGTAATGGCGGTTAGACAAGAGGAAATACAGACACAGACAGAAAATAGTATGAGCAAACGTTGGGGCCCAATCTTCCTAGAAAGAAAAGGATAGGAAGGACACTTACTGCAATCCAAAAAACCCTAAAAAAATACCAACTCACTAATTGCAAAAACACCTGAGATCACACGACCTCTACCACCTAAATTAGTTCTCTGGTGTAACAAAACTAAGCAGCAGCCACTGAAAAAACTGGAAAAGGCAAATGAACAAATAACAGTGGCTCAGATAAACTGAGAGGAGCACAAGCCCCCCAGAGGGGACCCGGCTGACCTCCACAGAAGTGCAGGACAAAATGCAAAAAGCAAGCACCAAAATAAAAGCAGAAAATATCTTATCTGTTAGCAGAAGATGCAGGCAAGACACAGCAAGCTTCCAAGAGAACCAGGAACCAAAGTTGAGACAAGAACAATCACCAGCAACCCTGATGGGAGGGAACCTCCCTTATATAAGACCAGTCTGTAACACCTGATTGCCAATCTTCACAATCTTCATTGAATAGTTCAGTACTGTTTGTAACCACCAGAGGGAGCTTCTGCTCAGAATTCATTTCTAACACATTCACAACAGGTTGCAAAACTACCAGCCTTACCACCACCAGCATGATCAGGCACATGGCAGCAAAGCACCCAACTTTGTTGGTTGAACACCAGGCTCCATGAACAGTGTCTGAAGGTGATACCACTGCGTCTTCCGCTGTTGTATGTGCAAGCCAACCCCCTGTCCATGGTGCATGCAAAGATGCCTCCTGCCCTGCATCTGTGGTTGCACACAAACTCAACTAGTACCATTAACAATCACGTCCATGTCCTTGTCCCAACGCATCCTTCAGTTGTTCATATCCCAGTCCTTGGAATGCAAGCAGAAATATGCAGCTAACCCCACAGTACTAAATCCACACATTTCTCGTCTGTTTGCGATGGAAATGTTGCAAATGTTAGGCTCGTGGAAGACAGAAGCTTTCTGCAACCTGATGGCGGTGACCGTAACAAGGTACTCGGTCCCCACCCACCACTATTTCTCCCGGTCTGCCATAACGACATTACACAAGCAAGCACGTGTCCAACAACATTACCCGGGCCCTCAACAGTGCTGTTACAGGGAAAGTGCACCTAACCATGGACACGTGGACAAGTGCTTGTGGGCAGGGACGGTACATCTCGCTGACGGCACACTGGGTTAGCATTGAATAAGTCATGACCCAGTCGGACATTGGGAGACAATGTCACAGATGTATGGAGTAGACAGTTTCTGGAAGGCTTTGTATGTCATAGTTAGGCTTTTGAACTGTAGCCTATGGGCAATAGGAAGGCAGTGAAGGGCCTGGCAGAGAGGAGAGGCTGGAGAATAATGGAGGGACAGTTGGATTACTCTGGCAGCAGAGTTTAGAATAGATTTGAGTGGTGCAAGAGTGCTAGAGGGGAGGCCAGAGAGTATAAGGTTGCACTAGTCGAGGCGGGAGATCATGAGGGTGTGCACAAATATATTTGAAGTTTCATGGAATGTACAGATCCCGGAAATGTTTTTGAGTTGTAGTGGGCAGGAGGAGGCAAGGACTTGGATATGTAGCTTGAAAGAGAGGGCAGAGTCGAGGATCACCCCAAGGCCACGAACAAGCAGGACTATTTTTCATGGTGTGCCGTCCCGGCATTACACAGGCACATGTCCCACAACATTACCCATGCCCTACACAATGCTGTTACTTGGAAACTCAACCTAACCACAAACACGTGGACAAGTGCTTGTGGTCAGGGACGGTACATCTCACTGAGGGCACACTGGGTTAACATAGTGGAAGCTGGGACCCACTCTGACCTTGGTATGGTGCACATCCTCCCAACCCCTAGTATTGAGTGTCCTACGTCAATCTGGGTTGCCCCCACAGTCTACAGATCCTGCACCTCCTCCTTCGCCTCCTCTTCAGCCTCCATCTCCAAAAGTAACACATCAGTCAAACACTGGAAGCAAAAGGCTGTGCTGAAGCTAATATGCTTAGATGACAAAACGCACAATGATGAAGAGTTGTGGACAGCTCTGAAAGAGCAGGCAGATCTTTGCCTGACACCGCTGAACCCACAGCCAGTCATGGTTGTGTGTGACAATGGCTGGAACCTGGTGGCTGCTCTGTGTCGAGGTGAGCTCAGACACGTGCCATGCCTGAAAAATGCGCTTAACCTCATTGTTCAAAGTTTTCTGAAAAGCGACAAGGAGCTGCCAGATCTGCTAGGAAAAGTACAACGCTCTGCGGACCCATTTTAGAATGTCAGCTACAGCTTCATCCGCCCTTGCCCTGCTTCAGCAGCGCTTTCAGCTTCTGGCTCACCGACTGGTGTGTGATGTCCCCAGGCGTTGGAACTCTACATTGCAGATGTTTTTTTGAAGGAATTATGAGCAGAAGAAGGCATTTGGTGACTAGTCTACCGGCATCAACAAGGTTGTTGGTATTCAGTTCTGACTTCACACATAAGATCTCAGGAGTGGACATGAATGTCAGACATATGTACCATCCTCCAAAACTTTGAGGAATCCAACAAGATGGTGAGTGTAAATGATGCCATCATTAACGTCTCCTTCCTTCTTCTCTGTGTTCTAATCTGAATATTTAGTTATTTATATAGCGCAAATATATTTACAGTTTAACATTTTGAAAAACAACAGTCCTAAGTAGCAACGATAACAATAATACAATAATTAAACCAAAATAAAACGACCCTGCTCGTGACAGCTTACAATCTACACTAAGTAACAACGATAAGAATAATTAAACCCCAAAAAAAACAATCCTGCTCGTGACAACTTACAATCTACAATGAGGTAGGGGAGATAAAAACTACAGGAGTGTATTTACAATAACGTATTTATAATTATATTACTGAGGTTAGTCGAAAGTCGAGGAGGCCTGAGGACAAGTAGGAGGAGGAGAGCATGGTCAGTCGTCCTCTTGGTGAGGACACGGAAGTATTGACTGTTGGTATTGCACGCATGGCTGAGTTTATGATCCGCTGCCTTTCCCATCATCCTCACGTTCTCAAAATTTTGGGTGACGGGCAATACTGATTGGTGACACTTCTAGACCCACGCTACCAGGAGAACTTTCTATCTCATATTCCAGAGAGCAGACAGGTGTACTAAAATGTTGGAGGACCAGAGGGCCCTTCTTGCGGAATTATTAAAAAAATTACCATATGAAAACGCTGGCAGCAGAGGTCACAGTTTGTTGGCCAAGCAAAGAGTACAGGTGAGAGAGACATAACTCCAATCCAGCAGAAGCAGTGGAACACTGGCAAAGTTCGGGGAGAGTTTTCTCAGACCCTCCCATCGTCTTGGCCTTGAGGCACGGTGGACTCTCACAAGGAGTGAAAAGTTTGTGAAAATGCTGAGGGAGTAACTTGCTGACCGTGCCAATGTCCTCTGTCATTCCTTTGTGCCTTATAATTATTGATTATCCACGCTGAACATGTGGCATGACCTGGCTCTCTGTACTGCGCTCGTGCGCTGTACTCATGGTCAAGGAGCGCACGGCGCCTCGCTCTCTTACGGTCACTGGGCACATGGCGCCTCGCTAAATGGCAGCACCGCTTTTAGTGGCGGGAGCCAACGGGAACAGTCCTTTGCAGCGCCAGTGCTCTAAGGACGGAGCACGCCGCTCAGCCTCCAATGCGCTGCTTGTCCACGCCAAAAATCTATGCTGTCGTGCCTGCATTGTATTAAGCTGGCTTCCTGCCTGTAGGTCACCGGATCTGTCTGTCTGCTGCAGTTCGACGCAGCGTCGGCGCTTCAGATGCGTAGTGCACTGCCCCCTTCATGCTCACACGCTCACAGCTGGAGACTCACTCATGCTTTTGTTTTTTTCCCACACCTTCCGCACAGGTTCCCTGTCTAAACACGCCCCCTCTTCTTGGGTAATGGGACCTGTCCGTTCCCCTTTTCCTTCCTCCGGGAAACAGGGGACGCAGCCTTGACTGTTCCGGACCAGGTGCAGCACAGTTACCCACAGCCCAGTCATCCTGAATCCGTACATATCTGGCCAATCAGTTCTTTAATGCAAGCATCATAGAAGGCATGTTTTTGCAATTTTCCAGAGAAGATTGTACATTACATCCAGAACAGTGTCATTTTGAAGGACTTTGTGGCTCATATCAATCCACAACATGACACTAGTAGTCTCATACTTATAATTTTCGGTGGAAAATCATTTCCCCAGTGATAGGTTGTGTATGTTCTGACTTATATAACATCATTTGGGTGATAATAATTATTCATACCTATTTGCTTCCCAATATATTCATCTTTTTCTTTAAGGCTTCCGAATATAATGTTGTAAAAGTGAAAACAAGTTGGTGAAGTGTGTTTAAACTCAAATGTGAAAATAATTGTCATCTTTACTATTTTTCCATTCGGTATGCGGCTAACCACCTCATTGCTCTTATTGATTTTCTTTGGCAAGAAACCAACAGCTCCATCAATACCACGTGCTTTTCCCATTAATTCATCATGCTTGTAAAGTAGAGGTGAGATTAGGGATCTAGATAACATTTTGGGACTGTAGTGAACATGACTGTTATGTTTCGGTAGCTGAGGAGAGCAGGCAAAAAGGCAATACACCAGAGCAGTTGGAATCTATGAGATTGCAGTACCCTGACTAACCACCACAACTAGAGGCAGCCGTGGAGCGTTCCTACGTTGGTCCTAGACACCTCGTCACAGCCTGAGAAACTAACTACACCTAAAGACAGAAACAGGAAAGCTATCTGCCCCGGAGCAGAACCCCAGAGATAATAGAAAGCCCCCAAACATGTAATGGCGGTTAGACAAGAAGAAATACTGACACAGAAAGAAAATAGTATGAGCAAACGCTGGGGCCCAAACTATCTAAATAGAAAAGGATAGGAAGGGTACTTACTGCAATCCCAGAAAACCCTGAAAAGCACCAACACTACTAATTTCAAAATCACCTGAGATCACACGACCTCTACCACCTAAATTAGTTCTCTGGTGTAACAAAATCAAAACAGCAGCCACTGAAAAAACTGGAAAAAGCAAAAGAACAAAACTCAGTGGCTGAACTAAACTGAGAGAGCAGAAGCCCCCGGAGGGGACCCTGAAGGCCCCCAAAGAAGTGCAGTACAAAATGCAAAAATATAGCACAAACACAAAAGAAGCAAAAGTCTTATCTGTAAGCAGGAGATGCAGACACGACACAGCAGGCTACAAGGGAAACTGGAATGAAGGATTCAGACCAGAACAATTGATCACCGGCAACCCTGATGGGAAAATGACTCCCTTATATAAGACCAGTCAGTAACACCTGATTCCCAGTCCTCACAATCTTCACTAGCACCGCTTGTAACCACCAGAGGGAGCCTCTGCTCAGAACTCATCTCAAACCCATTCACAACAGTACCCCCCCCTTGAGGAGGGGTCACCGAACCCTCATTTGAGCAACCAGGTCGGTCAGGATGAGTTCTATGATACGCACGGATAAGTCTCCTAGCATGGATGTCCGAAGCAAACACCCAAGAATTGTCTTCCTGACCATAACCTCTCCATTTAACCAAATACTGGAGTTTCCATCTAGAAAAACGAGAATCCAATATTTTCTCAACCACATACTCCAGATTGCCCTCAACCAAAACAGGGTCAGGAGGCACAGCAGCAGGAACCACTGGCTCAACAAACCTCTTCAACAAGGACTTGTGGAACACGTTATGGATCTTAAATGTCCCTGGAAGAAGCAAACGAAAAGAAACAGGATTAATAATCTCCATGATCTTATAAGGTCCAATGAACCTAGGCTTAAATTTAGGAGATGCTACTCTCATAGGAATATTCTTTGAGGACAACCAGACCAAGTCCCCCACTTTAAACCGAGGACCATCAGTCCTATGCCGGTTAGCAAACCGCTGGGCCTTCTCCTGAGAGAGGGACAACCTCTCCACTACCTGGTCCCAAATCTGTTGCATACGCTCCACAACAGAGTCAACACCTGGACAGACAGAAGCCTCCATCTATCCTGAAGAAAATCGAGGGTGAAACCCAGAATTACAGAAAAACGGAGACATCAAAGTGGCAGAGCTAGCCCTATTATTAAGAGCAAACTCAGCCAAAGGCAAAAAAGAGACCCAGTCATCCTGATCAGCAGACACAAAAGCATCTTAGATAAGTCTCCAATGTCTGGTTTGTTCTCTCAGTTTGACCATTGGTCTGAGGATGAAATGCCGAGGAGGAAGACAATTGAACACCCAGTTTAGAACAAAAAGTCCTCCAAAATCTGGAAACAAACTGGACTCCTCTGTCAGACACAATGTTCTCAGGAATGCCGTGTAAACGAACCACGTGCTGAAGGAACAACGGCACCAATTCAGAGGAGGAAGGCAACTTAGGTAATGGCACAAGATGTATCATTTTGGAAAACCTATCACAAATTACCCAGATGGTGGTCATTCTCTGAGAAACAGGAAGATCGGAAATGAAATCCATAGAGATATGGGTCCATGGTCTCTTGGGCACAGGCAATGGCATCAACAAACCACTAGAGCGAGAGCAAGGCTTGGAGCGAGAGCAAGTCCCGCAGGACTGCACAAATTCCCTGACATCACGAGACAAGGTAGGCCACCAAAAGGACCGACTAACCAAGTCTCTGGTACCAAAAATTCCAGGATGCCCAGCCAATGCGGAACAATGAATCTCAGACATCACACTCCTCTTCCACTGGTCCGGGACAAACAATTTTCCAACAGGGCAGCGCTCGGGCCTATCCTCCTGACACCCCTCCAGAGCAAGTCTCAAATTGGGCGAGATGGCGGAAAGAACTACACCCTCTTTCAAAATAACAGAAGGATCAGATAACTCAGGAGAGTCCGCAAGGAAACTCCTCGAGAGGGCATCCGCCTTAACATTCTTAGTGCCAGGAAGAAAGGAAACCACAAAATTAAAACGTGTGAAAAACAAGGCCCACCTGGCCTGTCTAGGATTGAGTCGCTTGGCAGATTCCAGATAGACCAGATTCTTATGGTCCGTAAGGACCACCACCTGATGTTTGGCTCCCTCCAGCCAATGTCTCCACTCTTCAAAAGCCCACTTCATGGCCAAAACTCCCGATTACCCACGTCATAATTACGTTCAGTAGGAGAAAATTTTCGAGAGAAAAAGGCACAAGGGTTACTTTTAGAGGTCTCTGGATCTTTTTGGGACAAAACGGCACCTGCCCCAATTTCAGAGGCATCAACCTCCACCTGAAATGGCAGAGAAACATCAGGCTGCCGTAGAACAGGAGCAGAAGTGAATCTCTGCTTAAGTTCCTGAAATGCAGAGACTGCCTCAGGAGGCCAATTCACCACATCAGAACCCTTTCTGGTCAAATCAGTTAATGGTTTAACAATAACCGAGAAATTACCAATAAATTTACGATAAAAATTGGCAAAACCCAAAAATCTCTGAAGAGCCTTTAATGAAGTAGGTTGAACCCAATCACAGATGGCCTGAACCTTGACCGGGTCCATTTAAATAACAGATGGGGACAAAATGAATCCCAGAAATGAGATCCTCTGTACGCCAAAAAGACACTTTGATCCCTTCACATACAGAGCATTCTCTCTCAAAATCTGGAATACAGTTCGAACATGTTTCACATGAGAGTCCCAGTCATTAGAAAAAATCAAGATATCATCCAAATAAACAATCAGAAATTTATCCACAAAATCCCTGAAAATGTCATTCATGAAGGACTGGAAGACGGAAGGAGCATTAGTGAGCCCAAAGGGCATCACTACGTACTCAAAATGCCCTTCAGGGGTATTGAATGCCGTCTTCCATTCATCCCCGTGCTTAATGCAAATAAGGTTATACGCCCCCGAGGTCAAGCTTGGTAAACCAAGTAGCGTTTTTCACCCTGGAAAACAGGTCAGAAATCAAGGGTAACGGGTATTGATATTTCACAGTAATATTGTTCAAGAGACGATAATCAATACACGGCCTTAATGAACCATCTTTTTTGGCCACAAAGAAAAAACCGGCACCTAAGGGTGAAGAGGATGGTCTGATATGACCCTTCTCCAATGATTCCTTGATATAAGACCGCATAGCGTCATGTTCAGGTACAGACAAGTTAAAAAGGCGACCTTTAGGGAATTTACTACCCGGCACTAATTCAATAGCGCAGTCATAGCTCCTATGGGGAGGCAAGGATGCAGATTTACTTTCGCTAAACACATCAGAAAAATCAAACAAAAAGTCAGGAACATCCTGAGCCTGGGGGAGGCAGAAAAAACAGGAGTGTTGGTATTAACACATTGGCAGCCCCAACTGGTTACAGACACAGATTTCCAATCCAAAACAGGATTATGAGACTGTAACCAAGGGAAACCCAGCACGATAATGTCATGCAGATTATATAGAACCAAAAATTTGCAGCACTCCTGGTGATCAGGTTCAACCCTCATTATCACCTGAGTAGAAAACTGGGGTTTATTCTCAGCCAAAGGGTAGAATCGATCCCAGTAGGGGAATAGACTTCTGTAGGGGTATCAAGGGAAACTCACAACGTTTAGCAAAATCATAATCCATCAGGTTAATAGCTGCTCCAGAATCAACGAAAGCCTGAGCAGAAAATGAGGACAGAGAGCATATCAGAGTGAGAGTTAATAAAAACTTAGTCTGAACACTACCCAAGACAACTGAGCGTGCAAAACGTCTTCCCCGCTTAGGGCAGACTGAAATAGCATGAGAGGCATCACCACAGTAGAAACATAACCAATTGCGCTTTCGAAACTCATGACGCTGTGCCCCAGACACCACTCTATCACACTGCATGGGTTCAGAAGCTGGTTCACAAGGCAACACCATTCCACGCATACTTCTCCGCTCACGCAAACGTCTGTCAATTTGAATCGCTAATGACATAGAATCATTGAGACCAGAGGGGACAGGGAATCCCACCATAACATCCTTTACATTATCTGACAGACCCTTCCGGAAAGGGCCGCCAAAGCGTCGTCATTCCATTTGGTCAGGACTGCCCACCTACGGAATCTCTGACAGTATAACTCAGCGTCATCAAGCCCCTGATTTAATGCCAACATGGTTTTTTCAGCTTGATCAGTGACATTAGGCTCATCGTACAATAACCCCAAAGCCTGAAAAAACGCATCAACATCACTCAAAACAGGATCCCCAGGTATCAGGGAAAAAGCCCAATCCTGAGGATCGCCGCGCAGGAGAGAGATGATAATTTGAACCTGCTGCGCTGCGTTTCCTGAGGACTTAGATTTTAAGGCAAAAAACAATTTACAATTATTTTTGAAATTCTGAAACTTAGCTCGATCCCCCAAAAACAAATCTGGCATGGGAATCCTAGGTTCCACAACAGGCAACCTAGCAAGATATGCAGCAATACTCTGAACCTCAGTGGCAAGCTGATCCACACGGCCAGACAACCGTGCAAACTCCATTGGGAGAAAAGATCCTCCCAGCACCCAGAGATACAGAGGGAAAAAAAAAAAAAAATGCAACAAACAGAAAAATATCTCTGACAACTCTGACAACCTTTTTTCTTTCACAATATTTTTCCCTTCTGTGAGTACCATACAATTTTCAATTTTTTAGGCCGGTGATACTGTTATGTTTCGGTAGCTGAGGAGAGCAGGCAAAAAGGCAATACACCAGAGCAGTTGGAATCTATGAGATTGCAGTACCCTGACTAACCACCACAACTAGAGGCACCGTGGAGCGTTCCTACGTTGGTCCTAGACGCCTTGTCACAGCCTGAGAAACTAACTACACCTAAAGACAGAAACAGGAAAGCTATCTGCCCCGGAGCAGAACCCCAAAGATAATAGAAAGCCCCCAAACATGTAATGGCGGTTAGACAAGAGGAAATACTGACACAGAAAGAAAATAGTATGAGCAAACGCTGGGGCCCAAACTATCTAAATAGAAAAGGATAGGAAGGGTACTTACTGCAATCCCAGAAAACCCTGAAAAGCACCAACACTACTAATTTCAAAATCACCTGAGATCACACGACCTCTACCACCTAAATTAGTTCTCTGGTGTAACAAAATCAAAACAGCAGCCACTGAAAAAACTGGAAAAAGCAAAAGAACAAAACTCAGTGGCTGAACTAAACTGAGAGGGCAGAAGCCCCCGGAGGGGACCCTGAAGGCCCCCAAAGAAGTGCAGTACAAAATGCAAAAATATAGCACAAACACAAAAGAAGCAAAAGTCTTATCTGTAAGCAGGAGATGCAGACACGACACAGCAGGCTACAAGGGAAACTGGAATGAAGGATTCAGACCAGAACAATTGATCACCGCAACCCTGATGGAAAATGACTCCCTTATATAAGACCAGTCGTAACACCTGATTCCCAGTCCTCACAATCTTCACTAGCACCGCTTGTAACCACCAGAGGGAGCCTCTGCTCAGAACTCATCTCAAACCCATTCACAACACATGACACTGAGCCACGACTCACTGGGGTTTAGCTAACAATTTCACATAGTTAGTGTACTGCAGAACAGAGTTGTCAGAAAAACAAGATTTTGATTCAATAACATGTTGGATGGATTGTCAAGTTGAAACACCCATATAGTATTATTATTATTATTTAGTTATTTAGCGCCATTTTTCCATGGTGCTGTACATGAGAAGGGGTTACATACAAAGTAATAGATATTGTTTACAGCTAACAAATTTAAAATGACAGACTGGTACAGAGGGGAGAGGACCTTGTCCTTTCGGACTTACATTCGGTGGGATAATGGGGAAAAGACAGAATTCGGGGCTGCGGCACCTCGGTGGTGGTGTACAAGTCACATCTATGACCACCACACTCTCCAATTGACACCTCTTGAAATGCAGCCAAAATATCACAATCTCTAGCTTCTGTTATAGAAAATGCAGGGGCTCAATTTTGACAGCATCGTCCAACAAGTTCAGTATTAGTAGGTGATGGCTTGTCAGAATCCAGCCCAGGAACACCAGGCTTTAGTAGTTGTGAGTCCTGACCCCACGCTCTTCAGGTGCTCTTCCTCTGGCTCTGCCATTCTTGATTCATCTAGAACATTTCGCCTTCGCAATCCACAGACAGAGTACAACACCGCCCAAGCGTTGACCCTCTGCTCCTCAGACTTTTTATCTGCGCAGTGACAGACTCTAGGCAGAAGATGATGATGGTGGTAGTTGGAGCATTTAAGACAGTCATGAAGCAGCCATAACCAACTTGAAACAGAAGTATTTTTACCGAGATACCAAACTGTTCAATATTTGGGCTGTATTTTTATCCAAAAATAGTGTAGAGAACAAGGGTAACAGACAGCAAATGCAGTGGAATGAAGGCCTGAATTGCCACAATTTAGGGTCCACAAATACATCAGACGTCTGCCAACGATACCACACTGTTCAATATGTGGCCGAAATTTTTAAATTTTTGAAAAAGTCTTTGAAAAAACATACTTGGAATACCTAACAGTTGGATTGGCAACTTCCATCCTGTTGGTGTTACGGGCAACGGTTGCCCGCCTTCTGTTTGCAACCACCACACGTCTTCTTCCTGCCTGAAGTGGTGCTACACCCCCTCCCCCTGTGTGCTGCTGTCCTCGCTCTGCATGTCCTCCTGCCAGGTTGGGTCAGTTACTATATCATCCACCACCTCATCTTCCGCACCATGGTCCTACTACTGACTTTCCGGCAAATCTGTCTCATCATTGTCCATTCTTTGGACCGTGGCTGCTCAAATATTTGGACATTGCTACACGGAATCTCATCTTGCCCCGCTTCAAGTGAACGGGTGGAGGCCCGAATATATGAATGGAAAAGTGAAACAGCTGTTAGGAGTGTCCAAGTGTGGGATCAGTTGTCTCAGGGCACTCAGCATGGTGGGAGGAAGCAGGATCAGGGTAAGGAATATGCGGGCCAGATTCATGGCTACTCAGACTGATCGTGTGTAAGACAGGATGCTGGTGGTGGTGGCCATGTAACTGGAATTATTATCATCTATTCAACCAACAACCTTTTCACACTGCTCTAGCTTCAATAGTGCTGTCTTGCTGTGGTCCTCTAGGACTTCGAAGACTAAGGTCCACCGAGAAGATGTGGGTGTTTTTGTTGTGTTTTTTGTTGGCCCAATTTCATCGTCTGTAAATTTCAATCGCTAATGACATAGATATCATTGAGACCAGAGGGAGCAGGGAAAGCCACCATAACATCTTTTACATCTCTGACAGACCCTTCCGAAAAAGGGCTGCCAAAGCATCATCATTCCATTTGGTTAGGACTGCCCATTTTCGGAATTTCTGACAGTACAACTCAGCGTCCTCAAGCCCCTGATTTAATGCCAACAAGGTTCTTTCAGCTTGATCAGTGACATTAGGCTCATCATACAAAACCCCAGAGCCAGAAAAAATGCATCAACATCACTCAAAACAGGGTCCCCAGGTGTCAGGGAAAAAGCCCAATCCTGAGGATCGCCGCGCAGGAGAGAGATGACAATTTGAACCTGCTGTGCTGCGTTCCCTGAGGACTTAGGTTTTAAGGCAAAAAACAACTTACAGTTATATTTGAAATTCAGAATTTGGCCCGATCTCCCAAAAACAAATCTGGCATTGGAATCCTAAGTTCCACAACCGGCAACCCAGCAAGATAGGCAGCAATACTCCGAACCTCAGTGGCAAGCTGATCCACACGGCCAGACAGCTGTGCAAGCTCCATTGAGAGAAAAAAAATCCTCCTCAGCACCCAGAGAATAAGAGGGAAAAATGCAAGAAACAGAAAAAAAAATAAAAATCTCTGACAACTTCTTTCTTTCCAAACTATTTTTCCCTTCTGTGAGTACCATATAATTTTCAGTTTGGCCGGTGATACTGTTATGTTTTTGGTAGCTGAGGAGAGCAGGCAAAAATGGCAATACACCAGAGAGGTTGGAATCTATTGGATTGCAGTACCCTGACTAACCACACAACTAAAGGCAGCCGTGGAGCGTTCCTACGTTGGTCCTAGACGCCTCGTCACAGCCTGAGAGATTAACTACACCTAAAGATAGAAAGAGGAAAGCTATCTGCCCGGAGCAGATCCCCAAAGAACTAGAAGCCCCCAAACATGTAATGGCGGTTAGACAAGAGGAAATACAGACACAGACAGAAAATAGTATGAGCAAACACTGGGGCCCAATCTGCCTAGACAGAAAAGGATAGAAAGGATACTCACTGCAGTCCAAAAAACCCTAAAAAATGCCAACGCTACTGATTGCAAAAACACCTGAGATCACACGACCTCTACCACCTAAATCAGTTCTCTGGTGTAACAAAACTGCCGCAGCCACTGAAAAAACTGGAAAAGGCAAATGAACAAATAACAGTGGCTCCAGCGGAACTGAAGGAGCCCAAGCCCCTGGGGGGGGAACCTGGTAACCTCACAGAAATGCAGAGAAATATGCAATGGTAAGCACAAAAACAAAAAACAGAAAAAATCCTTATCTGAAAAGCAGAAGAAAAGGCAAGACTCAGCAAGCTTCCAAGTGAACCAGGAACCACAGTTGAGACAAGAACAATTGATCACGGCAACCATGATGGGAGGGAACCTCCCTTATAGCAAGCCAGTCTGTGAATCCTGATTGCCAATCCTCATTGAATGGTTCAGTACTGTTTGTAACCACCAGAGGGAGCTTCTGCTCAGAATTAATTTCCAAAACATTCACAACATATCTCTGACAAGGATTAGTATCAGAGCCCAGATTATTAAGGGAAAAGGAGTGGCTAACCAAGCTCAGCTGTGAGCACAGGGATTTCCAACATGGCTGATTAACCCCTGTTTCTGCCAGAAGGGAATAAACACATTTAAAAGAAGGAGAAGTGATTCTTCTCGGCGCCAGAGTAGGAGCAATCAGACGCTGTGGTCTTCTGTCTCCACACTGGCGCGGTAAACCTCGTGATAATGAATACAATAGAATCATGAGGTCTGCAAGGATGTTTCGCCATTCCAGCTAAAGTCCACACACCCAGCCAGTACCTTCTTTTTTCATGTATCGTGCCAGGGCTTGGAAGATGGTATCTCGCCTGGTGTCTGAGCCAGTGCCGACTCCCGTGAGTGGGCCCCCCCTCACTTGCTCAGGGCCCTGTCATTTGTGATACTTACCTCTCCCCTTTATCACTGTGGCGTCTTCTGACTGTGACGTTCAGGTCCGAGGACGCTATGACATCGCGTCTGTGCCACCCTCTGCCTGAACAGTCACAGTGCAGAGAGCTGGAAGATGGCGACGCTGAGGAGTCCGGAGCAGAGCAGCAAGGAGAGGTGAGTATTTCATATTTTTTTTATGTTTGGAGCATTATATAAGGGACCATCATACACAGGTATGAGACCCTTATGCACTGAAGCATCGTATATGGGGCCCATTATACACTGGAGCATCATATATGGGGCCAATTATATATAGATCATTATATGGCCCCACATCATATACTGGAGTCTTATATGGAGTCCATCATATACTGTATGGAACATTATATGGGCCCCTTTATGTATTGAGCAATACATGGGGCTCATTATTCTTTATGGAGCAATATATGGAGCCTATTATATACATGGAGCCTTTAAAAACTGTATGGAGAAATTATATGGGGCCCATTATACTGTAGGAACAATATATGGGGCTCATTATTCTCATGGAGCAATATATGTGGCTCATTATTCTGTATGGAGCAACATATAGGGCTCATTCTGTACGGAGCAAAATTGGAGTTCATATTCTGTAGGGAGCAATATATGGTGCCTATAATACTGTATGGAGCATTATATGTTGCTCATTATACAGTACTGAGAATTATATGGGGTCCATTATTCTGTATGGAACAATATTTGGGGCTTTTTATTCTGTAGGGGATCACTATGTGGTGCCCATAATACTGTATGGAACATTATATGGGGCTTATTATTCTGTATGGAGCAGTATGTGGTGCCCATAAACACTGTATAGAGGACTATACTGTCCAATTTCTGATCTATTGTAAAATTTTACAATAGATATCACCCCATGAAAATGTAAGAAGTGAAATCTTTGGCATTGTATTATACCTATATTTTTTTGCCGTATCTGTGCATCATGAATTGTGGTATGTGTTAAAGGGGTCCACTGAGACTCTTTCGCCCGGGTCTCACGAAAACCTGGAACCTGCCCTGTATAGGGGTCATTGGGGAAGACAATGGAAATGGGGCTGGCAGGTTAGTGTATAAGACATCAGAAATGGTACCTTGCTACTTATGTTTCTTTACCCAAGTCTCATGCATATGATTTTGATATCAAAATTTCCCTCAATACATCTAACTACCCCAACTAATGCCTCCACGGGGTTACAGCTCAGGGCCCTGCTCCTCTGGGTTACAGCTTAGAGCCCTGACTCCTCAGTGTTACAGTTAAGGGTGTGCCTCCTCGGTGTTACAGCTCAGGCACCTGCCTCCTCGTGTTACAGTTCAGGGGTGCTGCCTCCTCGGTGTTACAGTTCAGGGTGCTGCCTCCTCGGTTTTTCCAGCTCAGGCACCTGCCTCCTCGGTGTTCCAGCTCAGGCACCTGCCTCCTCGGTGTTCCAGCTCAGGCACCTGCCTCCTCGGTGTTTTCCCGCTCAGGCACCTGCCTCCTCGGTGTTAAGTTAGGGTGCTGCCTCCTCGGTGTTCCAGCTCAGGCACCTGCCTCTCGGGTTACAGGTCAGGCACCTGCCTCCTCGGTGGTACAGTTCAGGGTGCTTCCTCCTCGGTGTTACAGCTCAGGCACCTGCCTCCTCGGTGTTACAGTTAAGGGGCCTGCCTCCTCCAGGGCTACAGCTCAGGGTCCTGCCACCTTGGTGTACAGCTCAGGCACCTGCCTCCCCCAATTTACAGTTCAGGGTCCTGCCTCCTTGGTGTTACAGCTCAGGCACCTGCCTCCTCGGTGTTACAGGTCAGGGCCCTGCCTCCTCAATGTTTTCAGATCAGGGTGCTGCCTCCTCGGTATTCAGGTCAGGCCCTGCCTCCTCAATGTTACAGTTCAGGGTACTGCTTCTCTGTGTTACGGCTCAAGCCCCTGCCTCCTTGATGTTACAACTCAGGCCCCTGCCTGCTCGGAGCCCAGTGCGAGGCCCTGCCTCCTAAGATTTACAGCTCAGTTCAGCCTATTATCTTTTTGCTTCTTGCTGCCTGACACTGCATGAGCAATTCACCCTTGTGCACCTAGTACATACCCGCTACCACTAATTGCACATCTTGGATTTTCTGGAGGGGGTCTTATGAAATGTATCATGCCTTGTCCTTTGCAAAGCGTTTAAAGGGGTGGTGCTACATCTTTTTTTATTGCACAACCAGACTCACTTGAACATGAAAATAAATTTAAGAAATAAACACACGTGGTCAAAATTGTTTTGGGACCCCTCATTTAATGACAGAAAAACTCACAAAGGTTACAGAAATAACTTGAATCTGACAAAAGTAATAATAAATTAAAATCTATGAAACTGAACAAATGAAAGTCAGACATTGCTTTTCAGCTTTCACAGAATTTAAAAAAAAAAAAAACTCATGAAATAGCCTGGACAGAAATGATGGTCCTTAACTTAATATTTTGTTGCACCAACCTTTTGAGGAATCACTGCAATCACACGATTCCTGTAATGGTCAATGAGACTTCTGCACCTCTTGACAGGTATTTTGACCACTCCTCAAGAGCAAACTGCTCTAGCTGTCTGTGTTTGAAGGTTCCTTTCCAGACGCATGTTTCATCTCTTTCCAAAGATGCTCAATAGGATTTAGGTCAGGGCTCATAGAAGGCCACTTAAGAATAGTTCAATGTTTTCCTCTTAGCCATTCTTGGGTGTTTTTTCGCTGTGTGTTTTGGGTCATTATCCTGTTGCAAGACAAATGACCTGCGACTGAGACCAAGCTTTCTGACACTGGACAGCACATTTCTTTCTAGAATCTCTTGATAGTCTTGAGATTTCATTGTACCCTGTACAGATTCTAGACACCCTGTGCCAGGTGCAGCAAAGCAGCCCCAGAACATAACAGAGCCTCCTCCATGTTTCACAGTAGGGACAGTGTTCTTTTTTATTTGCTTCACTTTTCTGTCTGTGAACATATGATATGGCTTGCCAAAAAGTTCAATTTTTGTCTCATCTGTCCATAGGACATTCTCCAGAAGTTTGTGGCTTGTCAACATGTACAGTACAGACCAAAAGTTTGGACACACCTTCTCATTAAAAAATTTTTTCTGTATTTTCATGACAATGAAAATTGCACATTCACACTGAAGGCATCAAAACTAGAATGAACACATGTGGAATTATATACTTAACAAAAAAGTGTGAAACAACTGAAAATATGTCTGATATTCTAGGTTCTTCAAAATAGCCACCTTTGCTTTGATTTACTACTTTAACACTCTTGGCATTTCTTGATGAGCTTCAAGAGGTAGTCCACCGGAAATGGTTTTCACTTCACAGGTGTGCCCTGTCAGGTTTAGTAAGTTTGATTTCTTGCCTTATAAATGGGGTTGGGACCATCAGTTGTTTTTGTGCAGAAGTCGGGTGGATACACAGCTGATAGTCCTACTGAATAGACTTAGAATGTGTATTATGGCAAGAAAAAAGCAGCTAAGTAAAGAAAAACGAGTAGCCATCATTACTTAAGAAATAGAATGTCAGTCAGTCCGAAAAAATTGGTGAAAACTTTGAAAGTGTCCCCAAGTGCAGTTGCAAAAACCATCAAGCACTACAAAGAAACTGGCTCATATGAGGACCACCCCAGGAAAGGAAGACCAGATTCACCTCTGCTTCTGAGGATAATTTTTATTCGAGTCACCAGCCTCAAAAAACACAGGTTTACAGCAGCTCAGATTTGAGACCGAGTCAATGCCACACAGAGTTCTAGCAGCAGACACATCTCTACAACAACTGTTAAGAGGAGACTTTGTGCAGCAGGCCTTCATGGTAAATAGCTGCTGGGAAAAACCACTGCTAAGGACAGGCAACAAGCAGAAGAGACTTGTTTGGGCTAAAGAACACAAGGAATGTACATTAGACCAGTGGAAATCTGTGCTTTGGTCTGATGAGTCCAAATTTGAGATCTTTGGTTCCAACCACCGTGTCTTGTGCGACGCAGAAAAGGTGAAGGTTTGGACTCTACATGCCTGGTTCCCACAGTGAAGCATGGAGGAGGACGTGTGATAGTGTTAGAGTGCTTTGCTGGTGACACTGTTGGGGATTTATTCAAAACTGAAAGGCATACTGAACCAGCATGGCTACCACAGCATCTTGCAGCGGCATGCTATTCCATCCAGTTTGCGTTTAGTTGGACCATCATTTATTTTCAACGGGACAATGACCCGAAACACACCTCCAGGCTGTGTAAGGGCAATTTTACCAAGAAGGAGAGTGATGGGGTGCTACGCCAGATGACCTGGCCTCCATAGTCACCAGACCTGAACCCAATCGAGATGGTTTGGGGTGAGCTGGACTGCAGAGTGAAGGCAAAAGGGCCAACAAGTGCTAAGCATCTCTGGGAACTCTTCAGACTGTTGGAAGACCATTTCCGGTGACTACCTCTTGAAGCTCATCAAGAGAATGCCCAAGAGTGTGCAAAGCAGTAATCAAAGCAAAAGGTGGCTCTTTGAAGAACCTAGACATATTTTCAGTTGTTTCACACTTTTTTGTTAAGTATATAATTCCACTGTGTTAATTCATAGTTTTGATGCCTTTAGTGTGAGTGTACAATTTTCATAGTCATGAAAATGCAGAAAAATCTTTGAATGAGAAGGTGTGTCCAAACTTTTGTCTGTACTGTAGTTTGGCAAATTCCAGTCTGGCTTTTTTAGGATTTTTTTCAGCAATGGTGTCCTCCTTTGTCGTCTCCCATGAAGTCCACTTTAACTCATACAACGATGGATGGTGCGATCTGACCTGATGTTCCTTGAGCTTGAAGTTCACCTTTAATCTGTTTAGAAGTTTTTCTGGCTCTTTTGTTACCATTCGTATTATCTGTCTCTTTGATTTGTCATCAATTTTCCTCCTGCGGCCAGTCCGGGAGGTTTGCTACAGTCCCATGGATCTTAAATTTCTGAATAATAAATGCAAATGTAGTCACAGGAACATCAAGCTGCTTGGAGATGGTCTCATAACTTTTACCTTTAACATGTTTGTCTGTAATTTTCTTTCTAATCTCCTGAGACTCTTTCCTTCTTTTTCTGCTGGGCCATGTTGAGTGTGATACACACCATGTCACCAAACAGCACAGTGAGTCTTTATAGACCTATATACAGGCCCACTCACTGACTCCAAGATTGTAGACACCAGTGATGCTAATTTGTGGACACGCCTTGATTTAACATGTCCCTTTTGTCACATTTTTTTCAGGATTACCATCATTTCTGTCCAGGCCTATTTTATGAGTTTTATTTTTAAAAATTCTGTGGAGCATGGTGAAAAGCAATGTTCTGAATTCATTTGTTCATTTCATAGTTTTAAATTTATTATTACTTTTGTCAGATTCAGTTATTTCTGTCACCATTGTGGGTTATTCTGTAATTAAACGAGGGGTACCAACAATTTTGACCACGTGTGTATACTAACTTACTGATCCCCACCTCCTCTTTGTATCACTGCCCAAGTCCCATTATTCGTCTCCTTACTTCCTTTTTGATTGGGTCGGCTACTACTACTAAGGCAGAACAAGTACAACAGGGCTCACTAGCGCAAAAGTTCTGTGGCAAGTGATTGGCTTTATCTCCACCAGAAGAGTAAACAATGAGAAGCCGTTAAACTCTGGCAGCAGTATGGGGAAAAAAGGTGGGCAACCACTTCAACATCTGTTAGCACCTACAAACTGCTTATATGGATATACAGGTCTTTGAAAAGTAGGGCAACATGCTCCTTTTCTTATGCAATCAGTTGTTCTTTACTGAAAAAATAAATATTGTATTCTTTGTGAAAAAGGCTGAAGTGTTCGGGTTTGTTGATGGAGCACTTCCGTGTTTTTGCCTCCCTGGCTCTATTGCCAGCCTGGAGCCACTTTCTTCTACTTGACTGACAGTCACTGGCTTGACTACATTGATGGGAGAGCTATCAGTAACGCAAAAGATGATGGCAGTAGGTATAAAAAAAATAGGCAAAAAGGCAAAGGGGTTAATATGCTAATTGAGAGCTCCTGGAAGCTTTACTGCATTAAGGCTCAGCTGTTCACTGTTAGCTACTCCCCCTCTCCTATATCATCAAAGCCCGGCTAGCACTCATTGTCAGAGCTAACTTTTTTCTGCATGGCTGGAGGTTGTTGGTTTTGGGTGGTTGTCATTTGAGAAGGTAATTGGTGGATTTATCGGATACTGTTGCTAGGTTTTGGTGTGGTGCCAATTCCCCTTCTTCTACAACTTTGGTTTTACCCCCATCCTCCACTTTTCAGTGTAACCACTGTTTGTGTGAGTATATTTGTATGAATGGTATATTTCTTTATCACTGTTCATATTACCTTGTTAATCTGGTTGGTGTATTACGGTACACTACTACTCCCTCTTCCCTGGTTGGGGGAATGATACAGACTGAGGGCGGATTCGAAGTTTAGGCAAGGTACGTGGCCCCGGCGTCTTCACCATCAAAGTAATCTGGGGAACAGGGCGAGCTAGGGCCCCACTAACGTTAGGTACCAGGGATACAGCCCCTAGTCTTGGGACACCCGACAACAGAGTCATGACAGATACATGGAGATAGAAGCATCTTTGTTTCATGCACACTGTACACACATTTGACATGTACATGTGAAAGGGGAGTGAAAAGTGGAAGATGAAGTTAGTCATTGTTCCACTGCACTAACATCCAATTCCACCATCAGCTGGATGAGCTGAATAGCGGGAACTGAAAGATGGGGAGAATATTGAAGAGAGTGCCAAGTGAGTGCTGTGGCAAGTTGCCAAATATAAAAGGCTGGGATGACGAAGCGGGATACTCAGTTGGCACTAAGACATGAGAAGGGGAGGATGCATGAGCTGAGTAAAGAGCCCCCTGGAGTAACTCACTGTTAGGATTTGAACCTGTGAACCATGGCTTGCTGGTCTGTTCCCCTTGCTGTGGAGCTATTTCCGGAACTTGAATAACTTCAGCCTGAAACCATATGAACTTCGTCTGGGATAGAGATATCACCTGCCCTGCTGATTGTTCCCTCCCTGATTGAGACTGATTGGATAGAGATCATCACCTGCCCTGCTGATTGTTCTCGCCTGATTAAGACTGATTGGACCTGCTTATATACCTGGCCCTGTGCAGCTTCCTGTTGCTGAGTATATTGTGGTGCTCAGTCTAACTGAGTGAAGCATTAAACTGAGCTCCTGATCTGGAAGGTGTTCTGTGACATCTTCCTATCTCTTGTGGAAACCCTGCTGTTTCCTACCTCCAACTCTATTCATCTAAACGGACTAATGGTACTGCCACACTAAACAATCCCGCTAGCGATCACAATAACGACGCATACTAATGCATCGCTAGCGGGATTGTTTCTATATCGCTAAATGCGGCCACATTTAGCGATATAGTTAACGACGCTATTGCCGTTAGCGATCTTCTTAACGACTTTAGCGGTACAAAAGTACCGCTAAATCGCTAAGAAAAGGTGCCACACAGCGATTAGATAACTTACCCAGCGGGAGCGCCGACGAGAAAATAGGGTCCGGAGCGATTCCAGCGACGAGCGAGATCACAGCAGGAAGTCGTCGCTGGAAGATGCCGCACTGAACAACATCGCTAACAGGATCGCTAAATAGTGACGTTTTTTAGCGACCCGTTAGCGATATTGTTTAGTGTGGCATACCCTTTAGTGCTTGTGTGTGATCTCGGCCGGCCCGTGCTCGGCGGGCTCCGGCCTCTGCCAACATAGTGAACACCACCGCCATATACGGCACTTCAGAAGTCCTTCCTTGGTCCGCTCACCTGCACACTTCTGCCCGGCCACTGACTTCCAGTCCTGTATCGCCAGTAACGTGGGCACTCACCTGAGAGCGACTGTATACCCAAGCAGGCAAAATGTTGGTCAAGCACCGAAATCCACACTTTGCTGGTCAAGACCCAACGTCCCAGACATGCCACACAAGGCCCAACATCCAGCCTTTGCACTGAAGACCCAACATCCAAACTTCACGGTCAAGTCCCAACTGTCATGTGTGCATTGCCACAAGATCGTTGCGGTTGCACATTTTGACTTCTCACAGCTGAGTTGCTGTTTCCTTGTGTTTGGCAGCTAGGGAGTTAATTCTGTCTGTGCCGGTGCTGGGACTGGGTGCAGTTTCTCCCGGCTGCAATTGATTATTGTTGATTGGTTTCCTTTAAATTCCTGGTTGTCTGCTTTGGGAGTTGCCAGTGAAATCCTTCATTCAGTCCACAGATAGGAATGAATCTGTATTGACTTAAGTTGAGAGCTCCTTAGTGTTTTAAGCTCAACTTGCTTAGAGTTTATTTCCCAGACCATTTATGTTCCTTCTTGTGTTTTGAGTGTGTATGCAAGTGAGTGCATCCTGTCTGTCTTATATGTCTTATCTGTGTATTTAGCTGAGATCAGCCCATATCCCTTTGTGGTAATCAGGATCCTTCTTAGGACTGATACAGGGTTCAGGGTCTGATAGGAGACAGGGTTAGGCTGGAGACTTGGACCCTGAACCATTATCAGACCTCCAAGGTAAGGGATTAGTTAGGACCCCAGTGCAGGGTCGGTTAGACCCCAGTCCTCCTCTTTTTCCTGTTACAGCTCATCAAGTCCTCAAAATTAACCCTGAAGAAACAGAAATCGTTTCTGCACATTAGCCTCAAGATTTACCCTAATTCTGCAATATCGGTCAGGTAAATTATTTTATACTTACATTCTGATGTTGCTAAACTATATGTTGTATAAGTGTGGTTCCTGAAAATATTACTGACTTGTATTCTATCATTAGACAGCGGCATATTACTGGCCATAAAAATTATCTCTATTACCATGGATCCAGTAGCCCGGGCCTGCAGTTGCAGGGATTATCCTGGAGCTGACGGACATTAAGTCCAAAGTTTTGTTCCCCTGGAGAAACCGGGTTTGAACCTAAAGTAGCTCTCCCAATAGGTTCACTGTGGGCGAGACAAATTTTTTACCTTCCGGGAGGCATGTAAATTGTATTTTCGGCTTCGCCGCGACATCAGGGAGTGAGACAGAGGTGGGAATTGTTTACCACTTTTAAGGGGACCCTCAATCCGGGCATTTTCCCTTTCCCCCGGGGATCCCCGGCTTACGTCTTAGTCAATTTTTTTACGCCCTGGGATTGGTATATGATGACCCAATCGGTCTCTCTTGCTGAGACCAAATTAACGTAAGATACAGCAGGGGAATCGCCGGGGGGGAATTTGCTTCTGAGTTTGTAGATGGGCCACGGATACTCAGTGGAAGACCCGCTCTTAGGAGCCCGTTTTGTCATGGGCTTTTCTGACAAATTAAAAAGACGTTTTGGCTCAGATGAGTCCCCCTCCTTCTCTGGAGGCTGCTATGGCCCAGCTACCGTTGAAGACGGCTTCGGGAGAGGGGTGAGGTAACTTCCCACTCCCGTTGTTACTCCACCTCTCTAAATCCCTTATGTTGGGAGGTTCCCCTTGTCTGTTCGGAGAACCTATGCGTTGGGAGGGACACTTTTCGTAGTAGGGATTGGCGGCACCCGCAGGACTAGAAGGGTTTTTTTTTGCGGAAAGAGGGACATTTTGTTGGAGAATGTCCACCCGTGTCTTGTTAAGTAAAAAGCGCCGGAAAACTGCTAATCCCAGGTTTGTGGTGGACGAAACCTGGGAGTTGTATTTCATCCGCCGTTCTTCTCATTCCTGTACCGTGGAGGTGGTGGTTGGTACAAGTGAAGAGATTGTCTTTCTTCGGATAGTGGTTCCGGGGCTAATTGGTTGTCGTCAGTTGCTCAGGCTAAGTAGATCGAGTGTATTGGTCAACCACCCTATTTTCTCCCTTGACGCCAGGCCCTCTCGGCCAAGGTACTTTTTCATGAGGTTCAAAATTGACCTTCGGGTAGGGCAATACAAGGGAACAATTATCTTGTTATGTGTTGGAGTTCACCTATCCCTTGTGTGGGACTTCCTTGGTGTTAAACATAACCCGTGATTAATTGGCAGTCCAGAGAGATAAGCCAAGGGGTTTTTGCAAAAGCAATGCTGAACACAGCACAGTGCGGTCGGGTAGTACCTTGCCTCCTTTTTTGGAGGATTTTGGGGAGTTTCCTCTGAGGAGGGGTGTCGGGAGTTGCCTCCTCATCACGTTATATGCTCTATTAATCTACTTCCTGATGCTAATTGCCTAAAGCTAGGTTGTATAATCTTTCTGGTCCTGAAAGGCAGGCTATGAAAGATTTATTTCTAAAGTTGGCCAAAGGGGATATTGACCTTCATCTTCCCCTGTGGGCCGCGGGGTTCTTCTTTGTGAAGAAAAAAGATGGAGGCCTACGCCCTTGCTTGGATTTCCCACGAACTTAATCGATTACTGTTGAGATCCGTATCCCCCTCTTATTCCTGACTCTCAATCAAATTGTTGGCGCCAAATGGTTCTCTTAAATTGGTCCGGGGGCGATAATCGATTAATAAAAAGAGAGGTGAGTGGAAAACGGCGTTTAACACGCCGGAGGGACTTATGAAAACCTGGTCCTGCCTTTTGGTTGACTACTGCCCAGCAGTATTCCAAACATTTTGTTTAATACATTTTTCGTCACCTGTGGGGTGTTTGTGGTCTATATTTGGATGACTTTTAATTTACTCGCCAGTCTTGTTCTCACCGGAGCATGTGAGACAGGTGTTGCAATCTTGCGAGACAATAAACATACGCCAAACGGAGAAGTGTGTTTTTTTTCCGTAAGGAACTTCATTTTTTGGGTTTTTGGTGTCAGCCTCCGGTTTTCCGTATGGACCCGAAAAGGTAGAGAGTCTTGAATGGGATCCCAGGGGATCTTAAGGCCTGCACGTTTTTTGGGTTGCAATTCACCGGAAAATTTATTTGAAAATTTTTCGTCTTCGTCAAACCTTCACTGACAGACGAAAAGGGACGGATTTTTTTCTAGGTGGTCGGACAAGGTTGCCCAAGCCTTTTCCTTTGAAGATTGTTTTGCTTCGGCACCCTTCTCAACCAACCAGATGTATCTCACCGTTCAATTGTTGAGGTGGACGCGCGACGTAGGGTGGGTGCTATTTGTCCCAGGGTCCGTCCCCTGGTAAATGGCATCCGTGCGCTCTCTTTTCTAAAAATTGCGTCCGCCGAAAAGAATTTATAACGGCAATAGGGACTTTTGGCCATTAAATTGGCTTTTGAAGAATGGCGTCACTTTTAGGGGGGGCAGTCCACCCGGCACCGTTATTTTTTCGATTTACAAGAACCTGCGTATTTAAATCCCTAAGCGTTTGAATTCCAGACAGCTCGATGGTCGTTGTTTTTTACCAGG
>JARQOD010000008.1:165478589-165556719 GCA_033576555.1 Oophaga sylvatica | reverse complement strand
AATGCTTATAAGTGGAGTTGGTCTTCAAATAAAGGCGCCAAAAGGGGCAGATGATATGTCAAAGTTAACCCATTGCACATGGGATCCAGAAATTCAATATATGTGCAACATAAATTAAAGAAAGCACAAGAATAAAAATATTTTTTTTTTTAAACCGTCTTAATCGGAGTATAAAAAGTGTAATTTAGAGAGTTCACATTGATGTGTGCAGTGGGTGAACTTTGACATATCATCTGCCCCTTTTGGCGCCTTTATTTGAATACCAACTCCACTTCTAAGCAGTCTGTTATGGCATCTTTATTGTGGTTGTATTCTGGGGAAGAAGGTGGATAACTTCGAAACGCGTCGATAATAAAACCTCATTACTTCATCTCTCGTGTGCCCTGGATCATTCTTATGGAAATGTATCATCAGCGTAAAAAAAAACCCACTTAATTTTCCATTAGAGCATTCTTCTGGTTCTTATTTATGCCCTGTAAATCTGCAGCAGTTGATGTACCAAAAGTCTGACATTGTCTGGGCTCCTCAACCCTAATAGGAGAGCAAGCACTCCCCATTTATATCCGTGTTATTATCGGTTAAAACCCCATTGCGTATTCTGCTCCCGAGCTCTTGTTAAATAATGCAGACGGGTTGCAACAGTGATACAGCCTCTGCAAAAAAATTCAACACGCTTGTTTATTTTGTTGCATGTCAAAAGTCATACTCTACCAAAGGGGTATGTTTCCTTCTTGTGGAGAGTGACATGCCAAGTCTGGCACACCAGTATGAGGAGATTTAAAGGCCTTGAATGCTCCTCTGGAAAATTAATGAACAAAAAGACAAAGAACTGTGTAAACTAAGGCAAGGATCACCTTAATACATAAAAAATACATAAGGTTTATTGAGATTTAAAAATACAAGAAAGACAGAAACAAACATTTTACAAACAATTAAAAAGCCAAAAGGCTAGGTGTAAATAACTGCCGGAGGACCACGCAAGGTCCAACCTGACTCCTCCACTGTGTGCACCGGGTTGTGCTTGAGATATTGCACTCACAAAAATAGTGCTAAAAAGGTAGCTGTTCAAAGACAAAAACAGCCTATAAAGTACAGTTCAAAAGTAATAAACATGAACAGTAAAAGATGGAAAAGTACTAAGGTCCAGTGTTATTAGGCTCCCAAGCAATAGTAACTCCTAATGGTTGAAAAATAGGATAGAGGCAAATCTTGTAATATTCAAACAGTAAGGGATACAAGAAAACACAATAGAGGGACACAGGGTCCAGGAAAATAATAAAGCCGTATAGGACCTGCTAGTAGAGCTATAAGACAGAAATCACCCGGTCTTCTAATCTTTATTTAATTTCCCAGAGGCGCATGCAAGGCATTTAAGTCTCCTCATACTGTGGCATGTCAGACCTGGCATGTCACTCTCCACAAGTCGAAAACTCATCCCTTAGATCCCAGTCTTAGCCTTTCACCCAGCCAAATCAGATCTCATACTTTGCACTGACGAAGGGAAATACCCCGAAACACTGTCTGCAAATTGAGATTCTGATTTAGCCTTTGTGCTAAGTCATGTGACAAGGCTCGCTAAAGGGTCAATATTGACTTGCAGGATTGATTGTTACATCCAAGAGGTGGCACTAGAGTTCAAGTCCTCTCCCTCTCTGAAAAGACTATTTGTATACTCCACCAAAGTCATGTAACTTGTGACCCACATGTAATATGAATTTTTTTTATTTAGACAAATTGCATCTATAAAATTGCGACAGCAAGTTGCACAAATGTCTTTGGAGTTGCAAGACTAGCATTTTGGTGCCCAGTGTCACCACATAGCCCTAGCCTTAAGATCTTTTAAAGAAGAACCTCAAATTCCATATTAGAGAACGTAGATAAAAAAAAAACAAGAAACTTCATAATGTTTTCATATCAGCCAAATTGCTGTCATAATGTGCAGATGGCAATCACGACTTTCGCCCCCTTGATTGACAGAACACAAGCGCCATAAATTGCACCTGTATTCCCTTAATGCCACCTGCGAGAGCAATTTGGGGAAATCTGTTTTGCCCGCACCTGCCGAGAATGTATCTAACCGGCAAGAATATTAAATTCCTGCCAAATGCGGTTATAGATATTCTAAGTGCTATTAATACAGGTTTCCCCATAAGAACGGACCAGACAACCAGTTTCAAGCTCTCGCCTCTCACTTAAAAATCCTAACATTTAAAACTCATTTGTTTTGTGTCCCCAAAGATCGGATGATCATTATCACAGACAGAAGAAAGAGAAAACATGCACAACAAAAAAAAAATTCCGGATAATGCAAATGATATCCTGTTGTTAAAAATGACTATTCTATTTAATTAATAAGCAAACTCACATGTTGAAACATTCATCTAAAAAGTTGGAAAGTTTGGTTCCATAGAAGCCTTTTAATTTCAGCTAATGGACATTTATTGCATAGTACACTGTATTTAAATATAATTCTTCCTTGTCTTTTCCTTCATAAGACGAATTTTAAGAAGTAACGTATTTACGTCTGGAAAAATCGAAATGAGCGAAAAGGATCGCGATGTCTCCACCCAGTGTTCATTTCATGCAAATGCAAGTTTGTTGTCGCCATCGTTTTAAATTTTGGTCTTAAGATCTTTTATGTTGGATACAATAAAAATTAGGCTAATGCAATACATTGGGACCTTTTCACTTATATAGTGCAGACATCAACTTTCTTTACATATGGCAAATGAACAAAATCATGTTACGCCTCCTGCATTTTGTAAGGGCTGCCATAGAGGTCTGTTGATTTTCTACTGTACAAAGAATCAACAGAAACATTAGCACGGTATATTCAACTAAATATGGATATATTTTCCCTAGAAACTGTGTATTTTGGGGAGAATAGCTCTGGATATAAAATCCCTGATAAAGTCCTAAATGGCGAAACACTAAGGCTGTATGACTCACCTTAAAGGGATTTCCAGGAATCTAATATGGAGGACCTACCCTTAGGACAGTTTATCAATATCAGAACTATTAAGGGGCCAACTCCTAATACTGCTACAATCAGCTAATTAAGTGGAAGAGAGACAGCTCTGAAGGGCACTCCAGGTCACTTGTATGGGAGAAGTAGCAGTAGCATTCACACGCAGTACATTGGGGACTGTGCCACATCCAGTGCATATAATATAGAGCATATGAAAACACTATAAGGCTCCCACAGTGCCGCTACAACCCAGCATCATGGCCTCGACAGTCCCCCACACACAGAATGTCATCTCCACAGTCTCCCCCCCAAAGTATGACTGAAGAGACCCTTGTGGCGTATAACGGTGCTTCCCGGCCTCCCGCCAATCCCATAATAACAAAACAACAGCAGGCCTGGATGGGTGGAACAGGTCAGTCACAGTTTATTAATTATAAGCAGAGGGGGCAAATACAATCCACACTATAATACTATATATGATATATCTTGTTATATTCTAGAATGTATTTCTTAATAGTTTGCACCCTTGCACTGTAATTCGTATTTTTGAATAGTTCCTGTCTAATTTTTGTCTAATTTTTCTCCTGATGTTTTTCTTCTTTTTCTTCTTTTCTTTCTTTTCCCTCTATATTTATTATTATTAATTTGTTTATAGTAACCGTTTTTATTTATAATTATGCACAATTTGTCTTAAATAGTTTATTCTCTCATCCAAACCTGGTTTTGTGTGCCCCTTATAGTCCCTTCTTCTTATTTATGCTGCCGCTCCACTTGTTCTACATTTCATATATGCACGATATGCTAAGATTTTATTTTGGGCTGGTGCGCATGCGTGGACTCTGCCGTATCCGGGACTTCCCGATTCGTTCATTTGGCACGTGGGTATTCCCTGCTGCTAGGCAGCGGTGGAGTGCTTGCAGTCCACGGACGCAGGAGGAAGTGCCCCTGTGTGGTATGTTGACGCCTGCGCATGCGCCGATTAACAGCCTATGCCAGATAGCGATGCACTTTTTGTATTGGTAGATCTTTGGCACGGGCCTTCTAAGTGGTAGATACAAAAATATTAAGCGGCATGCCTAGGACTCATTAACTAATTATGTCCGCTATTTGATAATAGCGTATTTCTATTGGGCAGTTATCCATTATATATAGGGATACAAACCTGACCAAAGCCATGCCTTCTGACGAAGAACGGCGAAACGCGCGTTGGGGCGGCAGGCTGAGGTCAGGACTTTCTCCCACATGTAAGTTCTCATGTTTGCACGTGCACTTTATTGATTTTCATTATATGTATGCACCATTCATGTTTATGTCCTTGCTGCTGCTGTTATTGATCCTATTGTACTGCACATAAGCACTTTATTTTGTATGGATGATAGCAATATGCTAGGACCTAAAACTGCTTTTTTCTAATATACGCACTAGTGCACTTTTATATATTTACTATTGTGAAAAAATATATATGCACATTATTTTGTGACTCCCCCTTTTTTTGCACCTTGATATGCAGATTCGTATGGTGTATATTTTACATAGTGGGTGAAAAATTGTCCTTTTTCTTTGGACCTGCTTGGTTTGTGATACTCTGTCATTCAATAATTTTTGTATTTCTTTGGTTATTCATTAAAAATTGTAAATTTTAAAATAAACTCTGGACCCCTGTTTTTTTTTCATATGGGGTTTATCTGTGATATGTAATTATAGAGTTTTTTTCTATTTTGATTGTTATTCCAGTTTGGGATTTTCTGTGGTCTAATGGTCATGTCATGTCAGTCTGGTTAGCCATATAGCTGTACTATTGTCCATGGATTGATGAACTTTTTCCTTAGGGGTCACTTATACTGCATGTATTTCTCAGGAAAGACATATACTAGAGGTTGGTTCCATGGTATGCTGTCTGTACTAGGACATTAGGATATTCAGACTTTCTATTGTGCACACATGCATTAGGGTTGGGGCTATAAGCTTTATTATAGGCTTCATTGTTTTGGTATGTCACATCTGTGACCTTTTAAATGTTTTTAATGTAATGTTTTGGTGTTTTTTGTATTCAATAAAACTGTTTGATTATCTTGAACAATTGTTGGGTGATCCCCCTTTTATGTTGCCTATGTCTTTTCTTTATGGTTAGGGACAGTGTGGGGGTCATATTTTGTGCAGGGAATATAGTGAGGGGCACTCATTTATTCAGGGGCTCAACTGTTATGATATGGTAGCCGAGGAGGACAGTAACAAAAATAGTCAAGGCAACCAGTCACCCTGAGAGATTGGTAACTAATGGATTGCAGACCCCTAAACTAACTGCACAACTAGAAGCAGCCGTGGGACGTACCTACGATGACCTAGATGCCTCGACACAGCTGGAGAGTTAGCTAAGCCTAAATAAAGAAAGGGGAAAGCTAACTGCCCCGGAGTAGCGCCCCAAAGGTATAGGTAGCCCCCACACATATATTGGCGGTGAAACAAGATGAAATACTAATGCAGGCAGAAAATAGAGTAAGCAAACGCAGGGGCCCAAAACTGTCTAGATAGGACAGAAAAGAATACTTTCTGCAATCCAGCAAAACCCTAGGAAAAATTCCAACACTTCTGATTCCAAAAAATAATGAGACCACACGATCTCTTCCCGCTATGTCAGATCTCAGGTGTGAAAAGGTAGCTACCCAGCAGCCACTGAAATAACAGGCTGAACAAATAAACAGAGATAACTGAGGAACAGAGACCAGCACAGGCCCCAGTAGGGGACCCAGTTGACCTCACTCAGAAGGCAGAAAAACAAAAGAAAACAAAACCACAGAAACAAGCAAAAATAGCTTATCTGAAAGTTTCAGGAGACCGCAGCAAGCTGACTTCCAAACTGGACCAGGAAGAGACAACTAATCACCGGCGAGGATCATGGGAAAGTTACTCCCTTAAATCTCCCCAGTCATAACTCCCAGATTGCCAATCGTCCCCAGCTGAATCCTCAGCTGAAGGGCCTGTGTCAGTCAAGGCGGCTCCATCAACATCAACAGCAACCAGAGGGAGCCCCAACTCAGAATTCAGAGCACTCACAACACTCAACGTAGGGCAGATATTTTTATTCAGGAGCATTATTAGGATGCTGCTATATTTAAGGGAATCATGTGGGGATGTGCTGCAGAAGACCAGAGAAGATGGAAGTCTGCAGACACGAGCTGTGGTTGTGAAAATTCATCATGGGATCTGGACAAGATAAAGAAGAAAAGAATGCAAACAACTGCAGTTAGATACAATGGGCCTGTTTTTTTTTTTTTTTTGAATCTTGGATGTATTTAAGCAAGGTACTGTTAGAGCATATGTAAGCTATATGTTGTATTTTTCTGATGAAGGGGTGGTATACACCCTGAAACGCATTGATTAAACCACTTCTGAACTTTACTACGCCTTGGAAATTTATTATTTGAGCAACGCGGACTGAAATTCACATCCTTTCTGCAGTGTACTGTGTTGTCTAGTCGTTGACCGACTTGTGGATCTGTGGTAGCTTCTCCTACATGTGCTTTGACCACCTAACACCAGGTGAGCAACTTTTTTAGAAAAAAGTGCTAACTTATTGTTGGATAAGACCCTATTGCGCTTTGTGTCTCCCTTGCCTTATCTACTAGTCTTCATATGAGGAAGACTACCATTGCACCTCTAGGAGGAAGAATTACCTCAGGGCAGAAACAGCACAGTGCTGAAGAAGAAATATTAGGACTTAATAAAACCAGAGGTTACTAAGATCTGCCTGTCTGCAGGTACGCAGCAATCATCAAGCGTGAGTGTAATCCTGTACCTCAGTTTCCTGCTGTTTGTAAATAATAATTTGCCCCATTACCTTCAGTAAAAATGCTTATGCTTTGTATCCTTACGGCTGCTTCATGACTGGGACTCAAATGCACCAACTACTACCACCATCATCATCTTCTGCATAGAGGCAGTTACTGTGCAGATATTGTATTGTGGAGTTTCCTGTGTGTGTGTAATTTGAGAAGGAAAGACTCTTCTCCTGACTGAAAGCTTGGCCACCGTAAGATATATCATACCCTGTCAGGAGTACAACTCTCAGCCATACACATGAGAACGCCACAAGAATTTGGCGTCACGAACAGGATGAATCTTCTGTATCTTACATTTATTGAAGACTGAGTAAATAAATATTGCTGATATTGAGGGAAGTTGATGAGAAAATTACCTCAAAAGTGTAAGTCTTTACTGCTGTAAAGAATTTGTGCTACACCACAGCAGTTGTTGGACTGTACACATCCCATTGGCTGCTTTATTGAGAACTGTGATCTGATTTGACTGAAATATCCTGTGATTTAAACTGTGCTTTTCTTAGTTGTTGTCCTTGTGCCCTGCAGGTATAAGCATCTGAAGCTGAAATTTTCTCCTCTGTACCTCAAAAAAAGAGGGAAGAGACATACAGCCGCCAGAAAGGTAAGAGGAATTACTGCATTATACAGTAAAGATGTATATCTTTGTACCGTGTTAGCCAGTAGATAGAAAAATATTTAGAGTTGAGAGTCCTCAGTGGTTGATACCTTTTAATGGCTAACTGAAAAGATGGTAACAAATTGCAAGCTTTCGAGACTACTCAGGTCTCTTCATCAGGCGAAGACTAATACAAAATCTGAAGAATCACATATTTATACACAACACAGCACAGAAAAAATGCAATAGATGAGACAAGTGACGTAAAGCAGAACTGTCATTATGGGAGATAGAGATGAACATAAATATTGGAACAGTTCATAGATAAGGAGTGTGAAAGTTTTATTGCCCTCTGATTGGGATCTGGTAATGTTTTGTGATGTTTTCACAGGGTCTTTGGAGTAAATTCCTTAATTGATGTAAAAAGTCATAAATCCATTTTATAATGACCACGGACAAGATAAAGATCCCCAACTCCAATCGGGACTACAAGATACCAGTACTTTCAGCTGCATCACATCTAATGTGGTGTACCTAATTATATGTACTAAATGTCCAACTGGGGGTCTGTATGTGGGGGAGACCGGGCAAAAACTGAGAACAAGGATGAATTCTCATCGCCACACAATAGGAGAAAAAAGAATGGATCTACCTGTGGCAAAACATTTTTCTTCCCTGGTCATAGCATGTGGGATATGAAATTACTTGTATTGAAAGGTAGCTTCACATCTCAGAGACAGAGGAGAGTTTGCGAATACAAACTGATGGTGACCTTTGACACTCTTAATGCTGGAATGAATATATCACACGGATTTATGACTTTTTACATCAATTAAGGAATTTACTCCAAAGACCCTGTGAAAACATCACAAAACATTACCAGACCCCAATCAGAGGGCAATAAAACTTTCACACTCCTTATCTATGAACTGTTCCAATATTTATGATCATCTCTATCTCCCATAATGACAGTTCTGCTTTACATCACTTGTCTTATCTATTGCATTTTTTCTATGCTGTGTGGTGTATAAATATGTGATTCTTCAGATTTTGTATTAGTTTAGCCTGATGAAGAGACCTGAGTAGTCTCGAAAGCTTGCAATTTGTTACCATCTTTTCAGTTAGCCATTAAAAGGTATCAACCACTGAGGACTCTCAACCCTAAATATTTTTGCATTATACATACAGTGTTATAAACATGTCTTCAGAAGAGGAGAGTGAAGTGATTAGCCCATTCACTCCTATGGCTCAAGCAATGCCATTAACAATGCCTTATTATTTTGGGGCACCCTGGCTCCCCAGCTACAGTGGGGAACCTCACACATTAAAAGACTTTAAAGAGAAAATGCAGGCAATGTTCAGACTGTCCCAGTGAGCCCAGCACAAAAATGGAGATATTGATTGGTAAGCCAGGGGGTGCTGTACTAAGGGAAGTTAAGTCTTGGCCTCCCAGTATAAAGAACACTCCTGAACAGATACTAGACAGATTAGGCGTTATATTTGAAACCAAAACCCTGTCAGAGTTAAAGATGAAATTCTTCGGGAAAAGACAACAGTCCCATGAATCTTTAAGATATTTTGCCCTCGGCTTACAAGAAGCCTGGTATGCCCTTAATCAAGCTGATCCCACCTGAAGCTGTTAATGCTGATACAATTTTAGAGGAACAACTTATTGAAGGAGTAGTGTCTGATACTACCAGGTTACAATTGAGAATGCTGGCACTACAACACCCTGATAGTAATTTTCAGGATTTTCAAGAATCTGTCATAAAAATATTGAGTCCAAGGGATAAAGGGTTGAACGACCAAGAAAGTACTGTGTTTGCCCCTGCCAAACCTGTTGTTTGTTCAGTGTGCTCCCCAAGAGGTAGAAGGCTCTACTGAAGAAATACATAATCAAACTGCGGAATTAACCAAAAGTCTTGCACTTCTATGCAAAGAAGTAAAGGAGTTGAAGCATCCAGCCCCCAGTCAAGAAAATCGTCGTTTTATACAGAATGTGCCACCCTATAGTCCTAGAGACAACTACTACAACTACTTCCTTAGGTCGAACGATTTGCCGCAGATGCAACCGTAGTGGTCACTTAGAAAGGGAATGTCGGTCTTTAAACTGGAATTTCCTGAGGTGAAGGATTGACCCTCAGGAGAACAATGCCTAAGACCAGATGACCCTGACTCGGGCCTGAAATATGTTGGCTATTGCCCCATCATTCCGATCACAATAGATGGTATCCCTTTCCCATCACTACTAGACACTGGATCTCAAGTTACCACAATTCAGCTACTACAATATAAACGTTACTGGAAAACAGACCAGCTAGCAAAAATTACTTTGGCTGACCTCAACGTTATTGCTAGTAACGGACAACCTGTTCCTCAAGTGGGCTACTGTACAGCAGGTTTTAAAATTGGCAGAACTGAACTACCTGAACAAGGCCTTATTGTAGTCAATACGGGAGAAAGCGAATTCCCCTTGTAGTTTTAGGGATGAATGTACTTCAAAATTGTTTTGACGAACTGATTGAAGGCATGACTTGCGCTCTTAGTGCTGCGTCTCCCACAAAGAGGAGAACCATTCAGAAGACACTCCACATTCTCGTTAGTCATCAGAAATTCACTAATTCAAGAGGGAAGATCAGCCCTGACAGGATAATGGACTCCAGGCCTGTAACCTATATCCTGAAACCACGTACAGAAACTATGATGTGGTGCAAAACCAAGATGGGTCTAAAGGGTCAGGACTAGAGTTGAGCGAAACAGGTCGGTCAGATTCATAAGTCGCCGACTTTAGCCAAAGTCGGGTTTCGTTGACCGAAACACAACCATAGCGTGCAGTCGGCAAAACGAGCGCCAAATTCGGTTTTCCCAGAATGCTTTCAGGTGCCTTTTTTCAGCCAATGAGCAAGGACATACACTTGGTGCAACGAGATGACATGTGCAGGACCACCACCATCTTAGAGAAGGGCATTGCAGTGATTGGCTTGCTTTGGGGGGCGTCATAGTGTCTATAAAAGCCCTGAGCACCGACCTCCATTTTACTTCTGCCAATCTTAACAGTAGGGAGAGGTTGCTGACGCTGTTTATCAGTAGGGAGAGAGTTAGGGCTGGAAAGAGAAGTTCTTCTGTGCTTGTGCTGATAGCAATTGTGCTGTACAGTTAGTGTGCAGTGGCAGGGGAGGATTTTCTTGTGTGCAGCAGCGCTGGTTATTAGGCTGCCTGATAGCTGTATTGCTGTGTGTACACTGCTGTGCAGACTGCTTTCTACACAGCACAAATACTTTTATTCTTTTTTTCAGCACAGTTACTGAGCATTCATTTTTTCCCACACCGTATAGAGCTGTACGCTCCTCACAAACTACCGTGTACCGGATGGTATGACGGACAAATACATGCTGACTATCTGTGTGTGACTCCGGAAATATATACAGAGATTGAAATTTTCCCCTACACCGTATACAGCTGTCCGCTTCTGATACAGTACCATATATCTGCTCTTTGTATTACAGTGAAATCCATACTGATTGAGCGTCTGTGTGTGACTCCGGAAATATATACGGAGATTGAAATCTTCCCCTACACCATATACAGCTGTCCGCTTCTGATACAGTACCGTATATCTGCTCTTTGTATTATGGTCAAATCCATACTGAGAGAGCGTCTGTGTGTGACTCCGGAAATATATACGGAGATTTAAATGTTTCCCTACACCGTATACAGCTGTACGCTTCAGATACAGTACCATATATCTGCTGGTATTTTTGGTACATTTTCCCAAACATGAGAAAGTATGGTGGAAGAGGCCACGGACGTGGGCGGGGGGGGGGCAGCTGGTACTGATGGTGGTGGTGGTGATTCTGCTGGTAGTGCCAAAAGCACAATGGCACCTAAGGCAGGAGGTGTTGAGCCTGTGTCATTGTCTGGCTCCAGAAGGCCTGGAAGGCTCCCTTTTCTGGGAGTAGGTAAACCGCTTTTAAAGCCGGAGTGTTATGTTTCGGTAGCTGAGGAGTGCAGGCAAAAAAGGCAATACACCAGAGCAGTTGGAATCTATGAGATTGCAGTACCCTACTAACCACAACAACTAGAGGCAGCCGTGGAGCGTTCCTACGTTGGTCCTAGACGCCTCGTCACAGCCTGAGAAACTAAATACACCTAAAGATAGATATAGGAAAGCTATCTGCCCCGGAGCAGAACCCCAAAGATAATAGAAAGCCCCCAAACATGTAATGGCAGTTAGACAAGAAGAAATACTGACACAGACAGAAAATAGTATGAGCAAACGTTGGGGCCCAAACTAACTAAATAGAAAAGGATAGGAAGGACACTTACTGCAATCCCAGAAAACCCTGAAAAGCACCAACTCTACTAATTTCAAAAACACCTGAGATCAAACGACCTCTACCACCTAAATTAGTTCTCTGGTGTAACAAAATCAAAACAGCAGCCACTGAAAAAACTAGGAAAAAGCAAAGTACAAACATCAGTGGCTGAACTAAACTGAGAGGGCAAAAGCCCCGGAGGGGACCCTGAAGGCCCTACAGAAGTGCAGGACAAAATGCAAAAATCAAGCACAAAAACAAAAAGAAGAAAATGTCTTATCTGTTAGCAGGAGATGCAGACACGACACAGCAGGCTACAAGGGAAACAGGAATCAAGGATAGAGACCAGAACAATTGATCACCGGCAACCCTGATGGGAAGGTGACTCCCTTATATAAGACCAGTCAGTAACACCTGATTCCCAATCCTCACAATCTTCACAATCTTCACTGGACAGACCAGCACCGCTTGTAACCACCAGAGGGAGCCTCTGCTCAGAACTCATCCCAAGCCCACTTCACAACAGTACCCCCCCCTTGAGGAGGGTCACCGAACCCTCATTTGAGCAACCAGGTCGGTCAGGATGAGTTCTATGGTACGCACGGATGAGTCTCCTAGCATGGATGTCCGAAGCAAACACCCAAGAATTGTCTTCCTGACCATAACCTCTCCACTTAACCAAAAACTGGAGTTTCCGTCTAGAAAAACGAGAATCTAATATTTTCTCAACCACATACTCCAGATTGCCCTCAACCAAAACAGGGTCAGGAGGCACAGCAGCAGGAACCACTGGCTCAACAAACCTCTTCAACAAGGACTTGTGGAACACGTTATGGATCTTAAATGTCCCTGGAAGAAGCAAACGAAAAGAAACAGGATTAAGAATCTCCATGATCTTATAAGGTCCAATGAACCTAGGCTTAAATTTAGGAGATGCTACTCTCATAGGAATATTTTTTGAGGACAACCAGACCAAGTCCCCTACTTTAAACCGAGGACCATCAGTCCTATGCCGGTTAGCAAACCGCTGGGCCTCTCCTGAGAGAGGGACAACCTCTCCACTACCTGGTCCCAAATCTGTTGCATACGCTCCACAACAGAGTCAACACCTGGACAGACAGAAGCCTCCGTCTGTCCTGAAGAAAATCGAGGTGAAACCCAGAATTACAGAAAAACGGAGACATCAAAGTGGCAGAGCTAGCCCTATTATTAAGAGCAAACTCAGCCAAAGGCAAAAAAGAGACCCAGTCATCCTGATCAGCAGACACAAAGCATCTTAGATAAGTCTCCAATGTCTGGTTTGTTCTCTCAGTTTGACCATTGGTCTGAGGATGAAATGCCGAGGAGAAAGACAATTGAACACCCAGTTTAGAACAAAAAGTCCTCCAAAATCTGGAAACAAACTGGACTCCTCTGTCAGACACTATGTTCTCAGGAATGCCGTGTAAACGAACCACGTGCTGAAGGAACAACGGCACCAATTCAGGGAGGAAGGCAACTTAGGTAATGGCACAAGATGTATCATCTTGGAAAACCTATCACAAATCACCCAGATGGCGGTCATTCTCTGAGAAACAGGAAGGTCGGAAATGAAATCCATAGAGATATGGGTCCATGGTCTCTTGGGCACAGGCAATGGCATCAACAAACCACTAGAGCGAGAGCAAGGCTTGGAGCGAGAGCAAGTCCCGCAGGACTGCCAAATCCCTGACATCACGAGAAAGGAGGCCACCAAAGGAACCCATAACCAAGTCCGGTACCAAAAATTCCGGGATGCCCAGCCAACGCGGGAACAAGAATCTAAATCACCTCTTTTTCCACTGGGCGGGACAAACAAATTTTCCAAAGGGCAGCGCTCGGGCCTACCTCCTGACACCCTCCAGGCAAGCCAAATTAGGTGAGATGGCGGAAAGAACTACACCCTCTTTCCAAATAAAGAAGGCTTTAATGGAGGGTCCGCAAGGAAGCCCTCAGAGGGCACCCTTAACATTTTAGTGCCAGGAAGAAAGGAACCACAAAATTAAAAACGTTGGAAAAACAAGGCCCCCTGGCCGCTAGGATTGAGTGCTTGGCAGATTTCCGATAAACCAGTTCTTATGGTCAGTAAGGACCACCACTGATGTTGGTCCCTCCAGCCAATGTCTCCACCTCAAAAGCCCATTCATGGCCAAAACTCCCCCGATTCCAACGTCTTATTTTCGTTCGTAGGAGAAAATTTCAGAGAAAAAGGCACAAGGGTTACTTTTAGAGGTCTCTGGATCTTTTTGGGAAAACGGCACCTGCCCCAATTTCAAGGCATCAACCTCCACCTGAAATGGAGGACAAATTCGGCTGACACCTAGACAAGGTAGGCCACCAAAGACCGACTAACCAAGTCTCTAGTTACCAAAAATTCAGGGATGCCTCAGCAGCCAAAATGAAATCTCAGAATCACACTCTTTTTCATGGTCCGACAAACATGTTTCCAAAGGGTAACGCTACGGGCCTATCTCCTACAACCCCTCCAGAGCAATCTCAAATTAGTAGATGGCGGAAAACACAAAACCTCTTTAAAAAGAAGGATCTATAATCAGAAGTCCGCAAGGAGCTCTCGAGGGCATCCGCCTTAACATCTTAGGCCAGAAGAAAGGAACCACAAATAAAACGTGTGAAAAACAAGGCCACTGGCCTTGTCAGGATGACAGTCGTGGCAGATTCAAAAACCGATTCCTAGAAATGAGATCCTCTGTACGCCAAAAAGACACTTTGATCCCTTCACATACAGAGCATTCTCTCTCAAAATCTGGAATACAGTTCGAACATGTTTCACATGAGAGTCCCAGTCATTAGAAAAAATCAAGATATCATCCAAATAAACAATCAGAAATTTATCCACAAAATCCCTGAAAATGTCATTCATGAAGGACTGGAAGACAAAGGAGCATTAGTGAGCCCAAAGGGCATCACAAGGTACTCAAAATGCCCCTCCGGGGTGTTGAATGCCGTCTTCCATTCATCCCCGTGCTTAATGCGAATAAGGTTATATGCCCCCTGAGGTCAAGCTTGGTAAACCAAGTAGCGTTTTTCACCCTGGAAAACAGGTCAGAAATCAAGGGTAACGGGTATTGATATTTCACAGTAATATTGTTCAAAAGACTAAACAATACACGGCCTTAATGAACCATCCTTTTTGGCCACAAAGAAAAAACCGGCACCTAAGGCTGAAGAGGATAGTCTGATATGACCCTTCTCCAATGACTCCTTGATATAAGACGCAAAGCGTCATGTTCAGGTACAGACAAGTTAAAAAGGCGACCTTTAGGGAATTTACTACCAGGCACTAATTCAATAGCGCAGTCATAGCTCCTATGGGAGGCAAGGATGCAGATTTACTTTCGCTAAATACATCAGAAAAATCAATCAAAAAGTCAGGAACATCCTGAGCCTGGGGGGAGGCAGAAAAAACAGGAGTGTTGGTATTAACACATTGGCAGCCCCAACTGGTTACAGACACAGATTTCCAATCCAAAACAGGATTATGAGACTGTAACCAAGGGAAACCCAGTACGATAAATCATGCAGATTATACAGAACCAAAAAATTTGCAGCACTCTTGATGATCAGGTTCAACCCTCATTATCACCTGAGTAGAGAACTGAGGTTTATTCTCAGCCAAAGGGGTAGAATCGATCCCAGTAGGGGAATAGACTTCTGTAGGGTATCAAGGGAAACCCACAACGTTAGCAAAATCATAATCCATCAGGTTAATAGCTGCTCCAGAATCAACGAAAGCCTGAGCAGAAAATGAGGACAGAGAGCATATCAGAGTGACAGTTAATAAAACTTAGTCTGAACACTACCCAAGACAACTGAGCGTGCAAAACGTCTTCCCCGCTTAGGGCAGACTGAAATAGCATGAGAGGCATCACCACAGTAGAAACATAACCCATTGCGCTTTCGAAACTCATGACGCTGTGCCCCAGACACCACTCTATCACACTGCATGGATTCAGAAGCAGGTTCACAAGGCAACACTATTCCACGCATACTTCTCCGCTCACGCAAACGTCTGTCAATTTGAATCGCTAATGACATAGAATCATTGAGACCAGAGGGGACAGGGAATCCCACCATAACATCCTTTACATTATCTGACAGACCCTTCCGAAAAAGGGCCGCCAAAGCGTCGTCATTCCATTTGGTCAGGACTGCCCCACCTACGGAATCTCTGACAGTATAACTCAGCATCATCAAGCCCCTGATTTAATGCCAACAAGGCTTTTTCAGCTTGATCAGTGACATTAGGCTCATCGTACAATAACCCAAAGCCTGAAAAAATGCATCAACATCACTCAAAACAGGATCCCCAGGTGTCAGGGAAAAAGCCCAATCCTGAGTGTGATGAGTGCTGTGCTGGAATTGCTGTCCTCATCTCTTTTTTTTTTTGTACTGCTGAAAGCCCTCCTTCTCTCTGCAGCTCTCATACTTCTCCCTTCCCCCCCTGTCAGCCTGCACTCAGGCAGTGTAATGTGAGCTGCCAGTGCTGGAAGTTTTCCCGCTTCACCGCAGGGGTCCTGCATTGTCCGAAACACGTGCTTTCTTCCTATAGCAGCCATGTTGGAGTATTCATTCTTTTTTGGTTAATAACACGGTGGAGCATTCGCTAGAAACACGAAACGTCACGTGTTGAACCATGCGCCGACGGGCATCGTTCCCGTGGTACGGTGAACCGTAACTCCAACAGAGCCCGAGAAATGGAATTCTCGGGTGCCCCATGAGCTATGTCACCCAAGTTTGGGTTCATTTGAACCATTATTTCAAAGCAAGACCTTGATAGGTCTGCCGTTATTCTGCTAGGTTCACAGAACGAGTTATGAACCTTATGATATTGCAGAGCTCAGACCATAGCTTGCAGCCAGGGAGGTGGCCAGAGGACCAGCCCCTTTTTGTGAGGTCAGAAGCTGACATGGATAAGTCTTACAGTGAAGTTCCTTAGTAGGAGTCTTTTCTGGGATGTGCTGAGTAAGAGATCTCCCAATGAACTATGACGTGTGGCCCCTTCCCCCAGCCTGGCTTGCCTGTATATGATCTAACAACCATGTGAGTGATTTTTCATTCTTAATCCTATTTTATTTTATAACTGCATCTGTACATACGATATTGTCTCAGTTTGTTACATCTTTTTATATTATATAAGCATTGCCTGTTTTTAAGGAATAAACCTATAAATTTATTAGTTTGTTTCTCCTGCTCTATAAACGAATTTTTCACGTGCCTGACGTACTACGCTACTGTTTTGGGGTTGCTACGGACCCTCTTGATAAATTGTGTATTAAGTCAAACCCGTAGCTGGTGGCAGCTAAAGGAAAGGGGTGTAAAGTGTTAGTCTATCGGGTGGCGCTGGCAGTGACGGAACGGGTCTTATAAGGGTATTGCCTGGCTGCAGCCAGGGGTAAATTATAATTCCCTCACTGCAGCGGGCCCCATAGCCAGCACACATCCAAGTGACCTGTCGGCGACCAATTATCCTAGGTGCAGTTCCCTGACTGGCCTGAGGGTAAGGGGGGCGCCAGAGAGCTGCAAGTTCCTAAGTGGAGTGGGATAATTAAAAATCCTGCAGTTTACTGGGTCGGACGGCAGCAGCCGTCGTGTGTGTGCACGTTCATCACCCTGTGGTGGCAGCGGTGGGATCACAAGCCGTGACCCCGGGCTACCGTGTGGCGGACTGTGTGCCCGTTCATCACATATTGGTGGCAGCGGTGGGATCACAAGCCGTGACCCCCGGGCTACCGTGTGGCGGACTGTGTGCCCGTTCATCACATATTGGTGGCAGCGGTGGGATCACAAGCCGTGACCCCCGGGCTACCGTGTGGCGGACTGTGTGCCCGTTCATCACATATGGTGGCAGCGGTGGGATCACAAGCCGTGACCCCGGGCTACTGTGTGGCGGACTGTGTGCCGTTCATCACACTGAGGATCGCCGCGCAGGAGAGAGATGACAATTTGAACTGTTGCGCTGCGTTCCCTGAGGACTTAGATTTTAAGGCAAAAAACAATTACAATTATTTTTGAAATTCTGAAACTTAGCTCGATCCCCAAAAAAACAAATCTGGCATGGGAATCCTAGGTTCCACACAGGCAACCTAGCAAGATATGCAGCAATACTCTGAACCTCAGTGGCAAGCTGATCCACACGGCCAGACAACTGGCAAACTCCATTGAGAGAAAAAATCCTCCCCAGCACCCAGAGATACAGAGGGAAAAAAAAAAATGCAACAAACAGAAAAATATCTCTGACAACTCTGACAACCGTTTTTTCTTTCACAAATTTTTTTCCCTTCTGTGAGTACATACAATTTTAAATTTTGGGCCGGTGATACTGTTATGTTTTGGTAGCTGAGGAGTGCAGGCAAAAAAGGCAATACACCAGAGCAGTTGGAATCTATGAGATTGCAGTACCCTGACTAACCACAACAACTAGAGGCAGCCGTGGGCGTTCCTACGTTGGTCCTAGACGCCTCGTCACAGCCTGAGAAACTAACTACACCTAAAGATAGATATAGGAAAGCTATCTGCCCCAGAGCAGAACCCCAAAGATAATAGAAAGTCCCCAAACATGTAATGGCGGTTAGACAAGATGAAATACTGACACAGACAGAAAATAGTATGAGCAAACGTTGGGGCCCAACTAACTAAATAGAAAAGGATAGGAAGGACACTTACTGCAATCCCAGAAAACCCTGAAAAGCACCAACTCTACTAATTTCAAAAACACCTGAGATCACACGACCTCTACCACCTAAATTAGTTCTCTGGTGTAACAAAATCAAAACAGCAGCCACTGAAAAAACTGGAAAAAGCAAAAGTACAAACATCAGTGGCTGAACTAAACTGAGAGGGCAAAAGCCCCCGGAGGGGACCCTGAAGGCCCCCACAGAAGTGCAGGACAAAATGCAAAAATCAAGCACAAAAACAAAAAGAAGAAAATGTCTTATCTGTTAGCAGGAGATGCAGACACGACACAGCAGGCTACAAGGGAAACAGGAATCAAGGATAGAGACCAGAACAATTGATCACCGGCAACCCTGATGGGAGGTGACTCCCTTATATAAGACCAGTCAGTAACACCTGATTCCCAATCCTCACAATCTTCACAATCTTCACTGGACAGACCAGCAACCGCTTGTAACCACCAGAGGGAGCCTCTGCTCAGAACTCATCCCAAGCCCACTCACAACACCGGAGCATCAGGAACAGGTTTTGGCTCACATTGCCGAAACAGCCTCCAGCTCTATCGCTCCTCTTCTGAAGTTTCAAAAAATGCAAGCACTGAGTCGTCAGTGCAAGCTCCTGGTCAGGAACAACATCTTTCCTTGTGTCCTTCACCCCCACCAAAAGTGAAGGATGAGGCAGGCCACACTTCAGATTACTCCCTGGAGCTCTTTTCACATACCATGCCTGGGTTATCAAGTCAAATCCTGAATTCACCAGTCCAAGATGAATATGACATGGAGTGTGCACTGATGCACTGCCACTGCTATATGATTCTGCTGGTACATTCACCCAGAGCACTGCATTGCCCTCACAGTCTACTGAGCCAGATTCTGACCCTGATGAAAACTCAGGTGCCCTTTCCCGCATACTATACCACCTTACACGGTGAGACAGAGGAAGGTGCAGATGAAATTGAAGAGGAGGTGATGGATGACCCAGTTGTTGACCTTGATTGGCATCCATTGGGGGAAGAGGGTGCCACTGGCAATAGCTCAGAAGAGGAGGAGGATCCGCAGCAGGCATCGACATCGCAGCTGCTGTTATCTGGCAGGCCCGTAGCAGTCCAAAAACGTGTTAAAAAAACAAAAAAAGTTGCAGGACAGCTTGGCCAGACGGTCAAATTAGCACAGCGTGCAAGCCCTGAAAATTTATCCCATAGTAGGAAGAGTGTAGTGTGGCACTTTTTTGACCAAAATCCTATTGATGAGGCAAAGGTTATCTGTAAGAAGTGCGGAAGGACCTATAGCCGAGGGAAAAATCTCCGAAATTTGAATACCAGTTGCATGCTTAGACATTTAAACACCATGCACTTCCCAAACGTGGACGGACTACAAAACCTCAGGTAGCACGCGTGCACCTGCTCCGACTGAAGGTAGCCAGCAACGCTACATCGCTTCCTCCACTGTAAACTCACCGGTTAGCACACCACCCAGGGCCGGCTCCAGTTTTTATGGGCCCCGGGCAAAAGAGCCTCAGTGGGCCCCTTTAACACAGACCACGATTCATGATGCACAGATACAGCAGAGAAATATAGGTACAGTACAATGCCAAATACTTCACTTCTTCCATTACATGAGTGATATCTATTGTAAATTGTACAATAGCTCAAAAACCGCCAAATCCTCACAGCGCACAGAACAGACCGGACAGTACAGTCCTCCATACAATATTATAGGCACCACAGTCCCCGTCATCACCCATATAATACCCCATGCAGGATGTCACCCCCATCCCCCATATAATGCTCCATACAGAATACTGGACCCAAAATAATGCTCCATACAGAATACTGGACCCAATATAATGCTCCATACAGGATACTGGTCCCCATATAATGCTCCATACAGGATACTGGTCCCCATATAATGCTCCATCCAAAATATGGAGCTCTCCTCTGCGCTGTTACTGCGTTCTGCACTGTTACGGCTCAGGAAAGGGCGCTGTGGAAAGACTCCCCATTATCATCATGATTGTCTCCCCATCATCATCATTGCCTCCCCATCATCTCATTGCCTCCCCATCATCATCAATGCCTGCCCATCATCATCATCGTCTCCCCATCATCATCATTTCCTCCTCATCATCATCATTGCCTCCCCATCATCATGTCCTCCCCATTATCATCAATGCCTGCCCATCATCATCATCTCCTCCCCATCATCATCAATGCCTGCCCATCATCATCATCTCCTCCCCATCATCAATGCCTGCCCATTTCATCATGGCCTCCCCATTATCATCAATGCCTGCCCATCATCATCATTGCCTCCCCATCATCATCATCGCCTCCCCATCATCATCAATGCCTGCCCATTATCATCAATGCCTGCCCATTATCATCATCTTCTCCCATCATAATCAATGCCTGCCCATTATCATCAATGCTGCCCATCATCACACACAGACAGCACCACAGCACACAAGCACTCTCTCACATACATACACACACACACACACAAAGCACCGCACTACATATACACAGACACACACAGACACATACACACACGTCTCACCTGTCCGGCGTCTGCGCTCTCTCTGCACAGCCGGCCGCTGAATGATGACGTCATTCAGCGGCGCTGCTGTGAGAGGAAGCGCCGGCGCCCCCTGGAGCCCGAAGCTGCGGCAGCGGAGGCACGGGAGAGGTAAGTATTGTGCCAGCTGATGCCGGGTCCCTGAGCAAGCGGGGGGGGCCCAGTGGCGGCGCTGACACCGCTCTCCTCCGCTAACGGGCGCGGGGGTGCCCGACGGCGAGTGGGCCCCCCCGCCTGCTCAGGGCCCCGGCACTTGCCCGGGTGTGCCGGGTGCTGACGCCGGCCCTGGGCCCATCATACACGGGAGCATCATATATGGGGCCCATTATATATGGAGCATTATATGGGGCTCATTATTCTGTATGGAGCTCTATGTGGTGCCCATAATACTGTATGAAGCAAAATATGGAGCTCATTATACTGTATTGAGCAATATATGGAGCTCATTATTCTGTATGGAACTCTGTGGTGCCCATAATACTGTATGGATGACTATACTGTTTGTCTTTTGAGCTATTGTAGAATTTACAATAGAAATCCGTCATGTAATGTAAGAAGTGAAGTATTTGGCATTGTGCTATACCTATATTTCTCTGCAGTATCGGAGCATCATGAATTGCGGTATGTGTTAAAGGGGCCCACTGAGACTCTTTCGCCCGGGGCCCACGAAAACCTGGAGCCAGCCCTGCCCCCCCCCTCAACTTTAGCCAAATAACCCCCAGTTTTCAATGCGTTACTATTATTATAAAGTAAATTAAGGTTGACAAGCTTAAGTACCGTATATACTCATGTATAAGCCGACCCGTGTATAAGCCGACCCCCCTAATTTTGCCACAAAAAACTGGGAAAACTTATTGACTCGCGTATAAGCCTAGGGTGAAAAATGATTATGCCCCCATATGATGCTCCACAGATTATGCCCCCATATGCTGCACAGATTATGCCCAATATGCTCCACAGATTATGCCCCCATATGCTCCAGATTATGCCCAATATGCTTCAGAGATTATTCCCCCATATGCTCCAGATTATGCCCAATATGCTTGAGATTATGCCCCCATATATTCCACAGATTATGCCCCCGTATGATCCACAGATTATGCCCCCATATGCTCCAGATTATGCCCCCATATGCTCCCAAATGCTCCAGATTATGCCCCCATATGTTCCTCAGATTATGCCCCCATATGCTCCATATTATGCCCCATATGTTCCACAGATTATGCCCCCATATGCTCCCATATGCTCCAGATTATGCCCCCATATGCTCCCAAATGCTCCAGATTATGCCCCCATTTGTTCCACAGATTATGTCCCCATATGCTCCAGATTATGCCCCATATGTTACAGATTATGCCCCCATATGTTCCACACCTTATGCCCCCATATGCTCTATATTATGCCCCATATGCTCCTGATCATGCCCCATATGTTCCACAGCTTATGCCCCCATATGCTCCACATTATGCCCCCATGTGCTCCAGATTATGCCCCCATATGTTCCACAGCTTATGCCCCCATATGCTCCATATTATGCCCACATATGCTCCAGATTATGCCCCATATGCTGCTGCTGCAAAAAAAAATGACATACTCACCTCTCGTCTCTGGGGGGCCAGGTGCCGGTGTCCTGAGCAGGCGGTGACACCGGCGCGCTATGGGGGACAGGTGCCGGTGTCACCGCTCGCTCAGGACCCCGGCACCTGAGATATTTACCTGTCCTCTCTGCACCGCTGCACGCTGCGTCCTCGTCTGACTCCTCTGGCTGTGGATGATCTGGCAAGGGGCGCGGCGCGCACTAACGACGTCATCGTGCCCTCTGCCTGATCATTCACAGCCAGAGGAGTCAGACGAGGACGCAGCGTGCAGCGGTGGAACGGGACAGGTAAATATTGCTATACTCACCCCTCCGCCGGCACGTCTCTGCAGCCTCTCCTCTTCTCCCGGCGGTCTCCGCAGCGCTTCAGTCCTACAGCGGTCACGTGGTACCGTTCATTAAAGTCATGAATATGTGCATATTCATGACTTTAATGAGCGGTGCCATGTGACCGCTGCAGGAAGGAGTTGGAGATCGTGGGAGAAGCAGGGGGGCTGCAGAGACTGCGCCGGCGGAGGGGTGAGTATGATCCGACACCCCCCTCCCCCTCCCCCGCCGACCCCCGTATATGACCCGCATATAAGCCGAGAGGGGGACTTTCAGCCCTAAAAAATGGGCTGAAAATCTCGGCTTATACACGAGTATATACGGTAATAAGAATTGATGCCGTTGGCACTGAAATGGGCACTGTAGGTGTTTTTACTGTCCTCCACTCACTGGCGACTTTTCTTCCCAATTGACTTTTTCCGATAGTCTGCCGACTACGTTCGACTGGACTTTTGGAAAAGTCGAGCCGACCTTAACCCGAGTCGACCCTCCCGGAGGCAAAGTCGCTCATCTCTAGTCAGGACTATAAGGTTCTTGTTGAACCAAATGAACACAAAGATGATACAGTCATTATAGCTGCAAGAAGTATGGCTACTGTAACCATCAACGGTTTGCGGGGACCAAACTGTGACCCAACATAAATATACCAAGGTAGCAAAACTGAGTAACCTCATTTTTCAGGATATCCTTCAAAAATCCCAGTGCTCTATCCAAGTGAAACCTTCCCAACGTGCAGAAGCTGAAAAGGAGTGATGGCACGAACTCGACATAGGCACTGAAGAGACCCCCCCTCGAGCAAAAAGATGGAGTACTTAGAGTTGCCAACGAATATCAGCATATATTCAGCAAGTTTGCCTTAGACTTCGGGAGAGTCCATACAATCAAGCACCCCATTCCCACTGGTTCCCATCCTCCAATCAAAGAAAAGTACAGACCTCATTTTTGTGTTGATTATCGCAAACATAACGACATTACCCACAAAGATGCATTCCCTCTGCCCAGAATAGAGAAATCATTGACTGCCATGAAATCAGCAGCCTATTTCTCCACCCTAGTTCTCACCAGCGGATACTGGCAAGTACCAATGGCCCCAGAGGACCAAGAGAAGACCGCATTCACTACCCCCATGGGTTTGTTTGAATTTAATTGCATGCCCTTCTGCCTGTGCAATGCTGCTTGGGTCACAAAAATTTTGAAACTGTGCTACTGTATTTAGATGATGCAATTGTCTATTCCAAAACCTACGAGGAACATCTCCAGCATCTTGCTGAGGTTTTTTTAAGTTCTAGTCAAGATGGCCTGAAAGTCAAACCGTCCAAGTGACATCTTCTAAAATCCAAGGTCCAATATCAAGGGCATGTAGTTAGTGCAGAAGGAGTTATTCCAGATCCCGAGATTACTGTGGTAAAAGACTAGCCTATCTCAACTACCATTAAAGGGAATCTGTCACCCCATTTTAGCCATATCAGCTAAAGATATGACTGAATAGTGGTCCCATAAGCAAGCTGTCGGTATGTAGCTTATATCCAGATACCCCCGTTTTGATAGCAAAATACCTTTGTAAAGTTCGGATTCTTTTCTGTAAATCAGGCGGTCCGGTCCAGAGGGCGGCGTTTTCTCTCTTCTCCCCCCCTGCTCCTCTGCATCTCTTGCGTATGGCCGTCTGTGAATCGCACAGACGACATTCTGCTTCCCGTGATTGCGCTTTTCAAATTCCCCCCGCTCATGCGCAGTGTGCTTTGCCCAACAGTGGGCACAGCATAAAATCATTACAGCGCATGCGCAACTCTTTCCTTGCCCCAGAAATGACTGCTTGCCTTGGACGACTTCCGGGGCAAGGAAAGTGAATGACAATAGTTGCGGATTTGCACTATGTAATAAGAGAGACTCCATGGCTTATGAGAGCCTTATTACTGTTTCTTAGACAAAGAGCTGGTGCAGAAAGCTTCTTTATGGTCCGTGTGCCCCGACTGCACCTGGGATGAAGCAAAGAAGTTAAAATGGGTTAGCTGTTATCCCGTTCCCCACTTAGTGGGGGTTGTTCTTGCAAGGACCTACTTCAGGACAAAAAAGGACACTTTTATTACATTTACATGTTGTTTCACCTTTGCATTCAGATGTTGCATAGTTTTACATTTCTTCACAGGTATTCAGAAAATCAAGTGTGAGCTGAATATGTATAACTGTATGACTGTTTCATATTGTTTTACAGATGCGGATGTGTCGGGGACGACACACTTCAGGAGGGGAGACATGTGGTATTCCACAAAGTGGCCATTTGTATTGTATTGTATTGTATTGTTTTCACATAAATGCTGTGAAATTTTATGTGGTCTGTGCATTTTAAATTCATTGTGAGACCTGCTGACAGGCAGCACAAAAAGGGTTAATCTCCTCCTCACAGGCTTGATCAGGTGACCCAGCTCTGCTTTAATATGCAGAAGGTTCTGGAAAAACGCCTCAGGGCAGTCAGCCAATGACTGCAGCTCTACAGTCACATAGAAGAGGGAGGAGCCAAGTCCTGGGAGAGTTTTAAATTTGAAGTGGCAGATGGTGGTCAGACATCTTGAGAAGAGGAAGCCATTTTGTAGGTGAGGGAATTACCTACCTTCTCCCTGCCAGCTTTGCTTAAAAAGGGGACTGACAAGATAAAGGGAGTTAGTAGTCTTCATATGTGGAAGACTACCATTGCACCTCTAGGAAGAAGAATTACCTCAGGGCAGAAACAGCACAGTGCTGAAGAAGAAATATTCAGACTTCATAAAAGCACAGGTTACTAAGATCTGCCTGTCTGCAGGTACACAGCAATCATCAACCATGAGTGTAACCCTGTACCTCAGGTTCCTGCTGTTTGTAAATAATAATTTGCCCCATTACCTTCATTAAAATGACTCCTGTTTTAATCCTTACTGCTGCTTCATGACTGGGGCTCAAATGCACCATCTACTACCACCATCATCATCTTCTGCCTAGCAGCAGTTATTCTGTAAACATTGTATTGTGGAGTTTCCTGTGTGTATGTAATTTGAGAAGGAAAAACTCTTCTCCTGACTGAAAGCTTGGCCATCGTAAGATACATCATTCCCTGTCAGGAGTACAACCCTCAGCCATACACCACATGAAAACGCCACATGTGCTGATGGGGTCTTTTATATGTGTTTTGGTGCAGGGGGGAACCAACCATTCTTCCTTGGCTATGGTATTTAGGGTATGGCTTAAAGGGGCTGTCCACTATTCGCACAACCCCTTCTTAAACTAAATGTTTGTGTCCGATAAAATAATAAAGACTATACTCGCCTCCCACGCTGCAGCCATTCCATGGTGTTGGCACTCACTCTCCCTGGGGTTGTGATGTGACACTTGATACCCGGTGCCCAATCAGCGCTAGCTTCACTGTCTCCTCCTTCAGACAAACTGAACATGAAGAGGAACCCAGTGATCACTGCAGCCCGGACTTCCTCTTCATATTCAGTTTGACCGAAGGCGGAGACAGTGACGCAAGTGCTGATTGGCATCGGGCATCAAGTGTCATTACACCACATCACAGCCCCAAGACCGCGAGTGCTGACACCGCTGGAACGGCGCCGGCACGGGGAAGAGTATAGGCTTTATTATTTTATTTAGTTTAAGAAGGGGTTGCCCTAGTAGTGGACAACCCCTTTAAGGACGTGACTAAATATTTTTCGATGGTGGTGGAAAGCCACGCTCTACAGCTCCATCTTGTTCATGTATCCTACAAACCAGAGAAGCAATGTATTTGTAACTAAGGATGAGCAAATCTGCAGATTTTCTGTTATAAAACCATATTTGTCTTGTTTAAAGACAATGGAGGCAAAATACGGATCCGTTTATTAGCCTCCAAAGTTTGAAATGATAGGAATACAGGTCTATAATAATAATAATAAAGCAAGCAGATAAACCAGCATGTACCCATGCAGGGTCGGACTGGCCCACCGGAGAACCGGAGGATTCTCCGGTGGGCCCTGGCATCTGGGGGGCCCTGGCACCTGCTGGCATACAGGGGCCAGTTGCCTAGGGCCCCCGCTGCTCCAGGGGCCCCCAGCCGGTGGCGTGTCGCTAATAGCGGCACACCACGCAGCTGCCATGGGGGCCCCGTGCCAGCGGAGCAGCAGCGGGTGACAGGAGGCAGGAGCCCCTGTCCCCGCTGCTAAAGAGAAATGAATATTCACTGCTTCCCACGCCCACATGGGCGTGGGAAGCAGTGAATATCATTACCTACCTGCCACCCGCTCCAACCGCTGAGCGCCGCTGTGTCATCGCGTCCTCTCTTGCTGCAATGTTCAGGCAGAGGGCACGATGACGTCATTAGTGAGCGCCGCGCCCCCTGCCTGAGCATTCACTGCCGGAGGACCGAAGACAGCGGCGCTCAGCAGTGGACCCGGTGACAGGTAAATATCGCAGGTGCCGAGGACACCAGCACCTGGCCCCCAGCGACGAGAGGTGAGTATGTCTTTTTTTTTTTTTTTTGCAGCATCTATGGGGCACAGTGGAGCATCTATGGGGGCATAATCTATGGGGGCATAATCTGTGGAGCATTTATGGGGGCATAATCTATGGGGGCATAATCTGGAGCATTTATGGGGGCATAATCTATGGGGGCATAATCTGTGGAGCATTTATGGGGGCATAATCTATGGGGGCATAATCTGGAGCATTTATGGGGGCATAATCTATGGGGGCATAATCTGTGGAGCATTTATGGGGGCATAATCTATGGGGGCATAATCTGTGGAGCATTTATGGGGCCTAATCTGTGGAGCATTTATGGGGGCATAATCTGTGGAGCATTTATGGGGGCATAATCTGTGGAGCATTTATGGGGGCATAATCTATGGAGCATCTATGGGGGAATAATCTGTGGAGCATTTATGGGGGCATAATCTATGGGGGCATAATCTGGAGCATTTATGGGGGCATAATCTATGGGGGCATAATCTGTGGAGCATTTATGGGGGCATAATCTATGGGGGCATAATCTGGAGCATTTATGGGGGCATAATCTATGGGGGCATAATCTGTGGAGCATTTATGGGGGCATAATCTATGGGGGCATAATCTGTGGAGCATTTATGGGGGCATAATCTGTGGGGGCATAATCTGTGGAGCATTTATGGGGGCATAATCTGTGGAGCATTTATGGGGGCATAATCTGTGGAGCATTTATGGGGGCATAATCTTGAGCATTATGGGGCAAATCTATGGGATATGGGAATAATCTAAGGAGCATTTATGGGGGCACAATCTATGGAGCTTCTATGGGGGCATAATCTAATGAGCACTTATGGGGGCATAATCTATGGAGCATCTATGGGGGCATAATCTATGGAGCTTCTATGGGGGCATAATCTATGGAGCATCTATGGGGGCATAATCTATGGGGGCATAATCTATGGAGCTTCTATGGGGGCATAATCTATGGAGCTTCTATGGGGGCATAATCTAAGGAGCATCTATGGGGGCATAATCTATGGGGGCATAATCTATGGAGCTTCTATGGGGGCATAATCTAAGGAGCATCTATGGGGGCATAATCTATGGGGGCATAATCTAAGGAGCATTTATGGGGGCATAATCTATGGGGGCATAATCTAAGGAGCATTTATGGGGGCATAATCTATGGAGCATCTATAGGAGCATCTATGGGGGCACAATCTATGGAGCTTCTATGGGGGCATAATCTAAGGAGCTTCTATGGGGCATAATCTAAGGAGCATCTATGGGGGCACAATCTATGGAGCTTCTATGGGGGCATAATCTAAGAAGCATCTATGGGGGAATAATCTATGGAGCATCTATGGGGGCATAATCTATGGGGGCAAATCTATGGCATCATGGGGCATAATACATGGGCAGCATATGGGGCACAATCTATGGAGCATCTTGTGGGGCATAATACATGGGGCAGCATATGGGGCATAATCTCATTTTCCACCCTAGGCTTATACTCGAGTCGATAAGTTTTCCCAGTTTTTTGTGGCAAAATTAGGGGGGTCGGCTTATACTCGAGTATATATGGTATTTATCTATTATCTATCTATATATATATATATATATATATATATATATAATATTATATATATATATTATATATATAGCATTATACCCTATGAGGGGGGCAGCATTATCCCCTATGAGGGGGGCTGCTTTATAATCTATGAGGGAGGCTACCCCAACTCCTGCTACATAATTAAGACATGTACTACCTTATATTATACCCTGATATTAGTGTGTTTTACTGCACAATTTGTGGTCTTGTATTTATTTCTATGTAGCTACATAGTGGGCCCCAATAATGATTTTCTCTGGTGGGCCCAAGGTGTTCCAGTCCGACGCTGTACCCATGAACGAGTGTGTCTCTAAATTCAACCATCCATTGAACACAGAGTGAGCCATTTTTAACGGCAATGTGATTAAGGATGGTCCTGTCAGGTGAGAGTACTTGGAGAGTCAACAAGGACATTTTATAATGGGAAAATAAATGAGAAGCCTCCTGAAATAGATAAGTGTTTATTACCTTGCAGTCCAGTAACTTACACAAACCTATAAAACTTGATTTAGCTCCTATGTCACACGAATTACGTAGATTTTTTTAAAAAATTTTTTGGGTGAATAGCTAATACCTTTTATCAGGAGGAACAATACTGTATGTGACTATAACAGAATGAAAAAATCAATCACAACATGGTCATAAAGAACACACTGTAAGGACGAAATAGAGAGAGGTAAAAGAGCAGGTACTGGATTCATCCCGATTTCCTACCCTCCATCAAAGCTCAAAAATAGAACTTTATTCCATTGGTATTCACAGAAAGTAATAAGTAGAAACAGACACTAATAGACTTTGTCATTGGCCTTTTGCCCCTTGAAAACACCTTCAGTGTGAAATGTAAAAGGTACAATGGACAATCCCATCACCTGTTTAATGGGAATCTGTCAGTAGGAACAATACCCTAAGCTGTCTATATGGGCATGTAGGTCATAAAAAGTTTAATAAAATGATACCTTGATATCTGCAATCCGATCTCTTATTCTAGAGAAATCCACGTTTTTCTTAATATGTAAATGAGCTGTTAAGATCTATGGGCCGGACATAGATCTCCCTGGGAATCTGCCTTTAGAGGTTATTGTAAATGAAAGAGGACATTCAGACATATAATGACTGAGTCTGCTTCCTGATCTTCATTTCTCACATGGTAATGCTGCATTCATTTACTATAATTCCTGGAGGCAGATTTTCAGGGAGATCTATGTCTAGCCAATAGATCTTAGCAGCTCATTTACATACAGCTCTGACAAAAATTAAGAGACCACTGCACAGTTTTATAAAAATCAGCTTCTCTACATGTCTGACAGCCGTTCCATTCCAGTGTCAGTTGAATTCCAATCAGAGTTCACCTCATTCTACTTAATGTTCTTCTGATCAGGTGATGAAAGCCTTTCATCAATGAGAAGCAAAGGAGAGCCAGGCTGAAGTTTGCCAAAGACCCTAAGGATTGGACCATAGAGGACTGGAGTAAGGTAATCTTCTCTGATGAGTCTAATTCTCAGCTTTGCCCAATACCTGGTCGTCTAATGGTTAGGCGGAGACCGGGGGAGGCGTCAAGCCACAGTGTCTTGCACCCACTATGAAATTTGGTGGAGGATCGGTGATGATCTGGGGATGCTTCAGCAAGGCTGGAATTGGGCAGGTTAATCTTTGCGAAGAATATTTGAATCAAGCCGCATACAAGGTTGTCCTGGAAAACAGTTGATACCTTCTGCTCAGGCAATGTTCCCCAACTCTGAGGACTGGTTTTTCCAGCAGGACAATGCGCCATGCCACACAGCTAGGTCAATCAATGTGTGGATGAAGGACCACCACATCAGATCCCTGTCATGGCCGCCCAATTTTCCAGACCTGAACCCCACTGAAAACCTCTGGAATGTTATCAAGAAAAAGATGGATAGTCACAAGCCATCAAGCAAAGAAGAACTGCTTACATTTCTGTAAACCAGGAGCGGCATAAGGTCACCCAAAAGCAGCGTGACAGACTGGTGGAAAGCATGCCAAGACGCATGAAAGCTGGGATTAAAAATCATGGTTATTCCACCAAATATTGATTTCTGAACTCTTCCTGAGTTAAACATTAGTACTGTATTGTTGTTTCTAAATGATTATGAACTTGTTTTCTTAGCATTATTTGAGGTCTGCAAGCACTGCATTTTTTGTTATTTTGACCATTTCTCATTTTCTGAAAATAAATACAAAATGTATTGCTTGGAAATTCGGAGACATGTTGTCAGTAGTTTATAGAATAAAAGAGCAAATTACATTTTACTCAAAAATAGCTATGAAGAGAAAAATCAGACAAACTGAAAATTTTGCAGTGGTCTCTTAATTTTTGCCAGAGCTGTATTAAAAAAAAGTGGATTACTCTGTAATAAGACATCAGATCGCAGATATCGAAGCATCATTTTATTCAACTTCCTATGACCTACATGCCCATATAGACGACTTAGGAGTTTTAATCCTACTGAGATTCCTATTAATATAAGGGTGTCATAAAGCTCTATGCTGTATGTGTACATAGTAGAATTGCACATGCTGAGTAGCTGAGCCTGTGTGATTCTACTAGCTTTGGTATGCACACTAAACAACATCGCTAACGGGATCGCTAAAAAACGTCACATTTACGTCTCTTTAGCGATGTTAGTTGTTAGGCAGCTGCCAGCGACAAGTTCCTGCTGTGATCTACTCGTCCTGGAATCGTTCCGGACCCAAATTATCGCGGCGCTAGTCCGGCTGGGTAAGATAAATCGCTAAAGTGTAGCACCTTTTCTTAGCATTTAAGCGTGTACTTTTTACGCTAAGTCGTTAAGGAAAGACGCTAACCGCGATAGCGTCCTAACGACCAATCCTAAGTTAGGTAGCTACTAGCGATATAGAAACAATCCGCTAGCGATCTCATAGTATGCACCTAACGAGATCGCAGCGGATTGTGTAGTGGGCAGTACCTTAGTTCACTGTTGGTTGATTGATGACTGCAATGATAAGAGAAGCTTCTCATCTTAAATCTCCTAAATGCAGCATTCATTAATGGCCTCATCATTTAAGGAGTTAGTATAAGCATTCAAGGCATCAAATGATCACAGATTCAAGTCCAAAAAGAAATGTAAAATAAGGTTGAATACAAAAAATATATATCAATAAAATACAAACCGCAAACCCAGAAAGGTCCAACAATGCAGGCTCCCGAGTACTGGTCACTGTTGCTGTGGAATAAAGAGAAAAAAATACAATTAATATATTGATATTGCATGGCCCTGGCTGAAACAAAAAAATTAGTTAGACATGTGTAGAGCCCAGCTGTGCCTGGATTCTTACTTCTCAGAGGGATGCACCGAAGGTAATGACCACTAGAGGACCCAATATGCATACACACATCTTCACCAATCCCTACAGCCACCAGAGGGAGCCTTTGTAGTGTATATAAGGATGGTGAAGCCACAGGAAGTCTGAGGGCTGCAGTCAGTAGTCACCTCAGAGAGCTCACAGACAGATTAGTCTGAGTCTACGTGGAGAGTAGACCAGTTCTCAGATTAGTTTGAGTTTAGCTCTCTTGGAGGGAAAAGAGAGAGAACACCTGTTGTTGAAAGAACCTGAAATCTGCAGCTCCAAGCTTAGTTCAAACGTGTGGAGGCTAGTACAAGTGGAAAGGTAGCCACTCCAGCCTAGTCAGAACTGAGTTAACTGAGTGCAGTTCAGTGAGCAAGCGTGCCGACGCTTTGAGAGCGGCGAAGAAAGGAAAGAAGCAGTCCACCATCTGCTATCGTGTGCTTATGTGAGGGTCGAGTAGGACGAAAGGCGAGTGGATAAGAAGAGAGTGACGGAGGTGGAATTAGCATTGGTAGCTTACCTCTACTCTGATTAACCGGACACCAGGTCTTGCTGGATCCTTCACGACTAGCAGGAGATACCGGAGACCCTGCGGGACTACAAGTCGCAGGAGCCGATAGGTGTTGATACGTGGCTGGGTTAGGAAGACAGGAGTCTGGCAGGAACAGCCATTAGAGACTGCTTTCTTCCAATAGAAAGCCCTATACAAAATCAGCCGGGTGTAAAGTTGAAGTCAGAGTTAGACCTCGTTTCATACAGGTCAGAGACTCACATTACAGGAGAGAGGAGGCCCTACACCTACTCAGTGGGAAGAACTGGACGTGCATCCTTCACCCTGCCAGCACCCCGGGACGTGCCTGCCATTCCATCAGTAAAGGTACAGAAAGAGACTTTTGTGTGTGTCTACCTTATTACTCCCGCTGCTGAACTCTCCCTCCTCCATCCTGCACCCCTACACTCCGTTTACCCTGAAGGACCCCAGCCATGCCTGTGGAAGGCTTAACACCTTGCTGCCCAACACCAACCCTTCAGCGGATCTGTATAGCAGCGCTGGTCACCCTGACCAGGTACCACAGGTACGAACATCCTACAAATACTTTAATCCCCTGTAAATATCCCCCTTTTCAGTGAGCGCCCAGGGCCACGGACCGAGCTGTGTCGCCGTGACATCCCCCATAGAAGTGAACGGGCTCGGTGCTGAGTACCCCACAAGTCCTGGCGTGCGACTCACATGTTAACATTTTTTTTTACATGGGTGTGTAATATTTACCTTCTGGTCACCATCGTTGACCGGAGGAACGACAGGGCGTGCGCATACTTATACTTGCTCCTGCATCCTCCAGATCCACTCGGAGCCCGCATCTCTTTGTTGATCTCCTTCTTGAAGCGATCCCTGATAGACCGCCACCGCTTCATAATTCTCTCCCCTGAAACGAGAAAGCACAAATTAGTTAGTATACAACATCAGTGTTTCCCAAACTACAGTCCTCACGGCCCCCACGGGTCATGTTTTCAGGATTTCCATAGTGTTGCACAGGTGAGAGAATCTCTGATGCCTTGATGATACTTCCACCATATGTGCAATACAAAGGAAATTCTGAAAACATGACCCGTGGGGGCCACGAGGACTGGAGTTTTGGAAACACTGCTTTACATCCAGCAACATAACTAAACTGTGTATACTTATGCGCTTGAATCTGGGTCGGAGCATCGAGGTCCTCCCAGAGCCGACGGGTCACTATTAGATTGGCATGGCGGTGGTCCCCCATGTTCCACAGCTGCTCCCTTTCTCGGATCAGATCGATGAGGAGGTCAATGTTGATCCCCGCCTCCTCACCATCAGAGTCGGGAGCACGCCGTGAAGCCTGTTAAAGAAAAAGAAAACACATTAGACTCAAAACAGCCCAAAAAAGTAAAGTAAAAAAAAAAGAGGAAAAAAAAATTTACAAACAAAAATTTAAAAAAACAAAAAAAAAATAATTAAGAAACCATAAAAAAGGAGATCACAAAAAAAATAGTTACTTACACGATGGAGACCGCCGTGTCGCTCACGCCGACGACCCTGGGAGGCACTTCGAGGACCTCTTGATCGAGCACCAGATTCAGAAGACTATAAAAAAAAAATTATGTGTTTGGATGTAGGCATATGTGTTGTGTGCAGTGTGATAGCTGTAATGATCTGTTTTTATGTGTTGTTTGCGGTGTGATGTCTGTACTAAATTGTTTTCTATGTGTTGTGTGTAGTGTGATGTGTTTCTGCGATGGATGCAAGAAACTTACAAATTGCGAGCCCACTCCGGGTATCTCTCCACCCCTTCGTTCTTCTTCTGGGAGCACCTCTTCAGCTTCAGATTCCTGTTAGACAAAAAAATTTCGATTAATAGATATATATACACATACACATTTACAGGGGGAGCTTATGTGACCATCAAAATAATACACAGAGCATCATTACTTTCTAGGGGTAAAATCTGGTCACTGATTTGTAGGGCACTTGCACAGGGCATTAAGATTATCTAGGGGGCCATTAACTTCTAGAGGGCATGAATATGGGTAGACTAAAACTCAAGCACTGCTATTGTGCCAAATAGCAGATGCAGTAGGACGACATGCTCAGAGACGACATATCAGAGATGGATTGTGAAATACCTAAAAAAAAAAAAGTTTTTTTTTTACCTCTAAGAGCTGACGATGCACGGGAGGGCTCCCAGAAGAAGAAGACATGTCTGCTGCTGCTGCGTCTACTGCTGCTGGCTGCCTCTGCTGCTGCTGGCGGCATCTGCTGCTGGCGGCATCTGCTGCTGCTGGCGGACTCTGCTGCTGGGCTGCGTCTGCTGCTGGGCGGCGTCTGCTGCTGCTGGCGGACTCTGCTGCTGCTGGCGGACTCTGCTGCTGCTGGCTGCCTCTGCTGCTGCTGGCGGCGTCTGCTGCTGGGCGGCATCTGCTGCTGCTGGCGGACTCTGCTGCTGGGCTGCGTCTGCTGCTGGGCGGCGTCTGCTGCTGCTGGCGGACTCTGCTGCTGCTGGCGGACTCTGCTGCTGGGCAGACTCTGCTGCTGGGCGGACTCTGCTGTGAAATAAAGAGAAAAAAAATACAATTAATATATTGATATTGCATGGCCCTGGCTGAAACACAAAAATTTGTTAGACATGTTAACATTTTTTTTTTAATGGGGTGTGTAATATTTACCTTCTGGCGTCTGTCTGCTGCTGGCGGCGTCTGATGCTGCTGGCGCCGTCTGATGCTGGGTAGCGGCTGATGGCTGATGATGCCTTCTCCTGCGGCTAGCTCCTCTCTTACTGGCTGGCTGCATGGTAATGGCTGAGGGTCCCACTGACATGGTTTATATATGTTACCTGGGGGCTGGGCAACTTCTGAGCATGCTCAGACGTAAAAACCAGATCCGGCTTTTTCCGTATCCGGCGCATTGCGGCATCCATAGAGTTCCATTGTAACAAAAAGCCGGAAGCGCCGGATCCGCATTTCCGGCTTTTTCGCCGGAGACAAAAAACATTACTGTTGCCGTTTTTTCCAGATGCCGAAATGCTACATTTAGCCAGATCAGGCAAAAAACTGAAGAACCTCAAGGCCATCCGGCGCGATCCGGCGCTAATACAAGTCAATGGGAAAAAAACGGATCCGGCATTAGATTTCCCAGATCCGGTTTTCACTAAAAATAGCTGGATCACGCCTGACGGCAAAAAACGGATGTGTGAAAGTAGCCTAACTGTGTGCATTATATTATTTTCATGCACTATTGCTATTTTTTTATTTACTGCAGAGTACTTGCATATTTTGTTTTTATGTTAGGCTTTGTCTGACTAGTGGCCAGTGTGAACATGCGCCTACATGCTGCATGCTCACCAACATATATTTCAGTTAATCTCTTTGGTTGTCCAGGGACCCTGCCCATGTATCGTATCTTTATGGATGTTTATTTTTAATACATTTATTGAATAAATTAGCATTTTTATCCAAGTCTTCACGCTGGAGATCATTATTTCTTTACCCGTTTCTTCTTGTTGTGGACAATGCCTCTGATCAAGGCACCTCCGTGCGTGTACTACTTCTCCATTCCTCTGGAACTGACGCCTGAGCGTGTTATGAGGGTGAACTTCTGCTGAAACTGGTGAGCTGAATTTTTCCTTTTCCCTGTTTGCAGTTCATCTCTTTAGGTTTTTGTTACAATTATAACCCCTAGAATAAACTTAATTTATTATTTATACTGGCACACGCCATCAGAAGTACACTGCTGAATCAACACCGCTCCGTACAATGTGTGGTGATTGTTCTAAGGTCCTGCTGCTCAGCTCCTGTTGCAGTTAGCAGTGTCCCTGACCGTCACCGTCGGGACACTGGCATGCTATGGGGCCTATGAGTCGGGGAGCCCAGTGCCAGCATTGGCAGCAGGTCCCCCCTCAAATACTCACCTGTTGTGAAATGGGTTTGAGATGAGTTCTGAGCAGAGACTCCCTCTGGTGTTACAAGCGGTACTAGTGAGGATTGTGAGGACTGGGAATCAGGTGTTACTGATTGGTCTTATATAAGGGAGTCATTTTCCATCAGGGTTGCCGGTGATCAATTGTTCTGGTCTGAATCCTTCTTTCCAGTTTCCCTTGTAGCCTGCTGTGTCGTGTCTGCATCTCCTGCTATCAGATAAGACAATTTCTTATTTTGTGTTTTTGCTATATTTTTGCATTTTGTCCTGCACTTCTGTGGGGGCCTTCAGGGTCCCCTCCGGGGGCTTTTGCCCTCTCAGTTTAGTCCAGCCACTGTGTTTTGTACTTTTGCTTTTTCCAGTTTTTTTTTCAGTGGCTGCTGTTTTGTTTTAGTTACACCAGAGAACTAATTTAGGTGGTAGAGGTCGTGTGATCTCAGGTGATTTTGAAATTAGTAGAGTTGGTGTTTTTTCAGGGTTTTCTGAGATTGCAGTAAGTACCCTTCCTATCCTTTTCTATTTAGATAGTTTGGGCCCCAGCGTTTGCTCTTACTATTTTCTTTCTGTGTCAGTATTTCCTTTTTTACCTGCACTCCTCAGCTACCGTAACATAACATTATCACCGGCCATAAAAATTGTATGGTACTCACAGAAGGGAAAAAATATTTTGAAGGAAGAAAAGTTGTCAGAGATATTTTTCTGTTTGTTGCATTTTTTTTTTTTTTTCTCTCTGTATCTCTGGGTGCTGGGGAGGATCTTTTCTCCCAATGGAGTTTGCACAGTTGTCTGGCCGTGTGGATCAGCTTGCCACTGAGGTTCGGAGTATTGCTATCTATCTTGCTGGGTTGCCTGTTGTGGAACCTAGGATTCCCATGCCAATTTGTTTTTAGGGGATCGAGCTAAGTTTCAGAATTTCAAAAATAATTGTAAATTGTTTCTTGCCTTAAAATCTAAGTCCTCAGGAAACGCAGCGCAGCAGGTTCAAATTATCATCTCTCTCCTGCGCGGCGATCCTCAGGATTGGGCTTTTTCCCTGATACCTGGGGATCCTGTTTTGAGTGATGTTGATGCGTTTTTTCAGGCTTTGGGGTTATTGTACGATGAGCCTAATGTCACTGATCAAGCTGAAAAAGCCTTGTTGGCATTAAATCAGGGGCTTGATGACGCTGAGTTATACTGTCAGAGATTCCGTAGGTGGGCAGTCCTGACCAAATGGAATGACGACGCTTTGGCGGCCCTTTTCCGGAAGGGTCTGTCAGATAATGTAAAGGATGTTATGGTGGGATTCCCTGTCCCCTCTGGTCTCAATGATTCTATGTCATTAGCGATTCAAATTGACAGACGTTTGCGTGAGCGGAGAAGTATGCGTGGAATGGTGTTGCCTTGTGAGCCAGCTTCTGAGCCCATGCAGTGTGATGGAGTGGTGTCTGGGGCACAGCGTCATGAGTTTCGAAAGCGCAATGGGTTATGTTTCTACTGTGGTGATGCCTCTCATGCTATTTCAGTCTGCCCTAAGCGGGGAAGACATTTTGCACGCTCAGTTGTCTTGGGTAGTGTTCAGACTAAGTTTTTATTAACTGTCACTCTGATATGCTCTCTGTCCTCATTTTCTGCTCAGGCTTTCGTTGATTCTGGAGCAGCTATTAACCTGATGGATTATGATTTTGCTAAACGTTGTGGGTTTCCCTTGATACCCCTACAGAAGTCTATTCCTTTACTGGGGATCGATTCTACCCCTTTGGCTGAGAATAAACCCCAGTTTTCTACTCAGGTGATAATGAGGGTTGAACCTGATCACCAGGAGTGCTGCTGTGCCTCCTGACCCTGTTTTGGTTGAGGGCAATCTGGAGTATGTGGTTGAGAAAATATTGGATTCTCGTTTTTCTAGACGAAGACTCCAGTATTTGGTTAAATGGAGAGGTTATGGTCAGGAAGACAATTCTTGGGTGTTTGCTTCGGACATCCATGCTAGGAGACTTATCCGTGCGTATCATAGAACTCATCCTGACCGACCTGGTTGCTCAAATGAGGGTTCGGTGACCCCTCCTCAAGGGGGGGTACTGTTGTGAATGGGTTTGAGATGAGTTCTGAGCAGAGACTCCCTCTGGTGGTTACAAGCGGTACTAGTGAGGATTGTGAGGACTGGGAATCAGGTGTTACTGATTGGTCTTATATAAGGGAGTCATTTTCCCATCAGGGTTGCCGGTGATCAATTGTTCTGGTCTGAATCCTTCTTTCCAGTTTCCCTTGTAGCCTGCTGTGTCGTGTCTGCATCTCCTGCTATCAGATAAGACAATTTCTTATTTTGTGTTTTTGCTATATTTTTGCATTTTGTCCTGCACTTCTGTGGGGGCCTTCAGGGTCCCCTCCGGGGGCTTTTGCCCTCTCAGTTTAGTCCAGCCACTGTGTTTTGTACTTTTGCTTTTTCCAGTTTTTTTTTCAGTGGCTGCTGTTTTGTTTTTGTTACACCAGAGAACTAATTTAGGTGGTAGAGGTCGTGTGATCTCAGGTGATTTTGAAATTAGTAGAGTTGGTGTTTTTTCAGGGTTTTCTGAGATTGCAGTAAGTACCCTTCCTATCCTTTTCTATTTAGATAGTTTGGGCCCCAGCGTTTGCTCATACTATTTTCTTTCTGTGTCAGTATTTCCTTTTTTACCTGCACTCCTCAGCTACCGTAACATAACACTCACCTCTACCCCTTTCCATGCTGCTCCGGTCTCTTTAATGTCTTCTGACTCTATGTGACATCTCAGGGCAGAAGGTGCAATGCCATCACTACAGAGCGCCCTCTGCCGAGCAGTGCAGGGAGTCAGAAGACGCTGAGGTGACCGCAGCAGCTGGGAATGAAGACAGGTGAGTATTTAATTTTCTTTTATGTATATAGCAATATATTAGGTTCATTATAGTGTATGGAGCATTATATGGGGCCGTTATACTGTATGGAGCATTATATTATTATTATTTATTATAGCGCCATTTATTCCAAGGCGCTTTACATGTGAGGTGGGTATACATAATAAATACAAGTACAGTAATCTTAAACAATACAAGTCATGACTGGTCCAGGAGGAGAGAGGACCCTGCCCGCGAGGGCTCACAATCTACAGGGGATGGGTGAGGATACAGTAGGTGAGGGCAGAGCTGGTCGTACAGTGGTTTGGCGGATTGGTGGTTACTGCAGGTTGTAGGCTTGGCGGAAGAGGTAGGTCTTCAGGTTCTTTTTGAAGGTTTCCATGGTAGGCGAGAGTCTGATATGTTGTATTATATGGGGCTATTATTCTGCATGGAGCAATATATAGGGCTCATACTGTATGGAGCAATATATGGGGTCTTTATACTATATGGAGCATTATATGGAGCCATTATTCTGTATGGAGCAATATATGAGGCGCATGATACTGTACAGAGCAATATAGGAGACCCATTATACTGTATGGAGCACTATATGGGGCAATATTACTGTATGAAGCGTTATATGGGGCCCATTATACTGTATGGAGCCTTATATGGGCCCATTATTCTGTATGGAGCATTATATGGGACCCATTATACTGTATGGAGCACTATGTGGGGCATTTATACGGAGCCCATTATACTGTATGGAGCATTATATGGGGCTGATAATAGTGTATGGAGCAATATATGAGGCCCATAATAGACTATGGAGCAACCTCCTACTCTCTGGCCTCCCCTCTAGCACTCTTGCACCACTCCAATCCATCCTACACTCTGCTGCCCGACTAATCCACCTGTCTCCGCATTACTCCCCAGCCTCTCCTCTCTGCCAAGCCCTTCAATGGCTTCCTATTGTCCAGAGACTCCAGTTCAAAACCCTAACTATGACATACAAAGCCATCCACAACCTGTCTCCTCCATACATCTGTGACCTCGTCTCCCAGTATTTACCTACACGCAACCTTCGATCCTCTCAAGATCTCCTTCTCTCCTCCCCTCTTATCTCTTCTTCCCACAACCGCATACAAGACTTCTCCTGTGCTTCCCCTATACTCTGGAACTCTCTACCCCAACACATCAGGTTTTCACCTACCATGGAAACCTTCAAAAGAAACCAGAAGACCCACCTCTTCCATCAAGCCTACAACCTGCAGTAACCACCGATCCACCAAACCGCTGCACCTCCAGCTCTACCCTCACCTAGTGTATCATCACGCATCCCCTGTAGACTGTGAGCCCTTGTAGGCAGGGTCCTCTCTCCTTCGGTACCTGTGTGTGCCTTGTATTGCTCATGTTTATTGTACTTGTCTATATTTGCCCCTTTCACATGTAAAGCGCCATGGAATAAATGACGCTATAAAAATGTATAATAATAATAGTAATTATTTATGGGGCCCATAATAGTGTATGAAGCACTATGTGGTGCCCATAATACTGTATGGAGGACTACGTGGTGCCCGCATACTGTATGGGGACTATACTGTCAAGGTCTAAAATGATAAATCACTCTATGCACTGTTCGCTGCAATGATTTGCCGGTTTCGGAGCTATTGCAGAATTTACGATATCACTCATGTAATGTAAGAAGTAAGTGAAATCTTTGGCATTGTGCTGTACCTATACTTCTCTGCCATATCTGTGCATCATGAATTGTGGTATGTGTTAAAGGGGCCCACTGAGATTCTTTCTCCTGGGGCCCACGAAAGCCTGAAGCTGGCCCTGACCAGATCCCCACTCTTCTGATAGTGATTACCCATCTAAAAGGATAGGTCACCAATCTAGTAGTAGTCCTGGACAACCCCTTTTATTACATAATTATATTGTAAGAGGGTGAACTGTGCTTACACCGAGAGTACACTAGGACCCTGTGGTGTTTGTCTGCTGCAGCTAAGGGCAGGTGCTGCCTGTGCCCGGGAATCTGTGTGTGCTGGGGGTGGGGCCTGGTGTCGGCAGTCTAGAGCTGAGAGGGAAGCTTCCTGAAGAGAAGGAGAATTTGCTCTGAGAGATTGTTCTGTGTGGAGAAGCTTGCGAGAAGCAAAGAGACTGAATGCTTAAAGAGACTGTTTACTGCTACCCCCCTTTATCTTGGAAGCCTGAGGCTTTGCTGTGAAAGGAGAAAGAGTGTTCCTGGGAGCTGTGAGACTGTGTAGCTCCATAGAGTCCCTGTTTTGTGAGGAGGGAAGAAGCCATATTGGACAGAACTTTGATACATAAACTGGCATACTGCTTCTAGGAGAAATTGTGAGGACTGCAGGAGGAGAGACGGCATCTTGAGGAGACAGAACTATAAGACCCCGGTGTTTGGGCTCAACAACGGCCGACAAGACAAAGAATCTGTGTTTCTGCAACTTTTTGGCGCCAAAGATTTGGGACTGGCTGGAGCCTATGCATTCTTCATGCCTGAGAGGAAACTCACTTCAGGTTAAAGGTACCATATAGTCTTAGATACCCGGGTATCCCTAGTAGAAGCGCCTAAAGCTCCCTGTATTATATTTATATGTATTGTATTTGTTGGTTGTGTCGGTTATACTCAGTATGCCATTCCATGGGGTCCCTTGATATCACTACATGCATGCGATTTACACCTGTTCTCTGAGTACCTGAATTGACCTTCCTGATAGGTAAATTGATTCCACATCCTGTTTTAATACACTTTTCAGGAAACCTTGGATTGACATAGTGATTTCAGCTCCAGCTGAGAGTGTGTACTGTAAAGGGTATTTCAATCTGTTTCTTCCATATACTAAGTTCTACTATTTCGGCTGTTTGTGTAAAGACAACTTTTGGGAATTTGTCTCAGCCTTGGTTTGTGACACACTGGATCTTATTCAGACCTCTGGTCATTACAATATGACAACTGTAAAAGCCACCCACTGTTATTGTTTTACAATAATCTGATGCCAAGTGTCCCCTTGCTGAGACTTAGAGCAGCAGTTATAGGTGGGAAAATCGAGCACTGAGTGTTTGATTTCTCTGCAGCGCCACCACAGGAGAAAATAAGGGTTACATACAGTATTGCTCATTCAAATTAATGTTGACTGCATTACACAGATGTCATGAAACTTTCACACCAAATTTTCAGTCTGAACATTATGGGTGAAATTAACTAACAAAAATGCATCAGAACGCTTTCTGAAATTGAGCCAAAATTGTGGTGTACATGCTAATGTTTACTAAAGGGAACCTGTGAGAAATTTTAACTGCCACTAATCATTTACATGACTGTGTAGCCCTTTAAAAGATAAGCCATTGAATCCCTTTATGACTCCAAAGCACTGATCCAGGAGTGAGAAATTACATTTGGAAGTTCTGTCTTAAAGTGCGTTGGGATATGATGATGCACTTACAGCTTCCCAGCCTCACGTTGCATCTCCTACCTAGCAGCATCCTCTGCGGGCTGTTTAACAGGTCATCTGCTTTGCTACATGACCACCGACTTGACAATCAGCCAGGAAATGGTGCTGCTAGGTAGGAAATACAGCTGGAGGCTGAGAAGCTGTAAGTGCATCCTCATGACCCAGCTGTTGTGAATGGACTTGAAATGAGTTCTGAGCAGAGGCTCCCTCTGGTGGTTACAAGCGGTACTGGACTGTCCAGTGAAGATTCTGAGGAGTGGGAATCAGGTGTTACTGACTGGTCTTATATAAGGGAGTCGCCTTCCCATCAGGGTTGCCGGTGATCAATTGTTCTGGTCTCAATCCTTGAGTTCTGTTTCCTTGTAGCCTGCTGTTTCGTGTCTGCATCTCCTGCTAACAGATAAGACATTTTCTTTCACAATATTTTTTCCCTTCTGTGAGTACCATACAATTTTCAATTTTTAGGCCGGTGATACTGTTATGTTACGGTAGCTGAGGAGTGCAGGTAAAAAAAGCAATACACCAGAGCAGTTGGAATCTATGAGATTGCAGTACCCTGACTAACCACCACAACTAGAGGCAGCCGTGGAGCGTTCCTACGTTGGTCCTAGACGCCTCGTCACAGCCTGAGAAACTAACTACACCTAAAGATAGAAAGAGGAAAGCTATCTGCCCCGGAGCAGATCCCCAAAGAACATAGGAAGCCCCCAAACATGTAATGGCGGTTAGACAAGATGAAATACTGACACAGACAGAAAATAGTATGAGCAAACGTTGGGGCCCAAACTACCTAAATAGAAAAAGATAGGAAGGGCACTTACTGCAATCCCAAAAAACCCTGAAAAGCACCAACTCTACTAATTTCAAAATCACCTGAGATCACACGACCTCTACCATCTAAATTAGTTCTCTGGTGTAACAAAATCAAAACAGCAGCCACTGACAAAACTGGAAAAAGCAAAAGTACAAACATCAGTGGCTGAACTAAACTGAGAGGGCAAAAGCCCCCGGAGGGGACCCTGAAGGCCTCCACAGAAGTGCAGGACAAAATGCAAAAATCAAGCACAAAAACAAAAAGAAGAAAATGTCTTATCTGTTAGCAGGAGATGCAGACTGGACACAGCAGGCTACAAAGGAAACAGGAATCAAGGATTGAGACCAGAACAATTGATCACCGGCAACCCTGATGGGAAGGCGACTCCCTTATATAAGACCAGTCAGTAACACCTGATTCCCACGCCTCACAATCTTCACTGGACAGTCCAGTACCGCTTGTAACCACCAGAGGGAGCCTCTGCTCAGAACTCATTTCAAGTCCATTCACAACACCCAGCGCACTTCCAGACACAACTTCAAAACGTGATTTCTTGTTGTTAGAGCAGTGCTTTTGGGTCATAAAAGGTTTGACTGGTTTATCTTGTAAAGGGCTACGCAGTCATAAAAATGATTGTGGGAAGTGAGGAGTGGGGGGGGGGGAGTTTTACAGTTTCCCTTAAAGGCTTTTAGGCACCTGTGGTAATTCACGAGACACTTTTAGAAAGTATCTAAAAAAGTGTGGCTAAGTTAACTAATGTTGTGCCCTTTTCAAAGAATCATAGAATCCTAGAATGTTAAAGTTTTTATGGACCTCCCAGGGTTATCGTGACCAACCCCCTGCTCAATGCAGGAGTCACTAAACCATCTCAGACAGATGTCTGTCCAGCCTCTGGTTGAAGACTTCCATTGAAGGAGAACTCACCACCTCTTGTGGAAGCCTGTTCCACTCATTGATCACCCTCACTGTCAAAAAAAAATTCTAATATCTAATCTGTATCTTCTCCCTTTTTTGGTTTCAGAAACTAATCTAGAAGTAAGCCAACCAATAGGTGGTAAACTAGGCAGTGTAACGATGCAACAGATTTTTTACTCTGCGCAAACTACTGTGAAAAAAAATTGGTGCACTTTAACACTGAGTCTACCTTGTCTACCCAGAATTAGTAAATCCTCTATGTGACAAAATTTTGGCAAAATTCTTATGCCACAAGGAACCGCTGTGTCGAGCTTTGCAGCTTTAACTCTTTATTAACTAACTTGGGCTCCCATCCCACGACAGTTTCGCAGTGGAAAGTGACAAACGCTGACTGTTAAATGATAAAGGCCCTGACTGCTTCTGCCTTGGACTCAGCCCCTGGAGCGGAGAAGAGAGTGTTGGGAGGGCGGTGGAGGGAAGAAGAAGAGACATCTTGTATCATCGATCTTCCTTAAATACTCACAGCTGTGACAAAACGAGAGGAACAAAATGATGATGAATGAGACAGGTATCTGATGTTTACCTGGGACATTCCACCCACCCTTTCACTGCCAGAAGCCACCAGGACGCTCCACTGAGCACGCAGTGCCTAAGCCGAGACAGACTGCAAGAATGAGCTTTATAAATTACAGCACTCCCTCCATACACCCCCTCAATGAAATCCCCTCTGGTTATCCCCCTCCCAAATTAAACCAGGTGCCAGATCAGTTGTGAGTGCATCATTTAGGATAACGTGCATGATTTCAGTAAAAAAAAAAAAAATTAAAAAAAGAGCTCTCCATCATTTAGGGAATCTGTCTGGTGTGAATATGATGAATTTTCATTGCTCTGTTTGCTCAGGATGTGCAAATAATTGCAGGCCTGACAGTTTCTGTGCAATTAATCAAATATATATATGAATTTCTTTATTGCACTCGCTCGCATACCAGAAATCCTGTCTGATTCAACAAGATGGGGGCTTTGAAGGAAATTGAACTAAGCGGTGATCTTTAGTTGGTTCTTTCTTATATCGGCTTTCTTGCAGATTTTTCATCCCTGATAATTGTAATGAAAAAAACTCCGGTTTGGTTTCAATGCAACAAACATGAAAAGTTCCTTGGACAAAGCAAAGAACAAAGCAATTCCTTGTCATTGGCCAAGAATCCCATCAGTCGATAGGACTCAGAAAATGTCATTGGTTGCATGACGTTTTTTTTCAGGGTGCTATCCGCGTGCAAATGGCCAATATAATAGTTAATAGCACAATTCACATTCTACATGCTTTATGGGGAAAAAATGGCAGCATCCCGTGGACTAGAGCGCTGTGACAAACTCAAAACAGACTGCAGTCACGTCCACTTCTTCCACCAGGCATGGCGCTCAGACCAGACTCGAGACTTGGTAAACAAAAATGTGGGGATTTTAGCTGGGGATTTGTGTAAGTAAAATCCTCAGCAGCTAAGTGGATGCTATTGCTTGCAGAATTTGTCAGCATTGGAATTGATCAATACTGTATATTTTAAATTCTATTTCTGGGCAATGGAAATTTTTACTGTGGGTTGGCCAGTGTGTAAGGAGGAAGACAGGGCTGCGGGTACCTGCATTGGGACTGCATCTCATGTTGCCTCGGGGAAGGAATAGGTGACAGGTAAAACCCCATGACCCGGAAAGAGGGGGCGTGTTTAAGGGTAGGACAGTGCTGAAAGCGCGCAAAGCAAGCAGCAGTTTCAGGGAGAGTGCAGGACCATGAGCAGCGCACTCCGCACCCTGAACAGCACCGCGCTCCGCACCCAGAGCAGCTGCACCGTGACGTACTACGGCCGACTTCTCCTGAGCGCTCCCGTGGGATAGTGAGTGTTGGAAGCACCGTGCAGATCTTAGGATCACGTTCGTGCAGAGAAGCGTGGGCGGTTAAAGGACACTGAGTTGCGGTTCACTTTGCTGGTTAGCGCGCATCAGTCCACACTTGGTACAGTGACTTCTGCAGCATTTCCCACTTTGATTGCGCGGGCTTATGGACTAGGAGCTCAGCAGATAAAACCGGAGACTGCATGCTGCCGCCAGAAGATGGATCGCTAATATTGGATCCCATGGGAGTGTTGGCATATGCAACAGATTAGAACTTATTATAAGTAAAAGGAGGACTTTATGCTGACCTGACAGTAGATGGCGATGTTGTGTAATGTTTCCTTCTGTGTAATGTATTATATAAGAAATAGTCTTCACTTGTAGTTTCACTTTCGTTTTGTTCCTGTTTCCTGATGCAATGCTGAAATCACTGTGCATTTTCCTTTTACCTCATGTTGTAAGAAGTAAAAGCTTGTTATCCCATGAAGCCTGCTCTGTGAAGTTTTCTACTGCAAAGGTGTGGATTCAGAAGCTGTGCAACAGGTTATGGGCCCAGACACCCCGACAGATCCAGTCACCCCAGATACAGCGTACACCAGAGAATCCAGACACCACAGATCCCAAGTACCAAGAAAACCAGATACCCAGGACACTGGAACTCTCAGCAAGACCCTGGTGAATGTAGAAGAATTCTTTAGTGCAAATCTATCCAAACAAGTAAGGCTGCTTTCACATTAGCGTCTTCGTGCGCAGCGCTGCAAACGCAATAGAAAACGCATGTAAAAACGCATGTCAACGCACCATTTTTCCAACGCATGCGCTTGACGTATGCGTTGGAAAACGCAGCGTTACACGCGTTTGTATGCGCTTTCTATGCGTTTGCGTTTTTTAACGCAAGATTTCTAAACCTGAAACCAAGGGAGAGATGGCATTCATAGATAAAGTACACCTCCAATGGCACTACAGTGGGCGTTTCTCATAGTATTTCTGTTTATATACCCTTGCAGGACTGAAATCATCCCATTTTTCTCCTGTATGCTAACTCACTCATCATGGATCTTAACATGGACACCTTGTACCGCAATCTTGATTTGGAACTCGGCTTGTTTCTTGCTTTTGTTGCTGCTTGTGATGACGAACGGAAGAGAGAAAGACGCAGAAGACGGCGTAGGCGATTTTGGCGACACCCTATTGTGGAAGTCCGTGAGAGCTTTGGAGCTTACCACTGTTTATTCAGGGAGCTAAATGAGAATCCGGACAAGTTTTATGAGTATACGAGGATGTGTCAAGACAGTTTCCGGTATTTGCTTCGGCGCGTTGAAGGAGCCATCACTAGGCAGGATACCCAGCTCCAGAGAGCGATTCCTGCAGAGGAACGTCTGCTGGTGACACTAAGGTACGTAATATTTCAAGCTAAACGACTGTCATAATTGTTGTTCTGCAATGTAGTTATAATTTTTTTTATTTATCTGGTTATTAGATTCCTTGCTACCGGAGAGTCTTTAACATCGCTCCATTTTCAGTTCCGGATTGGTATTTCAACACTTTCTGGGATTGTTGCGGACACCTGCCGGGCTTTATGGGACGTTCTTCGTGAAGAATTTTTACCCCTACCCACCACGGAATTATGGAAGGTCAAAGCAGTAAAATTCCAGGAACTGTATTGGAGCTGTGGATGGGAAACATATCCGTATTACCAAACCGGCTAAAACAGGTTCTCAGTACTTCAATTATAAGAAATATTTTTCTACAGTGCTCATGGCCATTGCAGGTGCGGACTGCAGCTTTGTGGCCGTGGACATTGGATCATTTGGATGTGCTAATGATTCAAGCACATTTAGAGAGTCTGACATGGGCCAACGCTTATATTGGAATAATTTCAATTTCCCACAGCCACAACCTCTTCCCAACACTGACGGACCTGCAATGCCGTTTGTTGTGGTTGGGGATGAGGCATTTCAGATGTGTGCAAACCTCCTGAAACCTTACTCTAGTCTGGCCTTGGACCATACTAAAACGATCTTTAACTATAGACTGTCCAGGCCCCGAAGAACTGTGGAGTGCGCCTTTGGTATCCTGGTCTCCAAATGGCGCATTTTGCAAACCTCAATTAATCTTAAAATTGAGACAGTGGATGAGGTAGTCAAGGCGTGTGTGGTTCTCCATAACTACATCATGGCTAAAGAGCGACCCAATGTGGAACTTGACGAACCGGTTTGTAACCCATTACCCGATTTCCAGCAACAGACTGTGAGGACAACATTTGAAATTGTACAAATAAGGGATCGATTTGCCGCCTATTTTGTTTCTGATGTTGGGCGTTTGTCATGGCAGGATCAAATGGTTTAGGGTTTTTGTTATGTGATGTAATATTGATACAATAGTTTAGTGATTCATGACAATTATTCCCTGTGCTGTTAATAAAACACCTATTACCTTTATTTCAAAAATATGTATGTGTTTTCTTTAGGTCCGGCTACCCCCTCCCACCCTTGTATGTATGTATGCCTAACCCCTTCCACCCACCCTTGTATGCATGCCTACCCCCTCCCACCCTTGTATGTATGTATGCCTATCCCCTCCCACCCATCCTTGTATGCATACCTACCCCTCCCACCCTTGTATGTATGTATGCCTAACCCCTCCCACCCATCCTTGTATGCATGCCTACCCCCTCCCACCCTCATATGTATGTATGCCTAACCCCTCCCACCCTCACTTGTATGTATGGCACCCACCTCCCAAACTTTTGTGTATAAGGCGCACGGTGTGTTGCCGGTGACGAAGTACTCAAAGAACAGTCATTGATTGATGAAAAAAATACAACATTTATTAAATATTTTAGAGACATTATGAAAAAGGGGAAAAATTATGGGCAAAGGGGGATGGTAAACTTGGAGATCGGTTTGGGTTGGGCGAAGGGAAGGTGTCCAGTAAGCTTGAGGGTAGATCAGGGATACTGCAGGTAGAAACATGTGGAGGTGAATGGGAAGGGAAAGATAAACTGGGAAGTGATGTTGGAGGTGATGGTGGAGACACGTGTACAGTTCTGCTTCGATGCCTTTGTGTACGGTGGCTGCGATCTCTGCGGCTTCTTGACTGTGTCCTGTTGCTGGGTGTCGACGCTGGACTCGCCGTTTGGTGGGTTTGTTGGCCCGGCGTTGTGGTGGTGGACGTCCTCGGCCTACCAGGACTCAGTGTCTGCATGATTGTGGATGGCCTGGTTGAAGTCCTCGCAGGATCTGTACCCGTGTCTGTTCGCTGAAGTGGCCCGGCATGGTGCTGGTGGACATAGTCACAGGAGCAGGAATCGACGGCGCAGTATATTGGCGTCCCTCTGCACCCGGCATCGTGTATTGTTGTTGGGCGGCTGTGGACAAAGTTGGGGCCGCACAATGATATGCAGCAGAACTCGGTATACTGAGACTTGAAAGCGGTGGGAGTGTTGGAAAAGCAGCCGCTGGTGGTGGCTGCATGAACCGAGTCTGCTGCATAGCACTGACATATGCGGCATTGCAGGCCTGCATCACAGCAAGCTGGAGTTCCGGCGTTAGGTTTTCCGACATGCCCTTCTCTATGGCACTAAAAAAATGTCTTGCCGGTCTCTGGAGCTCAGCGGCCATTGCGTCAAGGCGTTGGTTGACATTGGACAAACCATTAGCCACTGTGTCACCCAGCGTCTTATAGCAATTCTGGAACACTGTGCTCAAATGTAAAAACTCAGGCATGAGTGGCCTGTCCCAAACCCGCTGCCGTGAAGAGGCCAAAAAAGGTGCGACAGAGGTTTGGGACAGGGGAAGACCGGATGTACCGGCTACCGGTTCTCCAGAGTGTGTTGCAGGCATACTTACCGCAAGACTGTGGGATGGCTGGGACGGGTCAGATGGCGTGGCATGAGAGACCGCTCCAGGTTGTATGGTGCTGCTATGGGTTCTGTGAAATTATGAAAAAGGAAAAATTAGTATCCAAAAAATTATATTTGTACATTCGCAAAATACTGCTGAAAATAAATATTCAGGTAAGCTACACAGCACAATGGTAAAAAATATCTAAATACTTACACTCGACGTGCAAGGACAGGTCTCAGAAAGCTGAGGAGCCGATGATACTTGTACTTCCTAGTCCTTGCACCAGCACCGCTTCTAACCTGCCCTTCCTGCCTCAGGTCCAGATTAAAGCGGTCCTTCATGGAACGCCATCTAGTTTTGACTTTCTTCACTGTCAAAGTAAAAAATAATTTTTAAAAAATTAAGTTTGGCCCTGGATCACACAACCATGTGTGTGATGTAAGAAACTCGCAGGAGTTCATCACATCAAACACGCTTCTGTGTTCCCGGACTAATGCATACAAGGGTGGGATGGGGTAGGCATGCATACATACAAGGGTGGTAGGGGGTAGGCATACATACAAGGGTGGGATGGGGTAGGCATGCATACATACAAGGGTGGGAGGGGGTAGGCATACATACATACAAGGGTGGGAGGGGGTAGGCATACATACATACAAGGGTGGGATGGGGTAGGCATGCATACATACAAGGGTGGGAGGGGGTAGGCATACATACAAGGGTGGGAGGGGGTAGGCATGCATACAAGGATGGGTGGGAGGGGGTAGGCATACATACATACAAGGGTGGGATGGGGTAGGCATGCATACATACAAGGGTGGGAAGGGGCCTACTGTTTCACTGCAGCGTTGTTGCAATACTTACAAAAGTCCTTTTGACCCCTAGCTGAGGCATTGTCCCATCCATCCCACAGCGATTTGGCCACCTCGTTCCACAGCCGCCGGGTAGCCACTGCGTCGGAATGCAGGGGATCACGGGTGTCCCACAGTGGAACGCGCTCCTGGACCGATGTGATGAGGAGGTCGTTGTTGATGTCCTCCTCCTCGTCCCATTGTTGAACCTAGAATTGAAAGAAAGACATTAATGTTTGAAAGATAAGAGTATAAAAAAGAACTTAAATACTTACACGCCGTGTTGCCACCGCTGGTTGGCCCCGAGTTGCCTGCTCCTGTGGCTCATCAACACTTGAAGAGCTCTGTGAACCAAATAAAAAAATTGGACACATGTACAAGTGACAGTGAATTATGAAAGAACAATAGATAATATACTCACTTCACTGGGCTGTCCACTCTGTGAATTTTCATGGCTTGAAGGCATGGTCCTCCTTTGTTCCTGTGGTGTAAATTCTGCAGGATGAAATGAAAAAATCAAATTACACACTGCTAGGCTAAACCAAAAATCCAAACATCCATTAGCTGGTATACTTACATTGTCCAAAGGTCTTCTGTCCTGTCAAAAAAAGTTCTTCTGTCCTCTCCAGAGTCTGTTGAATAGTAAAGTGGAGCAATGCCAACCCCCAATATTTATTTATCTAGGTGTGGGAGGTGTTCAGAAGATGTCTAGACTGTCTGGAGACTTGTTACATCAAAAAGCGCATACGCACGGTAACGCTGTCGTGCGCATAGCAGTGCGCCGATATGCGCCCCCCATAGACTGCAATGCGTTTTATCGGCGCATTACGTGCGCAGATTTACGCATGCGTCTTTTTTGATAAATGTTGACGCGAAAAAAAAGCAACATGTTGCTTTTTGATTGTGACATCGCACACGCCCACACGACGCGTGCGTCCAAAAACGCAACACAACGCATACAAGCGCATGATCATGCGCCCCCATTATAAAAATAGGGGCGCATGGCGCATGCGCTTATTTGCGCTGCATACGCTGCGCACGAAGACGCTAATGTGAAAGCAGCCTTAGATAAGTTAAAAATGACAAGTAGCACAGAGCTAAAACTCGTAGTAGCTAAACTGAATGATGAGAACTATCAGCTATGGAAGTTCAAAGTAGAGATGTTATTGTCTAAAGATGATTTATGGGAAGTAATCACTACAGATAGACCTGATCAGGATAATCAGACATGGGATGAGAAAAATAGACAAGTGAGAGCCACCATTAGCTTATTAGTGGATGATGCTCAATTAATACATATAAGAAATGAAGAAACAGCAAAAGCAATGTGGGAAGCATTAAGAAAGCTATATGAAAGACCTAGCTTAAATCACAAGTTATTTCTGCTAAGAAAGCTTTACAATATGAGACTAAGTGCAGACAGTGACATGCAGAAGCATATATTCTCTATTATGGAAGTGATATCACAGCTAAGATCTATTGGTGAAGACATTAAAGAAAGCCATATAGCAGCAATTTTATTGTGCAGTTTACCAGATTCATATACTGCTTTAATAAATTCACTAGAGACGAGACCTGAAACTGATATTACATTAGAGTTTGTGAAAACCAGACTCATAAATGAATATCAGAGAAGAAAAGAACAAAGCAATGATTCTTCTACTGAAAAGGACAGTGAAAACGCTCTTAAAGCTACAAAATTTAAAAAACCCTATAATAAAGAGACAAGAGAATGCTTCAGATGTAAGAAAAAGTAAATACAGGAGAAAAGAGGAGTCATTAGTGACCAAATAAGTCAAATGTATTAAGGTAAATATTTATTACACAAATCAGTAAAAAAGAGGGTATCACAAAATAACATATGTATACAAACAATGAAAACACATACAAAACGTGTGCACATACAGGGAAGTATATCTCAAAGAGCGGTATAACAAAGTAACAAATGGCGAGGACAAAGGTAACTAAGTAATGGCACTCTATAAATAGTAGCAATATCCCCATATAGTGGGAATGAGATGCCCATCACAATAATCATACGCCACAATAAATCACCAAGCATGTTTCTCAAACATGGCCAGCGTGTGAAGACAATAGTATAGATGGTTTAGGGCGCCAGATAGGTAGAGAGCTGTGCTAACCACAAGGGTTAAGGTAGCGCACGCTATACCAGGTAGGAGGGCGCTGCAGTGCAGAATCAGAAAAACCGCTGCCATATCTGAGGGAGAGACATGCTTACCAAGAGGGTATGGTGACCGCAGGAGATAACACCCTGTAAGGCGATACTGCACCAACGCACGTTTCGTGGCTATCTGCCACTTTTTCAAGGGGATAGTAGCGTACTGTGCATAGGACCTTTTTATACCTAGTGCTTCCTGATCACATGGTTAGCGTCCTCCAATGGGAGACAGTATGGCGGCGCATGCGTCGTTTGAAACCCGGGAGCTCTCAGCGGCGAAAGACAACAGTTGTACAAGACGGGGATGAAGCGTATATAGCAAACCAAATGTAATTACAATAAGACGTCAAGAATATAACAACATATATCCATAGGAAAACGTTTGCAATTTTTATATATTCCATCAGTAAATTCAGTTCTTCATATCCAGGCAGGAGTCAAGGTAAAGAGTCCCAAAATATACGAAATAAAGAGACAAATATAAACTGTGGAAAAATAAAAAATTTTTTAAAAACACAGATTAAAAAGCGAGAAAGCATCAGAAAGGAACCAGGGAGGGGGAAAATTCAAAGGGGAAAATTTCAGAGGAAAAAGAGTATGATATAATAACTCTTTTCCTCTGAAATTTTCCCCCTTGAATTTTCCCCCTCCCTGACGTCTTATTGTAATTACATTTGGTTTGCTATATACGCTTCATCCCCGTCTTGTACAACTGTTGTCAGTTCATTACAATAGTATTTATCACTATGGGAGACTAGTGCGCGCATGCCCCGTTTCACCTGGGTTGTTTCTCTGCGGTGGGGGCGTCTCTCTTGCATACGGGCGGTGCTTGGGCCTTGTGCCTTTGCGCATGTCTGGATGCATGACGCTTTCGCCGCTGAGAGCTCCCGGGTTTCAAATGACGCATGCGCCGCCATACTGTCTCCCATTGGAGGACGCTAACCATGTGATCAGGAAGCACTAGGTATAAAAAGGTCCTATGCACAGTACGCTACTATCCCCTTGAAAAAGTGGCAGATAGCCACGAAACGTGCGTTGGGGCAGTATCGCCTTACAGGGTGTTATCTCCTGCGGTCACCATACCCTCTTGGTAAGCATGTCTCTCCCTCAGATATGGCAGTGGTTTTTCTGATTCTGCACTGCAGCGCCCTCCTACCTGGTATAGCGTGCGCTACCTTAACCCTTGTGGTTAGCACAGCTCTCTACCTATCTGGCGCCCTAAACCATCTATACTATTGTCTTCACACGCTGGCCATGTTTGAGAAACATGCTTGGTGATTTATTGTGGCGTATGATTATTGTGATGGGCATCTCATTCCCACTATATGGGGATATTGCTACTATTTATAGAGTGCCATTACTTAGTTACTGTGGCGCTTCCCACGGCTGTGGGGCGCCGGGACATGGCATAGCTTGCCTAGCTAGCCAATGCTCCCACGCCGCCAGTCCACGACGACGTGAGGCATGGGTCCCAGATGATAAGAGAATGTGGACCCACTGGACCACGGAGGGAGACCCGGGCCTGCCCGGACTAGGGAAGGGCAGCGACCGGGATCCGTGGCAGCTGAGCATGTGGGCAAGGTGGCGACCTGCAGGACTAGACAACACCGCACAACTTCAGGTAAGAAGAAACATAAAGTTTACTTAAAGAAACACAGTACATAAACAGAACATAAGACCGGACTCCCAATTCCGCACATCAGAGAAGGGTACACGACTCAGAATCACTGACGAGTGTTGGAGGACATCACGGGTAGATGCAGTCCAGGGTTATCTGACACGGGCATACTTGGACGGCCTCTCTCTCAGGCCTTAGGCGTAGCACAGGCTCAGCAGGAGAACATCAGACACCGACCTCAGACAGACTTCAGACGATGGCGGGGTCATCACGGGTTGATGAAGTCCAGGATCATCTGGCACGGGCATACTAGTATGGCCTCACTCTCAGGCCTCGGGCGTAGCACAGGCTCAGCAGGAGAACATCAGACACCGGCCCAGGACAGACGTCATCACAGGGTAGACCAAGGAGGAACCGGCAGGACATCGGAACATCAGGAACACGGACTGGATCTCAGGGACACAGGAACACGGACAGGAAATCAGGAACACGGATTGGATCTCAGGGAGTCAGGAACACAGACAGGAACACGGACTGGAACATCAGGAACACGGATTGGGTCACAGGGAGTCAGGAACACAGACAGGAACACGGACTGGAAGATCAGGAACACGGATTGGGTCTCAGGGACACGGACTGGAACACAGGCATTGGACTCCGGACATCTGGTACCGATCAGCAGGCTCCGGACATCAGGTAGAGATGGATAGGATCCGGACATCTGGAAGTGGTCATCGGACATCGGATATCAGGCAGTGGTCATCAGGGAGGACACGGACATCTGGCAGCGACCTGAAAAGGAACCCCAGCGGTCTGGTGCAAGCCCCGCCAGGCTCAACGGGAGCTGGCCGGGGATTTGCACAGAGGCTGAGTACAGAAACTCAGCACATACCGGACTCCTCCTTCCAAGATGAACTCCGGTTATATAGCAAGGATTCACAGTCACTGGCACAGGGTTCTGGACAGGCAGGTTTGTCACAGCAAGCGACCGAGGCAGTCTCTGGACAGGCAGGTTGTCACGGCAAGTGACCAAGGCAGTCTCTGGGACAGGCAGGTTGTCACGGCAAGTGACCAGGCAGTATCCGGACAGGCAGGTTGTCACGGCAAGTGACCAGGCAGTCTCCGGGCAGGCAGGTTGTCACGGCAAGTGACCAGGCAGTCTCTGGGCAGGCAGGTTGTCACAGCAAGTGACCAGGCAGTCTCTGGGCAGGCAGGTTGTCACGGCAAGTGACCAGGCAGTCTCTGGGCAGGCAGGTTGTCACGGCAAGTGACCAGGCAGTCTCTGGGCAGGCAGGTTGTCACGGCAAGTGACCAGGCAGTCTCTGGGCAGGCAGGTTGTCACGGCAAGTGACCAGGCAGTCTCTGGGCAGGCAGGTTGTCACGGCAAGTGACCAGGCAGTCTCTGGGCAGGCAGGTTGTCACGGCAAGTGACCAGGCAGTCTCTGGGCAGGCAGGTTGTCACAGCAAGTGACCAGGCAGTCTCTAGACAGGCAGGTATATACGACCTGATATGGTGGAGCCTCCAGGTAGGCTGCAGTCGGATGGCAGATGATCGCTCCCAGGTGAGCAGGCAAGAGCCGGGGATCTCTGCAGATGATGTCCGAACTTCCGGATGGAGCTGCAGTCGGATGGCAGATGATCGCTCCCAGGTGAGCAGGCAAGAGCCGGGGATCTCTGCAGATGATGTCCGAACTTCTGGATGGAACTGCAGACGGATGGCAGACAGGCAAGCCGAGAGGTAACAGGCAGGTAACTGGAATCAGGAGCTGATGGCTGAAACAGAGTTAGACTGCACAGGAACAACATTCAGGTACAGGATGCGATCCAGGATCAGGGATTCAGGTAATTAGACACAGCAGGAACAGGCCTGGATATACAGCCTCCAGGAACAGCGATCTGAGTAATCAGCCCCAGCATAGGCGGAAACACAAGACACAGTTCAGACATTCAGGTACAGGGTTAGATCCGGGATCAGGGGTTCAGGTAATTAGACACAACAGGAACAGGCCTGGATATACAGCCTCCAGGAACGGCGATCTGGGTAATCAGCCCCAGCATAGGCGGAAACACAAGACACAGTTCAGACATTCAGGTACCGGGTTAGATCCAGGATCAGGGAACAAGACACAGCAGGAACAGGGAATCAGCTCTCCAGAGCTGATCAACATCAGAGCAGGAGCAGAACACACAACCACATATGGCTAGGTTCTGGGATTCAATGTGGATTCAAAGTGAAGCTCTGGCAACGCCCACTAGGGCTGGGGAACTTTATATATGAGCTGCTTCACAGCGATAGGCTGGAGCAGTAATTCTAGTAAACACCCAATCCACATAAAAGCAGGACAGGTGTGGGCCGCGCCCCCTATGCAGAGCCAGACAGCACAACACAGAGGGAACCCAACAATGGCTGCTGCCACACACGTAGTAAGTCATGCACCACTGCAGAGGACTTTGCAAGCTACGGACGGCTTTCACAGCAAGTCAGGAACCGCACATGCAGGCGGTCATGCAAAGCAGCGGAGCCACTCACGCAAGTACGGGTACGCAGCAGAGCCGGGAACTGAGCAGCATCCATATAGGTAACAGACAACAGTATCCCAGCTGGTTAGGGGGAAAGGAGCAAAAGGGTTAATGCAAAAAACATGCAGAGTAACGCTGGAAAACAAAGTACAGAATACCAGCGTTACAGTTACCTTTGTCCTCGCCATTTGTTACTTTGTTATACCGCTCTTTGAGATATACTTCCCTGTATGTGCACACGTTTTGTATGTGTTTTCATTGTTTGTATACATATGTTATTTTGTGATACCCTCTTTTTTACTGATTTGTGTAATAAATATTTACCTTAATACATTTGACTTATTTGGTCACTAATGACTCCTCTTTTCTCCTGTATTTACATGTTCATATATGAGTAGTGACTTTTTGGCCTCACCCATGTTCTGTGTGGCCCACATTTCCCTTGCTATACTTATGCGGCTGTTTGTTATTATAGATGTAAGAAAAAGCGACATTTAAAGAAAGACTGTACCATATGGAAAGCAGAACAACAAAAATTACAACATAAAAAGCATACACAGAAAGTGAAAAGCACAATTTCTGATTCGTGTGAGAATAATTGGAATGGCACATTCAAAATAACAGACAAGAAATCATCACTTGGTTGGTCTATTGATTCAGGAGCAATGAGTCATATGACAAGTGACAAGAATTTCTTTACTGATCTTGATTTAGATAAGAAAGAAGCCATTTATCTTGCAGATGGAAGCAAAATAACCGCAGAAAGTATCGGACAAGGTATGCTAAATTGTTCAAACAAGTTCGGACAAGATTCAAAGATACTTGTACAGGATGTGTTGTATGTTCCAAAATTGGAAGGCGGATTATTATCTGTGAAACGTTTAACAGCAAAAGGACTTAAAGTAAAATTCAAAGATAATGAGTGTGCAATTATTGCAGGAAACAAGATGATAACCAAAGTCAAGGCAGATGAACAATTATATCATTTTGACAAACCAAAGGAACAGATGAAGGTATGTACACATGATCACAAAAACTGTATTCACATGTGGCATAGACGTCTAGGACATAGATACCCGGACAGTATAAGGGAACTACAGAGAAAAGAATTGACAAAAGATTTAAAGATATCAGATTGCTCAATTACTATAAGATGTGAATGTTGTATAAAATCCAAAGCCACAAGGATATCTGTTCCAAAAGAAAGTGAGATGAAAAGCGAAAAACCAGTTGATTTGGTGCATACTGACGTATGTGGACCCATGAAAGTGACTACATCAGGAGGCAATAGATACATGTTGACTTTTATAGACGACTACTCAAGATACACAGTCACATACTTAATTAAGAACAAAAGTGAATTTTTGATAAACTTGTAGACTATCTAACAAGATCAAGTAACAAATTTCAAAGGAAGCCAATTGTCATCAGAAGTGATAATGGAGGTGAATTTACAGGTCACAGAATAGAAGACTACTTAAGACAAAAATGGAATAGAACATCAGAAAACTGTTCCATACACAACTGAACAAAATGGAGTAGCAGAAAGGAAAAATAGAACTCTAACAGAAATGATGAGATGTATGCTGACAGATTCTAAACTACCAGAGAAATATTGGGGTGAGGCAGCAATGACAGCTACATATCTACAGAACCGACTTTTTTCCAGAAAACTGAAGAACACTCCATATGAACTGTGGCAAGGTATGAAATCTAGTGTCAATCATTTAAAAGTTTTTGGATGTAAAGTTTTTATATTCATTCCAACAGAAAAATGTTCCAAACTTCAAAACAGATCCATGGAAGGAATATTCGTTGGATATAGTGAAAACTGCAAAGGATATAGAATCTTAGATCCCAAAACAGACAGAGTTACAGTGAATAACAGTGTGACATTCATTGAAGATTTAAATGAAGACATTATGATTTCAGTTGAAACAAAAAATGAGAAAAACCTACAAACAGACACAGAACCAAGACGTTCAATAAGAGAGAGGAAAACCACCAAAACGTCTCTCATACAAGGCAAGTACAAGTAAAATGTATGAATCTATCTCTTGGGAAGACATAGCTCGACTTCCAGAAGGAGAAGACTATGATGAAACATTTGCTCCAGTTGTCAAACACACTACAAGAACAACTTTACTTACAGTTGCAGCAGTGGAACAGATGGAACTAAGACATCTGGATGTAAAGACAGCTTTTTTGAATGGAGATTTAACAGAAGACATTTACATGGAACAACCTCCAGGATTCAAAGATGAAAGAAATCCAAACAAAGTTTTTAAACTACAGAAAAGTATATATGGTTTAAAACAAGCCGCTAAAGCGTGGAATGACAAAATCACGGAAGTACTAACAAATGAAAATTTTCAAAGAAGCAAAGCTGATCCATGCTTGTACACAAAAGGGATGAGTAATAGATGGATTTATGTACTCCTATATGTAGACGACATTTTGATTTGTTTTAAACAAGAAAGGGATAAAGAAAACATTCTAAAAATCCTGAAACAACATTTTGAAATCAAAGACTTAGGAAATGTAAAACAGTACCTAGGAATACAGATAGAAAGACAACAAGTACTGTGATTAAGACAATTGTTGACAGACCTAGGACAACCACAGTTGGAACCAACAAAACTAAAAGAGGACAATCAAGGATGTCTTGTTCTTGCTCAGATGGAAAGAGTTAACCCAAGAACCAAGCACATTGATGTGAAATATCATTTCTTGAGAGATCATCAGGACCAAGGAGTCTTGAAGTTGGAGTATTGCCCTACTGAAGAAATGACAGCAGACATTTTCACGAAGGCGTTGAATGCTGATAAACATCAGAGACTAATAAAAAAGTTGGGTTTGATTGAATAAGTCCTTATGTAATGTATGTGGTACAGTTCATATAGCGTCTTGTGCTTGGGTGCGATGAAAATACTTGAGACACAGGTTGATAAAGAAAGTCTTGTATTGCTTCATACAAATTGGCAAAAATAAACACACAGGTTGCAAACACAGAAGCAGGAGACACAGCAGGCCAGAGTAATCTAAGCTCAGCAATAACTCTCCACAACAGATTCAGATCTTCTTCTCTGTTACCGCAAGTCCATGCAAACGTGAGGCTCTCAAGAGCAGAGTTCAGAGTCCACAAGTGCTTCAGAGTTCCTCAGTAGGAATGGCTGGAGTACAAGGTCCAAGGCTTCAGGAGTCAGAACACAGGTTCACTGCAGGCTAGATTCTGAAGCACTGATTGCTCAGCTGTGGCTGTTTAAGAAGCAAACGGAGAGAATCAGGGCGGGAACATGCAAGCTGGAAAACTCCATTTTGACTGAGGGCAAGATAGCTGCAGCAAAACAGAAAGCAAAATGGCCGACGAACAAACTGAGTTTCAGAAACAGATACACAGAACCTTACATTACTCCCCCCTTAGGGACAACCTCCGGATGACCTCAGACCAGGCTTGTGTGGGTACCTCTGATGAAACTGACGGAGCAAGCGAGGAGCATTAACGTTATTGACTGGCTCCCATGAGTTGTCCTCCACTGGGTAGCCCTGCCACTTAATCAGATATTGTAACTGATTTCTATACAACCTGGAATCTAAAATCCTTTCCACCACAAATTCCTCCTGACCATCGACTAGCACTGGGTCAGGGCAAGGAGAAGAACGTCCAGGAAACGTATTGGGTGTCGCAGCCTTTAGTAGGGATACATGAAAGACAGGGTGGATTCTCATAGTTCTGGGCAATTGAAGACGACAAGCAACGGCACTTATAATTTTACTGATTTTATAGGGTCCAATGTACTTATGTCCCAACTTAGACGATGGAATCCTTAACTTAAGATTTCTGGTTGACAGCCAGACCAGGTCTCCTACCTTAAAAGCTGGTGCAGGTTTACGAAATTTATCTGCTGCCTTCTTGTACCTTTCCTGAGCCGATTCCAGATTCTCCTTTAGAAGATCCATATTCTTCTGTAAAGTCGTGACTCTTTCAGCCACTGCTGGCAAAGGCGTCTCTATGGGAAATCGTGGTAGAATGTTAGGATGATAACCTAGATTAGAGTAAAAAGGAGACTGTTTAGTGGAGGCACTCTGAGAGTTGTTGTAAGAGAACTCAGCCAATGGAAGTAGATCCACCCAATCATCCTGTAGGTGGCAGATAAAGCAGCGGAGATACTGCTCCAGGGTTTGATTGGTTCGTTCGGTTTGTCCATTAGTCTGGGGATGAAAAGCAGAAGAAAGGTTTACTTTAATGTCCAATGCTGCACAGAAATTTTGCCAAAACCTAGAAGTGAATTGCACCCCTCGATCCGAAATAACCTCATCCGGTACTCCATGTAAGCGAAACACATCTTTAATCATCAAATCTGATGTCTGTTTTGCAGTGGGTAAGCCGACACAAGGGATAAAATGAGCTGCCTTTGTTAGACGGTCAACCACCACTAGAATAGTGTTCTTCCCTTGAGAGGTTGGTAATTCCACAATGAAGTCCATAGAAATGGATCCCCACGGGCGGGACGGGGTGGGAAGAGGCTGTAACAGACCAGTTGGTGAAGAGCGAGGTGTTTTGCATCTTGCACAAACCTCACACGAAGTGACATAGTCCAAAACATCCTTCCTACAAGTGGGCCACCAAAAGAAACGAGAAAGAAATTCCTGTGTCTTTAGAATTCCTCTATGCCCGGCTATTTTGGAATCGTGAATGAGTTGCAATACTCTCAATCTGACTGTTTCAGGTATATACAGACGTTGTCCCAGAATCCACACACCATTCTTAAAGACAAGACTTACGTCCCTTGGGGGTTGAGCCAAAAAAGAATCCGCATGGTATGCTTCCTTGATGTCTTTAATTAGGTCTTGATGATGAATCACTCCTAGGAATCTAGAGTCAGGAAGAATAGTCTTAGGAGGAGTAATTGGACGTGTCTCTGCTGAGTAAATCCTAGAGAGTGCATCAGCCTTTCCATTGCGCGATCCTGGTCTATAAGAAATAATAAAATTAAATTGGTTTAAGAAAAGATTCCAGCGAGCCTGGCGAGGAGTCAGGCACTTAGCCGACCTGATAAACTCAAGATTACGATGGTCTGTCAGAACGACTATTTGCTGTGCAGCTCCTTGAAGAAGGTGTCTCCATTCTTTGAAGGCGGCAATAATGGCCAACAACTCTCTATTGCCCACATCGTAGTTCTTCTCAGCCGAAGACAACTGCTGGGAAAAGAAGGCACAGGGATGTAAGACATTCTTCTCACCTGTTCTCTGAGAGAGTATAGCTCCCACGGCACAGTCTGAAGCATCCACCTCTATTATGAAGGCAAGCTCTGGGTTGGGATGTACTAGGATAGGTGCAGTGGTAAATTTATCTTTTAGACGGGAAAATGCTTCCTGGGCTTGGGGAGTCCAGGAGAACTTAGACTCTTTCCGGGTAAGTTGGGTGATAGGTGACACTACCTCAGAGAAATTTCTAATGAAACGTCTATAGAAGTTTGCAAACCCGATGAAGCGCTGTACCTCCTTCACATTTCTAGGACTTGGCCAATCATTGATGGCTTGGGTTTTACTTCCATCCATACTAATTCCTTGTGTAGACAGTACATACCCCAGAAATTGAATTTCGGTCTTATGGAATTCACACTTTTCAAGCTTGATGTAAAGATGATTTTGTCTTAGACGTTCCAAGACCATTCTCACATGTCCATGATGTTCCTCTGTGGAGTTAGAAAAAATTAAAATATCATCCAAATAAATTACCACGAATGTATCCAGGAGATCCCTGAAGATGTCATTCACCAAGTGTTGGAAAGTGGCTGGGGCGGTACTCAGACCAAAAGGCATAACTAGATATTCAAAGTGTCCATAGCGTGACCTGAATGCAGTCTTCCATTCATCCCCAGGTCTAATACGGACTAAGTTATAGGCCCCACGAAGATCTAGTTTAGAAAAAATTTTGGCATGTCGCACTCTCTCCAATAACTCAGGGATTAAAGGCAATGGATAACGGTTTCTAATAGTAACCTTATTGAGTTCCCTATAGTCTACGCATGGTCTCAGGGATCCATCTTTCTTCTTTACAAAGAATATGGGTGCCCCTGCAGGAGATGAGAGAGGGGCGTATGAAGCCCTTGGCTAGATTTTCGTCTATGTACTCTTTTAAAGCCTTCAGCTCGGGCCCCGCCAGGGGGTAGATCTTACCAAAAGGTATCTCTGCTCCAGGCAATAATTCAATTGGACAATCATATGGACGGTGAGGAGGAAGCTGGTCAGCGTTCTTCTTGTCACATAAATCCACATAGTCCTGGTATACAGCTGGTAGTTCAGGGACTGACATGGTTCCTTTAGGAACAGAGCAAGCTGAAATTTTTGGACTCATCTGTTTCTCTGGAAAGTGTAATTCCTTGGTCTCCCAGTTAATGGTAGGATTCTGAGCCTGCAGCCATGGTAGCCCTAGAATAATGGGAAAGTGAGGAGAAGAGATAAGCATAAAGGACAGTTTCTCTTGATGATCTTTACCCATAAGAACCTTTAAAGGCTCTGTTTCCTGATCCACTGGTCCAGAGGTCAGCAGGGAGCCATCCACAGTTTCCATCTGTACTGGAGTAGCCTTCTTCACTGAACGTATTCCCTGTTTCAGAGCAAAGGAGACATCCATAAAATTTCCACTTGCACCTGAGTCGATCATAGCAGAGCTAGACACCCAGGCTGAGTCAACCCAGAGTTTGATGGAAAGAAAACAGTGAGAATTGTTTTTTTTTACAACTCAGCTGGGACACCGCTGAGGAAACTTGAAAGATGGCAGCATTTACACAGTCAACGTCCTCAGAGGTAACGGAGTTTAAGTCCGAGAAATCAAGATCTGTTGCTGCAGATCTCTCTGGAGCCTGAGGCTCGGACCTGACAGATCCCCTCTCGCAACACTCACAATGAATGAGTGCTGCAGTAGTCTTGCGAGAACGGCTGGGGCAGTTAATAATAAAGTGCCCTGACTTACTACAATAAAAACATAGATTCTCCTTAAAACGATGTTCCTTGCGTGCATCACTAAACCGTCGTAGTAAAGAGTCTACCTGCATGGGTTCAGGTTCAGGTTCCCGTGTAATCCTATTCAAAGGTTCCTTAGCTGGAGAGGAAGGTAGGAAAAGGTTAGTACGATTGCTTTTGAACCATCTCTCTTGCCTGCGTTCAGTTAAACGAGTATCAATACGGATGCAGTAGTTAATAAAGTCACCTAACGCAGTGGGAGGGTCGGCACGAGCAAGTTCATCCTTAATCAGTGGGGATAACCCCTTTCGAAAAATAGATTTTTTGGCGGAATTGTCCCAGGTGGTATCAAGGGCCCATCTCCTGAAATCCAAGGCATATTCAGCTACCGAGTGCTTACCTTGGCGCAAAGCTAACATGGCTGCTTCAGCTGTTGCACCTCGATTGGGGTCATCAAACACCTGCCCCATGGCTGAAATAAAATCATCAAGGTGATTCAAACAATCATCCTCAGTCTCAATCAGAGGGTTTGCCCACATCAAAGCCTTGTTGGTAAGCAACATAATTATAGTAAGCACCTTAGATCGTTCAGTAGGAAATTGTGAAGCATGTGCAGAAAAAAAAAGATTGCATTGATTAACAAATCCCCTGAATTTTTCACGTTCACCACCAAAACGAAAAGGGGGCAACTTGGGAATCCCAGAACTCGGGGCCACGGCAGGAGCCTGGACTCGCCCCTCCAGAACCTCAATCCTGGCTCGCAAATCCTGGGTAGTCTGTCCAACCACTTGCAAATTGTGATTATTTAGGTCCTGAAGATTTGTAAAACGGGTCTTTATATTCTGCAAATCTGCAAGGATATTATCAGTCACTCCGCAAAGTTCCTTTATGCGGGCCTCCATTTTCCAGATCTTTTAAGACAGGATTACTGGAAGAAGAGGAGAGAAAAAAAAACAATAGTGTTCACCTGTGGTAACACTGCAGAGAGAAAAAAAAATTAAGGGAACTGCTCACCTGGAATGGTTGTGAGAAGTCACAACCACTATCATCACAGAAAGCTTTCAACCAGACATCTGATATCCAGAGTTTCAGCAGACAAAAAGAGAAGAGAAAAAAAAAAAACAATAGTGTTTACCTGTGATAACATTGCAGAAAAAAAAAAAACTTAAGGGAATTGCTCACCTGGAATGGTTGTGAGAAGTCACAACCACTGTCATCACAGAAAGTACAACCGGACATCCGATATCCACAGTACAGCAGACAAGCCTTTCCAGACCCAGCAGACACTAACGTTTGGCTTCAGAATCTTGTAATGTATGTGGTACAGTTCATATAGCGTCTTGTGCTTGGGTGCGATGAAAATACTTGAGACACAGGTTGATAAAGAAAGTCTTGTATTGCTTCATACAAATTGGCAAAAATAAACACACAGGTTGCAAACACAGAAGCAGGAGACACAGCAGGCCAGAGTAATCTAAGCTCAGCAATAACTCTCCACAACAGATTCAGATCTTCTTCTCTGTTACCGCAAGTCCATGCAAACGTGAGGCTCTCAAGAGCAGAGTTCAGAGTCCACAAGTGCATCAGAGTTCCTCAGTAGGAATGGCTGGAGTACAAGGTCCAAGGCTTCAGGAGTCAGAACACAGGTTCACTGCAGGCTAGATTCTGAAGCACTGATTGCTCAGCTGTGGCTGTTTAAGAAGCAAACGGAGAGAATCAGGGCGGGAACATGCAAGCTGGAAAACTCCATTTTGACTGAGGGCAAGATAGCTGCAGCAAAACGAAAGCAAAATGGCCGACGAACAAACTGAGTTTCAGAAACAGATACACAGAACCTTACACCTTACTGTTGAGAAAGGGTGTTGGCATATGCAACAGATTAGAACTTATATGTAAAAGGAGGACTTTGTGCTGACCTGACAGTAGATGGCGATGTTGTGTAACTTTTCCTTCTGTTTAATGTATTGTATAAGAAATAGTCTTCACTTGTAGTTTCACTTTCGTTTTGTTCCTGTTTCCTGATGCAATGCTGAAATGACTGTGCATTTTCCTTTTACCTTATGTTGTAAGAAGTAAAAGCTTGTTATCCCATGAAGCCTGCTCTGTGAAGTTTTCTACTGCAAAGGTGTGGATTCAGAAGCTGTGCAACAGGGAGGACTCTACACCGGCCGTTGCCAGAACTACAACCCCCATCGGACTGTGGACTAAGGAGCATCAGCAGGAGCTACGATAAGTGTCGCTTGAACCTCAGACTGTTGCATTAATTCTTACTATTTCTTTAATTCTTATTCCCTGGTTGTTAGCTCCCTGCGAGGAGATTACTTTCTTCTTTACTGTTAAATTATCGTATATACTCATGTATAAGCTGACCCGTGTATAAGCCGACCCCACCTAATTTTGCCACAAAAAACTGGGAATACTTATTGACTCGCGTATAAGTATAGGGTGAAAAATGATTATGCCCTCATATGCTCCATAGATTATGCCCCCATATGATGCTCCACAGATTATGCCCCCATATGCTGTAGAGATTATGCACCCATATGCTGCACAGATTATGCCCCCATATGCTCCACAGATTATGCCCCCATATGCTGCACAGATTATGTCCCCATATGCTGCACAGATTATGCCCAATATGTTCCACAGATTATGCCCCCATATGCTCCACAGATTATGCCCCTATATGCTCATATGCTCCACAGATTATGCCCCATATGCTGCACAGATTATGCCCCCATATGCTGCACAGATTATGCCCCATATGCTTCACAGATTATGCCCCATATGCTGCACAGATTATGCCCCCATATGCTGCACAGATTATGCCCCATATGCTGCACAGATTATGCCCCCATATGCTCCACAGATTATGCCCCCATATGCTGCACAGATTATGCCCCATATGCTCCATTGATTATGCCCCCATATGCTCCACAGATTATGCCCCATAGTATACGTCCCTTATGCTGCAATGCTGCTGCAAAAAAAAATGACATACTCGCCTCTCGTCGCTTGGGGACAGATGCCGGTGTCCTGAGCAGGCTGTGACACCGGCGCGCTATGGTGGACAGGTGCCGGTGTCACCGCTCGCTCAGGACCCCGGCACCTGAGATATTTACCTGTCACCGGACCGGTCCACCGCTGCGCGCTGCTACATCTTCCGGGTCCTCGGCAGTGAATGATCAGGCAGAGGGCGCGGCGCTCACTAACGACGTCATCGCACCCTCTGCCTGAACATTCACAGCCAGAGGAGTCGGACGAGGGAGCAGCGCAGCGGTGGAACGGGACAGGTAAATATCGCTATACTCAACCCTCCGCCGGCGTGTCTCTGCAGCCCCGCCTCTTCTCCCGGCGGTTTCCGCAGCCCTTCCTCCTACAGCGGTCATGTGGTACCGCTCATTAACCTTCCTCTGGCTGAGTAGGTACAATTGTAACTATTCCGTTTTAAAATTGCAATAACTTTTTTTCGAAAAGCCGTAGAGGGCTGAAATTTCGTGACATCTCTGCAGTTTTGGTCCAGAATATATTGGCCAAATTTCAATAAAATATCTCCACCCCCTTCCGAGATAAGGGGTCGAGATATTTTTGCATCCATAACAAGCTGCATAGGTACAAATGTACCCTCATATATTTTGAATGAAGATAATGCAAGGAAAAAAGAATAATATTTTTTTTAATGATAATGCTATTTTATTATTATAAACAAGTAAAAAACTGTTCATTTACATCATAAAAGAAAATGTAAGAAACTTTTTTTATTGATTTTCTTCGCAAGTAATGCATGTTGTCTGCTACCGAGTGTTCATCGCAAATGGGTTTCACACAAACACACACAAGACTTTCTAGTCTTACGTTGTTTTCGCCTCAGGTCTCGGCAGACATAGCAACTACCAACAACAGGGGTGGGAATGCTCTACCCCAAGAAATTAGGACTATCTACAATTTGCATGGTTTCAGGCGCTCCCTCAAAACACATTTGTTCAGAGCGGCCTATCACATTCACTAATCAAAGTCATTCTACAGTCATGGCCAAAAGTTTCGAGAATGACACAAATATTATATTTTCACATGATCTGCTGCCCTCTGGTTTTTATGTGTGTTTGACAGATGTTTTTATCACAGACAGAAATATAATAATTGCAAACATATGAGTAACAAAAGCTTATATTGACAGTTAGAATGAGTTAATGCAGCAAGTCAATATTTGCAGTGTTGACCCTTCTTCTTCAGGACCTCTGCAATTCTCCCTGGCATGCTCTCAATCAACTTCTGGACCAAATCCTGACTGATAGCAGTCCATTCTTGCACAATCAATGCTTTCATTTTGTCAGAATTTTTAGGTTTTTGTTTGTCCACCCGTCTCTTGATGATTGACCACAAGTTCTCAATGGTATTAAGATCTGGGGAGTTTCCAGGCCATGGACCCAAAATCTCTATGTTTTGTTCCCTGAGCCATTTAGTTATCACCTTTGCTTTATGGCAAGGTGCTCCATCATGCTGGAAAAGGCATTGTTGATCGCCAAACTGCTCTTGGAGGGTTGGGAGAAGTTGCTCTTGGAGGACATTCTGGTACCATTCTTTATTCATGGCTGTGTTTTTAGGCAAGACTGTGAGAGTCGATTCCCTTGGCTGAGAAGCAACCCCACACATGAATGGTTTCAGGATGCTTAACAGTTGGCATGAGACAAGACTGGTGGTAGCGCTCACCTTGTCTTCTCCGAATTAAGCGTTTTCCTGATGTCCCAAACAATCGAAAAGGGGATTCATCAGAGAAAATAACTTTACCCCAGTCCTCAGCAGTCCACTGCCTGTACCTTTTGCAGAATATCAGTCTGTCCATGATGTTTTTTCTGGAGAGAAGTGGCTTCTTTGCTGCCCTCCTTGAGACCAGGCCTTGCTCCAAGAGTCTCCGCCTCACAGTGTGTGCAGATGCACTCACACCTGCCTGCTGCCATTCCTGAGCAAGCTCTGCACTGCTGGTAGCCCGATCCCGCAGCTGAAACACTTTTAAGAGACGGTCCTGGCGCTTGCTGGTCTTTCTTGGGCGCCCTGGAGCCTTTTTGGCAACAATGGAACCTCTCTCCTTGAAGTTCTTGATGATGCGATAGATTGTTGACTGAGGTGCAATCTTTCTAGCTGCGATACTCTTCCCTGTTAGGCCATTTTTGTGCATTGCAATGATGACTGCACGTGTTTCTTTAGAGATAACCATGGTTAACAGAAGAGAAACAATGATGCCAAGCACCAGCCTCCTTTTAAAGTGTCCAGTGGTATCATTCTTACTTAATCCTGACAGATTGATCTCCAGCCATGTCCTCATCAACACCCACACCTGTGTTAATGGTGCAATCACTGAAAAGAGGTTATCTGGTCCTTTTAAGGCAGGGCTGCAATGATGTTGAAATGTGTTTTGGGGATGAAGTTCATTTTCTAGCCAAATATTGACTTTGCAAGTAATTGCTGTTAAGCTGATCACTCTTTATAACATTCTGGAGTATATGCAAATTGCCATTAGAAAAAGTGAAGCAGTAGACTTTGTAAAAATTAATATTTGTGTCATTCTCAAAACTTTTGTCCATGACTGTATGTGTAAGTAAGTGTGTGTAGCCCATTCACTATCTCCATCCATCCCTCACTCCCTCAAGATGGCTGGACCATCATTGTAAATGCACATTGTATATACACACCTGTACTTTGTATCTCCCCCACCTCATTGTAGATTGTAAGCTCTCACGAGCAGGGGCGGCTTATTTTGCTTTAATTATTGTATTGTTAACGTTGTTACTTATGACTTGTGTTTTGAAACTGTTAAACCGTAAAGCGCTGCGGAATATGTTGGCGCTATATAAATAAAGATTACTATTATTATTATTATTAACCCTAACCCTAATGGGAAAATAGAAATAAATCCATTTTTTAAATTTTATTATTTTTCCCTAACGAAGGGGGTGATAAAAGGGGGTTTGATTTACTATTTATAGCGGGTTTTTCTGTTTGGCAGCTGTCACGCTAAGGCTATGTGCACACGTTGCGGTTTTTTAGCGGTTTTGCCGCGGTTTTTCGCGGCGGAAACGCCGCGAAACCGCGGCAAAACCGCTTACACAATACAACTCATTAAGGCCTATGAGATTCCGCAATGCTGTGCACATGCTGCGGGTTTTTCCGCGGCGGAATCGCATCGCGGGAGAATCCGCAGCATGCTAATTCTTTTTTGCGGAACCGCGGCGATTCCGCTGTTATAGGAATGCATTGAACCGCTTACTTTCTGCATGTGGCTGTGCCCACCATGCGGAAAGTAAGCGGTTCATGTGCGGATGGTACCCAGGGTCTGGAGGAGAGGAGATTCTCCTCCAAGTCCTGGGTACCATATCCATGTAAAAACAATAATTAAAATAAAAAATAATGATATTCTCACCTTCCGGCGGCCCCTGCAGCTTTCCTGCCTCTCAGCGACGCTCCCGCCAATCGCGTTCCCAGTGATGCTTTGCGAGATCACCCAGATGACGTAGCGGTCTCGCGAGATGCTACGTCATCGGGATGATTGTCGCAAAGTACTCCTGGGAACGGAACTTGCCGGGAGCGTCACTGAAGGCGGGAAAGCTGCAGGGGCCGCCGGAAGGTGAGAATATCATTATTTATTATTTTTTTTATTATTTTAACATTAGATCTTTTTACTATTGATGCGACATAGGCGGCATCAATAGTAAAAAGTTGGTCACACAAGTCAAACACTTGTTTGACTCGTGTGACCAACCTGTCAGATAGCTTGTAAAACGCTAGTGTTTAGCGGGAATACGCATACCTATAATATGCGGATTTCCCGCGGCAGGGAGGTGCGGAATTGCCGCAGAAATTTCCATGGCAATTCCGCAACGTGTGCACATAGCCTTAAAGACACTTTTTATTGCAAAAAATAGTTTTTGCATCACCACATTTTGAGAGCTATAATTTTTCCATATTTAGGCCCACAGTCATGTGAGGTCTTATTTTTTGCGGGCCGAGTTGACATTTTTATTGGTACCATTTTTGGGCCCTTGACATTTTTTGATCGCTTTTTATTACGAATTTTGGGAGGCAGAATGAACAAAAACCAGCAAATCATGAATTTCTTTTGGGGGGGGCATTTATACCGTTCCGCGTGTGGTAAAATTGATAAAGCGGTTTTATTCTTTGGGTCAGTACGATTACGGCGATACCTCATTTATATCATTTTTTTATGTTTTGGCGCTTTTATAGAATAAAAACAATTTTATATAAAAAATAATTATTTTTGCATCACTTTATTCTGCGAGCTATAATATAACTTTTTTATTTTTTTGCTGATGATGCTGTATGGTGGCTCGTTTTTTGCGCGACTAGATGACGTTTTCAGCGGTACCATGTTTATTTATATCCGTCTTTTTGATCGCGTTATTCCACTTTTTGTTCGGCGGTATGATGATAAAGCATTTTTTTTTGCCTTGTTTTTTTTTTTTAAGGGGTTCACTAAAGGGGTTAACTTATGGGACAGTTTTATAGGGCGGGTCATTACGGATGCGGCGATACTAAATATGTGTTATTTTATTGCTGTGTTGTTGTTTTTTACATTAAAGAAATGAATTTATTGGGGAATATTTTTTTTCTTTATTTAGGATTTATTTTTTACACGTTATTTTTATTTTTTTACATTTTTTCTTTGTCCCAGGGTGGGACATCACTGTATACAGTACAGACCAATAATTTGGACACACCTTCTCATTCAAAGATTTTTCTGTATTTTCATGGCTATGAAAATTGTAGAATCACACTGAAGGCATCAAAACTATGAATTAACACATGTGGAATTATACATTACACTTTACAAAAAAGTGTGAAACAACTGAGAATATGTCTTATATTCTAGGTTCTTCAAAGTAGCCACCTTTTGCTTTGATTACTGCTTTGCACGCAGAAAAGGTGAACGGATGGACTCTACATGCCTGGTTCCCACCGTGAAGCATGGAGGAGGTGGTGTGATGTGTACCCCCACTTTGCTTTGCTGGTGACACTGTTGGGGATTTATTCAAAATTGAAGGCATAGTGAACCAGCATGGCTACCACAGCATCTTGCAGCAGCATGCTATTCCATCCGGTTTGTGTTTAGTTGGACCATCATTTATTTTTCAACAGGACAATGACCCCAAACACACCTCCAGGCTGTGTAAGGGCTATTTGACCAAGAAGGAGAGTGATGAGGTGCTACACCAGATGACCTGGCCTCCACAGTCACCAGACCTGAACCCAATCGAGATGGTTTGGGGTGAGCTGGACCGCTCACCGCTTCAATTTTTAATAAATCCCCCACAGTGTCACCAGCAAAGCACCCCCACACCATCACACCACCTCCTCCATGCTTAACGGTGGGAACCAGGCATGTAGAATCCATCTGTTCACCTTTTCTGCGTGCAAAGCAGTAATCAAAGCAAAAGGTGGCTACTTTGAAGAACCTAGAATATAAGACATATTTTCAGTTGTTTCACACTTTTTTGTAAAGTATAATGTATAATTCCACATGTGTTAATTCATAGTTTTGATGCCTTCAGTGTGATTCTACAATTTTCATAGTCATGAAAATACAGAAAAATCTTTGAATGAGAAGGTGTGTCCAAACTTTTGGTCTGTGCTGTATATATAATGTAGCCCAGTCTCTTATTATATAACGTCCCCTCTTGTTATGTATAGCCTCTTCCCTTATTACATAGTATCCTCTATTGTTATGCATAGCCACTTCCCTTATTACATAGTATCCTCTATTGTCATGCATAGCCCCTTCCCTTATTACATAGTGTCCTCTATTGTTATGCATAGCCCCTTCCCTTATTACATAGTGTCCTCTATTGTTATGCATAGCCCCTTCCCTAATTACATAGTGTCCTCTGTTGTTATGCATAGCCCCTTCCCTTATTACATAGTATCCTCTATTGTTATGCATAGCCCCTTCCCTTATTACATAGTGTCCTCTATTGTTATGCATAGCCACTTCCCTTATTACATAGTGTCCTCTATTGTTATGCATAGACACTTCCCTTATTACATAGTATCCTCTATTGTTATGCATAGCCCCTTCCCTTATTACATAGTATCCTCTATTGTTATGCATAGCCACTTCCCTTATTACATAGTGTCCTCTATTGTTATGCATAGCCACTTCCCTTATTACATAGTATCCTCTATTGTTATGCATAGCCCCTTCCCTTATTACATAGTATCCTCTATTGTTATGCATAGCCCCTTCCCTTATTACATAGTATCCTCTATTGTTATGCATAGCCCCTTCCCTTATTACATAGTATCCTCTATTGTTATGCATAGCCCCTTCCCTTATTACATAGTGTCCTCTATTGTTATGCATAGCCCCTTCCCTTATTACATAGTATCCTCTATTGTTATGCATAGCCACTTCCCTTATTACATAGTATCCTCTATTGTTATGCATAGCCACTTCCCTTATTACATAGTATCCTCTATTGTTATGCATAGCCCCTTCCCTTATTACATAGTGTCCTCTATTGTTATGCATAGCCACTTCCCTTATTACATAGTGTCCTCTATTGTTATGCATAGCCCCTTCCCTTATTACATAGTATCCTCTATTGTTATGCATAGCCCTTCCCTTATTACATAGTATCCTCTATTGTTATGCATAGCCACTTCCCTTATTACATAGTATCCTCTTTTGTGATGCATAGCCCCTTCCCTTATTACATAGTGTCCTCTACTGTTATGCATAGCCCCTTCCCTTATTACATAGTATCCTCTATTGTTATGCATAGCCCCTTCCCTTATTACATAGTGTCCGCTATTGTTATGCATAGCCACTTCCATTATTACATAGTGTCCGCTATTGTTATGCATAGCCACTTACCTTATTACATAGTATCCTCTATTGTTATGCATAGCCACTTCCCTTATTACATAGTATCTTCTATTGTTATGTTTAGCGCTATATGTAAGGGAAAAAAATTGGCGTCTACAGATGTGCACCAGAGCACCTGTATGTTCATCACGTAACCTGTCACCTGATCTCCCAAAAAATATTATGTGACATGGCACATGATGCATCGGTTGATGGGGGGGCCCATGTACCCTAAACTACCTGGGGCCCTGGCTATGCTTAATCTGTTGTAGCCTTTCCGGGGGTTTTAGCTCTAGGATCGCTGTCTGGGTAGACAGAATGGCACGGAAACAGTTCATTCAGACAGCAGTTTGGTGAAAACTGGCCGCAACCAGTTTTATTAAAGTCCACAGCACACAGATAAAAACAAAGCATAAACAAAAGACCTGGACTTGTCTAGCCTCTAATTACACTTAGATAGATGGCCCTCTCTATCCGGGACCCAGACTCTACCAGTCTGTGCCCAAAACAACACATATCACATATGTTACCAGTATGGAGCTTCACAGATACTCCTCCTTGTGTCTGAAGGCACCTTCCATGACCAGACCCGAGAGAGATCCACTCCTATTCAGCCGCTCTTCACACGGATTCGCACTGAGACTACTCCTATGTCCGGGGTCCTTCCTGCACCCAAACTGAGATAGCTCAAACACTCTTGGAGACTGCTTCCTTGTGCCAGGACACCTCTCTGTGTCCAGGCTAAAGACAGCTCTAACACTCTTGGAGACTGTTTCTTGTGCCGAGACACCTTCCTGTGTCCAGGCTAAACTAGCTCTCTGACTGTGCTCCCAAGCACCTACTTCTGGCTTCCTAATCAACACCTGAGTGGATTCAGGTCTGAGCTGCAAGCGTGTACTGAATGGCAGGTGTAGTGACCTTTCTTTACCACCAGGTTTACAAAGCCACACATTTCGCTCATACCAGTCAGCAAGGTACTTTGGTGAAATATACACCTCATTCACCACATATTCCTTCACTGTCTCACATATCCCCCCCTCTTCTCCAGACCGGAGGGCTGGTCATCCAGACCGGAGGGCTGGTCAACAATCCTAAAGAGACAGTGAACTCCGGACCAGTTATGTCCAACACCAAGTTCATCTTCACCATTGTCATCTGTATCTTCACTTAAAGCAACCGCACTACGCTGTACCGTCCCAGGCCTATGCTCTCTGCGGGCCTCGGGTGTCCTGCACGGTTTCAGCTTGACTTTAGTGCCAGCCTCAGTCTCGGTATAGTGGCTCACCAGATAAGTACGACCAGGCACGTCAGAACAGCTCTGCTGATTCTTCCTCAGAAACTTTCGTACCTCCTGTTTTTGGGGCACTGACCCTGTGTCACCAACTGTCACAGGAGGTATAGGGGTTTTCTCTAATTCCCCCTGAACTTTCTTTAGCACATCTACTTTCTTAAATATCAGCTGATTCATAAATTCTATCTCACAGAACCCAAGCGCCTCTGTCATGGTCTCTGACCATTCCGAGCCACACTGTTCAAACGATTGGCACTGTAGAGGGAGCTGATCGTTTTTCTTGGTCGGTACACATAATTTATCCTCTTCTGGTACAGGCTCACTTTGCATAAGACTCAGAGCTCTTACTTCTTTCTCCAGGAGATCCTCATGGCTACGCATCTTCTCCTGTAGTTGTTGGACGTCCTTTACGTCTTCGCCCCTTCTTCAGGCTCTTCTGGTAGGACATGCTCAGAAGCCCTACCATCAGTCTTCTTTTCCACCACGTTCTGCATCCCATCTGAGCTCCCGTGTATCGGCAGCGGCAACGGAGCGACACATCGCCCCTCCCACTCACTGGGACGTGGTTCAAGTGTAGACTCCATGAAAATGCGCCTGAGCTCACCAAGGCCAACCCGAGGTCTCAAAATCTCATCTTGGGATTTATCCAGATCCTTTGGGTCGCTCGGGAACTCCGATGGCGCACCGGGCGCCGAACTTCCGGCCCGAGCTTCGCGAGTCGCAGCCACGGATCCGGACAGTACACCGTCCACGCCGCTGTCTCCGGCAGAAACATATTCCGGGGCAGAGTCATTCCCCACATCTTCAGTCTTGTTCCTCACAGCTTCACTTGAGACATCAGCCTCTGGTGAGGCACCTGGCCTGGTGTCCACCACTTCCATGGCTTTCTCCACCTCTGCAGCATCACCTTCAGAGTCCTTGGCCTGATGCAGATCCACACCATACATTGATAACTTCTCATTTTCAACAGCATCCACTTGTGCTGTGTTCAGTTCCAGAGTCCTGTCTTTCACCTTAGTCTTCGCCAGGGAACCGGCCAACTGTACAACATCTTCAGATGCCATCCTCCGTCCGACTGCAAGGTCAGCCTCAGCCTTCCTCTCAGGACTCTCAATCTCCTCTGCTACCATGCCTTCCTCACTTGCACTGGTTGCTTTATTGTCATCAGATGACTCAGTATCACTACCACTATCCCTGTCTGACCCCCTTTTCTCAGCCACATCTGGCTCACTTTCAGGTTAGACACTTCATTTTCATTCACATCCGGCTCACTGTCAGGGTTATACAATTCATTCTCATTCACATCTTGATCTGGAACCTTAGTTAACATGTCATCCACAACATTAACTTCACCATCTGGTCCCTGGTTTCCCTCAGGTGGTCCCTCAAGTATGTGACTATGTGATAACCCCAGCACTATACTTCCATATAGCTCAGGTACCAGGAGCTGACTCACGACCTCTCCCTGGACTTCAGTGTCCCTATACAATAGGTTATTGTTCATGGCAGCATGAGGAAACCTCTCCTCAGAGCCAGGCTCTTGGGGAACCTCATTCAGAACAATTACATTTTCCGGTGCCGTTTTAAGAGTGGGGTCTCGCACCGGCTCACTCCCAAAATTGTCACAGGAGCCAGGCAGGTCAGGGACACTCGGTTCCCGAGAACCACCATCCTCGTCTCCCAACATCACCTGCAAAGAAATTTCATCTTTATCACGGTCATCATCAGTATCATCACTATTATGATTAGCATCATCATCATTATCAATATCAGCATCATCATCATGGTCATCATCATTATCATGATCATCATTATCATTATCAATATTATCATGGTCATCATCATTATCACATAAGTTTAACGGCCCACTAGCATTGTGTTCCGCCCCTCGGGACTGCGCACCCCCAGTAGGAGCTTCATCACACTGTCCATCAGAAACATTTTTCCCCCAGAGATCCTTAGACGGGGAAAGTTATTACCCAATATGACAGGGTGCACCAGGTTTTTCACTACCCCCACTTCATATGAAACCTCCCCGAGTTTAGGGACCAAGTCCACGGCAGTCTCTGGGTAGACTTTGGTGTCTCCATGGATGCACACCATACTCAGGTGCTTATCAGGGATGAAGTCCCTATCAATCAGGCTGTCACATACGGAAGTCACTGGACTCTCTGAGTCCAAGAGGGCCTGCGCTGGGCAGCCATCTACAACCACCGGGGACCCCTGTGGTCCAGTCCTCTTCGGCTGAGGTGGACACACACACAGGTTCTGCGCAGAGAGAGAGGGACC